>CM033031.1:232500-1432500 GCA_019207045.1 Branchiostoma floridae x Branchiostoma belcheri
AACATCACCTTCTTGACTAGGGTAATAACAAGTGGCCACACCGCCGATTCCCGCACCTCAGCAGGTACAACAGGTGTGAACTGCCGTTTCCTCACCTGTACGGAAAGCGTCGGCTCCCGGGAAGGCGTCCAGGATGGCGACGTACGTGACGGCGAAGTTGTTCTGGATGCCGAAGACGACACCTGACGTCCAGAAGGCGGCGAAGCACACCACCCAGCCGTACCCTCCGTCAGGTGGGCCCGCCGGCCGGCCGTGCCTCTTCATGCTGCACGGTTTCACCGACTATTTAGTCTTTAATGATGTACTGCATACTTCGGCGTTGCCTTGTCTCCAGCCAGTTTGGTGCAAGTGGTGTTAAATCTCAGACCCTCCAGTCCTCAGTATTGTACATGAGTGTCGCCTGGACTCCAGCCGCTCCGCCGGTGTAGCTGGCTTAATCTGAGACGTTTTAGCCCTCAGTAATGTACATGTAAGACACTTCGGTGCGACCGGGTTTTAAATCTCAGAGTCCCCAGTAATGTACTACATGGGTGTCGCCTAGACTCCCCCGTGCAGTGGGTTTAAATCCCAGACCCTTCAGTCCTCAGTAATGTCCTGCATATATCGGTGAGGACTGGGTTCCAGCCACTCCAGTGCGAGTGGTGTTGGACCTCAGACCTTTGGGCTGACCCCACGTCCGATTCCGTGCCTCAGGTGGACGTCATGACGTCATCTGGTGCCGCAAACTTCACCCAAACGTCGGTCAAAGTGCGGGCAGGTGACCTCAGCTGCACACCTGGTCCGAGCAGCGCCTGACCCCAGGACTGTGCGGGTACGGTGGGAAGAGTCGGCCCGAAGGTGAATCACCTGGTGACTCCTCCCCCGATTGCGGGGCACACACCGTGATGGACAGCGATGACACCAAAATGTTGACAGTCACAACCTTCACCGGTCCGTCCAAAATAAACCACACCTTATGTTGCGTTTGGAAAAGCTGATACAAATATTACTTATTAGGTAATTCTAAATGTTACATCCTTTAATATCTGCTTGATTAAGACATAACGTTAGTATATGACTACGAGTCTAATCGCCAACATTGCAAATGTCCTGTGGTAATGTCTAATGTTATGTTATTGATACGATGTTGACTTACGTACACATTTGAAGTGTATGTTGCTAATGTTACTGTTTTAATGTAACCATAATTGCCTAACGTTAATAACAAAACATATCTGATAGACATAAGCTGTAGATACCCCGATAAATAAAGTCTAAATACAGTGTCTTCTGCGCATATACCTTCTACGTATAGGACATATACAAATACAAAACTCATTTACGAGGCTAAAAGGCATTCTTATCCACTGGTCAAAGTTGTATATGTGTCCGTATATCATTACATAAATAAATCTTCTGTCCCACAAGACAAATCAGCCTCTATACCAGCCCTGACAGCCATAAGTGCGTGCTGGTTGGCCAGGTGTGCAACACTGACTACCTGTAGAACTTCTGTCCGGTGATGCCTGTAGGCAATGCCTCAGGAGTCTATTAAAGCTGGACATTCATCAAATCAAAGTCCTTGATCAAATGAAATGTTCAGCAAGACTCAAAGCAAACTGTAATTTTGTACCTTCGTGCTTGTATTTTATGATTTTTTTCTCCACAATCCAGAAGTGACGAGCATGTCAGGTGTGACGTGATTGGTTGGAGGACGTGTGACATGATTGACGTGTACCGTGGGACTGGTCATCAATCTCTGCAAATAGCTCCGACTGTCCCGCTTTGTTTGGGGTAAACTTAGCTGCAGGCGAAACTATTAGCATTACAGGACAGATCCCTTTGTCAGCACAATGTTATCGAGTTACGAAAGGCTGTGAAGTTTCTTTAAACTGCAACGATCTCCTCCGATTTACGAGAATTGAGAAGTGCGCAAGAAAAGTTCTAGTTGTCGGCAAGTGATGGAGATCTTATGAATCATCGCATGTGTTTTGTGTTCGGGAAAAATGCTTTTAAAGAAAATAGGGAGCTGCCATAAATGATCAGAGACCAAAATAATTGCCATTCATGAAACTATTATGAGACTGTTGAATATGGTTTTGACGTATTCTGATGTTGTTACTAATCTCCTGCAGTGTACTCCTGTAGTGGCCTGGAAAACAGGTGAAATTTGACAAAAGGGAGCCAGAGAAGTCACCGGTAAAAAGAAGGAACTATGTCGGCCAACTGAGTTCGGTGGAAGAGACAGCCAGTATTGAGGTTAGACGTCCAGGTCATAAGATACGCCAGATAACATGATAGATTTTGGAAACGGTCAGACATTTCAGACGGCATCCACTACCTTTCGTCAGTGTCACTGTTGGAAAATACTCAGCACAAACTGGAGGCGCAACCACCTGTCACGGCTGGTACAAAAGCGCCACCTGTCGCTCAACCTACGAAGTCCAGGCCAGGACCGGTAATGCGCGGCAATTGTAAGGTTAGTTCTTGAAACGTTTGCCCAGTACACCGGTTATGTTCTTATTGATAAGAAGTAGACCCGGTACCCTGAGGAGGTAAGTTATCTTTAAAATAGGTTCTTTAGAAGTTGGTTGACCAGAACTGGTGTTGTGATTGGTGTGCGGGTGTGGCACTATAAAGTCATATTTAACTCCCTTGTGCTGTGGACCTGTCATCAATTAAACAGACCTTCCAACACCCATGTACACAATGATACTGCATCACACTGAGAATGAATAAGGACCAGAACATTATCTTTGGTTGCAAGTTTCATTCTAAGATAGTTCATGACGGTCGATGGCGACATGTTGCGATGTTTTAACAAAACATTACACGGTTTTGCTGCGACAATGACAGCAATGCCCTAATATTTCTCACAGCTCTTGTTGCTAAAGAGGGCACAAAGTCTGGAAGTTCTGACAATCACCATATGTTGTTTGTACCAAACAAAACCCCTATAATAGAGAATGTTACTTGTCATCATTGTAGACTAAATTTATGTTGGATTAAGCAATTTCTGATAACTGGGTGTGATCAGATGTAGTTAGGGCAAATGCAGTAATCAATTTGGCCTGATTTTCATAGACGAAGCCTTCAGGGATCGAATCCTGTGTCTCCAGGTGTACCAAAACATGCCTTCCAAGACTTGGCACCAGTAGCCCACACAGTCGCCCAGGTAGCGGCCGTTCAGGTTGGAGTCGGTGCACTTATAACCTCTAAACCACCAGCCGGCCTGACCGTGCCACTGGGAACAATGGAGTCTGTCGATATCGTTGTCCCTGTCCAAAGTAGAGAACCACCACCCGTCGTTAGTCCTCATGCTGTTCCCCGCGGTACCCGAATAGCCGGAAATGTGCAGCCGGTACTGGTCCGACTCACTGGACACCCTGGATGGGGAAAGTATTGCACATAAATGTAAGTGACGTTGTTTTCTGAAAGCTAATAAACTACGTAATATTTGGACAATACAAAAAGTTGATTTTCTTACACCCCTATCTATGCAAAATGGACTTGTCTATGCGACGGATGTCCCATTGCTAGTGGTTGATAAGCTGCCCATAAGGCATAACCAAACTGCAGATCAGTTAGCTTTTTCATGACAGAGGAAGACAAAACTTGCAAAAAATGCCAAATAAAGGTAAATAATCAGTGACACCTGGTGTTGACAAATTTCAGATTTGCCATTGGAAAAGCTGCAGCGCCCCCTATTTAGGTTTGTGACATTGCAGTTGGTGCCTCGCACAAATGTTGGGACTGGTCAATATCAAATTAACAGCAACTTGTTTCAAGCTGCTTAGAATAGTATTTCAAAAGGTAAAATTAAGCAGTTTTGTCATTGTTTCTGATACATTACAAACTCTAGTAAGCGATGCTTTTTTGTATTACTGTTTGGGGCCATTTATGCTTATGATTCTGATACTTTGCATGAGATCTTGCAGTTAGATTTAGCGAAGTGCATGTACAATTTTGGCAAAAAGGAGATGAGAGGTTGAGGTAAACACAAAATTAGTTTACTTCACTTTTAATGCAAGTGATTGTCTTCTCTTGATATACATAATATCATGTACTGTTGAAAAGAAGGAGTTACTATCAATGGCACAAACCTGAAGGAGCTGTACTCTTCGTAAGCTGTATTATATAAGTCAAACCCGCTATAATCCACCAAGTCCACACGCAGGGTATAATCCTTCTGACTGGTCAGCAGGTGGATGTTGTCGTTCCCCAGCCAGAACTCCCCACTCAGGTTCCCAAAGCCCAGTTTGTATTCCTCCCAGGTCCGGTTGAAGGGAACCGACCCGTCCTGCCGCCGCTGGATCACAGTCCACCCGCCTCCTGTACAAAATGTACAGTCAGGGTCACATGTACATGTGTCAGGGTGCCAAAAGGACACTCACATATACACGTGTGCCAAAGGGACACTTACACTTACGATGAAGACTGTAGAACAGCTTAGGCGATAAAATTACAGAGAGGGCAGTTGATTCTCAATGGACATTGACTAGAATCGACAGACCCTGGATTTCTGTCAAAATAGCTGTTTAACCAATAAGAGACAATGACTTTCCATTTCTATGATTAGGTTTGGGTCTGTAAGGTTTGGACAGGTGAGTTTCGGGTGCCTTTAATGGGGGACTCAAACAGGTGTGCTAAACATGTTTACTACACACCTGGGAATATTACAGACTCATATATTTCTTCCAACAGTATTTACCTGCTGTATCCATATCACAGTAGGCCTGTACACTTGAGGTGAGGTTGTAGACTCCACTGGTCGTCTGTCCGGAGGCATAATGTTCAGAACAGTCTACCACTGGAAACATTGCATATGTTATGTTGATGTATTAAAGTGCACCATGCTGGAAACATTAGTACTATAGGGAAAATAAAACAGGCCACAGGAAACCATCTTACATTTACTGATGAGATACATGACTCAAAAACGTGATGGCTTCAAATCATCCAGATGCCATAATGTTATATGCTATCATGTACTAAACCACGCACTTGATATAACTTGTACAAATATTACACTTTGTTTGAATATATATCCTGTATACATACAGAAAATCCTTGGCTTAAAAAAGGAACTATGAAATTATCTTAATGTTATCCCCATTCTTTCAACCAGTCTGTACATTCCAACAGTGACGTCAGAGGAGTAAGGCACGAGAACGTGCAGCATCAGGGCCGTGAGACTCACCTGTGGGAGGAGCTGCAGTCGTGGTTACCACAGGTGTGACCTGTGGAGCCTCAGGTGTGACCTGTGGTGCCTCAGGTGTGACCTGTGGTGCCTCAGGTGTGACCTGTGGAGCCTCAGGTGTGACCTGTGGTGCCTCAGGTGTGACCTGTGGGTTTGCAGCTGGCCTGATTTTCATAGACACAGACTTCAGGGAGTAACGATTGCGTCTCCAGGAGTACCACATCACACCTTGCAGGTATGGACAGGAGTCTCCACAGTTGCCCAGGTAGCGGCCGTTGAGGTAGGACAGGCCGCAGGCCTCAAACCACCAGCCGGCCTCTCCGAGCTGCTGGGAACAATGGACACCCCTATAGGCATCATTGTCCCTGTCCACAGTGGAGAACCTCTGCCCGTTGTTGGAGGACGGGCCAGTCATGGAGTCCCCCGCGGTGCCTGAATACCCGGAAATGTGCAGCCGGTACCCGTCCGACTCATTGGACACCCTGGATGGAGACATTAATGGACCCAAATGTAAGCTATGAATTTCTCTGAATTCTGAACAGAAAAATGCTTTCAAATAAATGAAAAAAATAAAATAAAGAAGCAAGTTCCACGGAACTTCCTAACTGTAAAAAAAATAAAAGAAATGACCAACCTGAAGAGACTGTATTCTGCGTAAGCTGTCTGACCTCCCCAGTCCATCAAATCCACACGCAGGGTGAAGTTCTCCTGACTGGTCAGCAGGTGGATGTTGTCGTTCCCCAGCCAGTACTCCCCGCTCAGGTTCCCAAAGCCCAGCCTGTACTCCTCCCAGGTCCGGTTGAAGGGAACCGACCCGTCCTGCCGCCGCTGGATCACGGTCCAGTTGCCTCCTGTAAATGGTTGATTGATATAAGGGTGTAAAAGACCAGTGTCACTTCAGTGTCACTGACAAACGATAGTGGATGCTATCTGAAACATCTAACCATTTCCAAAATCATATCCAGTTGCTTGAGTAACGGCTTCCTGCGTATCTTATTACCTGGATTTCTAACCTTCGACGACCCTTATATATTAGACTTACATTGTAAACTGAAAAACAGTTTAGATGCTAACATCACAAGGGCGGTTGCTTTGTGGGGAAGATTGATTAGAATGGATCGACTCTGGTTTTCCATCAAAATAGTTGTTTAACTAATAAGAGAGTTGTTTTGTTCTATAATAATTCAGTTTTTTTTTTGACTTTGCCTTGTGTGATGTTTTTTAATGGGGAACTGAAACAGGTGTATGTTTAAGACCCTTCTGAGCATATGACAGATCCACGTGCCTTCAAACAATATTTACCTTCTGTCTCCATATCACAGTAGGCCTGCCCACCGGAGCCGAGGCTGTAGACTCCACTGGTCGTCTGTCCGGAGGCATAAAGTGCAGAACAGTCCACCACTGGGGAAATGGCAAGTAGCAGAGTAAAGGTTAGCTAGAGACATTGCATCAGATTCTGAAAATTTAAGTTTAAAGTTTGTAGGCACTATGGTAGAAACATTGTTCCAGTACCACTTTAGGGAAGATAACTCCATCAGGACAGGCCACAGGAAACCCTGTCACATTTACACACAGGAGGACCTTATTTGCAGATTCCATTATAGAATGAGATACAAAAAGATTTACATCACTCAAAAAGGTAAACATGATTTGCCAAAGGTGACACATCTGTGACGTCAGAGGTGACAGGAACAACAGGAGAACATGCAGCATCAGGAGCGTGAGATGCTGAGACTCACCTGTGGGAGGAACTGCCGCCGTGGTGACTTGAGGTGATTCAGGTGTGACTTGCGGTCCTGCAGTTGTGGTTGACTCCGTGCAGGAACACTGTAAATAAGATGACATGTATGAATATGATGTTGGGACAATTTTTAAGTTGTACAGCTTTGGCAGATGTCATGTGGCATCCGGACAAAAAAAAGGAAAAGACATTTAACAAGTTGATCTGGACATGTTTGATCAGTTGAAACATTAGGCATTACATAAATAAATAAACATAATTTTCTACTGATTTGGGAAGACACATGCAAGGTCACAAACTAAAAGTACTTAAAACTGTATTATCACCAGGTGATGTGGACTAATGAGAATGCCCCATTTTATGTTGGTTATGACGCTGTAACAGATAGAATTCCCGCCAGCCAGTTGCTTAAAAATTAACACCTGACCAATCAGAAGGAGCGATACACAGGAAGTTAACCAATCAGAATAGCACAGAGCATAGAAGAAAGATCAGAGTCACCCCACAAGGAGAAATAATCATGAATACAGTACAGTAAAAGTCAAAAAAGTTAATGACAATCACATGCCAAGACTGCAATGTTTCGATATTTTGGACATTTCGGTTTCATAATGCAATCTGTAATCTCCTTACAAATGTGAATTTTCAAAAAATTGACAAAAGATTACGTACAGTACCAAGGGATGTGTCATACCAGAGTCATACAGCAGAAGTTTGCCAGTTTGAGTATACTATATGATAGTAACGTTACTTTATGACCCACCTGTTCCTTGGAGTATATGGTGTCAAAACACCTGGACCTTTGCTTCGCTCACTCAGTGGTTTTATGGGGTGGTTATAGCAAAGTCCCAGGCGTTATGACACCATATACATATCGGGGCGGCTTATTTACCCTTAATCATACAATGATGTGTAAACTTTTTGTTCAATTATAGTCTTAGGCACGTCTTTATCAATGTTGCTAATGTTCATACCTGCCCAGGAGGCCCGGGTGGACCGGGCGTGCCTTGCTGTCCATCTGTTCCATCGTTTCCAGGTGGACCGGATGGGCCTTCTGGACCGGATGGGCCTTGTTGTCCATCTATTCCATCATTTCCATCGTTTCCAGGTGGGCCTTGCGGACCAGGTGGACCGACCGGACCTTTTAGTTTGGAGCAGAAATTTCCGGAGGTTCCAGACAAACATCCAAGCCCTATTCATTTCAGAAACAACAAAATTATGTAAGTTTATAATAAGTTCTAAGAAAACCTATTATTAATAAAGAGCACTTCTACTACTGCTACACAATCATTCAGATTCTGTCCTGAGACAGGAGAAAGTCAGAGAGAAATAAAGTTGAGGCAGAGAAAAGGCAAATACTTTTTAAAAATTTTTTCATTTTCCACCAACTCCAAAAATGGATTGTAATCCAAAATCACCAGCGCAAAAAATGAAACATTCTGAAATAACATCTGCCCAAAAGTGAACTGTTGCAAAGTCATTCCAGTCCAAAATGGGGATTTCCACAGGAATCTCCATAGAAAAAGATGGAGAGAGAGAGATTATTTACTTTGAAGTCTGCCGCGCACTATGCTCATGACAGTATTAGCATTGGCTGCTGCTGTCTTCTTTGATGCCCTCTTGGCTCGGTGATGCACTTCTCCACTTTTCCAAAAGGTGGCGCTGTCTTCAGGTCGCCAGCCTTCAGTTGCGCCCACGTCCTTAGCTGAACCCTCAGGGCCGAGCAGCGAAGTGGTCTGTTAACAAGGCAATTATCTTTCTGTTACAGTGAACAACAGACCATTAGTTGGTTTTGAGGGGCACTACATATTTAGCATTTTGAGTTTGCATGTTTTAGCGACTTTGTCTAATCATTTTCTTATCACTACTTGCAACCATGGCAAAGCTGTCTATTACGTTACAACTCCAACCATTGCATTCTTACAAACTACAGACATGGCTGTTGCTTGTCCCTCCCTTGACCAGAAAACTTTGTTCATTTTGTTAAAGACAAGAAAAGGAATTTTTGTTTAAGTTTGCATGACAATAAAATCTCAGAATGAGGCCGCTTCAGATCATGCCACCTTTATTACTAACTGGGGTTCTACACGGGGTTAATCTCGTCTTGGATCCCAGGTCCACAAGGGTTCTGGGTTGTGAGTTCTTAAGTTTTGTCCCCTGGGATCTAGTCTTGGAATCCAGGTTCTAATCTCAAGTCTTCTGTCCTCCTCTGGCTTCCAACTCCTTACGTTCATTTTAGTTCTGGGACACACCCAATGTCAAAGGTTTGCATGACAAACCCAGAAGACATACAAACAGTTGATAATAAAACAAAAGGAACTCAATCATAGTGACGCTGAAGAGGAGTGATGAATGTCACTCAAAATTTCCGAAACTAAATGTTCGTTTTTATCCTCGAGATTGAATTGTCAATCACATGACTTTGACAGGAAGCAGGCAGGTATGTGTGATTGGCATTGTCTTTAAATTATTTTGTGCCACCTTGTCTTGACTGCTGGCATGCTGTTTTCCAAGGCTGAGTATTTTGGTGGCTGACCAGTCAGCATTATATACGTAGCGCTGGTCAAAGATAACAGCCTGTCAGCTAAGATTGCATAAAGATGCACACCACAGAGCTTGGTGCGGAGGGTATACTGAAAACACGCCCTGTTTCAGGCCTGTAAAGGTCAGGTGACAAGATAAAGTGATTCTTACCGTACCAATAACAAATTCATGCAATTTGTCTGAAACATTGTATTTATAGGCATAATCAGGTCTAGATAAAGTTGTAATTTTGTTTTGTTTCAAGGGTTAATTTTGTTTCTTCACAATATATAAAGATAGTACATAGCATAGCTCATACTAATGGCTTGGAAAATATTTAAGACATTAAGACATGCAAAACCCACACTGGAGCCATATACTCTCTCATACTCATACAAAGCAATCTTACACAAAATCATACATAAATTACATAACTCTCACACACAGATACAAAATAATGAAGTACTTGATCACTCCCGGCTCCTCACACAAAAGCATGTACACATTGCACACACACACACACATGCACTAACACCATTAGACACACACACATGCATGCATGCAAACACATTATCTAAGTGAAGCATACTAGTAATATTATGTGTCAAATACTGCCATGTTTACTGAGTACTTAATTATGTAGTTTGGTATCATGTAAGTTTCCTAAGGCAAATTTTTCATTAATTCTGCTAAGCACAGAAGATACAACTTACATTCATGCACAGGTCTAGTTGAGATGTTACCTGTTAATGATTAGACAGCGGGCTGACCCGGCTGAGTGACCAAAAATGAGTCTTACAAAATCATCCTTTCTTACCCTTGATTCTTGCTCTTGCTTCCACGATTGCATCAGACCCTGTAGTAGCACCTGTTGGTCCTGAAGTAGCGCCTGTTGGTTCTGTATGTCTTCCATGAATTTCATCTGTTGATCTTGCATCAAGGCCATCTCCCGCATCATGAACAGCAGGGCGACAACACTCAGCACAGCCGCCACTCCTGACAGCACCAAGGAGACACCTATGGCCCGCCGGTCTCCATGGTTACGCGCAGAACCTTCCAAAGCTGCTCCGCTGTTTGGGAACAGCTTCTGGGTCGACATCTTCCAGAAACCTCACAGCAAATCCTGCAGGAACATCCAAAATGTAACACATGAGGTGGAAATAACACAGAAATCAACTGACTGTGAAACATACAAAAAATACCTCATACCTCTGTGAAATATTTGTAGATGTTGTGCAAATGACATAGCCACATTTACACAATTTATGCATGGTGATGTTCATCATTGATTAGCTTAGTAAACACATGTCACATTTAGTCAAATAATCCCATCATTTATAATTTGTTATTTTTGCATCAATTATGAAAATCAGTTCCTCTTTTACATGTTTTCTATTTGTTTATGTTCCATGAATTACAGGTGTTACAAGTCAAACTTTTTAGTGCAGGTCTATGCTAAAAAACGAAAAAACAGACATGTAGAATCAGGAACAAGACTTTTAGCAATCAGTACCCAGATATCAGTACCCAGATATCAGTACCCAGATATCAGTACCCAGATATCAGTACCCAGATATCAGTACCCAGATATCAGTACCCAGATATCAGTACACAGATATCAGTACACAGATATCAGAACACAGATATCAGTACACAGATATCAGTAGGCAACAAGAATGCAACTGAGGTCGATCCTACAGGGAACCGGTTGCTTGCAGGCAACATACATTCAGTAAAACTGGAATCCACCGTACGGGTTCAAGTATGTGTTCAAGAGACACAACAGTTCTACCGTGTAACACTGATGTTGAGAACTGCTGACAAAAAGCTGACAATGCAGTATCAAAATGGCTCACCGTGTAGAATTTGTGTAGAGTGCCGTTCAACGATATCTCAACTGCTAATGGTCTGTAGCTGACCCCAGGGCGGTCGAACTGGTTTTGTCATGTTGATGATTTAGACTTGAGTGCCTCCTCGCCAGCCCCCCTGTGACACTTGCATTTGTATGATCTGAACCAAAGGCAACTAATCATCAAGAGACTTCTATGCAATAAACGGAATACAGCAGTTACAAAGTCACATGCTGGCGTTGATTTCTATCAGCAACACCGACCAAAAGTCTTTCAAAGTTTATCTCAAAATTTGTAATGCACAGATAATAGGTGGGTGTAACCAAGATATATAATTATATAATTACTTGTTTAACACCTGAAGAATTTTCTATAGGCCAGATACCAAAATATCAACTTGAGGTCTCCATTGTCTCTATTGAATGTCAGAAATGTCGAAGTTAGAGTTCCACGATCTCATACCTCAGCATGCCTGATTTTTTTTGCAAAGCGTTCTTCCGTTAGTTAACAAGGACAGCTTTGTAAATGTCATCCGTCAGCTTTTCCCAGTTTGAGGTTGATCCTTTTTGTTTGCAAGTTATTGGTTATCAAGTACTAGGCCTTTGTGACTTTCTGGTGGTGAAGAATTTCTAACATTGCATCTTTTATGAGGTCTTGTTTCAGTGCTGCTGGGCTCCAATACATACAGAGTAAGCAAACAAATACAATTAATCTTCAATATCTTTATAAAGTGCATTTTCATATATAAAAGATAACCTCCAACGTTACCTTGACATCTTGGATGTTGAGTTTTGCTCCAGTTCTGACCAGTAGTTGGATGACAACCTCATACTAGTGACCTCGTGCAGCAGGTGCAGAGGCATGCAGCCATTACTTTCCTCCTGTTAACACTGGCCTCATGGGCTCTCAGCAGTGGAGAGAGGCATACAGCTGCAGTCATTCCTCCTGTTAACACTGGCCTCATGGGCTCTCAGCAGTGGAGAGAGGTATACAGCCGTCGCCATTCCTCCCGCTAACACTGGCCTCATGGGCTCTCAGCAGTGGAGAGAGGCATACAGCTGCAGTCATTCCTCCCGCTAACACTGGCTTGGCTCTCCTCAGCAGTGGCAAGAACAACCTGAAGTCATGAAGAAAACTGAGAGAACATTTCCATCTTAAGTCAAGTCCTGATCGTGTGACAGGTCAGGGTGTATCGCAAGTCGCAATGCAGAAAATAAAAATGCACACAGGAAGGAAATGCACAGGGAAAATGAAAAAGGGATTTCTAAAAAGTTGGAAAACTAGAGTTTGGCAACCTCATATCTGCTGTTCCTTTCTTGATCTCTTTGGAATTTTTTAAAATAAAAATGCCCCTGCAATTCCAAACCTACACTGTAGCTGCTAGGAGCCCCAAACTTACAACTGCTTCTTCCCGAGCTCCCAGTTCCAAGTGAAACCGCTCGGGGCCCAAAATCTTGAGTACTGTAAATGCATTTGAGTTCGCGGGGATTTAATTTCGCGGTAGCGGGAAAAAGGACTTTCAAATTCGCGGTGAAATAGTCACGGTGGATTAATATTCGCGGTTTTCGCGGTGACCATTTCACCGCAAAAACCGCGAATATTAATCCACCGCGAACATTTCTGCATTTACAGATCATTTGCAGCTTTTGTCACACCCTACTAGTAACCAACACACAAAGTATGAAACAAATCCATCTGGCCGTCTTTTAGATAACTTGGAAATTATGTTGACAGAGAGAGACAGACCATTTATGGGAAGTGTAATAAACAAATAAACAAATAAACAGACACATTCTTGAAATAGTTGAACTGTAATTTCCAACACCAAAATTGGACTCACCCAAATTTTCGACTGTACAGCATCAGTCTTTGTCAAGGAATGAACAATCCACTGCTGTTGTGACGTCACGTTATGTAGATAGAACACGTGACTCAGTAAGCAGTGGATTATAGGTTGCAGGAAGTCTATGGCGCCCACCGTCTCTGTTCAGGGATGGTTTTTTCGCCAGAGGGATTAAAGAAGCAATCTACATCCGGGCTCTACAACCATCCCTGAACAGAGACGGTGGGCGCCATAGACTTCCTGCAACCTATAATCCACTGCTTACTGAGTCACGTGTTCTATCTACATAACGTGACGTCACAACAGCAGTGGATTGTTCATTCCTTGACAAAGACTGATGCTGTACAGTCGAAAATTTGGGTGAGTCCAATTTTGGTGTTGGAAATTACAGTTCAACTATTTCAAGAATGACTTATACCAACACAGATGAACTTTCAAGTTAAGACAGACACATTGTACTTCTGGGCCACCGTAGTCCAGGACTGAAGTGTAACAACGGGATCCAAAAACGACACACAACAAAACATGGGGGAGGGTTTGTACCTTGTATAACGTTACACCAAATCGACGTTAAGGCTAGAAACAGGAGGTACCTGGGTAGTTGAGTTTTCATCTTGAGAAGTTGGCCCAAGGCCATGTCTTGAGAAGTTGGCCCAGTGCCAAATGTTCATGAGAACCGGAAGTGTGACGTCACGGTCACGGGACGTACGTGCCCAAACGTGCTTCCCGGCATGCAATGTTACAAATGGCTCCTGTTGTTTGAGTTGTTGTGTTTTTCTCTAAGGTAAGTCGGACTTCCCTACCAAAATTCTGTCAGTTTGACAACTTCTCACCACTTTTATCCACCGTATGGTTGTACTCTGCATGAAGCAGCGGCTTTGGGTAGAGCCAGTTGGCCGCCATTGCTCGTGTATTTGCCCGTAGACGGGTCCAACTTTCGCCGGGGGCCAGGTAGGGACGTAGGGTGGGTTCTTCCCGATGTGACGACACAGAAAATTTTGTTATCTATCTCCGCAATATTGTCAACATTTGCAAAACAAAACCGTTACCAGAGTTGGGGTGTAAACAAAGAAGTTTTTCCTAATTAACGGAGCTATCGAGGCAAAATTATGTTGATTTTTGTTGGTAGATTTGTCATGAGTTTTGTAACAAGTGTAGTTAATTTCTTCCTTCTTTTTTGAGGCTTCCGCCTTGAACTCAGTGAAGTTTCTGTAGCTTATGAACATACTTGATCCATAATTTCACACCATCATGGACCCCTACCCTTATAGACAAGTGTGTTGGGTTCTTTAACATACTCGAGGTGTGGCTGTCATCAAACCTGGGACCTGCAGAACGTCCCAGTAACTGTATCTAGTAGGAGCAGTCCTTTTAATTTCATACTCATCCTGTGAGGATGCAAAGTACAAAATACTTTTCTGAGCCAGGTTGTGCAGTGTACAACCTGAGGCAAAAACTTGGTTGCACAACTGAATTTCAAGTTGCGCCACCTACAATTCACTAATTTCTGGGGAAAAAAGTACAATTATTATACAATACATACATGTTTGACTGATATGAAATGGAGCAGTCCATTTATTTCCTCAAAGAACATTGACAACAAAATCAAGTTCTGAGGCTCAAAATCTACAAATGTAAGGTGCACCAAGCAAAAAGTGGTTGCAATGTGCAAGTGGGTATTTTGCACGCTGAGGATGTACTGTACTAGTTGTAAATTGCCTTTCCCAAGCACACAACATGTCATTGGAGTCTTCTAGAGAACCGAACACATTACTTTTTGATTCAGTCAAATCAACAATCTACTAGTAAACCACAAAACCACCTTGTGACCTTGGCCACCAATACCAGAAGGGCTGCATGTAACAACCCCTCACTGTAAAAATACTAAAATATATCCTCAGGGTTGGACAAGTTTTCTCAAATTCACTTGTCCTATCGGGCAAGCACATAAAAAATTTACTTGCCCGAACCAATTTTTCACTTGCCCAAAATTCAAATGTCACTGTTACTAGTATATGTATTTTCACTTCCAGCAATTGGAATTTGGATTCTCTGTATGTTGACCATTGCTTGATGTCATGACAGTAAAAAGTAACAAGTAGATCAAAATTGCAGTCGATCAATGGAAAAATCTTACTCGCCCGATCGGGCAAGTGCTGTAGGTCATGCACTTGCCCGAACAGCACTTTCACTTGCCCTGGACAATAGTAATCTCCAAGCAGATCCTACGGTAGCATAATATAGTATCAAAAGCTGGCAGAGGACTGAAGCCGGCTTAGGAGTGTGTTTTGCTACCGGAGATCTGCCTCCACTGAAACAGGGAGGAGCGTTTCTATTCAACAATGGTGTTGCTGCCCCTCCCTGTTGTCATGTGCTAATTATTTTACGAGTGACTTACACTGAGACAAAGTCTTTGACCAGCACATGTCCCAGTTGGAAGTTAGCACCAAACAGGAAGGAGGGCAATTAGCACCTACACTGCAAACACAGTTTGAATGGGAAACAATTGGATGTTAATAGCCTTTGTTCTAGCCGACTGGGGGCAGATTCTACATGGCAAATGGACACCTCTTGGCTGACTACACTCCTTGGCCAGTTTGGTACTATCTTATGCCATTGTAGGATCTGCTTGGATGTACACCTCTTGGCTGACTACACTCCTTGGCCAGTTTGGTACTATCTTATGCCATTGTAGGATCTGCTTGGAGATTAGACAATAGGGCTAGTGGACTTGTCCAACCCTGTACCCTGCTTTTGAAACTAACCAGGGCTGTAATTACCACTTGCATAATGATATGCAGGTTTGTGCAGGTAAAATTGGAGCTGTGCAGGTAAAACTGGAGCTGTGCGGGTATTTCTGATGTCTACCTGCACCTAACCTGCACTGGTCCATGTACTGGGTTTTATACATAAATGTCCTATCATGTAGTTGTATGTGGAAATGCTATTAGCTGCGTTGACTGTTACTACCTACTCTCACCTCTCAAATAAACGTACCGGTACGTTTATTTTTTTCCGCCTCAAAATCCACCCGGTACGTCCTTATTTTAGACGGTACGTTTATTTTTTTTTTCAAATTGGGGCTTTCTTTACTAACCAGGGACCCCAAAAATATTGAAAGTTTGGTATTTTCTGCCCATATTTCCGCTGTATTTTTGCTTAATATTCACTATTTTTCGGACGAGGCATCGCGGATTTCCCTGCCGCTAGCGCTATGACCCAAACATAACTAGGGATGCGTACCGGTACGCAGGACCAGTTCTGGACTTGCAAAAACGTTTCGCTTCAGGTCCAAAAATACCGGAACACAAGTGATTCGGCACTTTACTTGTAAAAAAATATATCATTTTCGTTTTAGACCATCTTTAACCTTCCAAAAATCTTGAAATGTTGCGCTGAACAAAGACGAAAACATCGAGGTCACATGCTACACACACAGTCGCTTACTTTTGTAAATTCTCTATCAAAACACAGAAATTAACCACCAACCAAACAAATTAAAAAGTTACCAATACTTTTCCACTATTTTTCACCCGTAGTCAACTTGTTTTAATGTTCCAGCAACGAAAAAATCATTCCAAAACAAAGCATAGCGTTCGAAAAGATCCGCCATGTTGGATTCATCAACTCACGCCGAATCTCGCGGTAATGCGCGAGAGAATCATATATTTTCTGCAGTACCGGTATTTCTCGATAGGGGGCAGTGTCTATGACCTTGGTTTCTGCAACATTGAAAATAGCACAAGTGGTGAATAAGGTATTCTAAGTTCGAATGTTTCTTCAAAATGTTATTTTGTAACATTGATGATAAAATAAACTTCTTTTTTTATTTCTTCAATTTTTATTTTCATTCATTTTTTTACTTTTATTTTAATCTTTGTTGATGGTGTGACACTCAGATAAATTGTGCAATAACATAGGAATTATTCTGTTCATTATTTATACAATTAACTGATATGGTAATAAAAAAAAATAAAAAAAACTGATATGGTACTGAGGCATAAATAAATAAAAAGAGCCTACCTGCTTATCATCTTCTCTTGGACTGAAGTAGCATGGGCACAGTTTACATGTCAATTTGGTATTTTTCCGGGGGGTACTTTTATTCCAGGGGGTACTTTTATTAGATTTTGAAGATTTGTCCGGGGGGTACTTTTATTCCAGGGGGTACTTCTATTTGAGAGGTGAGAGTATTTTGTGTAAAAGAACAAAAAAAAAACAATGGTTCCTGAACAATTTTGAATAAATTCTAGTATGGTCTTCTTCAGTGGTGCAGGTAAAATTGTCTGGTGCAGGTAATTGTCAATGTTACCTGCACCTGTGCAGTATACAGAAAAAAGCATTTCGAGCCCTGCTAACTAAACTTGCTGTTGATGTGCCACTGGACACTACAAGGGTCTTGAAAGACTCTTGATTGAACAAACACTGAACATAATTGTCATGTGCATTTTTCAGGGCCAACCATGACGTAGCATCTTGGTACGTGAGACCTGACAGTGACACTGACTGAAGGAGGATATGGCTTATGGTGGCAACCAGAGAACACTCAGCGGTAGCAATTGTCACAGGTCCGCTTTTCATACGGTTTTCAGTACAGTCAAACCTGTCTATAGCGGCCACTCAAGGGACCGGACAAATTTGGCCACTATAGACAGGTGGCCTCTGTATAGAGGTGGCAACTTGTAGATAAAATACCCAAGGGACCGACAAAAAGTGGCCACTATGGACAGGTGGCCCCTCTGTAGAGGTGGCCCCTAATACAGGTTTGACTGTAGTTAGTTTTGAGTATTAGATTTGTACAATATCTAGCTGTGACCAGGTCTTATGTAGGGATGCATTGCTAGCCATATGTTATTTACCGAAAAAACCAACTTTTTGGTGATTACAAATGCATATACAGCGAAAACAAAAGTCTTTGCAATGGATGATTTTTGCAACATGGTCATTTTTTACAAAGTACATGTAGAATAAACATGAAATAAAGTGCCTCTGTCCCGTCAAATGCTAATAATAGTTTTGTGTTGTTCTGTTTTACCACCCTGAGACAGCTGTGTTATTTTGCCTCATGTAATAGTTAGAACATGGGAGAAGGCCTACTATTTGGAAATAAGGTTGCTCCTACTATTGGGATATAAACACAGTAATTCAGGCTCTGATTGGCTGAGGGGTAGTGGCCATGTTGTACTAGGTATCATATGTCACTACAGTCAAACCTGCCCAAGACGACCGCCAGGGGGACCGGGAAAAAGCGGTCAATTTGGACAGGTGGTCTCTGAGAAGAGTATCGACTCAAAACATGCCCGATGCAAAGTATAAATGGTTTCCGTTGTGCTTAATGGCAAATAGCAAGCACACTGCAGGCACGCAAAGAAGCGAGGTCTTTAATGTCAAATACAACACGCACACTGTAAACTGTAAATTTAACCCCAAAATCTGACGCAAACTGGACGATTTCGGCACAAAATCGCGCTATTTATCATAAAAAACGATGAAAACCTCAATTTTGAAAATGATGCGGTCGTTATGGGTCCCAATTTGGGCCGGTCGCGGTCACGTTGGCCAGGTGGTCGTTGAGAAAAGGTCGCTTAATGCTTACGTCAATGGTAAAATAAATCGGGACCGAGAAAAAGCGGTCGAAATGGCCAGGTGGTCGCTGAGAAGAGGTGGTCGCTCGGGCAGGTTTGACTGTACTTGTTACCATAACTCCATGCTACATGTACTTGCCTATGTTTGGAAGTTTTTTAACGATTTACTAACAGTTTGGCTGTTTCCCAGCAGGTTTATGTGGGAGTCGGAGGGACGTTATGGAGTCCTTAGTTGTCATGGTAACCGCCGTGTCAGGCCCCAGTTCCGCTGGGTAAGGTGCTCACTGCCTTTTCTTTCAGTTCACCTCAGAAGAAATGTTTTGACGATTGACACAAAACTTTCCCTCCTTTCTGGCTGAGGTTGCTAGCAGGCTGTTCTACCCAAGATAACCTGTGTACAAAATATGTTAATTAATGTCAAACCCCAGTTTGAGATATCATGTAATTTGACCTGAAGTGTAGATTAGAACTATTTGCAATAACATGCAAATGTAAGGGTGTCAGTAGGTACATGTATCTTGGATTTCATAATTATGGGATTCTACTTTTTCTTTTATTGTACCATCTGCTTTGTGAGGTTTCTTTCAGCAGTGAATTTTAACTTGTGCCAACAAGTTTATGAGCATTAGCATTTACTAGAGTTAGATTTTAGATATACATTTGTAATTCATTATGTCATGTAAGCTTTATGCTTTTAATGTGTTAGCGACTTTTAAGGTATTGCTTAATTCTTTTACCTTTTGTTTCACCACAGTTCAGCCTTTGCCTTTTCTCTCTCTGTCTCTCTTTCTGCCCCCAATCTCTCTCTTTCTCTCTCTGTCTCTCTCTATCTCTCTCTCTATGCCTCTCTTTCTGTGTCTCTGTCTGTCTCTGTCTCTCTCTCCCTGTCTCTATCTATGTCTCTCTCTCTCTGTCTTTCTCTATTTGTCTCTCTCTCTCTTTGATGAGATGATTTTTGAGCCCGAAAGCTGCTGGTTTGACATTGTGACGTAGGCCTTAATGGGATGATTTTGAAGAAGCTGTAATAATTTCTTGTGTTATTTCCTGCAGAGCCAGTGAAGAGGCTATGATGGGAAACTTGTGTTTATTTGTTTGTTTGTTTATTGTTGTTGTTTACTGCAGAGCCAGTGAAGAGGCTATGATGGGAAACCTGGGCTCCTCGGGTACCAGCAGTGCAGACAGGGGAGGGGGGTTCCTCCGGAGGAGCGAGCGGATTGGCCGGAGGCTGGGGCTGTTCAGCTCCGCCCGTGTGGGCGAGGCGCCTGTACCGTCTTCAGCGGCCGCCTCAGCGTCTGAAGAGCCAGCGGAACCAAGAAGCAGACGCCGGCGGGGGGCGAGCTGTTTCCCGCGCAGAAGCCGCCACCATTCCCGCACCAGGAGCAGGTTTGTTTGTTTGTTTGTTTATTAGGAATCTCCATTAGTTCAATACATCAAAGTATTCTTCCTGGAGTCCTCTACACACAATCCAATAAACTACACATATAATGTTAAACAATCAATTAGCATAAGTCAGTAACTTTATTTAACATTATTACTGCATTAAACAATAACTCGTACCACCATATCCCCACAGGTCCCCGCTGGAGAGCCGATCAAGCTCCCCGACTGTGAGCACAGCGTCGTCCAGCGGTTACGTCACCGCCACACCGCGTACAGTCGAGTCTGCCTCCCAGAGCAGCAGCCAATCATCAGCCAGCTCCGGCCGTGTCCGCCGTACAGGCGCGCGGTGGGCGGAGTTTCTCGCTCGCGGGAGTCAGAGCAGAAGAGACAGTCCTGGTACAGGTACAGCTCATTTCAATTTAGACTCAATTCATGTTAGACTTCAGATGTCACTTTTTAATCTTCCTCAATAGTACTGTTTTAGATTGAAATGAGATTTTATTTCTGATGTATATATATATGTGTGTGTGTGTGTGTGTAAATCCACACTTTTAAATTGTACAGCTGAGTGGGAATATTGTGACTATTATAATTTGATTACCGCACTTAGGCAGGGCCTTCCATTGTAATCTCTTGTGTACTTAGTACGAGGCAATTTAGTCTTAGGACTACGATCTTGTACATGACTTTGTGTGTGTTTGATAAATAAACCAGTTCTCTCTCTTCTCTCTCTACAGCAGCGGGGGGTGACAGCAGTGGTGGGAACGGCAGTTCCAGCACCATTCTGAACCTGTCCACGCTGTATCCCAGCGGGGAGTTTGTTACCACCACCTCTAACGAGTCCACGTCCACCGTGCATGTCAGAGTCCGGGGACCGGTACGGGATTCCTCGCAGCCCCCCACAGAACCTGAGGTGAATGGGTGGTTTATTTCCTGTTTGTTTGTTTGTTTATTTCGATCTCCAGACTTGACAATATGCTCGCAAAATCTGTTCTCCCTGGAGTCCATTTAAGATTACAAAACAATCAAAAACATAAGTCAACATAAGAATGGATGGTTTATTTCCTGTGAAACCTTGCAGTCTTGAAAACTGAAATGCCTTTTACTTAAAACAAGTTTTTTTTATTAAAGGTTGCATATATATATACAACATAAGAAAACCCATCTGTTACCATGAAATAAAGAACACAGGCATCAAAATTTGCATTTGATTTGGGTAGTCGATTGCATTATGTGTATGCAGAGAAAACAATTATTCAACCAATGATGTATAAAGTAAATATGCCTTATCCATTCAAATCTAAGATAAATGTTGAAATTATTAATTATTATTATTAACGAATATAATTATTACAGGTGGTGCCCACGGGTCGGTTTGGGTACAACCTGCGGAGTCGTGCCCGTGCCCAGCGTGCCTCGTCCACACCCCCGGCCGGCCCCACACCCGCGGCGCGCTCCAGGCCCGCGGCACGATCATTAATACTGTAGTATTATTAACAATTATGATTATTACAGGTGGTGCCCACGGGTCGGTTTGGCTACAACCTGCGGAGTCGTGCCCGTGCCCAGCGTGCCGCCTCCACCCCCCCGGCCGGCCCCACGCCCGCGGCGCGCTCCAGGCCCGCGGCGCGCTCCAC
Organism: Branchiostoma floridae x Branchiostoma belcheri; assembly: GCA_019207045.1. Classification (NCBI taxonomy): domain Eukaryota; kingdom Metazoa; phylum Chordata; class Leptocardii; order Amphioxiformes; family Branchiostomatidae; genus Branchiostoma; species Branchiostoma floridae x Branchiostoma belcheri. The sequence goes on from CM033031.1 coordinate 254,239, forward strand.
GCCTGAGTCCAGTCCTGACGAGGCCGGCCTGCGGCTAGCCGACCTGCTGTCGCTTCGCATCAGCGTCCGGCCCACCGATCGTGACACGAGTTCCGCCGCCACTGAGTCCGCAACCGCCGGCCAATCGGAGGCCTCGGAGACCAGGGGCAGGGAGGATACAGGCAGTGCAGGTCTGTGTTTTACAAGAGCTGTGTACCCGTACAGTACTGTACCTGTATATAACTTTACACTACACAATACTGCAGAGGCCAGGGGCAGGGAGGACTCCAGTAGTGCAGGTCTGTACATATATATATGTTACAGTACTGTACCTACTCACTCACTCACACTCACTCACTATCCGGTTTAGCGTCTGTTCTTACCTACATGTATATAATCTACTAAACACTTCACAATACTGCAGAGGCAGGGGTAGGGAAGACTCCGGTAGTACAGGTCTGTACATATATGTAATAGTACTATACTTAACACTATCTACTAAACACTACACAATACTGCAGAGGCTAGGGGCAGAGAGGATACTGGCAGTGCAGGTCAGTTAGACAGGCTTAGTCTAGATCTGTGTACGGGTGCTGTACCTGTATATATAGTGGTACTGTAGCTGCCTGGGGCAGGGACGATACTGGCAGTGCAGGTCAGGGTTAGACAGGTCTAGAGCTGTGTACCGGTGCTGTACCTACATGTAACGGTGCTGTTGTTGTATGTTGTATCGGACACAGTTGAGGCCAGGGGCAGGGGTGACACCAGTAGTGCAGGTCAGTTAGACAGGCTTAGTCTAGAGCTGTGTACGGGTGCTGTACCTGCATGTAATGGTGCTGTTCCTATATGTTAATGTGCTGTACAATACTACTAGACAGTCTCATTGCTAAATGCAAGTGAAAGTGTTGATCAGGCAAGCTCATGTCCCGCTGTACTTACCCAATCTGACCAGTGTAAATTTAGCAAGCTGAAGGGGTCCTAACTCCTTGGACCTGTAGTTGAAAGCATTTCTTTGAAGCTTAAAAATTGAAAGGATTTACTTGCTGCAGTTAAAATAGTATAGAATTTTTAGAAGTATGTCTTGTAGATTTGGGCCAGTGAAGAGTTGGTTTTGGCCTGTGGATTTTTTGCATATACCCAATAGAGCAGGTGAATTTTGTTAACACCTGTCCACCCCTGCAGGTGCCAGCAGCCCGGAGAGCCGCGGGGACTCAGCAGCGAGGGCCCAGGGAACTCGTATCACGATTATCCGCATCCGGACCGCGCCATCCACTCCGGACCTGGGCAGCCGGGAGGGGGCGCAGCCACGCATAGCTGTCTCCACCCACAACGTGAATGGACCGACCCACGCCTCCAGTACTGCAGCTAGGAGAGAGGACAGTACCACTGAGACTGCGGGGAACGGCAGGTAGGAGGCTGCACCAGTTAGCTTTGTCCTTAGGTGTAAAAAATGATGCAACAGCAGAAATAGTAAGTGAAACCCATGTGAAATCTTATGCTTGATGTCGGAATTGAATTCTATTTTCTGAGAACCACTCAAGTTAAGCCACTGCATTGGAAGATTGACTCTACATTTCCAGCTCTGGCAGATTTCCAAATACCCTTAATAACATGATTTTTGAGAAGTGTGCGTAGTCCAGTGGTTAGTGACCCTGACCTGACATCCACGCTAATGTAACGGGTTGCAGTCCTAAAGATGTGGTCCACTGTTAATTGTGCTGGTCAAAAAGAGCCAGGTGAATTTCTGTGGTACAATGAACCTGTAAATACTGTACATCACTACATGTATATAGTATCATTCTTCTCTGTCTGACCAGTGGAAAGTTAGCTCTTCAGTGAGCTGAACTGGTTTAAGATCCCTTTTTCTGTTGCTATGGTAACGTAGTATGGTACATCCTTGTAGTTCCTCCAGCACCCCATCCTCCGAGTCCCGGAGTCCCGGAGCGGCGCCCGCCTCCGGACCGCTCCGAGAGCGCATCTCCGTCATGGAATTTGACACCAACGGGGACTCCGACAACGAGTCTGACAGCGACATACTGGAGATGATCAACAGTCGGCTACGACAAGTCGCCGCCAGGTGAGTTTGGTTTGTATTGCATTACCGTTAAAGAAAACTGACTGGTGGTGTAACATACCTGGTTTGTACTGAATAGTACAAGCTGCATATCAGACCAGATTTAACTTGATAAGCCACTCACACCAGATGATCAAAAGTCGGCTGCAACAAGTCGCCGCCAGGTAAGGTGGACAGAAAAGGGCAAATATTTTCTTTTGTTTGATGGTATTGCATACCCGGGAAACACGTAACACACAAGTTTTGTACTGAGGTGTACAAGTTGCATATTTGGACAGATTTATTTGATCCACTCTTTCCATAAGTGTGAAGGGTTCCTTAACGTGCTTGACAAACGGTGAAAGGATGTCCATTTGAATTTTGATGTTAGTTTCGAAGGACATACCGAGCCGAAGCTAGGTACTAGTACTCACTTTCAGCCAAATGAAAGCAGGAATTCTTGTCAATCGCCTTTCCCAAGGGCACAAATGTACTGTTGGGAAGGAAACAAAATGCCAAGTGATTGTACCCTTAGATATTTTCTTGATTTTGATGGACACCAATATTTAGTTCTGATTGTCCAAATTGTCCAATAGAACACTCGCCGCGTCAGTGCATGGTTTTTACCTGAACTGTTTTTTACAGAACGGAGGAACAGGAGGGAGCGATCCGCCCCCGCAGAGCGCTGTCCGCAAACCAGGCCTCGCCTCTTACACTGGTGTTCTTAGGCATTGTTATATCTGCGGTAAGTCTGTGGTGCATTTGTATCATGTCCTGTTATATTTGCGCCCCAAGTGTCTTTCCAAGTTACTGCATCAGAACAGGTTTTGATACATCATGTCCAATCCAAGCTATGGTCTCGATTTCTTGGGTTGTTCAGGAATACATTCAGAAGCATACCTCAACCTCAGCCAGGGTTGTGTTGTACTGGATGTTTTGTGTCACAATGAATTTAATGAAAGGTTTCTATGGTAACCATAAAACAGTAGGGCGGAAAAGGATTATGACAGGACTAAAACCAGGCTTTCAGCCAGGCACGTTTCTTTTGGATGTGCTGTTGTTAAAATGACAAGAAATTGGAGGCACTAGACACCCTTAGTGCCTTACACTGGGGAGCAGATCCTCTGACTAGCATAAAGTTCTGATTGACCAGGGATGCTACCAGGTCATTTGAGGTCATGGTCTGCCACTGTGACCTCTCTGAGAGTAATGTTGCCCCTCAGGATACCTTAGAATGCACCATTTCAACTTAGGTTAAAATTCTCAAAAACTCTGCACCATGGAAGGTGGATGCCTGCGGTCCCCCCTGCAATACTACTCACCAAGAAATTTGAACCTCCATTAATAAAATCCTAGCTCAAGGCCTGACTAAAACATAATACAAAATGTACTTTTTCCTAGTCTTCATGAGACCTTTGTCTGTAGCATAAAGTAGAATGATGACCAAACTAGAACTTTATACCTTGCCTGAGTCTTCATGACACCTTTGTCTCTCCCCCCCCAGGACGGAGAGGACACGCCCCGCGGCCTGACGAAGGAACAAATCGACACGCTGCCGACGCGCACGTTCAGCGAGCCTTCCCGCGAGGAGAACGCCACCAACTCTTGTAACGTCTGCATCACGGATTACATCGAAGGGTCCGTTCTACGCTGTCTTCCATGTACACACGAGTTCCACGCCGTCTGCGTCGACCGCTGGCTCGGAATCAACGCCTCATGTCCCGTCTGTCGCCACACGGTAACAAGCGAAGCTTAGCGCTTAACGACTGTCGTCACACGGTTTCCCGCAAAGATTAGACAATTAACGAACTATTCTGTTGTGAAACTACAGCCTAGGGAAAAACTGTTGTGTTACCGATCATGGTCCTGAAAAAATTAGGGTTGGTAGGTAGGGATTCTCTTTTCTTTCTTTTTTAAAGATTTTGTCTGAGTCTAACAATATGAAACTAAAATGCATTAGGATACTGGTACTTTCAACACTGTATTGTCATATATGATGTACAGTGTACAAGCAAAGAAGAATATAAAGTTTACTGTACATGGTCACATTGACTGTGTCAAACTTTAGTCTCTGGTGTGAGATACAAAAGGTCTGTTTTGAACTTCAGCACTCACATTGGAAATGTTATGTCCCTCACCAACAGTCTAACAAAAAACAAGGCTATGCCAGGTAGGTTTTTCTAGGGTCAGGTCACCGGAAACACAACTTTTTTTTACTAGGCCTAAAGAGTAATTTTTCCGAACAATGATTGTCGTTTGGCAAAGAGGTGATCACCGATGCTGATGTGATGAACGATCGGTACTGCTTCTCAAGTGGATGATTCAGTACATGATGAGACTTGGTGATTCTTTGCTGTCAGAAATGAACAAACTTAATGTGCTGCTGCTTCTAGTTCCCCTGGGGAGTAACCACAAAGGCCCTGTTCACACTGGGGCTGTCAATTCTAAACTATCCAAATGAAGTTTATTCAATTGGAATAGGTATTAAGCCCCCAAACCCAGCTATTGTGAAGTGTATTCAGTTGGAATAGTTGTGTCCGAAACCCCACTATTGCCAGCAGAACTGTGCAGTGAAGCCCATGGGACACTGCTGGTCCATTTACATCAGTCATGATTTCTGGTATATGCCATAGGCTGTTCTGATTCAGGAAACTCTAGTCCACTCAGTCTGAATCAGCCCTTTAAGTGAATTGATTTGCATTGAATTTGCTGAGGGCGAACAGGGCCGACTTGATGTTTAATCATGTCAGATGGAACTAAAAATCACATGGCAAATCCTTCACGTCCTCTCACCTCTCCTGTCTTCACTACTGGTAGTGGTGACAGGAGGGGCAAAGTAGCCAGAATAGATAGGTTTCAGAGGTAGAAAAGGAAAAAAAAGCAGATTTCCTTCCCAAGTTTGTTTGCCATAATTTGCTTCACACAGAAAGGTTTAACCCGTACACCCTGACAGTCTGTGGGTAGCTGTAAGGCCCCCATTCCGCTAGAGGTAATCTCCAAGCAGATCCTACGGTAGCATAAGATAGTATCAAAAGCCAGCAGAGGAGTGAAGCCGACCTAGGAGTGTGTTTTGCTACCAATGGCAAATGGACACCTCTTGGCTGACTACACTCCTCGGCCAGTTCGGTACTATCTTATGCCATTGTAGGATCTGCTTGGAGATTAGCTAGAGGGTGATCCTGCTGTGATTCATTCAAAGTTCATGTAGTGGTGGTGGAAGTAGTGCCCATTATTTGATTATACTGCTGCTGCCCTCCTGTAACATGGGTGACCATCAGTGGATATCAAAATTGGAATAATGTAAAAAATATCATTGAATAGTGTAAAAATATGACTGAAAAGTCACAGTGGAAAAAAAATTAGTTTTTTTATCTAAGAAATTCGTTATGCACCTTGTCAAAGTTTCAGTCCCTGTGCGGTTGCCGCCCTAGTGAGTGGGGGTATGAAGAGAGTGTAGGTTTGAGAGAAGTGCTGGGGTGTGGTCTCGGCACGGCTTGTTATGTTGTTGCACGTGTTCTATATGTCCATATTAACACAGATACTGAAAATCAATGTAAAAAGAGTTTGGAGAGAGAGGATTTTATGCCTGCACATATTCTTCCTTCTGAAGTATTTGGACTCGTCTGTTGTAGTAATCTTTCCACTGTAATTCTTACTTCATCCTGATATAAGTTGTTTTGAGGTCCATGGACTATGTGGTGGACTGTGTAACAATATGCATATATGTACAATAATTATATACATTAAAATCATGGTAATATGGAGGTCAAATTTGGATGTTCCACATGCAAGAATGTGAGGCAAAAAGGTGACAATCCGACTGTCCAACAGGAAACATTTATTTACAGAAGTCAAATACTTTTCAGCTTTATAGCTTTAATGATTTGTAAATTTACATCGTTATAAACTGATAGGTCCTCTTTGGTTCAGAGTCTTGTTAAAGAGTCACACACAGTACACATGTAAAACCAAAAGGTAGACTGAACAAAGTCTTCTTCGTTACACAACCTTCCTTTAATTCTTCAGTAAACGTTTTTGTTCAATTAAAGAAAGGTTGTGTAATGAAGAAGACTTTGTTCAATTGATCTACCAACCTGATGAAACTAGTTACAGACAAAAGGCAGACTGTTTCAAATAACGTGCCTTGGGGTAGAAACTAAAGTGCAGTTTGCATTGCCAACACGATGCAGATTCAGTAGACCACAGAACCGACATAATCTATGATGACAAAGGCAGGGCTCAAAATACTTTCTTTTTTCTTTTCAACATTGAAAATTACCTGCACCAGACAAATTTTACCTGCACCACTCTGAACTTAGGAAGTATGGATCACACTAAAGTTGTTCAGGAACCATTTCTATTTCTTTCTTTTATACTCAATAGGTGGTAACAGTCAATGCAGCTAATAACAATCGACATACAACTACACCATATGAAATTTATGTATAAAACCCAGTACATGGACCAGTGCAGGTTAGGTGCAGGTAGACACCAGAAATACCTGCACAGCTCCAATTTTACCTGCACTAACCTGCATATACCCAGTACATGGACCAGTGCAGGTTAGGTGCAGGTAGACACCAGAAATACCTGCACAGCTCCAATGTTACCTGCACTAACCTGTATGTACCCAGTACATGGACCAGTGCAGGTTAGGTGCAGGTAGACACCAGAAATACCTGCACAGCTCCAATTTCACCTGCGCTAACCTGTATATACCCAGTACATGGACCAGTGCAGGTTAGGTGCAGGTAGACACCAGAAATACCTGCACAGCTCCAATTTCACCTGCGCTAACCTGTATATACCCAGTACATGGACCAGTGCAGGTTAGGTGCAGGTAGACACCAGAAATACCTACACAGCTCCAATTTTACCTGCACTAACCTGTATATGCAGGTGGTATTTCGAGCCCTGCAAAGGCAAACCACTACATAAGTTAACATGCTAGCTAGGCTTACTCAGCGGCACAGAAAACTGTTTATGACACGCCACCATCATGAATATGCAGTGTTTCATTGGAGACACCAGAGGAATATAGTTATTTGCTTCAAAATAGATATGAAACAATATAAATACTTGTAAACTTGATTTCTTAGTTAAAGTTTATGTTCAGTGTTGATATTGTGAATGTTCTACTTACAACTGATTAGAAGAAAACTTGAGTATGTGCAGGAGTTTGTGCAATGACAAAGCAGCTTTATATATATATATATATACATAACTTTGTTCCTTTATCATGATATTACTATTTTATGCTTGTCCAATTTTGTAAAACATTGCATCTCACCCAACAACTTTTGTTAACCTTGGATCGAAGTTGAACTGTGGTTTCCAGCACAAAAACTTGGAATTACTCAAATTTTCCCAAGTCCAACTCTAGTGTTTGACAAGGAATGAGCAATCCACTGTTTCTGTGACATCACGTTATGCAGATAGAACATGTGACTCGGCGAGCAGTGGATCATAAGTTGCAGGAAGCCTATGGCGCCCCCCGCCTCAGTTTAGAGATGGTTGTAACGTCCTGATGTAGGTGGCTGTTTTTGAGTCACATGCTCTTTCTGCATAAACATGATGTCACAGAAAATGTGGATTCATTATTCAATGACAAAGATGGAGTTGGTCAGTTGCAAATTTGGGCACATCCAATTTTTGTGTCGGGAATACCCCCCTCACATTAGGCGCGATTCGATCGGACGACGAGTCTGTGAGCTCTAATTTACGAGGAGGCATGACCCTGACGGGAAGGGGGAACTCTTCGTCGGCAGCAGGGTCATGCCTCGTAATTTAGAGCTTGCAGACTCGTCGTCCGATCAATTTTCGCCTAATGTGAGGGGGGTATAATGACAGTCCAGCTTCGATTCAGAACCCCCATGTGGATATTTGTACATGAGAAAGATGTATCCATATTGATCCTGCCGTAATGTTGTTATGATTTTGCTTGGGTTCCCGAGCTGAGGTGTATAAAAGCTATGGCTGTAAAACAGCGGACAACACGAGTTTGTTGATGTGATTAAAGGAGAAAACAACAAACAGTCTGTTTTTGTTTGTTTATTTGGTATCTTCAACACTAGATACGTTTTTGTTTGTTTGAACCTTTATTTATTCATGAGAAGCTCAAATTGGCCAGCAGGCCGCTTTTCATTGAGGTCATGAGGGAGGTCAGGGTCAGATAAAATATTACAGAGATAGATTACATGGAGTCTTAATAAGTCTATCAACCTATATCTCTACACATACATAGTACAAGACATATACATGTAGTAGGGCAAAAACTTGTGTTCATAGTCCGTGTCCATTTGTTTTGGTTTTATAGCAGCAAACTTGAACAATTGTCAAACATGGATGGCTTTTGATACGAACCCGCCACACTTACGGAAAAGACAAGGGGTCCTTCTCAGTGGGTCAAACCTTACAGTCTGGTCTCCGGGTTCACATCTTACAAAGGTGATAGTCACCTGTTATGTCAGTCTTTCCACAAATGTGGTAATACTAAATAAATAGATTAAATAAATAAATATACTTCTTATTTTCATAAGATAAGAAGTACATACAATAATGTTATGTACCAGGTCCTACAGTTGTCACACTAAAAATGATAAAATATATTTAGCTGGTCAAAATAGACATACAACATAACAGTTGAAAATAATTGATAACTTACATGATGCAGTAGACATTCCAAGATATTTGCAGAAACTAACTTGTAGCCAATCTACTACCCTTAACGTTAATCAAATTTTCGACCAAACGCATACCACTGAAGTTATACAATATCTTACAATTTAAAGAAGATGGGCAAAGAGCCACATTTTCCTGAGTTCTGCATGGATTAAATCAAAACCCCGTAAAGGCTAGCCTGGTATCAGGCTACGTAAAGGCACCAATGGAATGATGGAATATGGAAACAAAAACCTGAGGCTAGTGACAGGATCATTCTGTGAACAGTGCAAATTTTTCCCACTACTGACAAGATCATCCTGTCAATAACAAATCAGTGCACAGAACTATTGAACTGTCATTAGTGGATACCATGGGCACTGTTGACAGGATCATCTTGACAATAACAGAATTTTCGGTCTATTGACAGGATCATGCTGTTAATAGTGAAAAATTACGTTTATTGATAGTATGATCCTGTCAATAGCCGCTTACAAGCCTTAATCCTTCTGTTAAGCCCCTGGGCCTCAGACAGGGACTACTTTTCACCTTTCCCAGAGACTTCATGGGTGGTCCTGTCAATAGTGGGAAGATTTGCACTATTGAAATGATGATCCTGTCAATAAAAAAATCTTGAACTGAACTATTGACATGATCCTGACAACAGTGCAAACAGTTCTCTGTCAATAGCTACATCCTACTCCTAGCCACAGACATCCCTTCAGCTAGACTCCTTGGCCTCCGACAGGGAAGTTTTCACCTTCTTCAGAGCCTTGTGCAGGATGTCCAGACAGGTATCCAGGTGTTCCAGGTGCGTGCGGAAGCCGAGCACGCAGATCCGCAGGTAGAACGTGCCCTTGAGAGTTGTGGAGGACAGGTAAACGCCGCCATCACGGATCATCTCCTGCAGGAGCAGTCTGTTCAGCCTGTTGTTCTCCTCCAGTCCGCCAGGGGCGCCCGTGTACCTGAAGGCGACCACGGAGAGCTCCGGTTCCTGCAGGACTTCGACTCCGGGGATTTCTGTACAGGAAATAAACAACAAAACGGATTTATGATCATGACCTCACGTAACATTACACCAACACGAGATTTGTAAACAGAAGTGAATCTGGCGAAATTCCATCATTCTGTAGTCTACCCGGATATGCAACCGTTACATAACTAGAAAGTTAAGGACAGCAAATGCGCAATGTTAACCTTTACATGGTAACGTTATAGCCTTACAAACTCTATCTATTCCAAACATAATTCAAATATACGACAACCAGCCCCTCCGGCTTTATCCTGCCACTTGCTACATGAAGTAATCGGACACCACATGGTGTCTGCTACTTTACCAGTAACCATGGCGACAGCCATCTGGTCCAGGTCATTGACCTTATTTGTTTGTAACGGAAGAAGAAGGTGAAGATGGATGAATGGGAAAAAAAACTGATGTTTCCCTTTGGTAAATGTTGAACAGTACAGCAAGGTATAAGTAGTAGTCATACTCTGTACTACAGCACCGTTGGGGTTATACCGACCCCTTACGGGGTGCCATACCCTTACTCTCCAAGCAGAGGTTAGGCTCCGTCTGTTTTTTTAACTTGTTTTTGGTCGTTTTTATCATGCTTTGTATTTTTTTTTTATATCTTGCTGTGTCAAAACCTAGGTTTGGCTGGCGTACTTCAAGAAAAATGACAAAATGGAAAGCCCGATAAAAACGACTAAAAAATGTTTAAAAAAACAGCCGGAGCCTAACCTCTGCTAGGAGAGTACCATACCCTTTCTTCAGCAAGGTAAGAGATATAAATGCACTCACCCTGTACTCTGTGGTAGAAGTATTTCGCCAGCTGAAGTTTCTCTGTCAGCATGGCCCGGAAAGTTCCCACCCCGAACAGCTTCAGCGGGAACCACATTCTCGGGCCTCTGCAACACACGGCAGGCGGAAATTCTGTTACATTTCATGACATAATGTACCACATACCTGATGCAGCATACTGTTATCAACATAATGTTTCAGTATGATTAGTATTTGCAGATGTACATCTTTAAAATTGTTATCAGCAATAGTTCAACAGTCTCTCTCTCTCTCTCTCTCTCTCTCTCTCTCTCTCTCTCTCTCTCTCTCTCTCTCTCTCTAATGCTAGTTTACCTTTATCCGTTGGGTAACCTAAATCCGTTGTTTTAAAAGCTGGGTATGTACAGATTATTTTGTCATGAAAGACAATGTTAACCAAAAGAAAAGAATTGTTACATGACAAAACACACACCAGCGTGACGGCCTAGAGTCGGATAACTTTCCCGGAAACGCGGAAACGCCTCCGGACTCGCCAGGGGAAACGGGCTTAGAATAGTAACAACAACCTTTATTGAACAAAAGTACAGCTTAGGTTAGGTTACAAGTATTATACAACAATAGATACAACTCATCATGACTAAGCATGCCTTGCAGCTCTGCTAACTCACCGGAAATGGGTGGAGAGTTCGAAAGTGAGGGAACACGAAGAGACTTGTGTGTCGGAAAACCGGAAAGAGTTCCGAACTCCCTTCCCAGGTCGTGAGCGGAAACGGGTTCAGTTAGTATTAACAGGCTTTATTGACACAACAAAGGTAAGAATTTCTCCAACAATAGTTACAGCTCATACTAACTATGAAAAGCATGACTTGCAGCTCGGCTAACTCACCGGAAATGTGTTGAGAGTTCGAAAGAGAGGTCACACGGCGAGACTTGTGTGTCGGCCCCTGCTGACTGTATACTGGGGTGGTACAGGTAACTCCCCTGTTTGTGCGCGGTGTTGGACTGGTGCAGTTTCCACCCCTCCCTCACCAGCACAACTCCGCTACCGTACGGCAGGTTAAGCCCTGTGGAACATACAATTGTCATCATGAGATGTTTTACAGTGTACAGTGCGCCTGTATCAATGTTTTCAACGAAGCCCCAAAAGCGGAGCTTTCTAACGATACATTAGTCCTTTCTACCTTCTTTCTTTCCTTCCTTCCTTCCTTCCTTCCTTCCTTCCTTCCTTCCTTAAGCTTCCTTCCTCCTTCCTTCCTTCCTTCCTTCTTCCTTCCTTCCTTCCTTCCTTCCTTCCTTCCTTCCTTCCTTCCTTCCTTCCTTCCTTCCTTCCTTCCTTCCTTCCCCACCTCCCTCCATCCTGCGCATTCATTCATTCATTCATCCATTCATTCATTCATTCATTCATTCATCACTCCATCCACCCATCCCTCCATCCATCCATCCATCCATCCATCCATCCATCCATCCATCCATCCATCCACCCATCCACCCTTCCATCCCTCCCTCCATCCATCCATCCATCCATCCATCCATCCATCCATCCATCCATCCATCCATCCATCCATCCATCCATCCATCCATCCATCCACCCATCCACCCTTCCATCCCTCCCTCCATCCATCCATCCATCCATCCATCCATCCCTCCATCCCTCCATTCCTCCATCCATCCATCCATCCATCCATCCATCCATCCATCCATCCATCCATCCATCCATCCATCCATCCCTACCTTTGTGCGGATCCACAATGATGGAGTCGCTCCTCTGCACTCCCCTGAAGAGCCGCCTGGTGTCGCCACACAGCGCGAAGAACCCTCCGTACGCGGCGTCCACGTGCATCCACAGCCCGCGCCGCTCGGCCACCCCCGCGATGCCGTCCAGTGGGTCCGCCGAGCCCAGGTCAGTCGTGCCGACTGTGGCCACCACCACGAACGGGAGCAGTCCATTCTGCACGGAAGGGGAGAACAAGAGGTGTAAAGAAAATGTTCAAGACTGAGGCCACCCCCGCGATGCCGTCCAGTGGGTCCGCCGAGCCCAGGTCAGTCGTGCCGACTGTGGCCACCACCACGAACGGGAGCAGTCCATTCTGCACGGAAGGGGAGAACAAGAGGTGTAAAGAAAATGTTCAAGACTGAGGCCACCCCCGCGATGCCGTCCAGTGGGTCCGCCGAGCCCAGGTCCGTCGTGCCGACTGTGGCCACCACCACGAACGGGAGCAGTCCATTCTGCACGGACGGGGGGATAGGGGTGTAAGCAATATGTTCAGGAAATATGTTCAAAGTGGAGTGTTTATAAATGTTTATAATGCTTTGTCCTAACACTTGCTTCATAATGTAATTGATCACCACAGACTGCTTGTTACCTGTAAGTAACCATGGTGACAGCTGTTTGGACCAGGTCTTTGACCTTGAATATTTGTTTCGAGAAGAGGAAGAAGAAAAAGAAGAAACGGAGCAAAACACTATGTTTTCCTTCGGTTCTGTACAGCTCATCGGGGAACTTCATCCTCTGAGAGGCGACACCAGGATTTTGACAATTCCTGCTGTATACCGTCCTTGGTATGACAGAGCGAAGCTCGTCCACCTGAAGTCCTGTATCTGTATCTACTAGTGTATAGCCGGTATAACCTACTCTCCAAGCAGAGGTTAGGCTCCGGCTGTTTTTTAACGTTTTTTTAGTCGTTTTTATCGGGCTTTCTATTTTGTCTTTTTTTTTTTGCTAGTGTCCTTCAGGGGTAACTTTCTAACTTTCCTTCCGTGTAGGTAAACACAACAATACCGTCTAGTTTGGAAGCCTCTGCCAGGCTCAGCAGATCGGTTATCTTATAATAGGAATTGGACGAATAGAGTCAACAGAGTCGGTCGGTGCCAGAGGACTTAATTCCAGTCCGTTCACTCCTAAGCCAATTAACTCGTACCAGGCTTTTATTCCTAACTTGGCCAAAGTCCGCTATTACTATTCGTCCAGGCGGGAGTCTGGTAGAGACTATACAGTTTGCGGTGCCAGACGATGGAGCAGTTCTCACCTGTACATCATTTTCCACAGTAGTTTCCAGAGCCTCCACGTCCATTTTCCAGCGGGAGTCAACCGGGATCTCCCTGACGACGGCTTCTCCCAGCCCCACTGTGTGCAGGGCTTTCCTCGTGCAGTGGTGGGTCAATTCACTCACGTATACTACAAGTCTACATAACAAACAAATAGACAAATAAACAATGAATAAATAAACTCTGTATAGCCCGACGGTGTGCAGGGCCTTCCGCGTGCAATGGTGGGTCAGCTCGCTCACGTACACTACAAGTCTGCATAAACAATAAATATACAAACAAATAAACAATAAACAATAAATGAATAAACTCTGCCCAGCCCCACGGTGTACAGGGCCTTCCGCGTGCAATGGTGCGTCAGCTCGCTCACGTAAACTACAAGTCTGCATCATAAACAAACAAACAAACAATAAATAAATAAATAAACTCTGCACATGCATCAAACAACAGGTCAGCTCGGTCACTTACACTACAACTTTGGAGTTAACAAAAGGAACAAGCATTTTTTTATATTTTTCGCCCGCCCTAGCCATAGCGGCTTTGTACGGTACTGCAGCGGAACGTCCGGTTTTGATATCGCGTGTTCCGGACAAGCTATGGCTACAATCTCTGATTGGTAGATAGCTCTTGTTGTCGGAAAGAAGTGAACTAAGTTTGAGCCCTCTGCCAACTTTCTTTAAAACTGCAGGGGCATCTAGGTTGCAAACTTTACAGCAGGTAATTTCTGTTGCCATGCCAACTAAAGTATCGTTCAGAACGAACCTGTGGTAATCGCGCGCCCTCAGTCCCTTCCTGCTGTCACGTGCCGTTGCCATGGCGATGACGGTTGCAGCTGACCCGCCCGAGGTCAGGTTGCCATGGAAACCCTTGGGGTACCCGAACAGCTCGGCCATCCACTCCAGCAGCATGCAGTTCATGTCCACTGCGCCAGGGGATTCGTAAGTTCGACCTGTGTGAGGAGGAAGCGCAGACATCGCAGTTAGGAAGGGCCACAGGAGGTCATGTTGAAATACACGGAAACAAGGTTTCATAAAAGTTCTAAACCTACTTTCAATCTAGAAAATTATTCTCCACCAGAAAGTTACAAGGGACTACTAGTGATATATTTCATCGCAAAGAAAACGGAGGGGGTGTTCTACTCGGATAAAATCTGGTACTATTATAGAAACCCTACTGAACTGAACAACTTTGACATTTGACCAAAATGGGAAAGCTTAGACCCTACATGTTCTTCATAACCCAAAAAGTCTCAAACGTTTCGAGGAAATGGAGGAAGTTAAAGGATTTTAGGTGGAATTCCATTCTAAGCCCTACCGATCTTGCAACTCAACTGTGACGCCTGTCACGAACGCAGACAGTCATGCGATGTTGGGGTCATGAGTCATTTACCTGAAGGTATGCAGCCGGGGTTATGTGGAAGTGTATGAGTAATTACCATAGCAACAGGGACCATGCAAGGCTACTGACCGTACGGTAAGCTGAAACCTTGACTAGAGATCGTTCATAAGAAGGGGTGAACGAAGGAAGGAGGAAAAGAAGCAAGAAAAACGAGAAAGATTAAAAAAAAGAAAATTGAAAAACGAAAGGGAGGAAAAAAGGAATAAGAATGGAAGAAATAAAAACAGAAAGAAAGAAAGAAAAAGAAAGAAAAAGAAAGAAAGAAAAGAAAGACAGAGGGGGTGATATCTAAAGCCCTTACCTGCATACGTGCAGGGCGTGTCGGCCAGGAAGTCGCCGTTACTGCGGACGTACCAGGCCATGTGTGTGTGTGTGTGTGTGTGGTGTGTGTGTGTATGAGTGTCTGTGAGTGTGTGTGTGTGTGGGGGGGGGGGTCTGAAGACCTTACCTGCGTACGTGTTGAGCGTGTCGGCCAGGTAGTCGCCCAACGCCGCAGGAAACACGCCGTTACTCGGGACGTACGCCATGTGTGTGCGTGTCAGTTTGTGTGTGTGTGTGTATGTGAGTGTGCAGTGTGTGTGTGTGGGGGGGGGGGGGTCTGAAGACCTTACCTGCGTACGTGTTGAGCGTGTCGGCCAGGAAGTCGCCCAACGCCGCAGGAAACACGCCGTTACTGGGGACGTACGCCATGTGCCCGCCGTGCCCCGCTCTCAGTCCTCGGCTCTCTATCTGGCTTCCGTACAGATTTAGGATGTGGTCTAAAAATAAAGGAGGGTCAGTATGGGGGGTCCAGACAACGATTTACGCTGAATTCAGGAGAACCCCCTACGTATTACGCTAAATCAAGGAAGGCAATTACGCTAAATTTCGTCACCTCGCTACGATTTACGTAGATAAGATGGTTTTCCCTACGAATTACGGGAAATAAAATAGGCTGCCTACGCCTTACGTAAAAGAGCATGCAGACCCTCATAAAGGATCGTATGATGTAACCTCTTATTGCTATTGTCTGTATATCTATTACTTGTTATTAGTTGCCATACATTGTACCTTGTGCGACTATTGAGCAAATAAAATTCATTCGTTTATATAAAAATATATCAATGTCAAACCAGAATCAACATCTACATGCCCTTTTTCCATAGGCGCTATCTCACCTCTATCTCTACGGTGCTAATAGTGTTGCCTGTCCGCTCAGATTATGAGCGCAAGCCGCTTGGAATTTTACGGGGTTGGTTTCAGTTACATCGCTCCCGAAAGACGGCGATGACTCGAGAACAAAAGACGCAGGTAACAATACAGGCTGCCAGAAACTACGTTCTCTAGACTGGGCCAGGTAAATTCCCCCTATTATATGAATGAAGACCTTTATTGTACGTATTTTGCTTTCTGACAAGCTAAGTACAGGTCAATGTGAGTAGTAGTGAAGTACAGATTGTATTAGCCTCCATAGCAGACTCTCTTTGGACTTTTTTGGCACTTTTGCTGGCCATTTCTTTTTGTACTGGGTCGCTGATTGCTGGCCTCTCTCATAGCCGTCCATTTTAAATATGGAGGCTAAGATTGTATAGGGCATACAGAAATCTTTATTGACACGACAAAAGTACAGCGACTTTCGTAAGGTCTACATGTATAAAAACTACTTACAGTACAAATAAACAGACATATATGGATATGTATATAGGTATGAATAAGTCGACATATTGGATCTAGCATATATATATAAAGCCAACTAGTGGGGAATGGTGGCTTGGCACTTACCCAGGTCCACGGGCTCCTCCTGGATCGGGCTACTGCGGACACCTTTCCCATCGGTGTTGTTGTTGTTGTTGTTGTCCTCTGGTCCCGTGTAAACAGCCGTCTCCCCGTCCTGTAGTTTCTCCAGCGCCTTCCCCGCGAAGCCCGACACCCCGTCTAACAACTCCCTCCTGCGCGACTCGGAAACGTCCAGTCGCCTCGTCTTTTCTCGGAGATCAAGCAGCTTCTCACGGAGGGTTTTCACCTCTTCCGTTGAACTAGGCATCTCAGATACCGGCATTCTATTACTTATTATACTTATTATAGTTATAATAACTGGCACGAATAAGTTTGAAAGTGTTCCAACAGCGCTTGCTGACTCTTCCTTCAGTGCGCGGTGCCAGAACGGAATCGCCCTGCAGGTATTTAAACATAAGTATGAATCGGTATGTTAATGAGACAATTGGAAGACTATTAATAGAAGAAAACGTCAGGAAAATGATTCGCCCATCCCTCCATAGCGCTTGTTAGCTATGGGAAGTTCCCGGTAGTTTCCCAGGAATACGTGACGAACTAACGGCCGGCTACGGACCCCTTCTGCTTGGCATCCAGGAAGGGGACTGACGTCATGAGATGACGTCACGCGGGCGGCGGGGTGAACGACCGGAGGAAGGGACGATCGAGCCGGGTTAGTCTGAATACCTGACTGTTTCTTGGGCTGTGGGCTACGTCAAACTAGGGCTCGGTCCGGGCCGCCGGGGCAGCTTTCGGGAACTACAAGTATGATATAAAGGGTACCAAACTACACAAGACGTAAAGAGAATAGCCATCATTGCATATTATGTGTGCGAGAAAGTTTTCTTTTCAAGTGAGGGGCAGGGGGGAGGGTGCATATAATATTATTATATTATTATATTGCATGTCAGCATGAATTGAAATGCAATGTGAAAAATACATGCAAATTATATGCAGCCAGTGTAAACACAAAAGTTTTTTTTTTTCGTTTTTTTTTCCAGTGCAAATTTCACTGTCTATGGAAGGTTTTAGATGGTTTAGGACAAAAAATGGATTATAAGTGACACATAGCTTGGCTCCTATGTATACGTGTGCATTTCTATTTTTCGTTTCCACAACGAGTCCAGCCGGGCCCCGGTTTGGAAATGTGACGGTAAGCCTTCCACAGGCGTCTCTGGGGGCCTTGGGGTAAGTTTTTTTGTGGGGGGATCCGAAGGCCCCCTTTCCACTAGATGGCGATCTCGCTGCGCTCTCACTGCGACCTAAATAGAATATGTGTATCCTTCCGCGGCTTTCACACTGGGCATATCATACAAACCGTAAAAGTGTGACTTAGAAGAACAACAAAAAAGACAGTAGAAAGTGTAAAAAGATTCGTTTTTTTTTCTATATAATTCGTTGAGCGATCTGTCAAGAGAGAGGTCGCAGAGAGAGCGCAGCGAGAGGGGGTATAAACTGCTGCGGTGTTGGTACTTACCGAGTTTCTTGTCGAGGACGATCACGGTGAGACTGTTTTCTGGAGTCTTCTTTCTTCAACAGTTCTTCTCGGGGAGTAGAAGTGTGGAATGGGGATGTATTTGGCTCTTTTTAGATAATTATGTCCAGCAATTATGCAAATGTGTATTCATTTGAAACGCAATTGTAACCGGTTCGAACAGTTGTGTAATAGTTATCTCCTGGGAGTGGCCTGGCTATCAGCCTCCTTCACCGGCGTCTCTGGGGGCCTGGGCGTAATTCTTGGGTGAATTCGCGATTTTTAGCCGGGAATACGCCGGGAAAGGAAATTTGCCGGGAAAGGAATATCTACCGGGAAGCTTGTGCGGCCCCCAACGGGTCGAACGTCGTCATACGTCGTTTTTTTTTTTGCCTCATGTAAATCGTGCCTAAATCCACATGGTATGGTTTACCAAGGGGCAGGGATGTGCTAAGTAACGAGTAAATTAGTCGGAGACACCCACCATTAAACTAAATGGTCGCCCAAGGGGTAGGGGTGTACTAAACAACCATTAGAACATGGCCATCTTTCTTCAGGCAATCACGAGCGAGTATTTCTTCTGACTAAATCCACATAGAATGGTCCCCCTAGGGTTAGGGGTGTACTAAACAGCGAATAAATTGACTAATTGTTTTTACACTGTTTGAATCTCTTGTGTTACCTGCAATTAGCCCACGGGCAAGACTTCAATAAACTTTGCAATCTATGTACCGCAGCAAGGAGGGAGTTTTCAACCTCCTTGGTCGGAGACGCCCACAATTCAATTGGAGACGGGGACGCCAACCTTTCTCGTGCAAATAAAAGCAACTGAAGAATTAACAAAAAGGGAGACTGTAAATCAATCAATGTTACTGAACATTTTATTCAAAGGTTAAACGAAGGGAAGTCTAACAATCATGGAAGAAAGTCAGAAAACGAACAAGACAATAATAAAGAGTGTCTTTTAACAAGAAAATGTACAAACAGCGTTATACCAAGGACATAAGAATATACAATAACCTCCTTGTTTACTTGGGAGTGGTCCCCATGGGAGGGACATACAACTTCTCCCATGTTGGCGTTCCCAACAGTTATGCAAATGTGTAGTTAAGTTGTTGGAAACGTAATTGTAACCGGTATTATACAATTTGTCACACGTTGGCGTGCCCAGCAATTTTATTAATTGCCCACGTTTGTAGACACCTGTGATCACCTCTGCTACCGCAGGTACAGAATATGGGCAGGTCTTACTTAGTTATCTGTGGTTGCGGCAAAAATCATGTCAACCAGTTATTTCAGGAAACGACGAGTATAGGTTACCCCGCGGATAAAGGTGATCTAGCGTTACCAGAACAAGGACTGGACACAACCCACCAGCCCCGAACGGTGATTCAGTACTTTTTTTTCTATTTGCTTATGGACAGACGGGGACAATGTGGCACTGCACTCAAGTTTAGTAACTTATATTAACAGTGCCACATACACGGTACAGACAGAAGGTAAAGGTAGTCCTTTTCACCTCCCCGACCGAAGTCAGGTACCCATTTTTACACCTGGGTGAAGAGAGGAAGGTCGTGTAAAGTGCTTTTCCCAAGGGCACAACGCCGGAGCGGGGCACGGTGGGGATCGAACTCAGGACCTCTAGATTCCGAGCCGAACGCTCTACCAGTTACGCCACGCCCGACGCCATTCAGTACGTCTGCTGCTCCATGCGGAAGTCTCTGTCACAAAACACATCCCTGGGATTTGAGGAAAGCGCCACAGTTGAGCCTCTGGTTCCGCCAACCAAAACAGATGACGTCACGCGGTGACGTCACTGCCCTTAGGAAGGGGGCCAGAACTCGGGGTGGGCAAAGACTTAGTCTGTGTAACACAAACTCCGCTGTCCAGGGCTGTAACTGGCCCCTCCCCGCGGGCGGGCTGCTATAAGCGAGATTCAATCAGGCTAGGCAAAGACTGTAGATGCAGAAAACAGCGACTGATGATGATGATGTGATAGAGAATATTGTTTATTGTTCTTTTAATGTTTATTGAGGTTTTCAGACTTCAGTATATTTCAACCTGTATATAATGATTTGGACTATTAAAAGTCGTCAGAGTAGGTACTGTCGCACTGGTTCACTGAACCGCGCCAGATCGCGTCGCGAGTTGCGCCTGGCATTGGCAGTGGCGCAACCTGGCGATTTGTGGAATTACGGATTTATCTTAATGGCGGGAAACAGCACAATTTGTATACGTGCAATATCCTACCTATATGATACGCTAAGTATCATAAGCGAACAGTCTTTAATCATAGCAAATTAACAACCTCTGTGGGAACAGACATGACGGAGGCCCAGCCATCCCCTGGTGAGGTCCGACATGTCGGCGGCAGACATGTAGCCAAACAGTCGGCGGCAGACATGTAGCCAAACAGTCGGCGGCAGACATGTAGCCAAACAGTCGGCGGCAGACATGTAGCCAAACAGTCGGCGGCAGACATGTAGCCAAACAGTCGGCGGCAGACATGTAGCCAAACAGTCGGCGGCAGACATGTAGCCAAACAGTCTGCGGCAGACATGTAGCCAAACAGTCTGCGACAGATATGTAGCCAAACAGTCTGCGACAGACATGTAGCCAAACAGTCTGCGACAGATATGTAGCCAAACAGTCTGCGACAGATATGTAGCCAAACAGTCTGCGACAGACATGTAGCCAAACAGTCTGCGGCAGACATGTAGCCAAACAGTCTGCGGCAGACATGTAGCCAAACAGTCTGATTTCTGAACTGGGTCTGTTACGCACTGCAGCTAGGTGTCGCTGCTACCAGGTGCGGTCCCAAACGTAAAGTACTTACACACTTTGAATACTTTTCGTTTCGGATCGCACTGTAACCACCATATGTATAACCTAACCTATCTATGTAAGATATCTAACATATCTATGTATAACCTATCTATGTAAGATCTAACCTATTTATGTATAACCTATCTATGTATCTAAGATATAGCGACCACAATAACCTATCTAGGTAAAACACCTCCAGCTAAGATATAGAAACGACGTGTGCAGCTACAGGCTTGACTGATGCCCAGCCGTCGCTGGTGAGGTCCGACTTGTCAGCGGGAATGTATCTATCTAAACAGTCTGATTTTTGAACTGGTACCGGTTCTTTTACGCACTGCAGCTAGTCGCTGGCACTGTCACTTCTAACAGAGTGACGGTCCCGAACGTAAAGCACTTACACACATACATAAATAGAAGACCTCCAGGCTAAGATATAACGACCACGTGTGCAGCTACAGGCTTGACTGAGGCCCAGCCGTCGCTGGTGAGGTCCGACTTGACGGCTGGGATGTGGCCAACCAACATCATAATCTTCTGACTGACTTCTGACTTCTATTACGTACTGCAGCTAGGTGTCGCTGCTACTTGTGCGGTCCCAAACTATCTACTCCAGTCTAAGATATAGAAACGACGTGTGCGGCTACAGGCTTGACTGATGCCCATCCGTCGCTGGTGAGGTCCGACTTGTCGGCGGCGGGGATGTAGCCGAACAGCTTCATGACCTTCTGACACGCCGGGTCCGACTGGATCAGTCTGATGGCCTCCCATTCCAGCAGAGACCGCCAGGGGTCCTTCTTGTCCAGCGTGGGTCGTGTGTGTGCACTCAGCCAGTTCAGTATCTGTGCAGGGGGAATGAGATGAATTGGTGAATAAAGTATGGAAGGAAACTTAAGGGTAGAAGGAATGAAATAATGAAGGAAAGAAAGAAAAGAAAGAAAGAAAGAAAGAAAGAAAGAAAGAAAGAAAGAAAGAAAGAAAGAAAGAAAGAAAGAAAGAAAGAAAGAAAGAAAGAAAGAAAGAAAGAAAGAAAGAAAGAAGGAAAGAACGAATGAAATTAAGGCGAACATTTATCTTTCTACCTTCTTATCTAGGTAACTACATTGTATAATTCATTTAGTAGCAAAATAAAACTATATTACAATGTTTAACATTATGTCATGTATGACGCAGAAGAAAAGAAGGATGGGAGGAAGGAGGGAATGGAGGAAGAAATGAAGGAATGAACTTCTGAGCATGTATGTACGAAGGAAAGGAATAAAGATAAGGCGAGGTAAACTTAAAAAAATATTTAGTAGCAAAACAAATCTATTTCTAACTTTTAATGTTATGCCATGAAACAGACAGAAATGTCACACCTGTTTATGTAGAGGCAGCCCGACAAAACTGTACATCCTCTCAGCTGTGACGACTCTGTTCGCCACGAAGTCCTCAAACCGCAGCGAGGCGAACCGGCCCTCCAGCCACGGCGTGATGCTGTCCTGGGTCCGCGCGTTGTCGGACATCCACCTGCACAGGAGAACAAGTAACGCTACTTTACTTTTATCCACGGGGTAATACATATCCGTTGCTTTTGAAAACTGGGTATTAAGTCAACGGACGGTGGTTCCAAATTGCAATATTTTCAAAATATTGCAATTTGAAACCACTGTCCATCGAGTTGATATCCCTAATCCGTTTTGAAAAGCAACGGATATAGGTTACCCCGCGGATAAAGGTGAACTAGCGATAGTTGTTATCTCCGTAAGTTATTGGAATGCTGTAAGTTACACTAATAGAAATGACGAGGACGAAGAAGACACAATTTAACTGGACATGAAAGAAAACGCGTCCGCTTTTGATGCAAGAAAACAACTAACTTTTTTTGGAGGCGCGAACGCGTAACCTGTCTTGTTTACGCACTCTCTCGCTGGCTGATAACTGTCCGGCCGACCGCCAGGGGCAGAGTATGTAAAGGCCATACACTTACACGATTCTACTAACCATTTATATGCGTTCTTACACGTTCTGATAAACATTTATGTCCGTTCTTACCCACCTGCACAGGTACTGGTACCCGGCCTCCCGCACGTGCTCTTCAGTGTACTTCTGTAAGGTAGCGTTGGTGGAGTACTTCGCTCTCAGCCGTGAGGCGATGACACTGCGAGGGTCTCGGATCACCTGGATGATAAAAATCTGTAAGTTTTGAACTTCAAACACTTTTATTTATTTATCACGATTCACAGAATGAAATCTGAGAGGTGTGGGCTACAGGATAGTAACGTTACATCCTTTCCAAGGCCGCGTAGCACAGTGGTAGTGTATTCGGCCCGTGATCGAGAGGTCGCCGGTTCGAATCCGCCTTCCGTGTTGCCGGTCTTGTGCCCTTGGGAAAGGCACTTTACACGACTTTCCTCACTTTACTCAAGTGAAAAATGAGTCGTCCCTCGGATAGGACGTTAAATGGAGGTCCCGTGTGGGGGGAGAGCCATACCCTATGCACGTTAAAGAAGCCGCCACATGTGCGAACATCCACCCGAGCGGATCAAACCATTCCGGCCAAAATAGGGGTAGGGAATCTCCCGAGCAGCCCTCGTAACCCCTGCTTCGCCTATTGGGTCAGTTAGTCCTCACTCATAGTGAGCAATTGGGCTGGTCTCAATCATGATGTTTCTGACCTAGGGCGAAGAGTTGCTGTTACAGTTCCAATCATGTAACCCGTAACCTTGAGTGGCCTTCAGGCCTTGTTACGTGGTGACCATTGAGTAAAAAAAAAAAAAAAAAAAAAAAAAAAAAGGCCCACACTTCCAGCGTACAGTTATAACGTTAACAAGCTATAAACTATAAGAAATAAGCAAATAAAAACTAAGTGTAAAGAAAAGCACTGTATCAGATGAAGTGCACTTTGTCAGAGATTGTACCTTGTCTGTTAATGATAGAAATATCCTATCTATTTAGTTTAGATACATAGAAAGTAGATTCCCTCACTATAGACGTATGAGTAGCACTGACAAATTTACATTCCTCATGCGTTTTGACAAACAGACTATAGTTGCTAAACCAATACAGTCCTTTATCTTCACCATTACCAAGAAGCGAGAAGAAGCCTAACTCCAGTCAGAAGCTCTGAGGAAGGTGTCTGATAGACACCGAAACGTAAGCAAGTAAGTTTACTTTTGGTAGTGTACAAGAATTCTCCTATATCCTAGATCTATGATACTTTTACACGTTTGCTGTTTTGTCTTTGCTGTGACCTGTAATCAGCTCGGTTGGGCAAAATGTACAAAAAGGTAAAAAAAAGTCTTTATTTATTCCTACAACCTGCACAATCCTGTAGTCCACCTCCTCCTCGAACGCGAACTGCCGAAGCGCCATTATGTCCTTGACCCTGATGACCTTCACTACGTAATGGGGCTTCTCTCTGCACAGCTGTTCTATGACGTCAGGTACCTTGTGAATGAATGAAAGAATAAATGAAGGAAAGAACGGATGAAAAAGAACGAAATGAATTGATGAATGAAACAATGAATTGATGATTGAATGAATTCAATTGATAAAAGTTGCGATGGTCCAGCCCACATTGGCTTATAACACACCGAAACAAGAATAACATTACATAGAGTCAAACCAAACGGAACATGGGTATAGTAATGGTACTGTAATGGTAAGTAAAGATCCAAAAGGATGATACTGATAGCAACACAGACCAATGGTATTACATAGACATATTCAACACAAATAAGAATATGTCTTGTACGTACACAAAATACACTCAAAACGTAACGGGAGAAGAGAAGAACCGTACCCAAACTATAAATCTCTAGTAAACTTCATTCTATTGGATCACTCATACGTTTATGTTTTCTCCCACCTTGTTATCGTTGATGGGACATCTGCTCTCTGACTGCGGGAGCCGCTGCTTGGCCAGCTCACAGACTGTGCGCATGGACTCGCTGCGGTACGCCCCGCTGAAGATCGTGTTCTTCATGAATCCAAATGAAGGGAAGAAGACCTTTATTGCACGTTTTTGCCCCAATGGGCTAAGTACAGGTCACATGGTACTAGTAACAACCATATACATCATCATCATCATCGCGGGCTGCTTGCCCGGACCAAGTCCAACCTCTCCTTCCAGACGTAGTATACATGTAACAATGGAAAGAATCATATACATTTATATGTGCATATATACGTCTAATCTACTCTTTGCACAAGTAGAGTCCTATCGCTTTTTGGTAATTGCATAAATGTAGCTAGCTGTATTTTTAGAGTTGGCTCATCAAAGTCTGTAAGGAATATAAATTTCTCTTTACTACTCAAGTATCTAAAGTGGGGAAATCTACTTAAGTTCTTAACACAGAGTCAAATAGAATGCTTCTATCGCTATCATACAAAGGGCAATCTACAGTAAAATATACTTCGTCTTCCACTGAAGTACATATATCTCGGATAGGACGTTAAATGGAGGTCCCGTTTCTGGGGAGAGCCATACCCCGGGCATGTTAAAGAACCCACCACATGTGCGATGGTGCGGTGTGAGCGGTTCAAAACCAACAGTACCTTGGCCGCACCTGGGGCAATAACTGTCGTATTGAGGTCACCTGAGTGGCGCCGAATGGCAGCTCGCTCCAGACCCTTGTGATTTAGCCCCGCCTATCGTAAGCTCCTCGCAATTCAGCCCCTGGCTGCAAAGAGTGAGTAGTCGGCCCACCCAACAACAATAACAACAACAACAACAACAATAACAACACGTTACCTTCATGTAGACAGTCAGGAAGATGCGCGAGTCCTCCGACACGTTACAGTGCGAGCCGGAGTTCACCAGCCGGAAGGACAGCCGCTGGTAGTCGTCTATCCTGTCTTTATAGAATCGTTTATTTCATACATATAAACAAATAATACATACATACTAGTCTCCAAGCAGACCCTACGGTGCCTTAAAGATAGTATCAAAGCTGGCCAAGGAGTGTAGCCGGCCGAAGGGGGTCAAACGGGCACCGGTTTTACCAGCTTTACCAGCTTTGATGCTATCTCTAAGGCACCATAGGGTCTGCTTGGAGACTACATACATACACAAACATACTAAAACACCAGTACAGCATGTAATACTTTGCTGTAAAACTGGCTTAATTAAGTTAGTTTTAGTCTTAAAATAGCAACCCTAACATATACAACATAACATGTTACTTATCAGTAATTGAAATACACCAAGACTGCCACAACGTTACCATTTAGTAATAGTGTGGAATTTAAAGCAGACTATTCATCAGTATGAGTATGGAATAAGCACTGGTTTGTACCTTTCGTGCCGTTCTCCTCGTTTGACTTCTTGATGGCGTACTCTAATCCCCAGAGCGGCTCGAAGAAGTAGAAGACGTCCGGGTTCTGGTTGAAGAGCTCTCCTACTGACGAACCGCCGCATTTACTCAGGGACATCAGAACTACTACCTTCTTAGGCGAGTAGGGCTGAGTAGAGGCGTCTGTGGTGCGAGCTACAGTTGGAGTGGACAGCGCGTTTCTCTCCGTGTCCTCGTCACTGAGGTCTATAATGGTTCGGTTCTCGCGGTCCGTTTGTAGAACGATTCCTATAGTGACAAGAAAGAACAAACCAGAAGGACACTACGTAACAACAGAGAGACTAAAACGATCATTCTTGCGAAACAACACTGCTTCACAACAAAGGATTCGCAATGTACAAATGTGTACTTCTGTCACTGTTTTTCTGTGATTTTCAATCGTTTGCATATTGCAAATTGTATAATGTCAAATAAGTACGATTTTCTGTATTTTCAAATATTTTTAACACACTGAGAAAGTTATAAAGTATTGTAAATTAACAATAATTCAGAAAATGAAATCTCCCAAATGCTGATAAAGCTCTTCGATGGAAAACAATGTTGAACGATACCTGCGGCGAGCACGAGCCCGACCACCGTGAAGAACACGCAGAGTCTGCGGGGACGGACGCGCCGCACGAGGAACATCTCGGGAGCCTGCGGTAGGGACAAAACAGGTGTGTTGTGATTGTATATGTTTCGTTTGATCTGTTATCTATATATATGTGTGTCTGCGCAGTATATGTGTGTTTTATTGTTCGAACTTGTAACCATGGAAGACTAGCCTTAAATAAGGCTAAAGGATATCGCAATAAAGGAAGAAGTTCATTTCATAATTTCATACGTCGTGTACGTTAGCATTAGCATTTGTGGGGTCATATGGCACAGTGGCTAGGCTAGAAAACAGAGACTCGGCTTTACACATTACCACTTTTCTCACTCCACCCAGGTGTAAGAATGGGCACCTGACTTCGGTTGGGGAGGCTATGGAATGAGAGGGATGGGCTCCACCTTCCAATACTGTGCCATAGACACAGTGGATAACACCCCACTGCCCCTATGGCTTCAAATTGGACGAATTTTACATTTCTTTACCAGCATTTCAATCATAAACAGTACCGGAACAGATCACTGTATGGCTGGGTCAAGTTATACACACCCTCCAAGCTACGCTTTGTATATAATACAACGTTGCGAAAATGGTATGAAGATATTTGAAATAACTCAAGATAACGTGTACCTTGTTTGACCCCACGAAGGACACCAACCAGAATACACCTTACGTACCACTTAAGGTTACCGCTCAAGACGCTGCTCGGTAGTCACGTGACCCTCTTCTTCCAGGACAGCGTTCAGAGCATAGCACATGAGAAGCTACTAGGCTCGGCAGATCAGGGAAACTGTTAAAGCTAATGATAGACACTAACCACTCACACTAGAAAGTATGTCTGTCTTTCCACACCCGCCATCTTGCCGTGCATACTGCACACATAGTAACAAGCTGCCAAACCGGTTCAACCGAATGCCCCCCCCCCCCCATTTTTTGTCGCGCGAAATTTCAATTCGTCCCCAGGGAAATCGTGTATGCAAGAAAAGACCCAGTAGATTTCTTTGTGTGTTACAGATGGCCCATTACACGGAGCATATGTGTGAAAAATGTCGGCACTTACCTTTGTTATAGCTTAGAATGTAATACCAAAATGTCTGGGTGCACGTTTGTTTGTTTGTTTGTTTGTTTGTTCATTTCGATCTCCATTAGACTTTACAACCGCAAAATCTCACACACAAGAGACTGTTGCTCTTTCAGACGCGCCCTAAAATTTACAGGTCAGGACTTATATTCTAGACGAGAAACTAAAACAGTCCAGGAAGTTGTCTTTCACTCGTTTATTATTATTGAAAGGTTTAGAAAATGTAATTTTCCATCATGGCCGTGCCAAAATATAGAACCTTTCTTTAAGTCTATTTATAGACTGGGCAAGAATAAAACCATATTTCCATAACTATGTGAGGCATTCTGTTACCTCTTATAATTCACGAGGAAAGCTTACATAATCTTAACTATGGGAAATTGTCGTTGTTCTATACTAACTGAAAGATAAAATGACATTACATGAATTATTACAATTATACCATGGAGCAAACACAATCTTCAATTTTTTTATGAGCGTTAGATTTGAGATATACGAGGGGCATTCAATAAGTAATGTCCCTGACCCATTTTCCATATCAGGAGATTAATGAAACTTGGCACAGTTATTAGTCTTTCTCTTCATAGGAACCACCCAGAGTTTTGCATTTCTCCCATCATTTGATGTAGCTCTGGACACCGTTCTTGCAGGACATCCCAGGTTGGTCCTCCGACAGATGCCTCATCAATGGCAGAAGAGGGACGACCAGGTCTGGGAGCTGTTTCCACAGACTTCCGGCCTTGTTTGAATTCAGGATGCCAGCGTTTTACAAGGTCATATGATGGGGCATCATCACCATAAGTTTTTTTCATTTCATCAAAAGTCCCTTTTGGTGTGCGTCCTTTCAAATACAAAAACCGGATCACTGCGCGACACTCAACTTGCTCAATTTCACACCTGGTCCATTTCACACCTGACTCAGTTCAAACACCAGTAAATCAGTAACCACAATTAGTTCAGAGCTTCATCTAGATCAGACAACTGGCAGTTGGTCAAGGGCATTACTTATTGAATGCCCCTCGTAGGTCTATTGAATTCAAAGAATAGAACAAAATATCTTTACTTAAGTTATCAATTTTGCGAAATAACGAAATTTGCAATGAGCTAGAGGCCTGAATACTCAGAGTGGGTTCGCCCTGGAGCCGGTTCGCTTAGTCTTTAAACAATAAAATCCATCCATCTTCTCTATTTCCACAACAAAAGAATAAGAATATTTTGTATCATGTATATTTATATAACCTACATACGTTCAAGGCGTTACATCACACATTCTTCCTCTTCCATCTTAATGATAACTTTAGTTGTTGTTTCTTAGTGACTATGCAAATAAGTCCTAAATGTGCACTAAATATCCACTCAAAGCTGTCACAGTATGTCTCATTATCTATACGAATCCTGACATCATTTGTATTTTGGATTGCGATTACTGTAACAGTTCTTCCTCTTCTAAGTTACATGCGACACAAAATGTAAACCAAATAGATTACCGCAAGGGAGCTAAATTCTCCCACGTAGAGACATCCAACGGCGCCAGCTGCAGCAGAGAACCGCATCTTGTCTTTACTCCGCTTTCTCAACGTCACCATCAGTCCCGGACCTGATTATAAATATTAAAAAACTGAAAGGCCTACTCTCTGATTGGCTGACAGCTGGTTTGTGGCGACGCCCACAGGAGCTGATTGTGACGGTTGAGATAGCAGAGTACAGACAAGAGGCGGTTTGCTGGCGCCGTTGGATGTTCCTGTGTAGCAGAATGGGGAATTATAGGCGTTTTTTGTTGATCGCAGCATAGCACAATTATTATCATGTATAATTATAAAACTGAAAATAAAAATCATAATTATAAAACTATTATCAAGTATTGGTCTTTAGCGGGTGAACTTTGACCCAGATGCCGCCCCGAGCCTGCAGAGTTATCCCGTCGCAGGGGATGACGGGAGGTTTGGTGACGTCAGGCTCCAGCCGGAACCGCTGCAAGGTCAGGGCCAAGGTCACCTTCATCTCGTTCATGGCGAAGTTCTGCCCGATGCAGTTCCTGCA
This sequence comes from Branchiostoma floridae x Branchiostoma belcheri, assembly GCA_019207045.1. Classification (NCBI taxonomy): domain Eukaryota; kingdom Metazoa; phylum Chordata; class Leptocardii; order Amphioxiformes; family Branchiostomatidae; genus Branchiostoma; species Branchiostoma floridae x Branchiostoma belcheri. Next base: position 284,249 of record CM033031.1, read on the forward strand.
GTCACGTGATCAGGATATAAGGGCGCCGCTAAGTAGAATATACCTGTGCATACTGATGACGTGGGGCAAAGCAGTTTCCTCACGCCGATAAGGTGTAAAAAGGGGTACTCTGGTCGCCAGAGAACAGCGCTCGCGGCTACGGTTCTTTCCCGGGCCGCTAGCAACATAGCCCCGTAAACCGACTTTAGCCGCCCCGGGGAGATACGCCACCGCATGAAGGCGTAAACTCCCTTAGCCGGCTAAGTTGTACTCTGATATCCAGGGTAAAAAAGGGGTAACGCTAGTTCACCTTTATCCGCGGGGTAACCTACATTCGTTGTTATATCAAGTAGAGTTATTTCAAATATTGGGGTACCGTTATCCGTTGTTGCATCAAACTGCAACCTTTCCAAAATCCCTTCACTTGGTATCACTGAATTATTTGAAAAACAACGGATATAAGTTACCACGCGGATAAAAGTGAAGTAGTGTTACCTGACTTCAGCTCCACCTTCCAATACCGTGCTTTAAACACAGTGGATAAAAACCACTTAACCTCCGGCTTAAGGAGGATAGGGGACTACCTTTAACGCCAGTTCACCTTAATTCGAGGGGTAACCTATATCCGTTGTTTTGAAAACAGGATATTTACTAAGGCCATGTTGATTTGATTATATGGATGACATCCTCCGGGAACTCCAAAACTGATGCGAGCGAGCGAATAAAAAAAAAGTTTGGCAAAAAAAAAAGTTGCCTTCAGTATGAAATCAAAGTGGCCAGGAAGGTTGAACATAGGACTAAACACACATAGTATGGTATACCATGATCCTCTGGACCTGAATTTTCTGTACTGGTACCTCCCCCAACCAACAATAGATTTTTTTTCTTTCCGTCCTTTCACATCTTATTCTTTGACTTTAGATTCATTTTGGCATTCTATATATGGCATTAGTTATCTGTTTTCTGATACTTTTTTTCAATCTACGGAATATTTGTGCTCATTTTACAGCTGCTTTGCACAATTTATTGTGTGGTCGAAAACTTCTTTTTTTTTTGGAAATGGCCCAAAATTGGTGCGAGCGCGGATGTCATCCATATAATCAGATCAACGTGGCCTAATAGGGATATAAAGTCATCGCACCGTGGTTTAAAATTGCAATACTTTCAAAATATTGCAGTTATCATCAAAACATTGCACCGTTCGTCGACAACAACTTATATAGTTTAAGGTAAACTGCTTGTTTACCTGATACATCTGCTTCTATCATACATATTTTTCAAGACCTGTAAATCTATAGGTTGAGGCGCCACAAAATTTATATTTTTCTATCAATACTCAATACCTATTTTTAGGGACATCATTTCACCTCACCTAGTCCCATCCTTATCAAGAGGGTCGGGGACCATGGTTGCCTCCAGCACAAGACTTTTGGGGACATAAATAATAAGAATACACTCCTTACCTCGGTCCTGCAGAGAAGGGTAGGAAGGCGTGGGGAGGCCTCCTCTCGGAGTTCTCAGGTGAGAAGCGGTAAGGATCGTACACCTGGAGGGGTCAATATATAAATTCGTGATAGGGATATTATGCAAACATACAATTTTGACTGAAAATACAACAAAACGCATGACATAGCGTAAGGAGGTTATTTTTTACCGATGAAACACGTTGGGCACTTTGTCGAATCGCTCGGCCTCAGCGAGACCGCCAACATACCTCAGCTTCAGCGAGATACGCCCCTAAGCTGGCGCTGGTAACGGAGAACACAATTGCAAAGGAAAAGGTGAGGAAGCTTAACGCAGGGACAGATGACGGGTGAATAACGTGAAATTTACCGTCGGATTTCCCCAAATCTCGCTGTTCCTGTGGAGTCCGGGGAAGTCAGCTACAGTGAAGGTGCCTGGGGAAGGAGATGTATATACATATAAGAACCGGCATTGTGAGTCATGCATCATTATCTATGGAAACCCAGACAGCAATGATTGATTTTTTTTTTGTATTTTCGTTTATTTCTTTAATTATTTGTTTATTCGCATGTATGGAGACATTAAGTCATAAGAGCAGTGAACAAAACCTGCAAGGGAAGCTAGAGAGAATTCAGTTTTAAGTTGTATCAATCATAGTTATAAGGTATAGATACATAAGCAAAGAATATCAACTAATGAAAACAAAACAAGTCAAGACTCTAATTTGATATACACAAGGAGCTTTGATATACATCAAGGTGTATTCCGTATCACCCGAGGTAACCGCGGAAGGACCTGGGACCGAGGGTGATGCGGAATACACCGAGTTGTATTTTATTTATGTCATACCCGCTTGAGAAAACACATGTTTCAATGCAAAATGCGCCAAAATTTGAAAAAAAAATGGTTTACTCGAACAAAAATAGTTATTTCCAACGTCACAATCAGACCTAGGTATTCTTATTTTTGACAGTGGCGCAATCAGTGCGTCCGAATTATTATATGGAAGCTCGTGTGATAACAATAGAAGCCAGTGTGATAACAAAAGTTATCACACTGTCTGGAACAATCGTATCAAACATTTTAATGGCCATTGTATGACATAAAAGAGCATATTCTAAATGATAATGTACGAAAAGTACCAGAGTTACCAAGCTAAGATTGATGTGTTCAAAAAGTCGTCTTTTGCCAGAACTATCGTAGAGTGGAATTTGTTATCACTAAGCACAGTAAGGACATCTTCTCTGGATAGTTTCAAAGAACGCTTGCAGATAGATGTGCAAACGTTAGGTGTGACGGGTCTACATCTACATAGGATACCCCCAAATGACCCCGCGAGGGGCAAAAGTAGGGGGGGGGGGAGCTGAGGCTCCCGGGTTAGGGCGGGCAGGCCGCCTGCCTGGCACGGAAGTGCTCAACGTTGGGAGCGCTTACAACCGTGCCAGGCAGGGCATTCCACTCGGGAATTGTGCGTGGGAAAAAAGAATGTTTGTAGATATCGGTGCGTGCAAATATGTGTTGATATTTGAAGTCGTGACTACCCCGGGTGCGCCCTTGGGCAGGCTTCAGAATATTGCTGGCGTCTATGTTAATATTATTGTTGACTACTTTATAGAAAAAGGTGAGGCGGGCGTTCCTCCTCCTTTCGGAGAGAGGGCGCCACTGCAGGTCTGAAAGCATTTGTGTCACGCTGCTAGTCTGCCGGTAGTCATTTAGGGTCACTCGGGCTGCCCTGCGCTGGACGGCCTCCACCGCCTGTATCCCTTTGTTGGTGTACGGGTCCCAGACGATGGCACTATATTCCAAGTGAGGCCGTACCAGCGCTTTGTAACAAGTGGCCTTGACCCTAGATGGACAATGGGTCAAGTTGCGCCGAATGACTCCTAGGACCTTACCAGCTTTGCTAGTGGCGTGGTTGATATGGGTGTCCCACCGCAAATCGTCGGACAGTTGTACTCCAAGATAGGGGTGGGACTTAACACCGGTAAGGGCTTCTCCACAGAGGGAGTACTGAGTTATGATGGGGTGCTTTTTACGGGTGATATGGAGGATGTGACATTTAGAGGGGTTGAACGACATGAGCCAACGATTTTGCCATTCTGTTAGCGCATCGAGGTCAGACTGCAGCCCTTGTGCGTCAGAAGGCTTGCTGATAGTTCGATAAATCAAGCAATCGTCAGCAAACAGTCGAACATGTGAGTCTACGGAATCGGGTAGGTCATTAATGTAGAGCAGGAATAGCAGAGGGCCTAACACAGTACCCTGCGGAACTCCAGAGGTGACCTTGACAGCTTTAGATGTTCCACCGTCAAAGACAACCCTCTGGGTTCTCTCCGTAAGGAAGGCCCTAAGCCAAGACTGAAGGAGGCCAGAAATACCATAGTGCTCGAGCTTGCTCAGCAGACGTTCGTGTGGCACAGTATCGAATGCTTTGCTAAAGTCAAGCACCGCGGCATCGACCTGTTTGTTCTGGTCCATGTTCTTGGCCAGGTCTTTGAGGGTAAGCACCAGCTGGCTTTCGCAGGACAGACCCTTCCTGAAGCCGTGTTGCGCAGGGGACAGAATGCCATGAGCGTCTAGATGTTTCATCATGTGGCTGTGCACGATGTGTTCGAGCACTTTACCACAGACCGATGTCAGAGACACCGGCCTATAGTTTGATGGCAAGGTTCTGTCCCCCTTTTTGAAGATTGGAGCGATGTTAGCTGTTCTCCAATCTTCAGGAACATCTCCCGTGGATATTGACTGGGAGAATATGACCTGTAATATTGGCGCAATTTGTTCGGCTACGGTCTTCAGGAGGCGAGGTGGTAATCCGTCTGGTCCTGTGGCCTTGCTGGGGTTAAGACAGGAGAGCTGTTTGGCTACCCCCTCCACTGTGATGTTAAGGGAGGGGATAGTTGGAGCTTTGGGTTCGCCAAGGGTAGGAACGGTGGTCTTATCCTCCCTGGTAAACACTGGCTCAAACTGGGCCCCCAGTGCATCAGCCTTTTCTTTGGGGTCAGATGTTAGCACCCCCTGATGTCTTAAGGCGGACGCACCAGTAGAGTCTTGTCTGATGGATTTGACATAGCTCCAAAAGGCCTTGGGATTATCCTCGATGTTAGACTCCAGGTAATTGGAGACATAATCCCTATGGGCCTTCCTAACTCTCTGCTTAACGCCCTTCCTACACCTCTTGAACTTTGCCCAGGCTTCATTGGAGTTGGATCTCCTAGCCTTGGAAAAAAGTTCAGACCGCTTACGCATAGCTTTGCGAATCTGGGGAGTTATCCAAGGTCTGTTGGATTGTGGCCTCACTTTTTTCCTGGGGACATGCTTATTGGCAGCACCACTAACGGCTGCCTTAAACAGCTCCCAGTTTTCTGAGGCAGTGTTGTGCTGAGCCTGGTCTGCAAACTCTCGACTGTATGTTGCCATATCCTGCTGGAGTGCATCGATGTTAGCTTTCCTCCACAGGTATATGAGCCGATCTTTTGAGTTTGATGTTTGGGGCTTTACTTGAACATCAATCAGCGGGATGTCATGATCGCTGAGACCTGGTAAGATTTTGACTCTCTCCACTAAGGTGGAATTTGTGGTGAGAAACAGATCCAGGGTGTTCGAAGTTTGCCCCACTGTATGTGTTGGTTCGCAGACCATTTGTTCCAGACCACAGTCATTGGCAAGGCTGATGTAATTGGTAGTGAGAGTGGATGGATTGGAAGCGGTGGTATTAGCTTCGGGGTTCCAGGTCGCATCAGGCAGGTTGAAGTCACCTGCTAGCCAGATGTGGGCATTGTTGTTATTAGCCCGCTTTTGCAGCACTGATCTTTCTAGTGCTACAAAATCATCATGACCAGCTGAGGGGGGGCGATAGTAGGCCCCTATGTAGATGGACTTACTGTTAGCCAGATGGACCCGGACCCAGGTCAACTCGCAGGGACAGTCCGGGTCTGGGTGGTGGGTTGCTATGATGTTGTTCTTTACAGCAACAAGCACACCCCCTCCCCGGCCAGCTCTGTCTCTCCTGAACACATTGTACGTGTCCGGAAAGATTTCGCTGCTGCCCACTGACGAGTCCAGCCACGTCTCAGTGCCAACAACAATGTCTGGTTGCACAGCTTCGCAAAATGCATGCAGTTCAGGTACCTTATTGCGGATAGATTGAAAGTTGATCACACAGGTCCTGACTGGTTTGGTATGTGTGCGGTCGCGAGGCGGTGGAGTAATACCATATCCGATAGGCGAAGACGTAGCGATAGGCGAGCCGATAGATCTTGCTGGACTAGAACAGGTGCTGGTGTTAAAAGAAGAGAAACAATTAGAAGTTTCGAATACTGTAGTGTTGAAGAGGCTGGAGCTGAAGTTAGGTAGGCCGCAGGAGCAGCAAATCCAGGACACGTTAGGGTTGTTGATGGTATTATAGACCGGTGTTGACATACCCATGCAGTCAGTATGGTACCAGACATCACATGAGTCGCAACAGATGGCATGCCGGCCGTCCACCTTTTCCCACCTGACGGCTCGATGGCATACGCCGCAGGGGTACTTCGGTGCCCTAGGTCCCGGATTTAACTCCACATCTCCAGCCAGAAGGATTATCAGGGTGAGGCTGAACAGAGTGAATTTAGGTCTGCAGTGGGGTGCTAGTTTACCATTAGAGTTAATAAAGATAGAGACTAATGTTAACTTCAGGGGGTGATTGGCACATGTGTTGTCCAGCAGGGGAGTTAACGGGAATGGACTGTTAAAGGATGGTTTAAGGGTGTGTGGTATGCCTTCATGCCTGGGAGTGAAGGGAGAGGGATCATGGTGAGAGTTTACAATTAACACTAAGCAGTGGGCTGTTAGTAGAATGCTGCCCAAGATGGTTGAGAATGTAACGAAACATGCTTGACCTGCAGGGGTTCTCTCCTACTCAACAGGAGGAACGCCACGCTGGTGGGGGGCAAATTACATCGTAAATATGGGATATACAATATAGAGAACAATACTATAGAATGTATATAAAAGTGGAACGGTCTCACCGGTCGGCAAAGGTGGCGTCGAGCACGCTCCGGGAGACGGGGGAGGGGGGCGCTATGTAAATCTAAGAAAAAGAACTAAAAATGCGCCGCCCAAGAGCGTCCGGGGTCCAGAAAGTTCAGGCTGATGTTACGGCTGTTTGTAGATGTAGATGGGTCGTTCAGTGTAATATAACCAGCTGCTGCCGCGCCGTGTGCCTGCAAAGCTGGTGTGTTATGCCGAAGGGCGGTTATACCGGCTATATAGATACAGATACAGAAGCTGGTGTGTTACGCCGAAGGGCGGTTATACCGGCTATATAGATACAGATACAGAAGCTGGTGTGTTACGCCGAAGGGCGGTTATACCGGCTATATAGATACAGATACAGAAGCTGGTGTGTTACGCCGAAGGGCGGTTGATACCGGCTATATAGATACAGATACAGAAGCTGGTGTGTTACGCCGAAGGGCGGTTATACCGGCTATATAGATACAGATACAGAAGCTGGTGTGTTACGCAGAAGGGCGGTTATACCGGCTATATAGATACAGATACAGAAGCTGGTGTGTTACGCCGAAGGGCGGTTGATACCGGCTATATAGATACAGATACAGAAGCTGGTGTGTTACGCCGAAGGGCGGTTATACAGGCTATATAGATACAGATACAGAAGCTGGTGTGTTACGCGGAACTTACGCCGAAGGGCGGTTATACCGGCTATGTACATACAGATACAGAAAACCCAGCTGACCCTTTGGCAGCCATTTCCCGTCAGCAAACGTCAGGTCCAGCTGCAGGGTACGTGCCGAGCGAGCCACGGGCGGAACGCAGCGCAGGCTCTCCTTGATGCACATGGTGAGGAACGGCAGTTTACCGACGTCGCGCCTGTAAAAACGCAAAAGGAACGCCGAGAATAACTCAAGGGATGCAACAACACTATGGATCCAACAATGCATGGGTAACGACAATACAAGAGATCTATAAATGCATAGATCAGAACAATACAAGGGATCAAACAACACCTGGGATTCAACGATGCAAGGGATCCAAAAATACGAGAAATACAACAATACAAGGGATCCAAAAAGACAAGAGATCAAACAAATTAGGAATACAAGAGGCCCTCTACGTTAGAGCCCTGCGACCATCCCTCAACAGAGACGGGGGCTGATACCGACAGCCGGGAACCTTTGACCCATTGTTGACGTCACACTTCCGTTCAGGACACGTGACATTGGATGTGACTCATTTCAATTTGAGGACAGAGGGTCAAAAGTTCACCTGTAAGCACTCTATACAGTCAAACCTCTTTAAGCCGGTCACCTGTCCCAAACGGTCACTTTTGTCTGCTTACCGTCTTGGGCAGGTTTGACTCATGTGCTCAGCATGTGAGAAGTACTGTGGGTATGTTAATGACCAAGGTAAATATACCTTACAGTGTATAAATAGGTAAATATATAAAAGAATCGTTAGACACTAGAAGACCTCTTGTCTGCCATGAGTCGTATTGAGGAACATTCTAGTGTCGCCTGATGGATAAAATGAACTGAACTAGAACCAATTGTGTAAATAATACTGCTCAACATGACTCAACATGTTGATACTTATTCACAGACACAGGGAAGTCATATTTACACATCTGTTTGTTCACAAATATAGTTGTAGTAGACCTTACGAAAGTCGCTGCACTATTGTTGTGTCATTAAAGATCCTGTTATGTGGTCAGTTGTTGTAGCGACGAAAAACTAATCCAGACAGGTAAACAGTGATAGGCGCTCGTGCGATCGTCGTAAGATTTTGCTGCCATAGGATTTTCAAGCAGGCCGTGACAGATCCAACCACCGGCAAGGATCCTAGGCAGCGTTTTGTGTTGCAAGACAGCTGTACTCTGAAGCAAACATGCATGGCTGTCCCGGAAAACGCCTGAAGTCAGCAATCGCACGACAACCGCACGAACTTTGTGATCGTGCCCTAATACCCTTGTTACATGTAGCAAAAATTGATCGGACGACGGGTCTGCGAGCTCTAAATTACATAGCTCGTAGACTCGTCGTCCGATCGATTTTCGCTACATGTGACACGCCCTCACCAAGTCATTTCTGTCCGTCCCTCCAGTACGCCTTCCGCCTCCCTCCTGCACTCGTCCTGGTAATCCTGGTGTTGGGCCAGATAGAAGAGTGTCCAGCTGATTCCACTGGCAGTGGTGTGGTGGCCAGCGAACAGGAAAGTGTTGACTTCGTCACGGATCTCGGAAACGCTCAGTCCGGTACCGTCTTCGTCCTGAAGAAACGGTGATACTTACGTCACATTTCCACAAAGGGATTCGGCCGGACAGTTTTGGGGTGGGGTGGGGCGGAGTGGTGTTGGGTAAGTGTGATGTAAAAGATATTTCAAATCATTGACTAATTACGTTAATTTCTTCGAAAAGCTTGTATGTCAAAATTATACTTGGAGAGGGAAGATGGCGAGGCACCAACGAAAGAGGAAAGATTAGCTACAAATGATACATCAGTCTCTGTTGGATTTATACTTTATCTTATAGTTACGTTTCCTCTGTATCAGGTTTTGTCTAGCGTTATGATTTGAATGGTTCACTTTGTTTATGTAATCTAACGTTATTTGTAAATATTGTAAAGAAGAAAAGTTCGAAACGGCCATCTGAAAATCAAGACATGGGTTGTTAAATGTAATTTTATTGTCTAGTACGCAAACTTGCAGCTACATAACCATGATGTTACCTTCGCCTGTAACAAGATATCCACAAAGTCCAAACACTTCCCACTTCTGTAGCCCGGGGAGGTGGAGCTCAAGTCTTCCTCTTTCAGTTCTTCTTTCTTCCGTTCCTCTTGCCGTGCCTTTATGACCTGCTCGGAGAAACTGTGGACGACTTTGCAGGCCTGACGGAATCTTCAGAAATACAGAGACAGAGGATGTAGTCCAGAAGGTAACGGGAAAAGGTATCATTGAGTAAGAAATGGGTTGACCTTACGTAGCCGCTGCTATGAGAAAGAACGTGCATGTTTGAAACCAATGTTTCTTATGAGGAAAGCAAGATTCTTTGTACACAACGAAGTGTTTCATTCAAGACTGCCGTTTGCGGTCTGCAGCTAGGTGTCGCTGCTAAGAGATGCGGTACCAAACGCAAAATATTAGCATGCATACATACAAAGATAGGTAGTACCTGCAGCTGCGGTGTTTACAAAGCAGCACTCACCTCAGTCTTGAACAAAACACGTGGTTGTTTCCATTGCTCTCAATTTGCTCTCCAGTGACTTACCAACCTGGTTAAACTGTTCATGGATGCAATTTCTAACGTGTTTACTCTTATTGAGATAAAACAGCTCCTAATTTGCATAAACGGTATGTGATTATGTAAATCAGCTTGGCGCCGTCCGGCAGTTGTGAGGTAGTAGATGACGTCTAACGGTGGATAATCACAGTTTCATCATCCAAATTAGCTCCTGATTTGCATAAAAGCGCGTGATTATGTAAATGAACTCACCGCCGTCCTTTCGGAGTGAGGTAGCAGATGAAGTCTAACTGTTGATAATCACAATTTCATTATGCAAATTAGCTCCTGATTTTCATAAAAGCGCGTGATTATGTAAATGAGCTTACCGGTGCCCTTTCGCAGTGAGGTAGTAGATGAAGTCTAACTGTGGATAATCACAGTTTCATTATGCAAATAAGCTCATGATTTGCATAAAAGCGCGTGATTATGTAAATGAGGTTACCCGCGTCCTTTCGGAGTGAGGTAGTAGATAAAGTCTAACTGTGGATAATCACAGTTTCATTATGCAAATTATCTCCTGATTTGCATAAAGCGCGTAATTATGTAAATGAGCTTACCGGCGTCCTTTAGGAGTGAGGTAGTAGATGAAGTCTAACTGTGGATAATCACAATTTCATTATGCAAATTAACTCCTGATTTGCATAAAAAGCGCGTGATTATGTAAATGAGCTCACCGCCGTCCTTTCGAAGTGAGGTAGTAGATAAAGTCTAACTGTGGATAATCACAGTTTCATTATGCAAATTAGCTCCTGATTTGCATAAAAGCTCGTGATTATGTAAATGAGCTTACCGGCGCCCTTTCGCAGTGAGGTAGTAGATGAAGTCGATGTGCTGCAGTGGATGATCAACCCGCTCGTCTATCAGGCTGGTCAGGTCGTGCACAGCCTGGATGTACGGGGCAGACTGGCTGCGGGAAAACGACAGACGAAGTTTTTTTCTAAGTTTCTGAAACCATCTTAAAATATACTCTCCAAGCAGAGGTTAGGCTCCGGCTCACCCCGTTTGGCATCCGTTTGGAAACCGAAGTGTTTGCAGCAAAGATGTAAGGCCGACAAGACCAGCATGCCTGTCCAATGTCTCAAGAATATCCTTCTTCACACAATATAGAGGGAGTCTGCCATTTATGATCCACTGTTCACCGAGTCACGTGTTCTATTTGCATTTTAAAATGACACCAAGACTGAAGTTGATCAGTCGAAAACTTGGGCATGTCGATTCTTTGTATTACCAATGACCTCTGAACTTTGTCCTTACCCGTCAGTCTGGCAGTTGCTATGGTAACCGAGGCTGCATTTCAGGATGTTGTCCAACGTCATCAGGCCGACCTGGTCAAACAGCTCCACAGACGCGCCTGGACCACGTGACACCCACTTTTCCTGCGAATAGAAAATTCTGTATCATCTTAGCTTCCATCAATGACTATGAGTGCAGTATGAATAGCGTCCTTTCATTAAAAATTGCATATACCTGGAGTATAGGACTCTTGTGCTGTTTTGTACACTGCTCTTACAGTCACTTTGAATATTGGCCCAGGAGACCTGGTGCAATACCTTCCTGGCTAAAGAGATAAGTAAATTTAATTAACTAAAGCAAGTAAAAGTAACGGTAAAAGTAAAAGTAAAAGTAAAAAGTAAAAGTAAAAAGTAAAAAGTAAAAAGTAAAAAGTAAAAGTAAAAGTAAAAGCTCGCTACCAACTGAAGCGTACCAGAAGCACTTGTGTTGACTCCGAGAACAGCGTGACGTAGTGCTTCAGGATGTCGAAGTGAAAGGCGGGGGTCAGCAGACGTCTGTTCCTCTGCCACTTCTGCCCTTCGCTGATCAGAAGACCGTCCCCTACATGACAGGTACAGAGTTGTCACTAGTATCAGAATTAAAGACGTTGCGATAAGAGGTTTTTGGGTTCTCTTCCTACGATTTTTTCTTGTAAATTAAGCAAAAAAAGACATAAAAAAAGACAAAAAAGTTTGTCAGCAAACATAATAAATGTGTTGGAAAATCTGATAGAAATCACAACCATGATTTTCCAGAGGCTACAACATTCTTAATGTGGTAAAGAAGGGTGACTGAGGTGTGTTTGCAAAATAAACTTATTCCATCAGACTTTGAGTATTTTTAATCTAGAGTACGCCTGCTTCTTATGACCCTCATCGTTTTTTGCCACTCAAGACACACTTTGGCCACTAAATTGGAGGGTAAAATTGTTTTCACCATGGAGAAAGGGCGCATTATTGAGAACAGCCTGTCCGCCCCTTTGCTGGTTGCCAAAAAAGTGTAAAATCTATACCTACCGAGCCACGGCCTAAAGAATCCGTACACCCAGCTGGTCTTTTGCGCTGGAAGGCAAACCACAACAGACAGTCAGACAACAGAAACCTTAGAGAAAGCGCTACTGAAACACTGAGCAAACTGAACACTGCAGAACACATATCAGAGTAGTTGTTGTAAGTAGCGTTACTGAGATACGGAGTATGTTATGTTGAACGTTCAGAGTTCAGAGTAGGGGTATTAAGTACAGGTTTGTCGTTTGAGAAAATTTTTCTCGAAGAACAATTATCAATGTTGAGCCTTTTCATCTGAATGAAAAAAATACGACATTGAGCCACCATCATCATAAACTCGTTGTTTGCAGAAAAATATACTTCCGATCGGTGTTTCAAGCCTGGAGTCCAGCCTTGTTGGCTTTGGTCAGCTCCCGAAGGTCATGATCACCACCCTTTGGCGACCTTCGGGAGCTGATCTATCCCAGGTGTGCTCCATCCCAGAAGCGCTTTGGGGATAGAAGCACATTTGGGATGCGGACCTGTCCCAGATGCGCTCCATCTCATGGCCAGAAGCGCTTTTGGGATAGAAGCACACCTGGATGTAACACCCTTTGTAATAGCCACAGGCTAGTTGGGCAGCCCTGACTGTGCGTGATGAACAGCCAAACCTATAAATAGATAAATGAAAGGTGTATTTGAAGACGGATGCTCACTTTTCCCGCCGAGGATGGGCCTGACGGTGTCGGGATGGCTGCAGGAGAGCACGGGGAGGAACGGACCCAGCCTCCAGACGGAGCAGCGGTCCTCCTCCTCCAGGGACAACAGTCGGTCCTGCGGGAACGGCAGGTGTTGCCTGCGTTAGGTGTGGCCACACACGCGCGCGCGCGCACGCACACACACACACACACACACACACACACACACACACACATACACACACACACAGCCTCCAGACGCAGCAGCGATCCTTCTCCTCCAGGGACAACAGTCGGTCCTGCGGGAACGGCAGGTGTTGCCTGCGTTAGGTGTGGCCACACACGCGCGCGCGCGCACGCACACACACACACACACACACACACACACACACACACACACACACACACACACAGCCTCCAGACGCAGCAGCGATCCTTCTCCTCCAGGGACAGCAGTCGGTCCTGCGGGAACGGCAGGTGTTGCCTGCGTTAGGTGTGGCCACACACGCGCGCGCGCACACACACACACATACACACACACACACATACACACACATACACATACACAGCCGCCAGACGGAGCAGCGATCCCCCAGGACAACAGCCGGTCTTGCGGGAACGGCAGGTGTTGCCTGCGTTAGGTGTGGCCCAAATCCTTAGCAACACCTACCTACATGTACAAAATATCTAACCACATGTACAAAATATATCTCTCAAGTTATCGTGATCAAAGACAGACGGACAGATACATACACATACCGCCGTAGGAAGGCCTGGTGGAGGCTATACATACCCCAGTGCTAAGGCCTGACGGAGGCTATACATACCCCCGTAGGAAGGCCTGGTGGAGGCTATACACCCCCCTCCCCGTAGGAAGGCCTGATGGACGCTATACATACCCCCATAGCAAGGCCTGTTGGAGGCTATACATACCCCCGTAGGAAGGCCTGTTGGAGGCTATGCATACCCCCATAGGAAGGCCTGGCGGAGGCTATACATACCCCCGCACGAAGGCCTGGCGGAGGCTGTACATACCCCAGTACTAAGGCCTGGTGGAGGCTATACATACCCCCGTAGGAAGGCCTGTTGGAGGCTATGCATACCCCCATAGGAAGGCCTGGCGGAGGCTATACATACCCCAGCACGAAGGCCTGGCGGAGGCTGTACATACCCCCGTAGGAGGCCTGGTGGAGGCTATACATACCCCCGTAGGAAGGCCTGGTGGAGGCTATACATACCCCTGTAGGAAGGCCTGGTGGAGGCTATACATACCACCGTAGGAAGGCCTGGTGGAGGCTATACATACCCCCGTAGGAAGGCCTGGTGGAGGCTATACATACCCCCGTAGGAAGGCCTGGTGGAGGCTATACACCCCCCTCCCCGTAGGAAGGCCTGGTGGAGGCTATACATACCCCTGTAGGAAGGCCTGGTTGAGGCTATACATACCTCCGTAGGAAGGCCTGGTGGAGGCTATACATACCCCTGTAGGAAGGCTTGGTGGAGGCTATACATACCCCCGTAGGAAGGCCTGGTGGAGGCTATACATATCCCCATAGGAAGGCCTGGTGGAGGCTATACATACCCCCGTAGGAAGGCCTGGTGGAGGCTATACATACCCCTGTAGGAAGGCCTGGTGGAGGCTATACATACCCCTGTAGGAAGGCCTGGTGGAGGCTATACATACCCCCGTAGGAAGGCCTGGTGGAGGCTACACATACCCCTGTAGGAAGGCCTGGTGGAGGCTATACATACCCCCGTAGGAAGGCCTGGTGGAGGCTATACATACCCCCGTAGGAAGGCCTGGTGGAGGCTATACATACCCCCGTAGGAAGGCCTGGTGGAGGCTATACATACCCCCATAGGAAGGCCTGATGGAGGCTGTACATACCCCTGTAGGAAGGCCTGGTGTAGGCTATACATACCCCCGTAGGAAGGCCTGGTGTAGGCTATACATACCCCCGTAGGAAGGCCTGGTGTAGGCTATACATACCCCCGTAGGAAGGCCTGGTAGAGGCTATACATACCCCCAGTAGTAAGGCCTGGTGAAGGCTATACATACCCCCGTAGGAAGGCCTGGTGTAGGCTATACATACCCCCGTAGGAAGGCCTGGTGTAGGCTATACATACCCCCGTAGGAAGGCCTGGTGGAGGCTATACATACCCCGTAGGAAGGCCTGATAGAGGCTACACGTACCATATTACGGTTATCTCCAGGAAACTGTCTCATGACCCTCCATATCTTCACTTGCCACGCGATGAAGCTCAGCACGCACACAGACAGCCTGACGGACAGACGGACGGACAGCACCCCCACCAGGGTCCACAGCACCAGGGTGGGGGCGGTCACGCCGGCGGGGAGGCGCGCATGCGCAGACAGGAGGCGGAGGAAGGCAGAGACAAGACTCTGCTCATCTTCTGCTGACGCAACCATTTTGGACAGGGAGAAATCTGGAACAAAAAATGCCGAATTTTTAGTGCAATTTCCAATGACAAAGTAATACACAGCGGTGCCGTGGTGAAGCAAACTGCTCATATTAGCAGCAACAGACGACAGATAACACGCCAAAAGAGTGAGCTGGCCAGGGCGCACAGTTTGCGTCTTTCGTCGGGTAGACGCTTTCTATATGTACTTAGAAGTAAAGAGCATGCTGTTTGTTCAAACTGAAATGTTTCGCTGCTCAGAGATGAAAAAAAATGTCATGACCTCCCTGCACGCAATTTGGACGCTACTGACCGAAGGAAGATGATTATTTCAAACGGTTGCCACAAAACACAATGTTTGACTAAAATCACAAATCCCACTTATCATGCAGAACGTGGGACAGCTCGCAATCCCCTGCCTTCAAACAAGTAGTCAAACCTCACAAGATCACACAATAGTAAACATAGTACTTTATAGCTGACAAGAAATTTGTTTAGGTACTCCATGACTCTTACTTTGAGACTGTACAGCATTTGGGCATGCTTCTGCAAATAAAACATCATATGCCAACATTAAATCAACTTGCTAAAGGTAAGGGCAAAACCCGCCGTACCTGCAAATACGTGCTGTCTACGTGCCAAAACGTGGGCAATCTTTTGGGATCCGTAAGTCGTAAGTACCACAACCGTACGAACTCGTGGGAAATCCGACGAATTTTGGAGCACGCAGACACGCCGTGGAACGTTACATGCAGGCAAAACTTTGTGTGCCAGTACGGGCGACGCGCCTGCCCTGTACAGCCTGAACGTTTTCAGAAATACGTGGCAGACTTGGCCTCCCAAAAGAAACGTACCGACAAATTGCAAGTACAGCTTTACTCGACTTCCAAATGTTTACGTTTTTACAATATCAAACCCTATCCCATTGCTGTTGGCAGTTTTACATTACCCAGGACATCTTGACTTGCAGTCGATTCATCCATTGCAATATTTAACCGTATCATTTTATTTTCTTTTTTACTTATAGATTTACGGGTATAGCATTTTCAGGTTATGTAACGCCTACCTATAACACCGCCCCCCCTCTACCCGCCACACACACACCTATCAAAACAGTCACGCTCTTCTTCAACCCAATCGGCTCGAAGATTATCACAGTTATCCCTTTTCCGACCTTACACACACCAAAGACGCCGTAAAGGCATACCACACCAGTCATGCAGTGTTCAAGGAAAAGCATAGAATATCGTTACCTTGTTGTCGTTGGGGGTTATATGGTAGGTAGTGCGTTCCCTCCGATGTCACCGATACTGTGAATGACCACTGGCTTGTATCTCACGGTAGATAGGTCAGGTAGTTGTGAAAACAAGGGGGAAAAATACAATGCACAAGGCACCGTGGGATATTAGATCGACATGGTAGACACACAGTGATAACATACGCGTGATAACAAGATGCCTATATATATATATATATATATATATATATATATATATATATATATATATATATATATATACATATGATACTTTATTTGAAAATCCATTAGTGACGTGCCATTTATCACTCTTCTTCAGCGTCACTAGAATGAACCAAAGTCTCAAAACTGGCAGAATAATCCAATACAAACTCACTAGAATGAACTGGCAGAAAAATTCAATACAACTACAGCTAAGGAGACAAACTTGTTGTCAATTCACTAAATCCTAAGGCTCATATGCAAATGTTGCTCAAATCTAAATCATGTTATGTTTGTATAGTTCGCAAAAAATACCATAGCAAGTTATTGTCCTTTGTGGTGCAAAGGTCCTATGTACTGGAGAGTTCACTCGGGAGATGGGCAAGAACAACTGCCCTGGACTCTAAAGTCATTGTAATGGAAAACGGCGTTATCAATGGGAATGTTTTTGCCTGATTTCCTGGAGGTCAGCAATCAGACCTGAACAGCATCTCGCAACGTCCAAATCTCGCTAGACAGGGAACAACGGACGCTAAACCGGGTTGTTCATGTTGAACTGAACTGAACTGACGGTTCATGTTGTTGAACAATTACTATTGTATATCACATTGTATAATTGTTTTTGTCATATGTGGTTTTCATTTCTCTATACCGGAAAGTAGATATGAGACCATGCAGTTTATTCTTGACAAATTAATGGCCACGCCAAAAGCCATAAATCTTTTTTTTAATGGTTTGACAACTTTACGGCTGGGCCCATAGCTTGTCAGTCTCGCTGATGGAACGAAGGCGGTCTGTTTAATACTTGTAATAAGTCTATGTTATCATGTGTATTTGTAGTTTTTTTCAGGTATTTAATTTTTTCAACGCAGTTGTCTTCTTTGTTTCCGGTTTGGTTTGACAGTCATGCCTTCAAATACCAGAGTTACCGACCTAGGATTGATGTGTTCAAAAATTCTTATTTTCCCAGACCTATCGTAGAGTCACCAAGCACAGTAGGGGCATCTTCTCTGGGAAGTTTTAAAGAACACTTGCAGATAGATGTGCAAAAGCTAGGTGTGACGGGTCGTTCGGTGTAATATAACCAGCTGCTGCCGCGCTGCGTGCCTGCGAAGCTGGTGTGTTACGCCGAAGGGCGGTTATACCGGCTATATAGATACAGATACAGAAGCTGGTGTGTTACGCCGAAGGGTGGTTATACCGGCTATATAGATACAGATACAGAAGCTGGTGTGTTACGCCGAACGGTGGTTATACCGGCTATATGGATACAGATACAGAAGCTGGTGTGTTACACAGAAGGGCGGTTATACCGGCTATGATGTTATATACTCCATTTTAGATGATATGTAAGTTATCCTACACCATGTACATACAAATTCTCTCTTTTTTTTAATTTGTATTGTTTATGTGTTTGTCAGCAGGGCTAGCCCTTTGTAATAGCCATAGGCTAGTTGGGCAGCCCTGGCTGTGTGTTCGGTGCAGCCAAACCAATAAATAAATAAATATACCGGCTATATAGATACAGATACAGAAGCTGGTGTGTTACGCCGAACGGTGGTTATACCGGCTAACGTTATATAGATACAGATACAGATAAACAGACATGATACAAAGTTCTGTAATTTTAGAAAATTCCTTAGCCACGCCAAAAGCGAGACATCCTTGAATGATCAGTGCTGTTGATGTCGACGCTATTTCCCTTGTTCATGCCCATGTGTCATTCTGGCATCTTGTGCCGAAGGTTTTACAGAATTCCTAAATAAACTACAGGGCATGCGCAGTCACTTCGGGAACGACCTTCAGCGGAGCGGCCGCGACCTTTCTTCAAGACGCATGGTCTTTTTAGCGAATGCCCACAAACGCCCACTCTAGAGAAGTCCGCGCTGCACGAATCTCATTTTTTTTTGCTTGGAATATGTCCACGTTGTGCTCCCATGTATTAATCCTGAGTTTCAAGTCAATCCATTGACCCGAAGTGACATAAATCAAAGTTTTCGATTCTCGATGGTCTTTTTAGCGAACGCCCAGCAAAATGTCTTTTTAGCGAATGCCCACTATATCCACAAAAATATCAGCCGTCGCGCAACGACACCTAAACCTACCGTCACAAACATGTTCAAGATGGTGTCCCATTGATGTGTACGGAGTTTCCGTGCTTTACAAGCATTTTAAGTCCCTGTTTTTGGTCAAAATGTACGGCGACGATACTACCATACATTAACTATAGCAATTCAAAATGGCGGGCACTAGTCATGTGACCTCCTTGCGGGACTGTTCTATAAGTATCGCGGGAGGGACTGTTGTAGCATAGCTTCTCATACAACCATTTTAGAGTGAATTCTGAACAAGATTTTCAATTCATAGTGCTATCATCTGACTGATATTTACATTGTGGTCCTTTTTTTGTGCTATTATTACCCAGGTTTGAGGAAGTTAGTGCAAATATGGATATTGATTCACCTCAGTGCCCAATTAATGTACAAAAGGCTCAGACACATTAGTGTTATAAACCTGACTAGGGGCAGGTAACCAATACTAGAAAATCATAGCTATTTATCATTAACAATACTATTTACATTATAATAATAACTCTTCACCAAACTGGACTTTTCTTATCTTTATTTATCACAGAAACATTGTTACAATGAGGATTTGATTAGATGAGTATCTGTTACAGTGTGTACAAACTTATTTCAAATACAAAAATGTATTTCGTTTCACTTCCTAAATATTTCTTAAGTATTGGAAGAAGTTGGCTCATAAACAATATTAATTGCATTATTTGTGTGCAGAAAAATGTGACCACATGCTATTAATAGCCTAATAAAATGTTGGAACATGGCACGAGCGGGCTCCTCTTCTGAGTACAGAAAGGAAATGTTTTATAACATTTACTAGTAGTTATTACGAAGAAAATTTCAACTGTAAAATGTACCTTTATTAACATTTACAAACAAATTGTTTTTTCTCTTCTTAATAAATGACAACAATACAGGTAAGTAAGGTGTGTTTCCTTTTATAACAGGCCAGGTAAGACGCCGTACAGGTAAGTAAGGTGTGTTTCCTTTTATAGCAGACCAGGTAAAACACCGTACAGGTGAGTAAGGTGTGTTTCCTTGACTACAGACTAGGTAAGACGCCGTACAGGTGAGTAACGTGCATTTCCTTTGATTACAGACCAGGTAAGACACCGTACAGGTGAGTAAGGTGTGTTTCCTTGACTACAGACTAGGTAAGACACCGTACAGGTAAGTAACGTGTATTTTCCTTGACTACAGACTAGGTAAGCCACCGTACAGGTGAGTAACGTGTATTTCCTTGGATTACAGACCAGGTAAGACACCGTACAGGTGAGTAAGGTGTGTTTCCTTTTATAACAGACTAGGTAAGACACCGTACAGGTGAGTAACGTGTATTTCCTTTCAGTACAGACCAGGTAAGACACCGTACAGGTGAGTAAGGTGTGTTTCCTTTTATAACAGACTAGGTAAGACACCGTACAGGAAAGTAACGTGTATTTCCTTTCAGTACACACAAGGTAAGACACCGTACAGGTGAGTAAGGTGTGTTTCCTTTTATAACAGTCTATGTAAGACACCGTACAGGTGAGTAACGTGTATTTCCTTTCAGTACAGACCAGGTAAGACACCGTACAGGTGAGTAAGGTGTGTTTCCTTTTATAACAGACTAGGTAAGACACCGTACAGGAAAGTAACGTGTATTTCCTTTCAGTACACACAAGGTAAGACACCGTACAGGTGAGTAAGGTGTGTTTCCTTTTATAACAGACTAGGTAAGACACCGTACAGGTAAGTAACGTGTATTTCCTTTCAGTAAAGACCAGGTAAGACACCGTACAGGTGAGTAAGGTGTGTTTCCTTGACTACAGACTAGGTAAGACACCGTACAGGTGAGTAACGTGTATTTCCTTTGATTACAAACCAGGTAAGACACCATACAGGTGAGTAACCTGTATTTCCTTTGATAACAGGCCAGGTAAGACACCATACAGGCAAGTAAGGTGTGTTTCTTTTTATAACAGACCAGGTATGACGCCGTGCGTGTGAGTAACGTGTATTTCCTTTGATTACAGACCAGGTAAGACAGCATACAGGTGATTATGTCTGATTAGGTCTGTAATCAAAGGAAATACACGTTACTCACCTGTACGGTGTCTTACCTGGTCTGTTATAAAGGGAAACACACCTTACTTACCTGTATGGTGTCTTACCTGGCCTGTAGTCAAGGAAACACACCTTACTCACCTGTACGGTGTCTCGCCTGGTCTGTAATCAGAGGAAATACACGTTACTCACCTGTACGGTGTCTTACCTAGTCTGTAGTCAAGGAAACACACCTTACTCACCTGTACGGTGTCTTACCTGGTCTGTAATCCAAGGAAATACACGTTACTCACCTGTACGGTGTCTTACCTAGTCTGTAGTCAAGGAAACACACCTTACTCACCTGTACGGTGTCTTACCTGGTCTGTACTGAAAGGAAATACACGTTACTCACCTGTACGGTGTCTTACCTGGTCTGTAATGAAAGGAAATACACGTTGCTCACCTGTAAGGTGTCTTACCTAGTCTGTAGTCAAGGAAACACACCTTACTCACCTGTACGGTGTCTTACCTGGTCTGGTATAAAAGGAAACACACCTTACTTACCTGTATTGTTGTCATTTATTAAGAAGAGAAAAAAACAATTTGTTTGTAAATGTTAATAAAGGTACATTTTACAATTGAAATTTTCTACGTCATAACTAAATGTTATAAAACATTTCCTTTCTGTACTCAGAAGAGGAGCCCGCTCGTGCCATGTTCCAACATTTTATTAGGCTATTGATAGCATGTGGTCACATTTTACTGCACATAAATAATGCAATTAATATTGTTTATGTGTCAACTTCTTCCAATACTTTAAAAATATTTAGAAAGTGAAACGAAATACATTTTTGTATTTGAAATAAGTTTGTACACACTGTAACAGATACTCATCTAATCAAATCCTCATTGTAACAATGTGTCTGTGATAAATAAACGATAAGAAAAGTCCAGTTTGGTGAAGAGTTATTATTATAATGTAAATAGTATTGTTAATAATAAATAGCTATGTTTTTCTAGTATTGGTTACCGGCCCCTATTCAGGTTTATAACACTAATGTGTCTGAGCCATTTGTACATTAATTGGGCACTGAGGTGAATCAATATCCATATTTGCACTAACTTCCTCAAACCTGGGTAATAATAGCAAAGAAAAAATGACCACATTGTAAATATCAGTCAGATGATAGCACTATGAAATGAAAATCTTGTTCAGAATTCACTCTAAAATGGTTGTATGAGAAGCTATGCTACAACAGTCCCTCCCGCGATACTTATAGAACAGTCCCGCAAGGAGGTCACATGACTAGTGCCCGCCATTTTGAATTGCTATAGTTAATGTATGGTAGTATCGTCGCCGTACATTTTGACCAAAAACAGGGACTTAAAATGCTTGTAAAGCACGGAAACTCCGTACACATCAATGGGACACCATCTTGAACATGTTTGTGGCGGTAGGTTTAGGTGTCGTTGCGCGACGGCTGATATTTTTGTGGATATAGTGGGCATTCGCTAAAAAGACATTTTGCTGGGCGTTCGCTAAAAAGACCATCGAGAATCGAAAACTTTGATTTATGTCACTTCGGGTCAATGGATTGACTTGAAACTCAGGATTAATACATGGGAGCACAACGTAGACATATTCCAAGCAAAAAAAATGAGATTCGTGCAGCGCGGACTTCTCTAGAGTGGGCGTTTGTGGGCATTCGCTAAAAAGACCCTCCCTCTTCAAGATGGCGGCGCCCTGGCCGTGTGACGTGTAGAACCGAATCAGTGTGCATGCGGCCTGATGACTGCAATTACAAATATGAATCTGGTTCCTACAGTTACTTGTTTCTTTTTCAACAACATATAATCTATCTTTCAAAATAACTACAGTGACACAACAGTTTTATTTGGGGGAAAACATCTGAATCAAAAGGTATCATCCGCTCAGAGTGCTTCATCTTTATATTGAATAACACAAAACTCAAATACAACAACCGTACACATGTATATGCGTAAGAATACTACATGTTTGGGACCGCCTCTGTTAGCAGCGACACCTAACCTGCAGTTCGTAACAGAACCGGTCATAATTACCCTGAGGAAGGTGACAGACGGTCACCAAAACGTCGGCATGCAATAAAACATTTAGATGTGTACAAATTATCCAGTCACACACAACAAGCTTTTGATAACTTGATGGACGATGCAGTACTGAAAAATGCATACTACTGAAAATAAAATAATTAACTCTTTTCACAAAAAAACAGCTAACTTCAAACCTGTATCCGTATCTAACCAATCAACTTTTTTATGCTGGAAAGTTATGTCTACCTTCGCGCTGTCTTATGCTACAGTTTATTGTGTATGAATAGATAATAAGATACGATAACTTTCGAGGTGCATAATACCTATAATACCCAAGCTGTCAAAGACAATTAAAGTGCACCAAAGATATGCATCACACTTTACAAATTAAGGTTATAGAGGAGAACTTTGTCTCAAAAACACCATACCGACATATAATTACATGAACATATTAAGGAATTGCTACAGTAGTTGTCATTGTCTGACATGCATATATGTTAAACCTGAGATTTGTATTGATTGATGATTTATGGAGGGCCTAAAATGAGGAAAATATCAACAGTTTTCACAATACCGCATGGGTTACCTATCTATGTGTATGAGTATACTTTACCACACTTCGCTGCAGTGAGAGATAGAGTCAGCCAGATTTGCGCTGAGGAATGTGACAGACGGTCACCGAAACGTTGGTCTTGACCAAAACCCTTGGTTGTGTAAAAAAAGCTTTGATATCCAGTGACTTACCAACCTGATGGAACTGTTCACGGAAGTTCTAAAGTGGCAGTTATTACGTTTCAGAGGTAGTTCAACGGTTAGTTCCACTGATAATAGTATACACGTACGTCCAGTATAAGCATGATAGCTATACGGTGTTACTTCTACAGAGATAGTTATAAAGATCAATTGACTACATTGTGATAGTTAAACTGTGTTAGTTCTACAGAGTTAGGTATACAGATAATATAACCAGTATATGATAGATGTACAGTGTTAATTCTACAGAGTTAGTTACAGAAATACAATTCTACAGCTTTAGTTACAGAAATAATACGTCCAGTATATGATAGTTATACATTGTTAATTCTTGAGTAAATACGTCCACTATATCATAGTTATACAGTGTTAATTCTACAGCGTTAGATAAAGAAATAATACGTCCAGTATCACAGTTATGCATTGTTAGTTCTACAGAGTAAGTTTTACAGATCTTTAGTTTAGTAAGGAAAATACGTCCAGTATATGGTAGGTATACAATGTTACCTCTACAGAATTAGTTGCAGAGAAAATACGTCCAGTATATCATTGTTATAAGATGACATCTCTACAGAGTTAGTTATAGAGATAATACGCCCAATATATGATAGAGAAGAGCAGAAACCCGGCAGGAAAGATGACCCGAGACCACTCGTCGATGTTGCACGGTTTCTTGTATGTCATCTCCGGGCCCTTCTCCGGGCTTTTCTCCGGGCCCTTCTCGGGAGTCCTCTCCGCCTTCTTCTGTCCGCTGCCCTCAGCCGGGCCGCCGTCTGGGGAGGGAGATTCGATTTGTTATGAATTGCAAGTAGTTATTCTTCATCTGGCCATAAGGTCCGCCATCTTGGATTTTGGCCGATGACGTCATCGAATTGGCATTATTTATTCATATTCACTTTTAAAACATATGCTAGATAACATCAGATTTTTATGTAAGAATATAGCTGCAGTAATATCTCAAATAAACACGAAAGATACATTGTTAGAAGCGAAATTAGCTGCTTTCGTCAAAAATTCCTGTCAACAAACGGTTGCCATGGCAACAAGAAAAAAACTAAAAATTTCCCGAACAAAAAAGAATTCACCAAATCTGATGGCTCTAGCGTAATCTGTTCTGATGTTATGCGACATGCGACAAAAGCCCACCTCCCCGGTCTGAATAGGTTTAATCAATCGGCTTTGAGGGTTAAATTGGCAAAAACATTGTCGGCAGGACAAGGGTTAAGGCAGGCAGTTCAGTACAAACACACCCGGGGTTCGCGGCAGGACAAGGGCTAAGGCAGGCAGTTCAGTACACACATACCCGGGGCTCCCTGGGTCGGTTCTTCAGCCCGTTGTTGAGTCTGCTGTGCTGGTGACACCATGGAGACCAGGCTCCGCAACTCCATCTCCTCCTGTCCTCCCTGCGGCTTCATCATTGGAATAAGAAAGTGTAAGTCGATAAGTGCAATATTCTAGTATGTCATGATCCGACGGTGCTATATTCGTAATCTAAAAGCAGATCCTACGGTGCCATAAGATAGTATCAAAGCTGGTCAAGGAGTGTAGCCGGCTATAAGGGAGTCAAACGGGAAGTTTGATACTATACATTACGCACCGTGGATCTGGTTCGAGATTACTATATTCGATGGTTTACACCAAACGGTTTACACCATTTTTTCTTAACTGTTACAGTTAAGAAAAAATATGAGTATAAAAGCGTTTTGTGGCGGAGATTTAAAAAAAAAAATACTTTACCTGCACCCCTCGGTATCTTCTCCTTTTCCGAGTCGTCTGACCCGCCATGACGTGGTAGGTCGTGTTGGCCTCGGGTCCCTCTAGAAGTGGGATGCCCTCGGAATCCGACCGCTGGGATGGTTTGGACGTGTTCTGGTGTTGGGATGGTTTGGACGTGTTCTGGTTTTGGATTGGTTTGGATTTGTCCTGGTTTTGGATTGGTTTGGATGCGTTCTGGTGTTGGGACGGTTTGGATGTGTTCTGGTGTTGGGACGGTTTGGATGTGTTCTGGTGTTGGGACGGTTTGGATGTGTTCTGGTGTTGGGACGGTTTGGACGTGTTCTGGTGTTGGGACGGTTTGGATGTGTTCTGGTGTTGGGATGGTTTGGAAGAGTTGTTTTGGGATGGTTTGAACGCATGCCTAATTATGGGTTTGGACGCATTCTTGCTCGTAGGTGGGATGATCAGCTCCCATCCTGAGGGCTTGGCCTTGGCAGGTTTGTCGGACCGGGAGGAGGCCGAGAGGTCCGGAGAGACCCTGCTCCTGCCAGCGCTGGCTTGGCGCGCCCGAGCCTGCTGCACCGCCTGGGCCAACCGTCTGCCCGGTGTGACTACCGCCGGCTCTTCCTTTCGGGGCTTGCGGGGGCCCGGCGTCACCACCACCGGCCCTTCTACACGGGGTTTCCGGGGGCCCGGTGTGACCACAGTCGGCTCTTCCTCTCGGGGTTTCCGAGGACTGGACTGGGCCTTTGATCCCTTCTTCTTTTGTTTCACCTTGATTTAATTCAGAAATAAGGCCAGAATTATAAGGTTGTAGACATCGCACAAGTGTAGCTATTCTAATCATTTTTTAATACAAAATGTATCTATCAAGTCAACATTGAAACAATGAATTGAGGTAAACTTAAGCCCTATTTCACCCTATACGGAACACCATTCCTAATACCTTACAAAGACGCAAAATCTTCCCAGTTTGCCTACATACCAAATATAAGGCAGTCCACCCGTTCCTTTTCGAGTTACGCGTTTTGACAGTCGGACAGTCACACACACGAACGCTACTGCTAAAAACATAACCTTTATTTTTCATGCAGGTAATAAGCGGTTTAGCAGTGACGCAACTCTTAATAAAAGATGAAATTGGCGCACGTCTCTTACCTTCTTATTTTGTGGGTTGTGCAGGGAGTGCACCACTGCATACTCCAGAATCACCATGAACGCAAACACCAGGCAGAACACGTACCACAGGTCGATGGCGCGGATGTACGAAATCTGGGGGAACACATCCAATAAATGAACCAGTCCGGGTAAAACAAAGGGCAAACGGTAAGCAAATAAACGAGAAAAAGGTAAACATTTCCTAAAGGGAGATAAAGAGGCCCTCTTCTACATTAGGGTCCATCGACCATCCCCAGCAGAGACGGGGGCTGATACCGACTACCTGGCACCTTTGATCTGTTGCTGACGTCACTATTCCGGTCAAGTCACGTGACATAAGCTTTGGGTCATTCCAACTTGAGAAGGGTCAGAGGACTGACCGAAAACTTGTTGGTTTAAGGATTTACTTCGTGTACGGATATACAGTATAATTTTTTCCATATCCACCCGTCATATGCTTGAAGGGTAAGTTAATTCCATGAACTATATAGAGAATTTGTATACCGTTGAGTCAAGTGGGGCATTTTGTCCTCCTGTGCTTCCATAAAGAAGCCAAACCTAACGTGTCTAGAAATATTTAACACTAGTACAGTATATGATTAGTCTTTTGTTACGATGATGTCATCGTCAATGGTCTCTTACCTCCTATGTTTTCACTTGCAATTAAACTTGGGTATTAGGTTACTATGAACTTGCAAATAAACTGTATAGAATTCTCGCTATGCGTCTTACATGCGGCATTTTCTCTATCTGCCCGCCGAGACGGATGAGCATGAGGAAGGTGGTGCATCCCAGTGCGACCCTAGCGGATGTCTCGGTGTAGTGCACCCAGAAGGACATCCACGAGACGGCGACGACTGTGGCAGTGGGGAGGAACACCCGCAGGATGTAGTACGGCAGCCGCCGCTTGAAGTGCACTCTCGCTTCCAGGGTCGAGAAAGTGTCCGGGGAGCCGGCTGGAAGTATAGAAGAGAAATCTATCAATGAAGATAAGACATCCAGGCGGTATGGACGTCGAACCACTCTGTCCTTCCATCAATCCCTATCAGGAGCCAGGTACAATATCAATTGGTACGTTCAACTTGAAGGTTAAACATCCAGTATCCACGGTATAGGAAGCCCCCCCCCCAAATCTCTGTCCTTCTATCGCCCTCCCCCAACAGAAGCCAGGTACCGGTGCATATTTCACAGTGGACTGAAGACAATCGTGTAAAATGCCTTTCTCTGCTCTCCAAGTAGAAGTTCGGCTCCGGCTGTTTTTAGGCGTTTTATAGGGCGTTCTATTTTGTGCTTTTTTTTATGTCCTCCTGCCAAACAGCACTGTCTCTAGAAGCCCTTGATGATCATTTATGGCCTCCTTCGGTCAATATTGACCATGGTAAAATCCTAATTGATATCAGCGCTAAAGCGTCGACTGTGGCTAAACAGTCCTATACGAGAATGACAGTCCCTGCCACATAGGGCACATCTGTAAGCTGACCTCTGACCCCCTCCTGATGATAAGGGCCGAGTTTTTGAACACAAACCCTGAGACCCAGGATAAGAGTTTTAGAACATGAACCTTGAGACCAAGGCTAAGTAAGAGTGTAAATACACGAACCTTGAGACCCAGGATAAGAGTTTTGATACATTAACCTTGAGACCGAGAATAAGAGATTTGATACACGAACCTTGAGACCCAGGATAAGAGTTTTGATACACGAACCTTGAGACCGAGGCTAAGAGATTTAATACACGGACCTTGCGAGCCAGGATAAGAATTTTGATACATGAACCTTGAGACCGAGAATAAGAGATTTGATACACGAACCTTGCGAGCCAGGATAAGAGATTTGATACACGAACCTTGAGACCCAGGATGAGAGATTTGATACACGAACCTTGATACCCAGGATAAGAGATTTGATACACGAACCTTGAGACCGAGGATTACAGATTTAATACACGAACCTTGAGACCAAGAGTTTTGAAACACGAACCTTGAGAGCCAAGATGAGAGATTTAATACACGAACCTTGAGACCAAGAGTTTTGAAACACGAACCTTGAGAGCCAAGATGAGAGATTTCATACACGAACCTTGAGACCAAGAGTTTTGAAACACGAACCTTGAGAGCCAAGATGAGAGATTTCATACACGAACCTTGAGACCAAGAGTTTTGAAACACGAACCTTGCGAGCCATTGCAGGTTGTCGGCAGGACCTGGCAGGTACCGGAGTACATGGAACACTTCTCACACTCCGGCTCGCTGACGTCACAGAACCGCAGAGTCGGGCAGTGGTCCGCGTCCGCGCCAAGGTCACACGTCTGATGGAAGTACGGGCACTGCGAACCTGTAACGGAGTAAACAAGGGTCACACGTCTGGTGGAAGTACGGACACTGAGAACCTGTAACGGAGTAAACAAGGGTCACACGTCTGGTGGAAGTACGGGCACTGTGAACCTGGAATGGAGCAAAGCTTAAGTTCGTTGGGATTTTTGTAGTGCCTAGTGGCACATAGATCAGCAAGGTTCCTGGCTGTTTCAGTTGCAAGGTATATTTCTACAGGGAGGTCTTCCTAGTTCTATACTTTAATAATACACTTGAAGCATGTCCTCGAGCACGATAAAAAAAACTCACACCCTTTTCTACAGGTTGAGATGCCAACAGGGTCTCTTCTACTTGACCCGTGACCATGGTGACAATCTTTTTTATTTTTAGAAGAAGAAGAAAAGTGGTGAAAATAATGTTTCCCTGCCACGAAGAATGAAACACAACTTGCCTTCACTCCGG
Organism: Branchiostoma floridae x Branchiostoma belcheri; assembly: GCA_019207045.1. Lineage (NCBI taxonomy): Eukaryota > Metazoa > Chordata > Leptocardii > Amphioxiformes > Branchiostomatidae > Branchiostoma > Branchiostoma floridae x Branchiostoma belcheri. The sequence continues at coordinate 313,391 of CM033031.1, forward strand.
AATGACCCGACGATGGCGAGCAGCTCCGTCCTCTCCACGAAGAACTGCGAGTCGATATCCGTCAGGTCCAGCACCATGGGCTGCTTCCCGCCATCCTTCACGAACACTTGGAACGCGATCCCGCCATCTTGGAAACAGAAATGTCAAAACTCGAGAATCTTTATCTGGATGTCAAACAGTACTAAATACAGAAGTGTTATCACTCAAGAAATAATGCAGTAAGAAAACTGATAGTTTGATGATAAGAGCTTAAGAATGACTGTCGGACACCTTTAACCCATTGTGACGTCACTCTTCCATTCAGGTCACGTGACGTAGGCTTTGGGTCAATCTAACTTGAGTGGGGTCAGAGTACTGATCAAACTTTTGTTTTTCGCTTTACCCTATGTACACAATAAAGATTTCAACATGTTTGCTATGGCAACAGACAAAGGTTTTGGATAGAAAAATTAACTCTCAGTAAATGGCATACAATGCCAACAGATTTCAATCTGTCAATAAACTGATTCAGATTGCACAAGGATACAGAGATGAAACCTACATCCTTGGAGTTGTATGGAGCACGTCTGGCTGTCGAACGGGTAGTTTCTCAGGTCCATCAGACACGACACACGCAGCTTCCGTCTGGACATGGCAAAGATGGGAGATAATCAGATATTAGGGATGGGTGTCGTTGGGTATCGCTTATTTTACCTACATCCCTATAACACAGAGTGTGCATTTTGTGCATTTTGTGCATTTACTACATATAAGGTGTGTGGAGGGTGGGGATGTCTTTTGGCGGTAGCGTGCGTAGACTAGTAGCTAGCAGCCCTGCCTCTGGACCAAGGAGCCGTCCCTGCTGTGCCGCTCACCCGACATGCATTCTACTTTAATAGTTGTATGGTCTTTATAATAAGGACAGAACGCTAATCCGTGGGCTACTTTTTGTCGCCGTATGCACATTTATATGTTTGTTTTATTTGGATCTCCATTAGTGATACCAAATTGGCTAAGACATCATCACTTACAAAATATTCCCTTTATCTGATTGACGTGAATGATGAGGAGTCAAAATTACTGAGATTTAGGACCAGTGTTTATTACATGAAAATATACAGTGACGAAAAGTTTAAGTTTACATAAATTATGAAGTTCAACGTACTTGAGCCTGACACTTATCTATCTATCTGGTGATAGCCAACACTGTTCTAGATGAGGACCAGTGTTGGGGGGGGGGGGGCAGAGGGTCTACCAGAAGACATACAGGAAGAGTTACAGGACATACAAGACGTACTTGAGTCTGTGACTGATCTGTCCCTCCGGTGACAGCCACGTCGACACCGTTCCAGATTTAGGCCCGCTGTCCTGTCCTGGTGACGTCACCTCGGAGCTGGTCGTCACCGGCCACCTGTATAATCATATATAATATTCACCGTTAATGATTAATTGCTCATGCTTGATTTGCAATATAAGGACCTGCATTCAAATGTTGCTATATCTTGATGTCATCTTGTTATATTTGTCAAATTTGTCCAAAGATTGATTATATCTGAGAATTGGAGGTGGGCATCGTATAAGCCTTCTAGATCCCTCTCCCTCTTCCTTCACTTAGAAAATAGTTTTCTTTACTTCACTGTTATTGTTTTTAAATGTGCGAATAAATAGATAAATAAAAACAAATAAAAACAACAAAACCAAACACCTGGCCTTGACTGTCCTGCCGAACTGGACGGAAGGGAGCCAGAGCACGTGACTCGGCACGATGAATAACAAAAAAAAAAAAAAAAAAAAACCAACACCTGGCCTTGACTGTCCTGCCGAATTGTACGGACGGGAGCCAGAGCACGTGACTCGGCACGGGGATCCACCCAGACCCGCCCAGGTTCGCCAGCCGCTCGTCCGTCCAGGCAACGGTGAAGGTGGCTGTCACGTTAAAGTCCTGGAGCACAGAACAAACAAATAAACAAACAAAATAATAACAAAAACAAACAGGTTCGCCAGCCGCTCGTCTGTCCATGCGACTGTGAGGGTGGTCGTCACGTTAAAGTCCTGGAGCACAGAACAAACAAATAAATAAACAAAATAATAACAAAAACAAACAGGTTCGCCAGCCGTGTGTCTGTCCAGGCTACCGTGAAGGTCGCCGTCACATCCTGGAGCAAGGAACAAGCCACCAGTGGTCACCAGGCTTACAAAGTTCTCATCACGTAACCAATAGGTTCTGTTCTACTTGTTTGAGAGAGGGGGGGGGGGGAGATTGACAGTGAGAGAGAGAGAGAGAGTTGACGAATTCTAATTCTAACACGCGTACGCCCATAAGGGTGTAGAAGGAAGGCCTGGCGGAGACTATATCATACCTACCATGAACCAATTATGAAGCGTGTTACAGATTGAAACCACCGTTACGAAGTGTGTAACACAGATGTGTTGAATCTCAATAGATGAATGATTGAACCCACCATGGTCTCCTCGGACAGCCAGCCGATGTTCTCCAGCATCACACCTGACGAGGTCGGCAGCGGCTCTCCTGCAGGGGAAGGTAGAATCTGCTTTATTACAACATTTATATGGAATTTTAATACAAGAAACAGTCTCAGTGTCCCTGACTAAAACTGGTGGAACAGTTGAAACGTCTGACCGTTTCCAAAATCATATCCAGTTGCTTGAGTGACTGCTTTTTGGCATACAAGAAACAGTCGTTACAACATCAAAGTACTTCCTGTTGACCTTTCCTCTTGCGTGGCAACTTCAGTCATGATATTCGTATAAAGACCATACAGAATTATTCTGCCAACTTCATGCACATGAATATGCTAGCATTTATGACAAGAAAAAAAAGTCTCACATTTTATCATTCCCTTGGTCTATTTGACCGTTAGGGTACACCAGGGGATCTGGCAAACAGCTTTCTCAATCCCTCCTGGTTTTCTGTTCTTCTTTGATAATGTTTCATTTGTCATGTCTGTCCACTCTTAGTAACTGACAGATAACAATTGTCCCCTAAGTGCCAGACACTGTCATTCCCATATGTTATTGTTTTGCCATAGCTACCTTTTGACATGTCCACGGGACTCGCCTCCGCATCATAATCCTCCGGCAGAGCCTCTCCCGTCTCCCACCGCGCAAACTCCTCCATAGTGCCGCCGTCAGACGGAGACAGAGGGTCTACAGAACAGGTATTCATACTTTAACATGAAAGTTCGTCTTTTTCTTCTTCATGTTGATGTGACCAACATCGTGATGTCGATGAATCTGCCACACTTTTTGGTCAAGTCAGAGACCAATTTTTGCGAGTTTACTGTGGCACTTTCATCATGAAACTTGAAGAACGCTGTGAAATGGTATATGACAATACAAATGAAGACTAAATGTTTTCAAAACTATAAATTACAAGACTAGGAACCCAAATTTCCGTTTCAAGACTCCATGAAGAATTCTCCTAAGTGTTGGTAAAGTTAGTCTTTATTCGACGATATCTATGAAAAGGTGACCATTTGTAACAGGGATGGTTATTGGCTAATTTGGAGCACACGTCAGGCATGTATCATGAGGTAACCTACCAGGCGAGACAGTAGTCTGAGGGACAGTACTCCCAGTCGGACCCGCAGAAGACGTGCCGACAGTAGACGTGTCAACGGTAGACGTACAATGTGGCTCCAGCGGACCTGCGTACAGAATAGAGAACAAGGTTTCCATTCAAAAATGCGTGCTAAAAACGTAGTTGCGCTTTACTTTATTTGGCAATATTCAGAAGTGACTTAAGAGTGCCAAATCCCTTGGGGTTGATCAGAAATATTCTATAAATACTGAAACACTATCTTACACTTCCATCCAGTTGATTAAGTGACTGCAGATAGCTTTAACTGGGTGTCTAACCTTCACTGATTTAAAATGTCTCCCGTTGTCTTCATCATCATATCCTGTGCATGTCTGTGTGTTATTGTTTTGGCCGACTATTCTTCGCAGCCTGGGGCTGAATTGCGAAGATTTTACAATAGGCGGGGCTAAATCGCAAGGGCCTGGAGCGAGCTTCCATTCGGCGCCACTCAGGTGACCTTAATACGACAGTAATTGCCCCAGTAAGTGTGTTTCCACCAGCCCTACCTGTGCATGTCCGTGTTTCTTCCCGTTTCCCGTTACATCTCCTCCCCCCGTACATGTGTGTGTCTTCACCAGCCCTACCTGTGCATGTGTGTGTCTTCACCAGCCCTACCTGTGCATGTGTGTGTCTTCACCAGCCCTACCTGTGCATGTGTGTGTCTTCACCAGCCCTACCTGTGCATGTGTGTGTCTTCACCAGCCCTACCTGTGCATGTGTGTGTCTTCACCAGTCCTACCTGTGCATGTCCGTGTTTCTTCCCGTTTCCCGTTACATCTCCTCCCCCCGTACATGTGTGTGTCTTCACCAGTCCTACCTGTGCATGTCCGTGTTTCTTCCCGTTTCCCGTTACATACTCTCCCCCCGTACATGTGTGTGTCTTCACCAGTCCTACCTGTGCATGTCCGTGTTTCTTCCCGTTTCCCGTTACATACTCTCCCCCCGTACATGTGTGTGTCTTCACCAGTCCTACCTGTGCATGTCCGTGTTTCTTCCCGTTTCCCGTTACATCTCCTCCCCCCGTACATGTGTGTGTCTTCACCAGCCCTACCTGTGCATGTGTGTGTCTTCACCTGCCCTACCTGTGCATGTGCGTGTTTCTTCCCGTTTCCCGTTACATCTCCCCCCCCCCGTACATGTGTGTGTCTTCACCAGCCCTACCTGTGCATGTGTGTGTCTTCACCTGCCCTACCTGTGCATGTGCGTGTTTCTTCCCGTTTCCCGTTACATCTCCTCCCCCCGTACATGTGTGTGTGTTCACCAGTCCTACCTGTACATGTGTGTGTGTTCACCAGTCCTACCTGTACATGTGTGTGTCTTCACCAGCCCTACCTGTGCATGTGCGTGTTTCTTCACGTTTGCCGTTACATACTCTCCCCCCGTACATGTGTGTGTTTCCACCTGCCTTACCTGTACATGTCTGTGTTTCTTCCCGTTTCCCGTTACATACTCTCCCCCCGTACATGTGCGGGCTGCATGTCCGGTTACGGGTCTGTTCACCGAGTCCGCACACAGAGATACAGTCGGACCAGGCACTCCATTGGGACCACTCGCCATTTACTACAGGAAAATAAATCAATCATCTCACATTCAAAATATGAAAATGGTAACCGTCATGTTTGCCTTGTATATCTCTCAGTTTGATTGTTGTAGTTTTACTCAGGTTTCTTTGATCCTAGTTCATCAATGACAAAAATCCCAATTACTGTATGTTGGTTGTTTCTGTATGTGTCCAGGAACTCCTGCAAAACAGGCTGTAGAATGAGTGATTTTGGTAAGAACAAAATAAAATAATTGAAACTGGATTTAGTCTTTTAATGAATGTTTCATACAAAATAAACAGTTTGTGACCACATCTGTAAACTGTAATCAGTGACACCTAGCGCTGCAGTACCATGTGAACCAGCCAGCATTGCCCCGATGAAGGTGACACACGGTCACTGAAACGTCGATGAAGCTAAAGTAAATTTGGTGTTACAAAGAATTCTTTATTCAAAGGCGTACCAACATGATAAAACTATACATAAATATTAAAATACCAAACTGAAACAAGTAGTAGTGGACGTTGAAAATTTGATCCGTGTGTTCTTCTGTGTTGCAAGAAAGTTTAGCATTGTACTGTGATTAGTACCAACACAGATGAAGTTCCATGATAGCATCTATACAGAAGTTGCGATAGCTAATAGAAACATTTGAGTTATGTACCTGGACATGGCGGAAGGCCCTCGCACGACTTGGATTCTAGCGGGTCCCCGGTGCAGGTACCGTTACTGCCCGTAGTTACTGTCCCGTTGTTCCCGGAGGCGCTGTCACATGTCCGCTGCCGCGTCTGGCTCCCGGTTCCACAGCTTTTCGTGCAGACGGACCAGGGAGCCCACTCCGACCAGGTACTCGCAACTATGGAGAAATGTTTGATCATATCGTGTGGATCTCCATAATCTGATATTTGATAAGCTCTAATTCTGAGTTATATGTTGAAATAACACGTTTGCGGTTCCCACAATGTACAGACATTACATCCGATCTAAAATACAAGCAGCATTGCATAATTCACCTCAGACCAGTGTAAATGACATCTGCAACTCCGGTGCCGTTAGCTGTTTTTAAAAGATTAGAAACTCACGTGTGCTGACTGGATCCGAGTAGTAACTGTCTGCATAGTAGCCGTTCGGGGTGAACACTCTCATCTTGGCCCTGCAAAAGCACGTCGGTACTCAGTCAGTCGATGACATCATCATAAGCACGTAGACATGATAATAAGGAATGCCAGTGGTATTAACATGGATTTATTGCTTAGAGTCAAAGTAGAAAAGACAGGCCTGCTTTACTGTCAGAATTTTAGAATCACGTGCCATCAATGTTACTTATCAAGCTTATATTATCTATTCCATGAATTGATAGGGAAATTGAAAGTGATATCGATCCAGGTTAGCTCAGAGCTAATCTCCCACTGGTCGTGACAGAAGGACAGACACTATGTACAGTTCATTGTACTGGGGAAATTCTCTTAGCTCTTTTCACCAAGCCAAGGCACAGTGGAAGGCAGCTTAACACCCTGTCCTTAGGACTGCAGCCCTTTCCTGTAGCGTGCATGTTTGGTGAGCGACACACCCGGGATTCAAACTCACGGTTGCTAGTTCCAGAAACAAGGTCGCTAATTTATGGACTATACACATACCTGTAAGTAGTGGCGAGCTGTAGTGGCCCGTTACAATACTGGGTAACGTTTGGGTCCGTGCAGTTCTCATCCCCAATGGTAAAGGTCAGCTCCTGACTTCCGGTACTTCTCTTTTTCCTCATGCTGGGTGTGAATGGGTACGGGGCGAGGTTTGACACTTGGTACGGCGGGACCGGGCTGAGTCCCCGCACGTCATACCAGCTGTACATCGACTGCGCGTCGTGAATCAGCCCTGTTTCTGCTGTGTCGTTCAGATCTACACGGGGGAAGGGAATGCAGAGTTAAGATTCACTCTCTCTGCACTTGCGTCAAGCTTGCGCCACTGCCGGGGTCGAAAGATACTCAACAAATTTCTGAGATACAGAACTAATTTTCTTACTTTTTGTGTCTTTTGTGGCCTTTTAAGTAATACTTTTACAGTCATTCAGTTTGTCGTATCATCTTAACTTAAAGTACTCTATTACGCTGTGAAAGAAACGGTAAGTTTGCACCATTACTTCATATTTTGTCATTTCATCAAATTATATTTTGTTTGTGTATGAAAACCACCCCTATTCGGCGATATATTGTCCTGCATAAATCAAAATGAAAAGAATATTATTCGTAACACAGTTTTCAGCACCAAGGAGAGGAATACCATCCCACTGACCGACAAACATTGCTTCACGTTCAAACTCAGTCAGCATTTATTTCAGAATCTCCTCATCATGATCTTGTATTGTGTAAAGGTCCTGAACGTTGTGTGAACAATGAATCTGGTGTATGACTGTCTTAGGCATATCATAATAGGTTTTTAGTATTAGTTTTGTACTACATGGTTTAGCGTGTATTATACATCTTAAAGTTGGACCAAGGGCTACAATGCTATCTTTTATTGTGGTATCGAATAGAAACTAGTTCTAAAAAGAGTCAAATATACTACTTCGTAAACCATGAATTACCACAGTCTTCTTACTGGACTTCGTATTAGAAAGGTTGAAAAAAAAAGAGGAGCCCACCTGCATCATCCTCCGCCACGATGACGGTGTAGTGTGTGATCAGTCCCGTGCCCAGAGAGAACATGTCGGAGCTGAAGGTAACGGATACTGTGGACGCCGTGGCGGTGCCGTTATCCACACGGTCGGGCTTTGCGCCGGAGGGCACACTGGGGACTGGAGAACAAGAGAATGAATATTTGTGTGTTTTGCATAGCCGGTAAACCGCCACATGGCGTAACAAGCTAGTCTTGATCTGAAGAGTACAAGATGTATATTCGTCTTTTATCCACTCACACTCCAACTTGTGGCCCCGACTCTTTTTGAACTGATATGGGTTCTTTAATGTGCTCGAGGTGAGACTGACCGCAAAGACAGGGCCTCAATTTAACGTCCCAACCGCGAGGGTCCCTAACCAAAGATGGATACTTATTTTTACCTGAGTGACGTGAGGAAAGTCGTGTGAAGTGCCATTACCAACTCTACCATTACTTACTGCACGACATTTTGAGCCTTTCTTAGTGTCTCATGAGTTGTAATCTAGTGATCAAAACACGTTGTTATAAACCAGTTTTCTGTCACGAAGCCTAAAGGAGCTACTCTCCAAGCAGAGGTTGAGTCGCGTAGTTATAGTAGTAGTTGGAAAAATTACACCAGCGCTCCTCTTACATGTGCCGGATGCACGTTTATCCGGGGCAGTAAAACTATTTAGCTAACGATTTTTTTATGCTTCGCGAGGCGGAGCTCGAGTTCTAACACAGATTTTGAACTGCTATCACCGCCCCTATGCGTTTTGTAGCTGAGGTAAGAAAAGCGTCCGTGTAATTTTTCCGACTACTACTACATTTACGCGACTCAACCTCTGCTTGGAAAGTATAAGGGACCTACCATAGCACGACTGATCCATTCCGCAGGTTTCCGACTGACTCCTGTCCCCGGTACAGCTGGTTCCACCGTGCTGAGGCGGCGGCTGGTCGCAGCTGCGGGTCCGGTTCCTCACGCCGTTCCCACACGTGTCGCTACAATTGGACCAGGGAGTCCAGGGAGACCAGCCTCCGTCAACTGTGCCGATGTGGACAAAACGGTTTGGTTTAAATAAAGCTCTGGTAATTTATCGTGAAGTTGGACCAGGACGTTCACATAGTCCAACCTCTGGCAACTGGAACAAAGGGAAGGTTAAGCTATCAAAGTTGAACAAGATGTGCCGAATGGCAGACTATGTATGTGTACAAATGAAGTCTGTATTCTTTTAATGTGAAATTCTTTTGTGTTTTTTCGTACCTGAAATAAAGAAAGAAGGGAGGACAGAAAGAAAGATCAGGAAGAAAAAGAGAGAATGAATGAATGAATGAATGAATGGACGAACGAACGAACGAATGAATGAATATACCTGCACATGGAGGTAGGAAGTCGCACGGTTGCACGCCCTCTGCGGTCCCCGTGCAGTTCGCCCCGCCGTTCAGCGGCTCCGGGTTGTCACAGGTCCGGTTCCGGGTCTGATACCCGACACCGCAGCTCGCGTTACAGGCGGACCATGAACTCCACGCAGACCAGTTCCCATTAACTGCAATACATACAGCGGCAGATGTAGACTCCCGGGTGACTTTGACCCACTACTGATGGTTGCAAAGATTTTGGAAAATTCTTACGGCGTTGAAACGTTTCGGACTGTTCGGACAGTAGAGACCACCTGTATATAAACTAGTCAAAGTGTTTCTACAAACAAAATCATGTGAGTCTCCATTCTAATGCTAGCCTGACTACCATATTCCGTAGTGACCGCTGGCTCAGTGCTTTCGAGCTATTCTAATGCACCGAAATGCATTTGAAAATCATTTGAAGAATCTTTATATAAAAAGATTCCTTTTGTTCTTTTTACAAAAGTTGATAGTTTACACTCACCCGCACACGGCTGTCCGCTGTCGCAGCTCTGAACTTCCGCAGGACTCCCGCCACAGTTCGCGCCGCCATGTTGGGGAGGGGGGTTGTTACAACTGCGGTTACGCGACTGGCTGCCGATTCCGCACGTGGCGTTACAGGCGGACCAGGGGCTCCACTGGGACCAGTTGCCGTGGACTGGAAATGTGCAGTCAAAACTCATCAAATCGAGGCAATGTCCAGACGTGAACTGTTTACAAACTATGGGCTTTCACCTTGGACATATTACCCACAATTCCTGTCGCTACACATGTGCACTTGGAACGGTGAACATGCTTATTTCTGAAGGCAGGAACAGCCTTAGCATCAGAAACCTCTCATGGAGCTGTCAAACCGTAAGTAGGTATCCAACACCCTGTGCCCAGTTTAAGCTTTAGGTGAAACACCCAGCACAAGGACAACATTTCATTACATATGTATCACCTCTTTGGTGTAAACACAGAAGTACTTACCGGCACACGGCTGTCCGCTGTCGCAGCCCTGAACTTCCTCAGAACTCCCGCTACAGTTCGCGCCACCATGTTGGGGAGGGGGGCTGTCACAACTGCGGTAGCGCGATTGGCTGCCGAGTCCGCACGTGGCGTTACAGGCGGACCAGGGGCTCCACTGGGACCAGTTGCCGTGGACTGGAAATAGTATTGCAGATGGTACAATGTTTGTTGATGTATCTAATGAACCTAGCTGAGCCAACGAAAAACAGATTTTCTGTGCACGCCGCACGGGCCACTGTTTTTCGGCCGAGTTGGAAATTTGCAGCCGCTGGGCATTGACTGGCTTGTGCCGAACGAAGCAAGCTTATCAATATCCATAAGCTAGACGAGCCAAAACTAAAAAGTAGAGGGCAGACATAGACGCACTCACCCGCACACGGCTGCCCCCTGTCGCAGCTCTGAACTTCCGCAGGACTCCCGCCACAGTTCGCGCCGCCATGTTGGGGAGGGGGGCTGTCACAACTGCGGTTGCGCGACTGGCTGCCGAGCCCGCACGTGGCGTTGCAGGCGGACCAGGGGCTCCACTGGGACCAGTTGCCGTGGACTAAGAGTTGAAAATGAAAACACAAAAATTGCAAACGTTTAGAATTCAATCACAGATTCATATAGAGCTTCCCTCGAAGAGTTTTAAAAAGATATTCAAGGTATTGAAGTAATTCATTGGATGGTTTTGAACGTTGACCAACTTTAAACATCAACATATCTACTGATATACGTTGAAGGAAAAGCCGACACAAGGGTAATTAAAAACGTCTGGTCCTGCAGACTGCAGCCAGGCTGAGCTTTGGTTGGTACATGTATATCTACTGTGTCTAAAAGGCACGTTAATCAGATGAGGAGCCTATTCCTCTCCATTTATCTTCAGGTCAGGTACCCATTATTACACCTGAGTGAAGTGAGGAAAGCTCTGTTAAGTGCTTTCCTCAAGGGCACAACGTCTAGACAAAAATCGAACCAGTGACCTCTCGGTCTTGTGTCTCACCAGGTACTTTCTAGCCACTCGGCAACTGTCACAAGGACAGCCAACAAATAAAAATTACCCTTTGTCAACCAAGTCTTTATTTTCATCCCCAAGACATAGATTCTAACCATCTCACCAGGGCACAGCTGTGACGTGTTGCACACCTGAAAGTCATCGGACAAACCGCTGCAGTTTGCTCCACTGCTGGCAGGGGGAGGATTGTCGCAGCTGCGGTTGCGGAACTGGACGCCAGAAGCACACGTGACGTCACAACTGGACCAGAAACTCCATGGCGACCAGTTCCCGTCAACTGCAGGTTTGGCATAAAAATTGTTTAACTTTATAAGGTATCTAAAAATGTACTTTCACATCATTTGAATGCCAATTTACGGTTTTAGACCAATAAAATGCTCTCAGTACCCTAAGGTTATATCCGGGCGCGGCACATCGGGCATAGATCAGTTTGCCGGATATATCAGGGCTAGGCAGCTTAAGGGACCAGAGGTCCGAGTCACTGACGAAAGGTACAGATGCTTCTGGAAATGTCTAACGGTTTCCCAAATCTACCCAGTCACTAGAGTAACTGTATCTCATTTAGATGGATGTCTAACCTTCATCACATATCACAAAATTGATCTACAAACACCAGATTGAAGTTGCTACATAAACTGTGTCATCAGACATTTTGAAGATAGTATTTTGAAGATAGTTGAAAATGTTGTTGATTGCGAACACTGCAGTTGCACGGTTGGAAGAGGGTTTGATATCCCGGCACACCACGGTGAGTGTACAAGTACCTACTTGTCTGCAGTGTGAAAAGTGTTCCCTACCAGGACATAGCGCTCTGGTGCACGGCTGGAAGTCTTCTGCGGCACCGCTACAGAACAGCCCGCCGTTTGAGGGAGCAGGGTTGTCACAGAGGCGGGTTCTCGTCTGGGACCCCGCACCACAGCTGACGTCACATCCGGTCCACGGGCCCCACGCGGACCAGCTGCCGTTAACTACAGTACAGGGGAATCATGGTGATATGCATGGGCACAGATATAGATTGAGACAGTGACCTTGCTAGATCGGCATAGATCCGGACTGAGACAGATTAGCATAGATCTAATTTGGCAAACATCTAGAGACTGATCTAGATTGAGACTTACCTTGATTGAGATAGATCTAGATTGAGACAGTGATCTACATTATCATATGTAGATCGGCATAGATCTAGATTGGCATACATCTGGACTGAGACAGTGATCTAGATTGGCATAGATATAGATTGAGGCATTGATCTAAGATGAAATAGGTCTATATATGAGTTAGTTCAAGATTGGCATAGACCTAGACTGAGATAGATCTAGACTGAGAAGTGATCTAGAATAGAAAGACGTGAACTTTGTAATCTCCAAGCATATCTAAGACAGTATCCATGGGCCAAACAGTGTCCAGGGCCAACCCGGCAATGTTTCAGCCAATGGACTGTCGTACCATCTGAAAGATCTACTTGCTCTACAAAATTAACATATTGATATTAATCAGGACTACGTAATTGACGTGCCTATAGTTACAATAAAGACAGAAATTGAAAATCGTTACTTTGCTTTGCTTCCTAATTTGTTTCCGGATATCTCTATTCAAATGTAATATTCAATAATTGTACACTATTTTCATCTGATTAATCGAATGGATCAGCAAACATATTTGTAAAATATTACAATGTTACAATTATGAGAAAAAGAGCCCTCCAATTGGCACAGAAGGGACATTATCTCTATTCATTTGAATGACCCAGAATGACTCCAAAAGGTCCAAAAGGACAGAACAAAACGACACCAATTGGAATGTTTCTTTGTTTGTAAAGGGCATTTGAATGACCCGGAATGACCCCAAAAACGACACCTACCTGGTTCGCACATCTGTATCTCCACCTGGTCCAGACCCTGGGGACATGACGTCACAGTATCCGGGACACAGATCAGGGCTCTGCTCTTACTTCCGTCTCCGGCTGGCGTGCTGCAGTTGGACCACGCACTCTGCTCGGTCCAGGCTGGGGGCAAATAGACAATTAGATAGAAAACTACAGTCCCTAAACAAAGACGGGGGCCGATACCAACTGTAGTTGGACCGCGCACTCTGCTCGGACCAGGCTGGGGAAACAGACAACAGAATAAACTACAGTCCCTGAACAAGACGGGGGCCGATACCGACTGCAGTTGGACCACGCACCGCTCCGCACAGGCTGGGGGGAAACATGCAATAGAATAAACTACAGTCCTTAGACTAAGACGGGGGCCGATACCGACTACAGTTGGACCTCGGACTCCGCTCGGTCCAGGCTGGGGGGAAACAGACAATAGAATACCTGGAGTACGTTTGTCAGGTCGTATAGTTACTGTATAGTTACTGTATAGTTACTGTATAGTTACTGTATAGTTACTGAATAGTTACTGTATAGTTACTGTATAGTTATCGCTGCATGTTCATATCAGATATTCAGCTGCTACTTGTACATATCAGCTCGTAACCGTTTGACGGTTCGTCTGTGGTTTTGACCCTTTATTATCTTATTAGTTTATTAGACTTGTTAATGTGTCGCATGTCATTGAACTCAATTTTAACAATGTACAGAAATGTAATTCAGCTCCGAATGTTCTTTGAACGAAACCCATTATAAAACCCATTACAACATTTTCTTTGTACAAAACCAAGTGTTTTTTCATTCAAGTTGACGTTTCGATTACCGTCTGTCATCTTCCTCAGGGTAATACTGACTGTTTTTTCCGCACAGTGCAGCTAGGTTACTGTTGCAGTACTCCACACTGCAGCTAGGTGTCGCTGCTAACTTTGCTGTTAAGCCCACCACAAGAAACGACTCACCTGACGCGCAGGGTCCGGGTACGAAGGTGATGTCGTCCAGAGCCATGTCACTAGTGAAGCCTGCCCCTATTATTCCCTCAAACACCACCTGAAAAGCAGGATATTTCTTTTGGTTCAGGATTAAAAGTAAATTTTAAGTGAGTTAATGTACATTTAGTGCACTTGCTTCGAAGAGTAGAATCATCATAATGTTGTTTCTATATGTTAAGATCCTAAACAGCGGCAGACATCAAGATGTATTTATATATCAGATATTATGTCTAGCTATATAGTCTGATACTAAACATGCTGGATCATATCTTCGGTATTCAATAGCATATAGAAGATGCCACCATCCAGAAAGTGTAGGTTTTATATACACAGACTTAGCTGTATCTCTCTGTGTCTCTCTCTGTCTCTCTGTTTCTTTCTCTCTCCCTCTCTCTCTTCTTTCTTCCTTTTCCTTCACTCTATTTTTGTGTCTCTTTTTTCTTTCTCTTTCTCTGTCTCTTTTTCTGTCTTTTCTCCCCCACTCTTTTTCTCTGTCTCTTTCTCTCTATCTCTGTGTCTATGTCTGTCTTTCTCTCTTTCTTTCTCCCTCCCTCTCTCTGTGTCTCTCCCTGTACCTGGTACTCCGTGTTGATGCTCATCCCATCACCACCTTGTGCTACACGTCCCCCTGGCCCCCTGACATTGATTAATTGATTGATTGATTGATTGATTGACAGCTGTACCTGATACTCCGTAGCGATGCTCATCTCCATCACCACCTTGAGTCACACGTCCCCCTGGCCCCCCGTCATTGATTAATTTATTTATTGATTGATTGACAGCTGTACCTGATACTCCGTAGCGATGCTTATCTCCATCACCACCTTGAGCCACATGTCCCCCGGTCCCCCTGACATTGATTGATTGATTGATTGATTGATTGATTGATTGATTGACAGCTGTACCTGATACTCCGTAGCGATGCTTATCTCCATCACCACCTTGAGCCACATGTCCCCCTGACATTGATTGATTAATTGATTGATTGATTGATTGATTGATTGATTGATTGACAGCTGTACCTGATACTCCGTAGCGATGCTCATCTCCATCACCACCTTGAGTCACACGTCCCCCTGGCCCCCCGTCATTGATTAATTTATTGATTGATTGATTGACAGCTGTACCTGATACTCCGTAGCGATGCTCATCTCCAGCATGACCTGTAGCCACGCGCCCCCCTGGTCCCCCGCCTTACTCCACATGGGGACCGCCGGCAGTACCTGGCCCATCTGTAGGTACAGGTTCAGTGTTCCCATGTCCCCGCCGAACATGTGGTACCAGAAGGATAGGCACCTGGTGGGGGAGGAGGGCCGCACCATCGTGCTGTAGAGAAGGGCTCTGTCTCCTGGAGCTTTGCTTGATGCCTCCGTGTAGATGTACCATTCACCTACGAATGGAGCAGAAAGTACAATCATATAATTAGCGTCACATTTCCAAATCGGGGCCAGGCCGGGTGACTTTCGAAAACGAAAAGTATGATGCAAAAGACACCAATTTACGCAAGACGTAAGAGAATAGTCGTGGGCATCATTTGTGTATATCTTTTTACATATACATTTCTATTTTTCGTTTCCACAAACAGCTCGGCCGGACACCCGGTTTGGAAATGTGACGTTTGCCTTACGTCCCCTTTTCACCAGGACGGCGCTCTCATCGCGCTCTCTCTCTCTGCGACCTAAGATTTGAAAGTTTGCTCAACGAATTATCTATAAAAAAAGAATCTTTTTTTATGATCATCAGATTAGTAAGTTACTGACGAGACTAATACAAAACCCTTGTTTTATTTCTGGAATTCCACCGACGGTTCTGTAACCGTCTGTCACCTTCTTCAGGGCAATACTGACCTGGTCATACTGCACTGCAGCTAGGTGTCGCTGCATGCAGAATTGCGGTCCCAAACGTAAAATATTTACACATGTACAGCGCGGTGTTCACAATGCGGTCTATAGCTGCAGCACATGTGAAGCAGTCATAATTGTGCTGAGGAAAGTGATAGACGGTTACCGAAACGTCAATGGAAATAAAACAGTGGCTGTCTAAAATAGAAAAAAAAAGCTCTTTATTCAGTACCCTACCAACCTGATGAAACTGTTGACGGTTCACATTTTACCAAAACACATTCTAAAAAGAGTCTCGTCAGTATACAATACAATGTACACCGCGAATAGTGGCTTACCCCCGTGAGCAGAGGAGGGCCCGGTGCTAGAAGAAGTTGTGGCTCCCTGCTCACGCTCCCAGTCAAAGTCGTTCAGCGGGGATTGTGCCCACATGCAAAAGTCCGTCTCAAAAGTGCAGTTCAACAGGTCGTACACTGCAAAACGGTAAGAAATTATTTATACCTGTTAGATTTATCTATCTTAAGTATCTATCCATTCATATCTATACGTGTAGCTCTAATATGTACGAATCTATATCTGTTTCTCGCAACAGACACACACACTCACTAACACACACACACAGACACACACATACACACTTCCCCCCCCCCACAATCAGACACACATACATGTACACACGCGCGCGCACGTGCACGTGAACACATACACACGTATCCTAAGCAGTATCAAAGTTTGCCCACCTTTTTGGTAACTTTGATGACCAAAGCGAAAACGAAATGCACGTAAATTTCATCGTACATTTGATAAGTGCCGATCATGATATCGCCAACGATGTTAAAGTCTGCGTAAAGGTTTGTGAAACATTCTCACCCCCGCAGACGACCCCCACATCCTCACTATGCGTGCAGTCCTCCACTCCCCAGCCGGGATTCTGACAGTCCGACAGTCTCGTCTCATCTCCCGTGCACTCCACGTCGTCCAGCCAGATCTCTCCCAACCCTGTGTAACAGCCATGAGGGATAAGACACCAATCTATTAGCATAATAGAGAGGGTCTGCATGCTCTTTTGCGTAAGGCGTAGGCAGCCTATTTTTATTTCCCGTAACTCGTAGGGAAAATCATCTTATCTGCGTAATTCGTAGAGAGGGGACCAAATTTAGCGCAATTGCCTTCCGTGATTTAGCGTAATACGTAGGGGATTCTTCTGAATTTAGCATAAATCGTTGTCTGGACCCCCCTGCAGACCCTCAATAGATATGACACATGACAGACCAGTGTACAATGTGGTTGCACATGATTCACATAATCATACCATATTCAGAAACTGATCATGTGACGGCCATACCATTTAAGGAAATGGCTTGGATACAGCAACCAATAGTAGACTAGCTGGTGACTGCAGCTATGCTAATGGTATGACGTCATCGTTAGTGATGACGTGCCTCTCCAGTCAGTCTAAGACCATGATTCTGCCATGCTGGGCGGAATAAACTATAAGTGCTGCTCCGTTAGTTGTACTAACGCGCTTCTGAGTCGTTCAATCAGCGTCCTTGGGCCACTTTATGGCGCAGTGTATTATATAATATTCCCAACAGCCAAACTGTCATACCTGCTTCAAACGACGTTGTCTACGCCGTGACGGGTGGAAGATACCTGTGTCTACTTGTGTAGTGACTGTATTTATTGTAGTATAGCCTGTATGTCCTAGACCATTGTCTAAGACTTGGGTAGATTTGCGTAGACCATAGTATCTGTCATACCTCCAAACGACGTTGTTTTCGCCGTGATGGGTGGGAGATAACTGTGTCTACTCGTGTATTTACTGTATATATTGCAGTATAGCCTGTATTTCGGCCTGTAACTGTAACCATCTGTAGTATATCCTACACCATTGTGGAATACTTGTGGGTGAACTTGCGTAGACCATTATAGTATCTGTCATACCTTCTCCAAACGAGGACGTCAACGCCGTGATGGGCGGGAGATACCCCAACTGACGGCAGACCACCTGCGCGTCCAGCTCGTCCCAGCTGTCGTCGCACACGGTCCCCCAGCTTCCGTCGTGTAGGACCTCCACCCGCCCCTCGTGTGGGGTGCTGCCTCCCACCAGCCGCAACTCTGTACAACAAGGACATGTTGGTTATATGGTTGTATGATTATCGTCGCACACGGTCCCACAGCTTCCGTCGTGTAGGACCTCCACCCTGCCCTTGTTTGGCCCGCTGCCTCCCACAAGCCGCAGCTCTGTACATGGGGGAGGGATTCACGTTATATGATTATTAATTCGTTATATGATTATAATTACATGTATATGGTTATCGTTGCACACGGTCCCCCAGCTTCTACGTAGTACCTCCACCCGTCCCTCGTGTGGGGCGCTGCCTCCCACCAGCCGCAACTCTGTACATTGGTGGAAGGGAATCACAAGGACATGTTGGTTATATGGTTGTATGATTATCGTCGCACACGGTCCCCCAACTTCCGTCGTAAGGGAATCCCCACCCGTCCCTCGTGTGGGGCGCTGCCTCCCACCAGCCGTAGCTCTGTACATTGGTGGAAGGGAATCACAAGGACATGTTGGTTATATGGTTGTATGATTATCGTCGCACACGGTCCCCCAACTTCCGTCGTAAGGGAATCCCCACCCGTCCCTCGTGTGGGGCGCTGCCTCCCACCAGCCGTAGCTCTGTAGATGTGTGGCAAGCGTGTAAGAGAATCACAAGGACATGTTGGTTAACTGGCTGTTGTAGCACCCCCCCCCCCCCAACTTCCATCGTGAATCACACTAGGATCTCACACTACACCCCCCCCCCTCCCAGCTTCCGTCCTGAAAAACCTCCACCCGGCCCTCGTGCGGCGCGCTCCCTCCCACCAGCCGCAAATCTGTACATGGGTGGAAGGGAATCACAAGGACGGTTAACTGGTTATTGTCGCACAGCTTCCCTCGTGAAGAATTAACACCCTGCCATCGTGCGCTGCGCTGCCTCCCACAAGCCGCAGCTTGGGAGCGTTGTAGGTAATCACAAAGCCATGTTCATTTGTTTACACGGAGGACATCCCTTTGAAAACCCCAAAATAATACAAGGCTGCAGAGGGTGTGAATAAGAAAGTTAGGCAAAAAAACTGCCAAAATAACCGAGTCGGCTAGCATAGCCACTTGCCCATTCGACGCCTCTAAATTGGAAACTAGCCAAGGCATTAGATAGCATAAAAAGGTCAGAAACGTGCAAAACTATTCCCTATTCTTTTACCTTGTGGCTGCGTCACAAGCGGCGTTGTGGGTACCGCGGTGGTTGTCGGGACCGGAGGCTGGGTTGTTGGTACCACGGTCGGTGTTGTGAGGGTTGTAGGTACCGCGGTGGTTGTCGGGACCGGAGCCCGAGTGAATGGTACCATCGCTGCTATGACACCCTCGATGTCAGCTGAAATAGAAATTTTAAACATGTCTATCGCCATTAGTAAGCTTTCTGGACTCTCAATAAGAAATCAGCAAAAATACTGAAGGGGCTACCTAGGAGTCCCCAATATGATAAATAAATGAATATATGAATAAATTTAGAAGTGGTATTTTTTAAAGATACAAGAATGAAGAAATACTACGTCACATTTCCAAACCGGGGCCCAGCCGGGCATCCTTCGGGACGAAAAAATATGATATACAAGACACCAAACTACACAGGACTTACAGTCGCGAGCATTATTTGTGTATATTCTTACGTTTCCACAAACAGCCCGGCCGGGCCTCGGTTTGGAAATGTGACGTTAGTCATAATCTACATCTACATGGTGCTGTGCAAGACCCCTCGCGGGGCATTGTGCCCAGGGGAGTGAGGTTGCCCTAGCGTGACCGGTGGTGGTGAGACAAAATCGTAACATGAAAAACAAAATATTTCAAACAAACATCTGTGTTCGTAGAAGTCATTATTGAAATAGTTTAACTGTAATATCCAACACCAAAATTGCACTCAGCCAAGTTTTCGACTGAACAGCACCTGGTCGTCACGTCATACAGATAGAACACGTGACTCAGAGACGATGGGTGCCATAGACTTCCTGCAACCTACGATCCACTGCTTACTGAGTCACGTGTTCTATCTACATAACGTGACGTTATGACAGAAGTAGATTGTTCGTTCCTTGACAAAGACGAAAATTTGTCCATTTTTTTTATGTTGGATATTACAGTTTAACTAGTTCAATAACAAGAAATCGGACTACTTACACGAAGACCCCCTGCAGATGGCGTACACGATCCCATTGTTGTAATTTACAGCATCAGTTGTTTGGCCGATGCCCATTTTGCTGCCGGCTATGGTGCTCTGACAGCCGCTGCTGTCACAGTAGTGGAAGCCGATAAACCTGGTGCCATGCAAGCCCCCGCCGAACGCCAGGCGGGCTACCTCTCCCACTGCATCCCAGGGGCTACAGCCGAGCGTGTCGTTGATGTAAACATCGGAGTTATACTCTGTAGCGCACCTGAGGATGGAGGAAAAGTGGTAATCTCCAAAACCTCCAAGCAGATCCTACAGTAGAATAAGATTAAAGTATCAAAAGCCATCTCCGCACCCCACCCCAGGGGTTACAGCCGAGCGCGTCGTTGATGTAGACATCGGAGTTGTACTCTGTAGCGCACCTGAGGATGGAGGAAACAGCCTGGGTACCATCCTCCGTAGTAACCATTCAACCTTGTAATCACGGTACATGTGAGCGAACGAAAAAAATGACGGCACACAGGTGCTGGTAGTCCCAGCACCAGTTCACAGTTCATAACCTCCCCCCTCCCATACTATAATGAGTATCTCCACTAATACTCACCGTGCATACCCCCCCTACTATAATGAGTCTCCCCACTAATACTCACGGTACATACCCACTACTATAATGAGTCTCCCCACTAATACTCACGGTACATACCCCTACTATAATGAGTCTCCCCACTAATACTCATGGTACATACCCCCTACTATAATGAGTCTCCCCACTAATACTCACGGTGCATACCCCCCTACTATAATGAGTCTCCCCACTAATACTCACGGTACATACCCCTACTATAATGAATCTCCCCACTAATACTCACGGTGCATACCCCCCCCCCCAACTATAATGAATCTCCCCACTAATACTCACGGTGCATACCCCCCAACTATAATGAATCTCCCCACAAATACTCACGGTGCATAGCCCCAACTATAATGAATCTCCCCACAATACTCACGGTGCATACCCCCAACTATAATGAATCTCCCCACAATACTCACCGTGCATACCCCCCCCCCAACTATAATGAATCTCCCCACAATACTCACCGTGCATACCCCCCCAACTATAATGAATCTCCCCACAAATACTCACGGTGCATACCCCCCAACTATAATGAATCTCCCCACAATACTCACGGTGCATACCCCCCAACTATAATGAATCTCCCCACAATACTCACCGTGCATACCCCCCCAACTATAATGAGTCTCCCCACTAATACTCACGGTGCATACCCCCCTACTATAATGAGTCTCCCCACTAATACTCACGGTACATACCCCTACTATAATGAATCTCCCCACTAATACTCACGGTGCATACCCCCCCAACTATAATGAATCTCCCCCCTAATACTCACGGTGCATACCCCCCAACTATAATGAATCTCCCCACTAATACTCACGGTGCATAGCCCCAACTATAATGAGTCTCCCCACAAATACTCACGGTGCATAGCCCCAACTATAATGAATCTCCCCACAATACTCACGGTGTATACCCCCCAACTATAATGAATCTCCCCACAATACTCACCGTGCATACCCCCCAACTATAATGAATCTCCCCACAAATACTCACGGTGCATACCCCCCAACTATAATGAATCTCCCCACAAATACTCACGGTGCATAGCCCACCCCCCTATTATACTGAGTCTCCCCACAGCCTGTTCCTCTCAGCCCGAAGTCCGCGCACAGATGCTGGTAGTCGCGGCACCAGTTTATACTCACAGTTCATACCCCCCTACTATAATGAATCTCCCCACAATACTCACGGTGCATAGCCCATCCCCCTATTATACTGAGTCTCCCCACAGCCTGTTCCTCTCAGCCCGAAGTCCGCGCACAGGTGCTGGTAGTCGCGGCACCAGTTCTCGCTCCCGGACAGCCCGTCTGAGGGAAGCTGCGCCTCGATCATCAGGAAGTCGAAGTTCTGGTAGGCCTGATTTTTGGCGCGCAGAACCGTGAAGGCGTGAACCCCTCCTATAGATGGAGTCACAAATGTGGAACATGGAGCAAAATAATTCGATAAAAATCCACCTGTGTAAACATCTAACAATGGTACAATTCATTCTGGATCAGATTTGTGGAAAAATGCCCCGCAGCTCTGACCAAATCCCGTCTTTGTCAATGACGATGAATAGAAAGATATATACGGGTCATCCACTGCTTCTGAAACGTCATGATTTTTAGATAGAGCACGTGGGTGAGACGGAGGGCGCCATAGACTTTATGCAACTGCTCAGCGAGTTACGTGTAGTATCTGCATAATGTCCTTAAATAAGCTGCCAACAAAAGAGCTGAGTTCGCTAGCATAGCGATTTAGACACTAAACTGGAAACTTATTTAGTAGCAAAGAGCGGGCCAGATACGTGCTCAATCTGCAAAACTACGCCCTAGTCTTTTACCTTGGGGCTGCGTCCCAGGAGGCGGTGTGGGCACCACTGTCGGTGTCGTGAGCTGGTTGAATGTCTGCATCGCTGCTGTGGTTCCTCCGATTTCAACTGAAACAGCAATTTTAAACATGTTTATCGTCATCAGTAAGCTCTCTGACTGAGAAGATTTCCACCAGTTACGATAAAACGGAACACACACTGCCGTCTGTCGGACCCTTCACGATCAGTGAGTGTGCATCTGGCGTCAAACAGTTTTTACTCCACAGATTCGTGAGTAGTCGGAAAGCAAGGTTCTTTGTTCACAACAAGGTTTTGTTCGTATGTATATTATATATATATATATAATAACATTCAACGTTTTAGTGGCCTTTGTAGTGAAAATACTGACTGGTGCTATTCCAATCCCAAGTAGATGTCGCTGCTATAAGTATGCTCTCTCTCTCTCTCTCTCTCTCTCTCTATATATATATATATAATATCAATATAAAGCACTGTCTGATGTTTATTAGAGACTGCATCGATCGTCGAACACTCTTTGCTCCACAGATTCCAAACATTGGCCTACGTCACAAATCCCAAACCGGGCCCGGCAGGGCATCTTTTGGGACAAAAAGTATGATATAAAAGACACCAAACTACACAAGACGTAAAGAGAACAGTCGTGGGAATTATTTGTGTCTATTTATTCGTATGCATTTCTATTTTTCGTCTCCCTTAACCTCCCGGCCGGGTCCCGGTTTGGAAATGTGACGTTAGCTCTACTCGAACTCGTGGCAACACCTACACGAAGTTCCCCTGCAGATTGCATACACTATCCGTTAGCTCTACTCGTGGCAACACCTACACGAAGTTCCCCTGCAGATTGCATACACTATCCGTTAGCTCTACTCGTGGCAATACCTACACGAAGTTCCCCTGCAGATTGCATACACTATCCGTTAGCTCTACTCGTGACAATACCTACACGAAGTTCCCCTGCAGATTGCATACACTATCCGTTAGCTCTACTCGTGGCAACACCTACACGAAGTTCCCCTGCAGATTGCATACACGATCCGTTAGCTCTACTCGTGGCAACACCTACACGAAGTTCCCCTGCAGATTGCATACACTATCCGTTAGCTCTACTCGTGGCAACACCTACACGAAGTTCCCCTGCAGATTGCATACACTATCCGTTAGCTCTACTCGTGGCACTACCTACACGAAGTTCCCCTGCAGATTGCATACACTATCCGTTAGCTCTACTCGTGGCAATACCTACACGAAGTTCCCCTGCAGATTGCATACACTATCCGTTAGCTCTACTCGTGGCACTACCTACACGAAGTTCCCCTGCAGATTGCATACACTATCCGTTAGCTCTACTCGTGACAATACCTACACGAAGTTCCCCTGCAGATTGCATACACTATCCGTTAGCTCTACTCGTGGCACTACCTACACGAAGTTCCCCTGCAGATTGCATACACTATCCGTTAGCTCTACTCGTGACAATACCTACACGAAGTTCCCCTGCAGATTGCGTACACGATCCCATCCCCTGCGGTGGCGTCAGCTGCAGACCCGATGCTGGTCGCGCTGTCAGCTAGGATACTCTTACACCTGCTGACATCACAGGCGTAAAAGCCGAGAAACCTACAACAAGGAATAGTCATACCTTCAAGTACCAGAGTTACCAACCAAGTATTCATGTGTTCAAAAATTCGTATTTTCCCAGAAATATAGTAAAGTGGGATTTGTTATCAGCAAGCACGGTAGGATCATCTTTGTTGGATAGTTATAAAGAACATTATTTGCAGATAGATGTGCAAAAGTTAGGTGTGACGGGTCCTTCATGGTAACAAAACAAGCGCCGCGTGACTGCGAAGCTGGTGTGTTACGCCGAAGGGAGGTTATACCGGCTATATAGACATAGATACAGAAGCTGGTGTGTTACGCTGAGGGGCGGTTATACCGGCTATATAGACACAGATACAGAAGCTGGTGTGTTACGCTGAGGGGCGGTTATACCGGCTATATAGATACAGAAGCTGGTGTGTTGCGCCGAAGGACGGTTATACTGGCTATACAGATACAGATACAGAAGCTGGTGTGTTACGCCGAAGGGAGGTTATACCGGCTATATAGATACAGTTACAGAAGCTGGTGTGTTACGCTGAGGGGCGGTTATACCGGCTATATAGATACAGATACAGAAGCTAGTGTTGCGCCGAAGGACGGTTATACCGGCTACATACATACAGATACGTTGCTATGGACATATCCTGTCTGAAAGCAAAGAATAAAGTTCCAAATATACAGAACCTGCTGCCAGACCCTGCCATGGGGAACGCCTGGCGGGCCACAGTAGCCACTGCAGCCCAGGGGTTACAGCCCAGCGCGTTGTTGATGTAGACATCGGAGTTGTAATCTGTAACGCACCTGAGGATGGGGGAAAAGTGGCATAAATAAAGAATAAACAAACAAACAAATAAACAGACTATTTTTGCGATAACAGTTCACCATGAAGCAATGTATTGGTCTCTTATGAAGTACAGGCCGTAAATAATCTACTCCAGTATTATAATAATAATCTGAAACACGTTCTGAATAACAAAATTCTTAAGATTAACAAAACCAAGAGTTTTTAAACTGCCATCTGTAACATTCCTCAGGGAAACTCTAGCTTGTTCACGCATTGCAATGTAAAAACGTTTCGGGATGCATCTGTAAGCAGCGCCACCTATGCTGCAGTACCATTTGAACCAGTCATTATTGTCCTGAGGAAGGCGACAGTCACTGAAACGTTGGTTGAATATAACACTTGGGTATGTACAGGGAACTTTGTTATTCAGTAACTTAGCAAACTAATAAAACACAGTTCATGGATGAAATACTCACTGTTCAAAGCCTCCTCCCAGACTATAATGACTCTCCCCACAGCCGGTGGGTCTGAGCCCGAAGTCCGCGCACAGGTTCTGGTAGTCCCGGCACCAGTTCTCGCTGCCAGACAGTCCGTCAGCCGGAAGCTGCGCCTCGATGATCAGGAAGTCGAAGTTCTGGTAGGCCTGATTTTTGGCGCGCAAAACCGTGAAGGCGTGAACTCCTCCTGTAAAGGAGTCACAAATGCTAAAGTCAGATGCCTTTATCATGACATCTAAGTTGTTGGGAAGTCTTACCGAAAAATTGATTCTTTCTCTTCCTCTTTGGCTTTGGAATTGAACTTAGCATTCTATAACATGTCATTAGTATACGTTTTCCGATTTTTTTGGCAATGCACGGCAGACATTTCTACCCATTTTGCAGCTGCATTGTAAGATTTACTGTATGTTAAAACCTTTTTTTGGAAGCGGCCGAAAAGTGACGCGTGCGCGGATGTCATTCGAATAATCATAATCAACATGGGCTATTTAAAGAGAAAAACAATCAATAAAAATCTTTGATGCTACTTTGGCGTCATCGACTGGAAACTAAAAGGTAATGGTAAAGGAATTTCTCAGCCATTTGAAGCCGAAGGGGCAGCGGGGTTTTACCCACTGTGTCTATGGCACAGTATTGGGAGGCGGGGCCCATCCCTCTCCTTCCACTCCCCTTTACCTCCTCAACCGAAGTCAGGTCCCCATTTTTACACCTGCAAAGTCGTGTAGGGCACAACGTCTAACCACAAAAAAGACAGGAATGAAACCCGAGACCTCTGAGTCCACCAGATTGTCCATTCGACGTCACCAAACTGGAATCTAACCAAGGAAACAAAGAAGTAAAAAAGGCCAGAAACGCGCCCATTCAGCAAAACTACGCCCTAGCCTTGTACCTTGGGGCTGCGTCACGAGAGGCGTTGTGGGCACCACGGTCGGTGTCTGCATCGCTGCTGTCGTTTCATAGATTTTATCTGAAACAGGCATTTTAGACATGTCTATCACCATCAGTTACGAAGCTTTCTGACTGAAAATATTTCCATCGGTTACAACAAAACACCGTCTGTTGGGCCCTTCATGATCAGTCAGTGTGCATCAATATATATATATATATATATATATATATATATATATATATATATATATATATATATATATAAACATTCAACGCTTTAGTGGCCCTCGAAGTGAAAATACTGACTGGAGCTATTCCAAATCCCAAGTAGATGGCTGCTATAATATGATTGATAACAATGCAGTCATCCGAATCGTAAAGCACTGTCTGTTGTTTGTTAGAGTGGATTGTGGATCCTGATTCTGACCCTGACCTTCGTTTTACAACACCTGCCCACATACGAAATATCATAACGATCCATCCACAGGTTCTAGAGTTATGGTGACCACAAATATCCGGAAACACAAACACACACACACACACACACACACACAGACAGACACACCAAAACCTATACCTGGAAAAAGTTCTAAGTAAGAGTAGTTAGTTAAAACAAGGAGGTTTAAAGCAGAACTTCTCAAAATACCTCTGGCACAGAAGGCGTACTTGTCTTGCAGCCCATTGCCATCGACGCACCAGCCTCCCGAATCTGCACCACAGGATCCACCATTACTCCAGTTGTCCATGAAGTGGTACACGCCGTCCAGCTGTGAACAGTGGTTTGGACTAACACCGCACAGCTGCTGGGATACTTCCATCATGGGGTTGCCACAGTCCGTCAAGCCTGTTTGGAAGCACGACGAGGAGGAATACTGGCAAGCGCTGTCCCCGGGACACGGCGTCACGTACCCCGCGGCCTCACACGTGGCCTTCACGTTGGCCGATGTCATCTCTCCGGTTACAGGTACCTTGTAGTAGTGCCAGCCATTGTAAGCTGTCAGATATGAGGCATATCGTCCTGTAAACAGATAAAGAAAAAAATGTCAACCAAAAAGTCACTTTGGACTTTGCCCTATTGGTGCCCCCCATAAATACTATTAACCCTGTGTCTCTAATATTACTGAGTCAAAAAGCACAAGCGTTGATTGAATGCATCAATCATACGTTGTTTCAATCTGAATATGGAGCTGTCCAATTCATAAGTTCACACAATCCTAGTAAGTGTGGGAAGTCAAGTATAGTAACTTTAACGATGAGTACAATGTTTAGCGGGGTCTGAGAAGTTGTCCTACAAGAGATGTAAACTTCAAAATACTTTGACATGTAAAGGAGCACAGCTTGCTATATTATGGCATTAGACATAGTATATATTAGCCAAGGAACAAAACATGAGCCGGGGTCACAGCGATTTCGGTACGGAATAATCTTTTCAACTTGTATTTTCCTTATTTTGCAGGAAACATTTCCAAAGCACTAACACAAGTGAATACTAGTTTCTCATTGTGAACACTATCTACGCGCAAGTTAATATGCCTGTTCCTTAAAGCTACAAAAAACACTGGTAAAGTACCAGTCTTCAGAAACACACAGGTAAACAAACTAGTTCCTAAATCCTAAAAATAAACAGTCATATTGGAGGTGAAGGTACATATAACAGGAGGTGCAATATAATAATGAATAAATTATTTGCATAATTGATACAGGCACATAATGATCCTATTGTAGTCAATGGTAGAGACTTGGTATTGGCTTTGACTTTGACTTTGACTTTATTAAGATCCACAATTAGCATACAATGGAGTACATTGAAGCTACTCTTCCTGTGGTCTTTATCAACAAAATAACAGGACAAAAACTTGATACACAGGAACACATACAATCTATACAATTTACATAAAATTCACACTTGATAAAAGATAACTTAATGACTACCTGAGCTTATATATATATACAATGGGACCAATTATCTATTGCAAACCATTCCATGTGCTGGACATTCTGTACAAGAACCTTTTCTTTTGAGCGTTTGTTCTGGGCTTTGGTAGTCTGATAGTTTGGGATTTTGATGAACGTGTTTGATATCCATGGGACTGCATTTTGACCTGTTTATACAGAGAGACTGGTTGTTTGTTTTGCATTATCTTACGAAAAGTCACTACACTTTTCTGCTGGATTCTGTCTTTCACGGACAGCCATCCTAGCGTCTGCAGCAAAGGGTCCCTGCTTGTGTACCTCTACATTGGGAGATAAAGGTTGCCTGAAGACAGGTTAATACAATGAAAAATATGTCGAGACTCAAGTATATGCAACAAAGGAATACAATAGACCCAAGAAATATTTTGTTTTGTGATGGTGCGTATGGTGTGTTGTGGGGTTGATATGATTTGACGATGGGCAAAATCATTCCATCATTGTTCTTACCATCTACCAATGGTAAAAGGTGAAATCCAAAACTACACCATATTCTAGTAACCTCACTATTTCATTTCTATTTCCTATTGTTACACCTGCACCTGGAACATATCCCTAATGTGTATATATTGGTTCATTCCATACAGCGGTGACAGAGATGGTCACGTACAGTTACTCTTTCTACTAGTTGTGGATCTGTCCAGCCATCGGCTTCACCTTTTACATTTTCAGCTGGGACATATCCCTAATGTGTATATAGTGATTCACGCAGCACACAGTGGTGACAGGGGTGGCGTTCAGTGTCTTATTCTACTATCTATGGATCTGAGGTGCTAACGTATCACCTGTTATACCTTAAGCTGGGTTGAACAATAGGTTCAAACAAACAATCATTTACCACGTAGATGAATTATGGCACTTTTACATTAATTCTGAAAATTATGGACTTATTTGCATAATTGATATCTGCTAATGTTCCACCTGCCACAAACTACATATTTTACAGGTACTTGAGTTCTATAAAAGAAACACTGCAAATACATATTTTCCTCACTAAACATGCAAATTAAGTGTCAACTTGCATAATCTGCACTTCATGATGTGCATCTTTGTCTAAGCTACCTACATAACAAATATCATTTGTCGTTCCCTTCTTCAGTTATCCTCCTTAGAATATTTTCAAAATAATACCCCTGCAGTTCCAGAGCAACCTGCTAGGTGGCCAAATATACAATACATATCTCTTATGTCACAAGCTATCTGTCATACAGCGAACCATCCTTTTAATTCTACTTTATTTTATATGAATTG
This sequence comes from Branchiostoma floridae x Branchiostoma belcheri, assembly GCA_019207045.1. Lineage (NCBI taxonomy): Eukaryota > Metazoa > Chordata > Leptocardii > Amphioxiformes > Branchiostomatidae > Branchiostoma > Branchiostoma floridae x Branchiostoma belcheri. The sequence goes on from CM033031.1 coordinate 342,927, forward strand.
TCACGGGCTCCATGCAGAATAGCTGTACCATATCACTAATGGAGATCCTAATAAAATAAACAAACAAACAAACAATGATTCCATCGTAACCTTTCGTCGCCTGTGCTTTTTAAACACCATGCTTGTTTCTACTGTAATGTGTTTTGCCATATCAAAAGCCTAGGGAAAAAAGTTTAGTACGTGAAATCAAACCTAGAATTCTGTGGCAATGCCACCATGAGAAAATTGGCAGGGCATATCAATTAATTCATTAATCAATTATGTAATAAATAGAACCTGGCGTTGGTACCCGCTGTCCGAGTGGGTAAAGGTTAGAGGTCAGCACTGATGTGTTAAGTTGTTGATAAAGAATGATAAAAGTTACTGAAGAATTCTAAAATTTACTGAAGACTATTTTATTAGTTAGGGTATGACTGTATTTTCTATTTCACTCTGTCGTAAAAATAAACAACCAACAGCTTGGCACCTCCGGACTGGGAAACAACAGGCATGAAGGCTAGCATAACCAAGGAAGATTCACCACTTTCAAAAACACCTCAGATGTAACGACGTGAATTGCGCAGCTTTTCCTACTGACATTGGTATAGCCATGACAAAGGGAACAAAACTACTGAGGAATGATACAATATGCTGAAGACTGTATCATTAGTCTTAGTGTATCATGGCTTAGCTTTGTTTTCTTTGGAATACAAATTGTCTTCAGTCTGAATTGTCTTACAACCTTTCCTATTGGACATCTGAAATTGTCTTCATTCATAGTTAGAGTATAAAAGACCTGTTTCTTCCAGATCTCTTCAGTGTCACTAACGAAGGATAGTGGATTCTATCCGAAACGTCTGACCGTTTCAAAACCATATACAGTTGCTTGAGTAACTACTTTTTGGTGAATGTTATTACCTGGATGTCTAACCTACATCGACGCATGACTGCGTTGTTTCGAACACTGTCGTAAGTCATTAAAAAGAAACCAAAAGTTTGTCACCTCCGGATCCCAGGTCAGGTGTAGTGGCCGCAGTAGTGGTAGTCAGTACAGCAGGCCCAGGGGTTGTCATGTGTGGAGCTGCAGCTGCGAACGGCAAACCCAAACACGTTTCTTATCATCTAGAAGTACATTCATCATGAATATGTATATATAATACCCGCATCACAGCTTTTCTACTGAATTGATTAGGCAGGGAACAAACTTTAGTACGTGAAAAGTTTGCTACAATATCATCTTTGGAAAGTCGGTAGGGTACATTGATAAAAGATATTTGCCCAAGAAAGATTATGTAAACTTTACATATTGCTAAATTAGTGCAGTCGAAAAATGTAACACAGTCAGTGTACTCATTATGAGGCCGAAAAAAAAAACGAATAGGAATTGCAAAGAGTTGACACAATTTCACCGAGAGACATCCATGGTGATCACCGACCAAACGACAGTGGTGGACAGGGTAGACTTGATTTTAGGCCCCTACGACCCCCCCCCCCCCTACGGCCACCCCCTACGGCCACCCCCCTACGACCACCTCCTACGAACACCTCCTACGAACACCCCCTACGACCACCCCCCGTATGACCACCCCCGCGTTCAAGTGACCGGTAAGCAATAAGTAATACATGATGCCATAAACATGCAATGATGTAAACTAAATACAGTAAAGGCCTACCTGCAAATATTTGGACTTCACACAGGGTCAGTATCCGGGAGGATCCGGGAAGACGCACGGCCACAAAGCGTCCCTGCATCCCCGGACAGGAGACGGAAATGGACGGCTCGGTCAGGCCGATTTGATGGTCACCTCCACACTTGGGGTTCGTGCTGACCTGGTCGGAATCCCCGATGTGGATGTTGAAGGGGTTGAGTCGTTCTTGAAATTGATCCTGACGGTTAAAGATGATCACCCTGGAGAAATTGGAGATATAGCAATGGCACTAATTTACACACATTGAATGTTCGGTGTGTTACGCCAACTTGGAGGACGTCATACCGACTATACAGATAAAGATATAGAAGCTGGTGTGATGATGACGGGTGGTAATACCCCCTCACATTAGGCGCGATTCGATCGGACGACGAGTCTGCGAGCTCTGAATTACGAGGAGGCATGACCCTGACGGGAAGTGGGAACTCTGCCATTTCTTCGTCGGCATCAGGGTCATGCCTCCTCGTAAATTAGAGCTCGCAGACTCGTCGTCCGATCGAATCGCGCCTAATGTGAGGGGGTATTATACCGGCTATGGAAGATACAGACACATAATACACGTACATTTAATCTTTATATTTCAGTGTCGCCTCCCCGAGGATGAACTTAACGGAACTGAGCTGATTTCAGTCCCTAAAGATCTGTAGCTTATCCTTTGCTAATGGAAATTTTGCTTGAAACATCCCGTTCAAATCAGGAGAACAAAATATACATACAAGTACTGGCTGCATGCAAATTAATGCTGATATTATTTGAGTATGCACACGCACATACTTGGTCAAAACTGTCTCTAGGGAACACTCAAAGGACTTTGGTCAAATGCTTAAGTGGACATGTGGGCTCAGCTATACTACATAATTCTTGTTGATTAATTCAAAGGGAAAATATGATCCGGGGGACCACATAAATGAGACCAAATGGTGACCATATGCAGATATAGATGTAAGGTTGTATGTGTCTGTGGATTTGTGTATGTATGTGTGTGTGTGTATGCGTGTGTGTGCGGGTGAGCGTGTTTGTGTGTGTGTGTGTGTGCGTTTGTATCTGTGTTTTGTGTGTGCCTGTATGATGTGTGAATGTAAGTGTGTAAGCGTGTGTGTGTCTGTGAGCCCCCCCCCCCTCGCGCGCGTGTGTGTGTGTGTCTGTGTGTGCATGTGAGCGTTTGTGTGTGGCTGACGGTGATTGAATTTTGAAAGTTTTTCGTTGCATACTTTCTATGATGACTGATGTATGAGCATACTCTGCCTATGCATACGTACCTTTCAACCACATACGACTGGCCGAGATCCACCCACCAGGTGGGGTTATCCTCCCCCGGGTAACCTGCGGTGTGTGAACAGGTGTGTGCGGTGTTCCCGTCCACGGCACGGCTTGCCTCCGTATCCCCGGACCAGGTGCTGGTCTGAAACGCCGGCTTCCCAAGGGCGAGATTTAACTCTGGTGAGAGAAATGTCATTAAAACTTGACTTTACAACCATCCATCCCTGAACAGAGACGGGGGTGCCATAGACTTCCTGCAAATTATGATCCAGTGCTCCCTGAGTCACGTGTTCTATCTGCATAATGTGACGTCACGACAGCAGTGGATTGTTCATTCCTTGACAAAGACTGGTGCTGTTCAGTCCAAAATTTGGGTGAGTCCAATTTTTGTGTTGGATATTACTAATTTCAAGAACGTCATTAAAACCCTAGTCCTGCTGAGCCCATATATATACGGGATGCACATAATTACATGTATATAACGCCTTTATGCGGCTCCAGTCTCTTTACAGGTATGGGGCATTTCTCACTAATTGTGGCAAACCGCAGCAAGCCGCATCGATAGAGGAAGTAAATCTGCAGCAGCAGCACAGAATAGGTCAAGTTTTCCTGATCTGAATTATAATAATCTTTATTGCAAGTTCATGCCCGAGGTCTAATTGCAGACAAAGTAAAGTAGTGGTATACATAATTGTATACTTTACAGAGAAGAAAAATTAGAACTATTGATAAATCAAAAAAGAGATAACGTCTAATCTAAATGTATTATTAACTCATTAACCAGCTTAAGAGGGTTATTGGCAAAAAAATCTCAGCAGGACAAGGGTTAAGCCTAGGTCATTATTAGAGCGAATGCCGGTTAAATCTTTGGATCGGCTGGAGCTTGCTGAATCTTAAGATAAGCTGAATTTCATAGCATGAAAGTTCATCTGTGTTGGTAAATGACATTGTGGAAAAATTAAACTTTACCTAATCAACACCAAGTTTGATTGGGACTTACCCCAAATTTTCAGCCGACTCCGTCAGCCTTGTTCAGTCAAACTGACCAAACTAACCAAGTTTGACTGAACAAGGCTGACGGAGTCGGCTGAAAATTTGGGGTAAGTCCCAATCAAACTTGGTGCTGGTTACGTAAAGTTTAGTTTTTCCACAAGCTGAATTTCATTTTGAAATGAATGAGCAGTAACAAAGAACGGCATGGTCGATTACAACAAGACACGTGCAGTACCTGAAAGCCAAAACATACAAACCAGAAACAAGCATTTAACACTGAAGCATTAAAGCCCATATCTACCAGACATATCTATGTGGATGCCATTACCTTTTCTACTGAAATCGTTATTGCCGTAACAAAGGGAACAAACTTACGAACGTGAATTAAACCCGAATAATTTGGGGGCAATGCCATCATTAGAACATTGACAGGGTACAATAATGAATTAATCAATCAATTAATTAATTGATTAGGTGATGAATGGAACCAGGTTTTGGTACCCGCTTTCCGAGTCGTTAAACAGAGGTTAGAGGTCAGCACTGATGTGTTTAGAAGTTGATAAAGAATGATGAAATTTACTGAAAATTTCGTTAGTGTATGACTGCATTGGTTAAAATCTTTCATAAAGATGGCGTGGCGTAACTGGTAGAGCGTTCGGCTAGGAATCGAAAGGTTCTGAGTTCGATTCCCACCTTTCCCCGATGTTGTGCCCTTGGGAAAGGCACTTTACACGACTTTCCCTTACGGTGGAGTGACGCCCACTGAGCCTCTTCGGCTAATCTGTCTAACTGTGTGCCAAAAACACACTACGGATTTGGTGCGTCGATGTGCCAACATCTGCACATTGACTTCCACCAAGAACCGTTAATTTTTTTTTTTCATAAAGATAAAAGATATAAAAAAGTTTGTCACCTCCGGATCCCGGATCCCCTGCCCCCGAGCCCGGGCCGGATGTAGTGGCCACAGCAGTGCTAGCCGGGGTAGTAGGCCAGGCGGTGGTCCGGGCTGGACCTAGTGAAGATTAAGGTGGCAGTGACATTTTAGTTTATAACTATAGACTGAAGCAGTTCTCAATTCAATAAATAATTGTAAAAAAAGTGTTCCTTTATTATTATCTAAAAGTACATTCAGGGATTACTCCCATCTTAGAAGTAACTTTGTAAAAGGCAAATTCAAAAACAAATTTCCTCATAATCTAGAAGTACATTTAATTTATCATCATTGACTAACAAATATTCTCATCATCTAGAAGTACATTATCATTATTGATAAACAAATATAATCCCCCCTCATTGCGATAACCACGTGAATAGCATTGTTTTTTCCTGCTGAAATCAGTATTTATTTATTTATTTATTCATCTCAAAACATGTGGGTAGCCCCTTCAACTTGTTTGAAGTATTGCACGTGACAAGGAGAGCAAACTTAAGTAGGTAAGGTTAATTCTGTTTAGTACGTGACGAAAATACTGTGGCAACATCATCAGGAGAAATTCGGATAGGTGCATCAATAAAGAGCTACTTGCCCACGAGAGATTATGTAAATACTGGTTCATTAGTGCTGTGGAAAAGGTTAATCAGTGCAGTGGAAAATGTGATAGTATCATAAGTCAGCGTAATCATTATGAGGCCGAAAAAAAACAGATATGGCGTAAAAGAGTTGCCACAATTTCACGGAGCTTTCACCATTCATGCGATCACAAAAAGACAGTGATGGGCTTGCTTTTTGGCGTGCAAAACCGGAATGGCAGGGGCTGTAGGAGGAGCGACACATGTAAAACATCAAGCAGAGGAATCTGTTTGTTTGTTTGTTTGTTTGTCATGACATGTTATCAACCAACTACGAACGTACGTTGTCTGGTGTCTGTCAACAGGATATATGCACGATCAACAGCAGCTCACCCATTTTTGATCTGGAAGCTCTACACATGATACGGCAGGGATCGAGAGAGGGAGGGAGGCAGTGTGAGCAGTATAAAGCGCCCCCACGACCACCCCAGTCATCAAGGGACTGGTAAGGCTCTAAGGTCACATTTCCAAACCGGGGCCCGGTCGGGTGTTTTAAGAAACGAAAAATTGAAATGTATGCCTAAAAATATACACAAATCAAGCCCATTAATCTTATTTTGACAGTTTGTGTATTGTAACGTTTATAGCATTCTTTTTGCTCCCAAAATCGGCCCAGCTGGGTCTCGGTTTGGAAATGTGACCTAAGACTAAGCGGTCAGTAATACATTATGCTATTAAAAACATGTAAATAAGATATAGTAAAGGCCTACCAGAAAATACTAGGACTTCACACACGCTCAGTACTCTGGAGGATCCGGGAAGACGGACGGCCACGTAGCGTCCCCGCATCCCCGGACAGGAGACGGAAATGGACGGCTCGGTCAGGACGATTTGATGGTCACCTCCACACATTGGGTTGGTGCTGACCTGGTCGGAATCCCCGATGTGGATGTTGAAGGGGTTGAGTCGTTCGGAGCAACAGTCCATGCGGTTAAAGATGACCACTCTGTAGATATCAGAGATATAATAATGACATTTAAGCTTTATACACATTGTATGTTCGAATGAACCAAATACCTGAGAAGCTGGAGATCGAATTCCATTTGTACTGTCCCTGTTTTTATCAGAAGGGCTAAACCTTTGTGATAGCCACAGGGTAGCTGGGCAGCCCTGGCTGTGTGTGCGGAACAACCAAACCAATAGAATAAAAAAATGTGTGTCTGTGTGTGTGCCTGTGAGCGCGCGCGCGCGTGTGTGTGGGGGGGAGGGGTGCATGTGAGTGTGAGTGTGAGTGTGTGTGTGTGTGTGTGTGTGTGTGTGCGTTTGTGGCTAACGGTGATAGAATTTCTAAAGTCTTTTGTCGCTTACTTTCTATGATGACTGATGTATGAAAATACTGTGCACGCCTATGTACACGTACCTTTCAACCCCATACGATTGGCCGAGATCCACCCACCAGGTGGGGTTAGGCTCTCCCTGGGCATAGGTGTGTATACAGGAACCACGGGAGTGGGTGGTATCGGTGTTCCCGTCCACGGCCAGGCTCGAATCCGGGCCGCTGGTCATAAACGTTGGCTTCCCCAGGGCGAGATTTACATCTGGTGAGAGAACTGTCATTAGAACCTTAACTTTACAACCATCCCTGAACAGAGACGACGGGGGGCGCCATAGACTTCCTGTAACTTATGATCCACTGCTTCCTGAGTCACATGTTCTATCTGTATAACGTGACGTCACAGCAGCAGTGGATTGTTCATTCCTTGACTGGTGCTGTTCACTCCAAAATTTGGGTGGGTCTAATTTTTGTGTTTGATATTACAGTGAAACTAGTTCAAGAACGTCATCAAAACCCTTGTCCTGCTGGGCCCGTATATATACGGGATGCACACAAATATATCTTAAGCCTTTATGCGGCTCCAGTCTCTTTACGGGTTTGGGGCATCTCTCACTAAATGTGGCATACCGCAGCAAACCCCATCGATTTGGGAAGTAAATCATCAGCACAGAATAGGTCAAATTTTTCTGATCTGAATAAGTAACTCATTAGCCAGCTTAAGGGGGTTATATTGGGAAAAAAAACTGTCAGCAGGACAAGAGTGCCTAGGTCACGATTCGAGCGAACGCCGGCCAAATTCTTTTATCGGCTGGAGCTCACTGTCAAAATATTTGCATTTTTCGCTGAAAATCCGCACCGTCACAAATTGGACTAGGCTCGGTGTGTCTTTACGAAAAGTTAAAGTTATTGTCCTTTCTGCCTTTTTGCACAGCTGACATCACACGGAGGTTTCAATCCCAACGGACGAGCTGCTGCAAATCGCTCAAAGACCTAGAAATCTTAGTCTCTACCAGACCCTGGATCGCTGGAAAAATCGTAGAAATGGAACAAATAGAGGAGTAAGCCGGCCAGAGAACTATAGCCGGCTAGGGAACAACACGCGATCCGCGGCCGGCTTACTTCTCTCTTTGTTCCATCTCTACGATTTTTCCAGCGACCCGGAGTCTGGTAGAGACTACAGTAATCTCCAGGACCTACACGACCTCAATTCTTGATGACCAAACTAAGGATAAGCGATCATCCACTGGAAATTGAAGCTGGTAGATATAACCGAACTCCTCCTGATGATAGACTATGTCTATTTTGCGATAAGAGTTTCATGTATGTAGAAAACGAAGTACACTTTGTCCTAGAGTGTTCGTTGTACAAAGATCTGCGAAATGCATTCGCTAATGCTACACATATAGATAAAAAATATGCGCACCTGACGAAGGAAAATCTGTTCAAATACCTTTTGTCATCATCTAACTACGATATACTGGAAAAACTCTGTAAGCTCGTCCACGCATGTTTTAAGAAGAGAGAAGAAGCATGTAAACTGTAATATATATGTATAGCTTTCTGATTACTTACTATGTACCAAACTGACTGCATTTAGCCCCAATGGGGCATGAATATGCAATAAACTTCATTGTCATTGTCATTGTCATTGTCATTGTCATTGTCATTGTCATTGTCATTGATTTGTGATGGGGCTTCAGCACTGTTAATTTTTCATCGACGACTCAAGCTTAATTCCTTTCTATATTCAATTGTTGAAATAGAAACACGTGTGGTACCTCGAAACATAAAAAGCAGAAACGAGAATTTAACAATAACCCCCATTGCCCCCACTCGCTATAAAATGATAGTCCAATATATGTCAAAATAAGTGGCTATTTTCAAACAAGAGAATACTACATTGAGTTTCCCCACTTTCCCTGTGCTTATGTAGTTTATGTAGTTTATCTGTGTACAATACTGTGTCCAGAAATATTCAAGGAATACATATGATTTTGAAAGAATGTTACCATATGGATGGCATTAATTGCTTTTTCTACTGTAATCGGTTTTGCCATAACGAAGGGAAAAACTTTAATACGTGACATCAAACCTAATATTCTGTGGCAATGCCATCATGAGAAAGTCGGCAGGGTCAATTAATTAATTCATTAATCAATTATGTAATAAATAGAAGCTGGCGTTGGTACCAGTCCGAGTGGTTAATCAGAGATTAGAGGTCAGCACTGATGTGTTAAGATGTTAATAAAGAATGATAAAAGTTACTGAAGAATTATAAAATCTACTGAAACTGTATCATTAGTTAGTGTATGACTGTATTGTTTCACGTTTCACTCTGTCGTAAAAATAAAGTTTTCCACCTCCGGATCCCAGGTCAGATGTAGTAGTCAGTACAGCAGGTCCAGGGGTGGTCATGGGTGGAGCTCCAGCTGGTAACGGCAAACCCAAACACATTTTCTTATCATATCGACGTACATTCATCATAAATAAGTTTATATAACACCCGCATAATAGAGGTAACTATGTGACTGACATTGCCTTGTCTACAAAATTGATTTTGCAGGGAACGAACTTTTAAATTTGTACCTACAATTTAACCGAAAATATTGCTACAATATCATCTTAAGGACGTCGGTAGGGTACGTTTAAGTTAATAAACAGCTACTTCCCCACGAGAGATAATGTATATGTACACTGAATTAGTGCAATGGAAAATGTAATACATTTCATAAGTCAGTGTACTCATTATGAGGCCGAAAAAAAACGAATAGGGTTTGCAAAGAGTTGACACAATTTCACCGAGAGACATCCATGGTGATCACCGACCAAACGACAGTGATGGACAGGGTAGACTTGATTTTAGGCCCCTACGACCCCCCCCCTACGCCCCCCCCCCCCCCTACGACCACCTCCTACGACCACCCACTATGACCACTCCCCTACGGCCACCCCCCTATGACCACCCCCGCGTTCAAGTGACTGGTGAGCAACAAGTGATATGATGTCATAACCACGTAATGATGTAATTACTAAATATAGTAAAAAAAAATTTAAAGGCTTACCAGAAAATACTTGGACTTCACACAGGGTCAGTATACGGGAGGTTCCGGGAAGTATGACGGCCACAAGGCGCCCCTGCATCCCCGAACATGAGACGGAAATGGACGGCTGGGTCAGGCCGATCTGATGGTCACCTCCACACTGGGGGTTCGCGTCCATCTCGCCTGAATCCCCGATGTGGATGTTGAAGGGGTTTAGCCGTTCAGCGCAACAGTCCTGGCGGTTAAAGATGACCACTCTGTAGATATTGGAAAGAGACAAATGTCACTTGAGCTTTATACACACTGTATGTTCGGATGAACCAAATAGAAGCTACATGGAAGTTTGACCGGCTATACAGACACAGAAGCTGCTGTGCTATGTTGCTGACACACAATGCTTATAAAAAAAATGCCGTTCGGACGCTAACGTTGCCTGTTCGGACGTCGAACGGTCGATCTCGCTTGAAGTTGCGGCCGTCGAACGGCCATCATCATAGGAATGTTGGTTTACAAGAGCAGCTATTCTCGAGAATATTCTTAGACAGTGATACACAATTTGCATATCTTCCCTACTGTTAAGGATACAGTAATACGCCTATTTTACATATATGTGCGTACCTATATGGATAAACTAAAGTTTACGTAACCAACACCAAATTGATACCCCAACTTTTCAGCCAACTTCGCCAGCCTTGTTCACGGATGGGACCCGTCTACTGTAGTTTCTGTACGTGACGTCAGAGACACGTGACTGCAGCAGAGGGTCGTAAATGCCAGATAACCTGTGTCGCCCCCCGTCTTTGTTCAGTTTATCCATAAAGTCATTTACCAACACAGATTAACTTTACATCGATGTAGGTTAGACATCCAGGTAATAAGATACGCCAAAAATAGTTACTCAAGCAACTGGATATGGTTTTGAAACGTTTCCTTTGAAATCCAAATTGTCTTCAGCTTGACTTTGGCTTAGCTTTGTTTTCTTTGGAATCCAAATTGTCTTGAGTCTGAATTGTCTTACAACCTTTCCTATTGGACATCTGAAATTGTCTTCCTTCATAGTTAGAGTATAAAAGACCTGTTTCTTCCAGATCTCTTCAGTGTCACTGACGAAGGATAGTGGATTCTATCCGAAACGTCTGACCGTTTCAAAACCATATCCAGTTGCTTGAGTAACTATTTTTGGCGTAACAGATGAACTTCCATGCTATGTACGTACCTATCAACTGACAGCGATTGTCCGAGGTCCACAAACCAGGTGGGATCAGTCTCCTGACTGGTGCGTGAACAGGAGTTGCCGAGGACATAGTCGGTGTCGTCGTTCCCGTCTACGGCCCGGCTGGCCTCCCCACCGTGATCGGTGCTGCTCTGATACGCCGGCCTCCCAAGGGCGACATTGACACCTGCCTCTGCCGAGAGAACTGTCATTAATACACCCGTCACATTAGGCGAGAATCGATCGGACGACGAGTCTACGAGCTTTAAATTACGAAGAGGCATGACCCTAACGAGAAGGGGGGGGGGAACTCTAGATCTACAATTTCTTCGTCGGCAGCAGGGTCATGCCTCCTCGTAATGTAGAGCTCGCAGACTCTTCGTCCGATCGATTTTCGCCTAATCTGAGGGGGGTATAAGCCCCCTTCACAAATCAAGAATTGAGCTCGGCCGACGTGTTAGCAAGCTCAAAATTGCCATGAATTTTGGACCGAAGAACGACGGACATCCTGGCGATTACGCGGGCTTCGGACGATTTTAACCAGACCGGCCGACGCTCGCGCGTCCCTGGAAGCTGCCTTTAAATTCAGCGAGACCTTGGCAACAACGTAACTTTTGAACTTTTTACGAGATTTTGGATTGGTCTAGCGCAAAATTCGTTAACATTATTGTTTTTAGCGTGTCTGTCCACGCAATAATGCCCTACATATTTCCCCAAGCTCGGACATTGATCCAAATATCAGCATTTTACCGGGCTAGACCATGCTCAAATCGCTCGAAGCCCTAGTAATCGCCTGTATGTAGACCGCCCGTTAGGGTCCGGAGCTCAGTCCTTGATTGCTTTTTTGTTGTTGAAAAATATATGTAAAAATACAAATAGAAGTACGAGGACAATTGTGAGACATCGTGAGTTGTCACCTCCGGATCCGGATCCCAGGTCAGATGTAGTAGTCAGTGCAGCAGGCCCAGGAGTGGTCATGTGTGGAGCTGCAGCTGCTAACGGCAAACCCAAACACATTTTCTTATCATCTAGAAGTGCATTCATAAATGAATATGTGTATATAATACTCTTACCATACAGGTAACTATATACCATAGAGGAGCTGCAGCTGCTAACGGCAAACCCAAACACATTTTCTTATCATCTAGAAGTGTATTCATCATGAATATGTCTATATAACACCTGCATCATGTGCAGTTCGTAACGGCAAACCCAAACACATTTCTTATTATCATCTAGGAGTGCATTCATAAATGAATATGTGTATATAACACCTGCATCATGAGTGGAGCTATAGTTGGTAATGGCAAACCGTCAATACAAAACCATCTAGGTGTACACTCATAATGAATATATATATAAGGTGTACATTCATAATGAATATATATATATATATATATATATATATATATATATATATATATAGCAGCAGCATGATAGAGGTAACTATGTGACTGATATTGCTTTTTCTACTGAATTGATTTTGCAGGGAACAAATTTTAGTACGTGAAGTTTAACTGAAAATTTTGCTACAATATCATCTGAAGAAAGTCGGTAGGGCACATTAATAAAAAGCTACTTACCCACGAGAGATTATGTTAACTGTATATACTGCTCAGTTAGTGCAGTCAAAAATGTAACACATTTCATAAGTCAGTGTACTCATTATCAGGCCGCAAGAAACTGATAGAATTTTCAAATTTCACCGAGAAACGTGGTGAGCACAAAACGACAGTGATATACGGGGCAAACTTGACTTGGGGTCCCTACGGCCACCCCCCTACCACCACCCCTTACGACCACAACCCTACCAACCCCCTTACAACCCCCTACCCTCTACCCCACCACCCTACCACCACCTCCGCGTTCAAGTGACCGGTAAGCAATATAAGTAATACATGATTCCATAAACATATAATGATGGAAACTAAATACAGTAAAGGCCTACCAGCAAATACATGGACTTCACACAGGCTCAAAGTTCGAGAGGTTCCAGGAAGAATTACGGCAACAAGGCGTCCCTGCATCCCCGGACAGGAGACGGAAATGGACGGCTCGGTCAGGCTGATCTGATGGTCACCTCCACACTGGGTGCTCGTTTCGGGGGTATCCCCGATGTTGATATGGAAGGGGTTCAGTCGTTCAGCGCAACAGTCCTGGCGGTTAAAGATGACCACCCTGTAGGTATTTGAGATATTGTTATTGATAAGTATCCTGTCCAAATCCACATGTATTGTCTCTGTTTTTGTCAACAGGGTTAGCCCTTTGTAATGGCCATAGGCTAGTTGGGCAGCCCTGCCTGTGTGTTCTGAACAGCCAAACCAATACATTAAAAAATAAATAAATAAAAAAAATATTTGAAATATAGTAATGGCACTTATATAAGCTTTATACACATTGTTTGTTCGGATGAACCAAATAGACGCTGGACGGAAAGTTTTACCGGCTACACAGACACAGAAGCTGCTGTGCTATGCTGACGGGTGGTGTGACTGGCTATATAGATAGTTACGGATACGTGAAAAGACACTTCAAATGCTTGTAAACGTTAGATTCCAGTCACTCTGATTTGTAACAATATAGGGACTTTCATCTGGAACTTATCCTTTGCCAAGTATTTCTTCACACATCCGCTTCATCCAAATCAAGCATCAGAACAAAATGTACATACATGTACAAGTGCTACATGCAAATTCATACTAATAATCATTGCGTATACACACGTTCATATTTGGTCAGAGCCAGTCTATAGGGAACACTCAATGGACTTTACAAAAATGTTAACGGTGGCCATGTAGGCCGCTATACTACAGAATTCTTGTTGCTTAATTCAATGGGGAAAAATACTCCGAGAGACCACATAAAAGAGACAGATGTAATACAGGTTTATGTGCGTCTTTGCGTGTGAGTGTGTGTGCGTGTGAGTGCGCGTGAGTGCGCGTGAGTGTGTGTGCGTGTTTTAGTGTGTTTGCATGCGTTCGTGTGTGTGTGTGTATGTATGTGTGTGTGTGTGTGTGTGTGTGTGCGTGCGTGTGAGTGAGGGTGTGCGCGCGTGTGTGTGGCAGCTAGTGAGTGGATTTTGTTGCATACTTGATGACTGATGTATGAACATACTGTGTATGTTATATACGTACCTTTCCACCACATACGACTGGCCGAGATCCACCCACCAGACGGGTTCCTCCTCCACACGGGAGACGGTACAGGACCCGTGGTTCAGGTCGGTATCGGCGATCCCATCCACGGCACGGCTGGCCTCATAGTCATCCAAGGTGCTGGTCAGGAACGCCGGCTTCCCCAGGGCCACATTGGCACCTACACAGGCGAGAGGACTGGCATTTAGCCTGCACCACAAGTCAAGGGGATTTTTGGATCGCTCGCTGAATTTCAAAATCGCCCGAGCGTCGATCGTATTTTCGCTGAAAATCAAATTGGACTGGGCTCGGTGTGTAATTCTGAAAAGTTTAAGTTATTGTCTTTTCTGCCTTTTTGGTGCACAGCTGAAATCACACGGAGGTTTAAATCCAAACGGACGACCTGCTACAAATCGCCCGACGCCGCAGTAATCGCCAGAACGTCGGCCGAACTCAACTATTGATTTGTGACGGGGGCTCCAGCTCTAGTCATTTTTATCGACGACTCAAGCTGAATTCATTTTTTTTCAAACCTTTCTTTGTTCAGTTTTTTCAAATAGATACCAAAGACTGGTATGGTAGATTCAAACGAGACACGTGTGGTCACTATACTTCAACAGTCCTTTCCTTTCTGCATTCAGATGTTGAAATAGATAGATAGTGTGGTACGTCGAAACCAAAACATGCAAACCAAAAAAAAAGCATTTAACAATGAACAACCATTGTCCACATTCACTATAAGTTAACAGTCATATTATCATTATTCTTCAAAATGAGTGTCTATTTTCTGACCAGAGAATAGTGCATTGCGGTTTTGCCCCTTTCCCTTGAATTTAATATGTAGTTTACATTGTGTGCAATATTCCGTTCCAGAATGAATTAAAAAAACAAACATATCAAGGCTGACAAATTCAAGGAATACTTACGATTTTCAAAGACAAACATCTCAGATGTAACTGAAAATTGCTATTGCCGTGACAAAGGGAACTTTAGTATGTGAAATAAACCGAATAGTCAGTGGCAATATCATCATGAGTCGTTAGGTACATTAATTAATTAATTAATTGATTAGATAATACATCGAACCTGGCGTTGGTGGTTACTGTCCATTAATTAATCCATTAATCAATTAAGTAATAAATCAAACCTGGCGTTGGTTTATTAATAAATTACTTAATTAGGTTTGAAACCGAACCTGTTGGTGGTGGTTGCTGTCCGAGTCGCCGGAAGACGTTGCCGGTTGTGTCCACGGCCTGGTTGCTGCTGGTGCTGATGGCTGCTGTCCATTGATTAATCCATTAATTAATTAGGTAATTAATTAGGTAATGAACCGAACCTGTTGTTGGTTGCTGCCAGAGTCGCCGGTAGATGTGCTCGGCTGTGTCCACCTAAACACATGGTTACTGCTGGTGCTGATGGCTGCTCCATTAATTAATCCATTAATTAATTAGGTAATTAATAAGTTAATAAACCGAACCTGTTGGTGGTGGTTGCTGTCCGAGTCGCCGGAAGACGTTGCCGGTTGTGTCCACGGCCTGGTTGCTGCTGGTGCTGATGGCTGCTGTCCATTGATTAATCCATTAATTAATTAGGTAATTAATTAGGTAATAAATCGAACCTGTTGGTGGTGGCTGCTGTCCGAGTCGCTGGTAGATGTGCTCGGCTGTGTCCACCCCCACACCTGGTTACTGCTGGTGCTGATGGCTGCTCCATTAATTAATCCATTAATTAATTAGGTAATTAATAAGTTAATAAACCGAACCTTGCATTGGTGGCTGCTGTCCGAGTCGCCGGTAGATGTGCTGGGCTGTGTCCACCCCCCACACCTGGTTACTGCTGGTGCTGATAGCTGCTCCAATAATTAATCCATTAACTAATTAGGTCACTAATTAGGTAATAAACCTAACCTGTTGTTGGTGGCTGCTGTCCGAGTCGCCGGTAGACATGCTGGGCTGTGTCCACAGCCCACACTTGGTTACTGCTGGCGCTGATGTGCACTTCTCTCATGCTCCCCTCGATATACTCCCAGCTAGTGCCTTCAGGTGTGCCAGCACTTATACCTGCAACGAGAGCCCGTTTTCTTGGTCAGTCATATCATACTCATACCTGCAACGAGAGCCGGTCGTCTCTGTTAGTCATATCATACTCAAGGAGAGCCGGTTGTCTCTGTCAGTCATATCATACTCAAGGCGAGACGGTCGTCTCTGTCAGTCATATCATACTCAAGGAGAGACGGTCGTCTCTGTCAGACATATCATACTCAAGGAGAGACGGTCGTCTCTGTCAGTCATATCATACTCAAGGAGAGACGGTCGTCTCTGTCAGTCATATCATATTCAGAGAAAAGAATAAGCTTCATTACTGCGTGTCCACACGCGCGGCCCTTCCCACGACAATGTGCAGGTGTATAACAAATCACAATTCAGAAGACAAAGAGGGATGATATTCTAACTAAAAAAAGCGCTGACTTTCACAACTATGTTCTCTCTCTTTCTACTGTGGCATGTTACCCTTTCCTACTACCCCTGTCACATTATCCACGATCTTCGGGCGTATCGATGAAAGGTCGGCCATTTTTAAGATCGACAGAGGGTTGCGCGTATTTTTCACCTGAAAACCGTCCCTGTCACATATAAACCATACTTTGTACCTTGTACAATTGTTGTGCAATAAAGTTATTATTATATGCGAGGCTCGGGCGATTGCCGCAGACTCGTCGTCCAATCGATTTTCGCGCAATGTGACAGGGGTATACATAAAGCATGAAAACAAACTTTGCGCCTACCGCGTCGCACGAAGACAAAGTTGTTCACGTCGGCGCCCCAGACCTCCCCATCTCCAGACGAGATTTGGTTTAACCCGCCGCTGACGGGTAGCCAGGCGGTTCCGGGTGAGGTCTCGTTTCCCGCCGTTCCCGTACGGTAGAAGATCTGGAAGTTACTGTTCACGCCCCAAACGCCGGCTCGTCCAACCGATACGGACTCCAGGCCCAGGTTCAGGTCCCATGGGATCTGCTGCCAGTCTGTTCCTAAAGATGAAAGATGAATGAAGACCTTTATTGTACGTTTTTGCTTTCTAACAAGCTAAGTACAGGTCAATGTGAATACGGTACATCTCCTAGTGATTCTAAGTACAATTTGTGTAAACTGTGATACATGACTGAGACTACAAGGTCTAAAGTATACTAGTACTACTACTAGTATGTACAGGTTCAACTTCTTCTCGCTTCTTAATACAGTCGTAAATGTAGTTGCAGGTGGAGTTTAGAATACATGGTTTGTCTAATTGCACTAAAGTAGCGAGACCAGCGACAGTTAGTAGAGGGCTGATACCACAGTTGGACCTCTCCACAGGAAAGCATGTTAAAATACACTAAAGCAAGACCTGGCTTCAGAAAAGTACTAACCCCAATTTCAATCTTGAAAATCTTTCTACACCAGTCACAAGGGTCATCTTTGTAAACAGTAAAATACAATAGAGGGTTGTCCACCTCAAACTCCGAGGAATCCTCGCTCTATGAAAGAAAGTTTCCAGGTTGGGCCAAAATTTTCAAGGAAAAAGAAGATTTTCAAGGATTTGAAGTCACACCCAAATCGTTTCCCATTTTTTTACCCTCTACTGCGCAACTCAACTGTGACGTCAGTCCTAGAAGGACCGCTAGAGGAACGTCTCGTTGGCGACACAAGTGAAACTAACTTAAAGAGACTTTATTCCAACATGGCTGAACTGTAGGAGTCAGTGGTCGGACTGAACAAACTTAACATAGGGGTGTCAGCCTGACTAAATACGACATAAACCATTATAGGTGGGGTGATCCCTTTCCTTCTAATTCCTTATTTCTATCTGTCTCTCTTACGAACTAGCTCTGACCAACTCTTAACATTAGTGGCACAGAGAGAGCACAAGTGTCACGACAGAGCGCAGATTTCATCCAATTTCCGTTTCAAGTTTGGTTCATTCATTTTTAATTGGATTGTGTTGTTGACGTCATGTCATAAAAGTTGCTGAGGGCCTCAAAAGTGCACAGTTCCCCTCTCTAGTCAGAATAGGGTTAGTGCTAAACTTGGTCCTTCTGATCTTTTGCCTATATTATGATAATGAGCTTGAATGAGCTTAGCACTCAGCATGGTATGGCAGTCATAATGTTAAACTCACACCACTGCCAGTGCAGGCAGTGGACAAGCCCCCTGCTGTAGTGATTGGACCAAGTTGTGTGGCCCAGGGCTACAGAAACGGAGATGAGCGCCGCCCTATCTACCATCTGATGCTGGGAGGACTCCAACTTAACTATAGGCTACCTATAGATTCAGGTGTAAAGGTGAACTATTATTCTCTCACCTGTAGGATTGCCTTCAGTGATTCCAGTTCGCCGTAAGACGTTACCTGCGGGGTCAATGCCCCACACCTGGTTACTGCTGGAGCTGACGGACACCTGCCTCAGCTTCCCCGGAACAGTGGTCCAGCCGGATCCTCTAGGGGAACCGGCACTTATGCCTGTGGTATTAAAATATCTCATAGTTACTATCATAGTTCAACAGAACTGGCACTTATGCCTACAGTATTAAAACATCTCATAGTTACTATCAGAGTTCACCAGAACTGGCACTTATGCTATTACAACATCTCATAGTTACTATCATAGTTCACCAGAACTGGCACTTATGCCTACAGTATTAAAACATCTCATAGTTACTATCAGAGTTCACCAGAACTGGCACTTATGCCTACAGTATTAAAACATCTCATAGTTACTATCAGAGTTCACCAGAACTGGCACTTATGCCTATGGTGTAATTAAAACATCTGTTATATACTTTGACCCTTGCCTCTTCCCTCACGACCTCAATGAAAAGCGGATTGCAGGCCAACTTGAGCTTTCATGAATAAACAAAGGTTCAAACAATTAAACATGCAGATGTCATGAACACATTGCACTACATCTGTAGATGAGGGTACAAAGACAAGCTGACCAATTATACCTGATCGGACAAAGACATCGTTGTGGACGTTGAACCCCCAGACAATGTTGATCCCGGATGAGACCTGATCCAGTCCGCCAGGGATGCCAGCCCAGCCCGTGCCTGCAGACGTTTTTTAATTTTATTTATAATAATAGAAAAGGTGGGATCTTAAAGAAAAATAATAGAAAAGTTAGGATCTTTCGTCTTACACTGTCTTCAAAAAAGGAGTCGAACCCATTAACCCAGGATCTAGAGTTAGCTTTACTAGTTTTAGACTAGAGTAGACACTTGTGACATTGTATTTTACACTGTTTGAATCTTTCTGTGTTACCTGCAATTAGCCCACGGGCAAGAATTTGCAATAAAACTTGTTATTATAATGATAGATTTTGTATGTTTCGTAATAAGAACTATAGGTATATAGAAAATGAAGTGCACTTTCTTCTAGAATGTTCACTGTGCAAAGATATACGCAATAACTGTCAATTGTTAATACAACACTTGCAAAACAGAAATATGCACAACTAATAAAGGAAGACTTTTTCAAATATCTAATGTCATCAGCTAACTACGATTTAATACAAGAACTCTGTACGTTCGTCTTCATGTGTTTTAAGAAGAGGGAAGAAGCATGTAGAAATATAGACATAAGTAGTATATAGAATAGCTCACTTACACGTCTCTTTGTATGTGACTTACTGCATTTAGCCCCAAGGGGGCATGAATGAATGATCTTTATTTGCATGTTCCTGCCCATGTGGGCTAAAAGCAGCAAATCCCATGATGGGATACTAAAGACTAAGTACTATAACATGTAGCATTACAATTGAATAAACAATACATCTGCAACTAAGCTATCACTATATCTAACGTTTACATGACTCTTCCCTTTTCTTAAAACATGTGTATACGAACTCACAGAGTTTGTGTTGTACAAAGTTGTCTGTGGTTGTCATTATATGTACAAACAGGTTGTCGTTGGTTAACTCTTTACATCGTGTATCTACTACATTCAGAGCACTGATAAAATAGTTGCGCATGTCATTGTATAAAGGACACTCTAATATAAAATGGACTTTATTCTCTATACGGTTGGAATATGCAATAAACTTCATTGTCATTATTGATCAACAAAGTACAGTACAGGGTAGAGAGTGCACTCTAGCAACATGCTAGTACTAACATCAACTCTCAAAAAAATAATAAAAAGAGAAAAAGAAAAGATAACAGAATCAATAACAAGCAATTCACAGCAAGTTACAAATAGTTTGGGTAGTCCAGGATACATATAGTGTAACAGGTTATTGGTTGAAGGGTCTAATATGTGGTTACAAAGCGGTTAGCATCTACAATATAAGTCTGGTTTAAGTCTAAGATACTACTGGAAAGAACGGTGAACCCCTTAATAGTAGATGGATGCGGGCTGATTCAGGAAGACTGTTGAAATCAAGAGTGTTACCTAGTAGTAGGTTCTGAAGATTGCCGAGAAGATTAATTCTTTGTTGTTTATAGATAGGGAAGTATGACAAAAAAATTGAGGGTACAGACCTGGAGACGTTTCGTTCTCGTATGTACCAATTCTGTATAACACCTCGCCGGTACCGCTCACTCCCCACACACCTGCTCGTCCCACCGAAACGGACTTCAGCCCTCCATCGATCTGTTGCCACAAGGATTCCGTACCTGTGAAGAAGTTGTCACCAATGAGGAAGTCCTCAACAAAGTAACGCAAGCCATAGAACCACATGCCAACCTCTTGATTACTGTGGTGAAGCAAAAGCTGATATGTTTGGCCATGCGGCAAGGTCATCTGGTCTTGTAAAAAATATTATCACAAGGGACGGTCCCAGGAAGCCGGAAGAGAGGAAGACAGAAGAAATGATGGGAGGATAGCATTCAAGAGAATGGACTGGGTTAAGTCAAGCCGAAGTGATGAGAACGGCGAAAGACAGAGTAAGACGGAGGAGGAAAGTGCAGCGAATAGTCATGGTGCCCCAACGACCCATTAGAAGGTCAAGGGATAGGTGAGCTGAGGTGAGGTAAAAGAAATTGACCCCTTGCATTTACAAGTATGTTTGAGTTCACCCTGAAAAAAATGCATCTTTGTAACATATTTTGTCTGATCCTTTCCTTTCCCTACTCTCCAAGCAGAGGTTGGGGGAAAAATCGTGACCATTTCCTTTCATCCGTTTTCCGGAAAGGTCGGTCAATAGAAAACGGATGAAAGAAAAATGTAACAATTTTTTCCACAACCTCTGCTTGGAGAGTACCTTTCCCCTCGTGGCCTTTATGAATTTGCGTACGTTTCGATGTCTCTCAGACACCTTCCTCAGAGCTTCTGCTTCTCACCGCTTTATTTAGCCGATGTAGGTGGCGCTTTTGTGGCAAAGTACTGAAAAATTAATGTATTTAAGTTTCCGGGGATTTGATTTCGCGGTAGCGGGGAAAAGGGACTTTTCGCGGTGATTTTAAGTTCGCGGTAAGACCATAGACTTCAGCCTAATACCATAAAAGAAAAATGTTCGCGGTGGTTTTAAGTTCGCGGTAATGTGGTCACCGCGAAAACCGCGAACATTAATCCACTGCGAATATTTCTGCATTTTTTTTTACAGTATAGCGGCGAGAAGGAGAATACCTGTTAGAAGCTCTGATGAGACGTTCGAGACTTTATTTGAAAATCCATTACTGAAGTGCCCTAGAGAAGGTGTTTCATCTCTTTTACATATCAATTCTCAGCTAGGATATGTAAGCCCTCTCCAAAAAGATCTCTTCAGTGTCACTGACGAAAACTACTGGATAGTAGTCGAAACGTATGACTGTTTCCAAAACCATATCCAGTTGCTCCAGCAACTACTTTTTGGCGTAAGGTGCTTGGAAGGCATCAAAACGTACGCAAAGTAAGTGCTTACTGGTTGTGTAGAAGAAGTACAAGATATCTTATATTCTATCAAACTGGTGAAATCATTTTTGGAAATACATTAGAAGTCACTAGTTAATTGCACAACGGATTCCCGCAGACTTCTGCAAATTGCACGGAATCCCCAAATCCCAACCCGGTACCGGTGCGGTCCAGCTGCATAACTTCACATTGTTGCACCACCCGGATAGAAGCCAATTAATTGCACAACGGATTTCCGCACACTTCTTTTAATTGCACGGAATTCCCAAATCCTAAACCGGTGCAGTCCAGCTGAATAACTTCGCATTGTTGCACCACCCGGATAATTGCAGGAAATGCACTCTGACAAATCGCATGTGCAATTAAACGAGTTCTACTGTCTTAGATTCTCACCTTCCTTCTGGCAGATGAACATGAATGTGACGTCACATGAAGCGTCGTTCCACTTCTCCTTCAGATGGTCGGGGAATGAGGATGGGAAGTAGTGGACGCAGTTCCCATCAGCGGACGGTTCTCCGTCGGCCCAGTTGCTGTAAACTGCAGGCTGGAACATCGTGCCGTCACTCCACATCCACTGGTCCACTCTGTGATCAAGTCGATATGATATAATGCAAGTTTACCTTTATCCGCGGGGTAACCTATATTCGTTGTTCTTGCTATTAGTGGATACCACTTTTTTGGGGTATGACAGAGAAGTCGGCCCACCCAATAACCCGATGTAAGATAGTAGATATACCTGAATATACCTTGGACTCAACATGATACTCTTAAACAATTTATGGAAGTCTTCCACGGCTATCTCAGAAGCTGACTCACCGAAGGGTAATAATTTGCGGGACATTGCTGTCAAGACAAGCAGAAAATAGTTTCATCTGTAAACCGAGTGGCCGGGTACATTGCAGAAGTTTAACTTTTACGGACACTCTGATATTGACTTTGTGAACTTTGTGAACAAACAATTAATGTTAGACAGGGCTCTATGGAATGAAATATGCTCGAGCCTGGTCCCGACCTTGGGTCGATAATGTATGTCATCATCATCATCATGGCAGGGTGTTGTCGCTCTCTCGATAATGTATGTATGTAGAGTGTACCTGAGGCCGATCCACTTGTCGAGATGCGTGGGCGTGGCCCTGATAATCCTCAGTAGGGTCGTTGGTGGCCTGGCCCTTCGGCATGGCCACACTCCCGTCCGCAAACTGTTTACAGTGTACGTGAGTGTGCAGATACCCATTGTAACGTTAAGCAGTCCTTACCTGAGTCCGATCCACGTGTCCATAGACATGTCCGTAGCCCTGATCATGCTGACCAGGAAGTCGTTAGTGTCCCGGTCCTTCGGCATGGCCAGACTTCCGTCCGCGCTACAGACGGCCTCGGCGTCCGGGTAGGTTCTCAGGGGGGAGTTGTGGATCTGGAAACAGCTGGAGCCGAACTGCTGCCATTCCGGGTCGCACACTGCAGTTAGGGGAAGGAAAGACGCACGTCATCTTAATTCCTGATTACCTAAATCCAAACAAAGATCAAGAAATACTTCATCAGTATTTCGGTCTCCTTTTTTTCTTTTTCTTTTGTGATCGTCCTGGACATACCATGGTCTTGTCAACAGAAGAATTCGCTTCCCCCCAAAGGAGCTCAAATCCGCCTTATAATATGCCGACCAGCCGGCCAAATTCCTGCTGAACCTCTCATTAAATTTTCATATCAGAGATCATCGGTTAAAACGCACTATTGTCCTGGTTAACATCACTATTAATGTCGACCCAGTGTGATAATGAACACACTGACCATTTGGAATATCCTACAAAGTGACCATTTCTAAGCAGCATTTTATCGATGATCTGTCTGACACATGGTCTTACCTGTTGCTGTATAACGTTACACTGGCAAAGTGGAAACATTCTCCTACACAGACCTGAACCTGCGTTATAAAACTGTTTGGAGAATCTAAAGAATCGTCAGCAAGTTAGAAAACAAAGGAGGGGGGTATGAATTGAACCATTCAGCAAAAAGGGGGAGCAAGCGGTCAGAAGATCTAGAGTCAGTATAAGGGAAAGTTACCCCCCCCCCCCCGCGTGGCCGGACAAATCCGGGTATCCAAACTCCCCTTGGAAACATCCCCAATATACTAGTAGCCAGCATAGTTAGTCAGGTAGAGAAACGCTCTTTTCGTCAACTGTCTAGTTTCGCTTTAAAGTCAACATATTGTAGTCGTGGCCCGTAACGCGATCAAGTTATGATAATTAAAAAGGGATTCTTACCGTAATTAGTGGGAACCGGAGTCTGGTCCTCGTCTTGCGCTATGTTGATATAAGGATAAACAAAAAACAACATTAATCCTGGAGGTGTCCCCATCATTACATCCTTCTAACACTTCTCTTAGTGTCTAAACAAACAAATACTACATCCTGTAGATTCGGATATTTGGGATTGCTTTTGCAAAACCAGTATGTTCTTACTTTGCTTACGTTTCGAAGTTTCTCACGCACCTTCCTCAGAGCTTCTAACTGGAGTTCTGCTTCTCCCCGCTCTATATAGCCGATGTTTATTTGTTTATTTATTTATTGTAGGTGGCGCTTTTGCGTCTAAGTATAGCTCCAGTTAGAAGCGCTAAAGAAGGTGTCAGTAGCAGACTGTAAGCATAGTAAGAACAAACTGGTTCCTGGTTGTGAAAATGAAATACCAGATATCCTATACTCTACCACCCTAGTGAAATGCTCAGAAGATCTCAAACTACTCGTCCATCCACAGAGAGCCTTTCAGCGAAACACCAGACTTACCCCCACCTCACATCGCTGCACCGTACAATTACCTGTTTCAATGCCCTTCTATATGGCAACAGTTTCTTTCTTCGGACTGCTAAATCACGGAAATCTCTCAATGACTGCTGTTTCCCGTCCGTAGCTGTATACAATCTTCAAGCTTTCAAAACCAATATCACAGAAGAAGAAATACGAGATATCCTATATTCTACCAACCTGGTGAAATAATTTTTGGAAATACAGTAGAAGCCAATTGATTGCACAACGGATTACTGCACACTTCTGTTAATTGCATGGCACCCCAAACTCCCAAACCGGTGCGTTCCAGCTGAATAACTTCGGATTGTTGCACCACCCGGATAATTGCAGGAAATGCACTGACAAATCGCGTGTGCAATTGAACGAATTCTGCTGTGTTAGATTCTCACCTTCCTTCTGGCAGATGAACATGAGTGTCTCGTCACATGAGTTATCGTTCCACTTATCCTTTAAGCCGTCGGGGGATGAGCTTGGGAAGTAGTGGACGCAGTGCCCGTCCCCGTTTGGTTCCCCGTCTCCCCAGTTGCTGTACACCCCGGGCTGGAACGCCGTGCCGTCACTCCACGTCCCCTCCACGTCATACCTGCGAGCAAGGTGATATAGCGCGAGTTTACCTTTATCCGCGGGGTAACCTATATCCGTTGTTATCGCTATTGGGTAAATGCCTCCGTCATTATGGAACGCGTGCAGTGTTAACTCAAGGACGACAGTCGGCGCAATTCAAGGAACACAACATGTTGGCAACTATCACGGCGCGCCGCATAATGGAGGACAAAGGTAATCTCCAAGCAGATCTTGCGTGGCGTAAGACAGTAACATAAGCTGGGGAAGGAGTTTAGCCGGCAGAGGAGTTTTATTCCACCGCGAAGCACCCGCTGTGAACTGGCGCGGATCGCCGCGTTTGTCCCAGATACTGGCTCGGAAAGGTTGTAAAACGATAATCCCTGTCAATTTTCACGTTGGAGGTAAGTAGGCACTAGGAGGAGCAGAAACACGTTTCTGAAAAGATCGCCCCTCCCAGTGCCTTTGAGCGGTTGCGTCCTGCGGCAGATCTTCGCGTGGCCAATTTACTCCTCTGCCGGCTAAACTCCTTTCCCAGCTTATGATACTGTCTTATGCCACGCAAGATCTGCTTGGAGATTAGACAAAGGCACTTACACGTAATTGGTGACATAATCACTAGAAGTGCACCATAACACCTGTTACATGGGTGGTGGCCCAAACCAACTTTAACCCACTATACAGTCGTATAGTGACGCTCTTGTCTTGGTTGTGACCTGGAAATCCGACTCCTGACCGAAAAGTTGACCACCCTATAACCCTATGTAAGCAGTCCTTACATGAGTCCGATCCACGTGCCGAGGCTCTGGTCCGTGGCCCTGATCATGCTGACCAGGAAGTCGTTAGTGTCCCGGTCCTTCGGCATGGCCAGACTTCCGTCCAAACTGTTTACAGTGTACGTGAGTGCAGATACCCATTGTAAAGTTACAGTGTACGTGAGTGCAGATACCCATTGTAACGTGAAGTAGTCCTTACCTGAGTCCGATCCATGTGCCGAGGCTCTGGTCCGTGGCCCTGATCATGCTGACCAGGAAGTCGTTAGTGTCCCGGTCCTTCGGCATGGCCAGACTCCCGTCCGCGCTACAGAGGGCCTCGGCGTCCGGGTAGGTTCTGAGGGGCGAGTTGTGGATCTGGAAACAGCTGGAGCCGAACTGCTGCCATTCCGGGTCGCAAACTGCAGTTTGGAGAAGGAAAGACGCGCGTCATTGTAACTCCTGATTACCTAAATCCAATTTTAAAAAGATCAAGAAATACTTCATCAGTATTTCGGTCTTCTTTTTTTCTTTTTTTGTGGTCGTCCTGGACATACCATGGTCTTGTCAACAAAAGAATTCGTTTCCCCCAAAAGGAGCTCAAATCCGCTTTATAATATGCCGACCAGCAGACAAAATTCTTGCTTAACCCCTCATTAGATTTTCATATCAGAGATCATCGGTTAAAACGCACTATTGTCCTGGTTAACATCACTATTATTGTCGACCCAGTGTGATAATGAACACACTGACCATTTGGAATATCCTACAAAGTTACCATTTCTAAGCAGAATGATATTTTATCGATGATCTGTCTGACACATGGTCTTTCCTGTTGCTGTATAACGCTACCCTGGCAAAGTGGAAACATTCTCCTACACAGACCTGAACCTGCGTTACAAAACTGTTTGGAGAGGCTACAGAATCGTCAGCAAGTCGAAATTGGTTTCATCCAAAACAAAGAGGGGGGGGGGGGTGAATTGAACAATTCGGCAAAAGGGGGAGCAAGCGGTCAGTAAAAGGGAAAGTTAACACTAACCAACCCCCAACCCCCCTAGCAAACCCACCCCACCAGCCAACCACCTCCTCCCCCGCGAGGCCGGACAAACCATACGGCAGCCAAACCCCCCTGGAAAATAGTCAGCGTAGTCAGTCAGGTAGCGGCAAGTGAGAAGTAAACGCTCTTTTCGTCAACTGTCTAGTTTCGCTTTCAAGTCAACATTTGGTAGTCGTGGCCCGTAACGCGATCATGTTATGATAATCAAAAAGGGCTTCTTACCGTAATTAGTGGGAACCGGAGTCTGGTTCTCGTCTTGCGCTATGTTGATATAAGGATAAACAAAAAACAACTTTAATCCTGGAGGTGTCCCCATCATTACATCCTCCTAACACTTCCCTTAGTGTCTAAACAAACAAATACTACATCTTGTAGATTCGGATATTGGGGATTACTTTTGTAAAACCAGTATGTTCTTACTTTGCTTACGTTTCGAAGTTTCTCACGCACCTTCCTCAGAGCTTCTAACTGAAGTTCTGCTTCTCCCCGCTCTATATAGCCTATGTTTATTTATTTATTTATTGTAGGTGGCGCTTTTGCACCTAAGTATAGCTCTAGTTAGAAGCGCTAAAGACGGTGTCTAGCAGACTATAAGCAAAGTAAGTACAAACAAGACTGTAAGCAAAGATATCCTATATACTCTACCAATTTGCAACATAGTGAAATGCTCAGAACATCTCAAACTACTCGTCCATCCATAGATAGCCTTTCAGCGTAACACCAGGCAGACTTTCCTCCACCTCACATCGCTACACCAGGCAGACTTTCCTCCACCTCACATCGCTACACCAGGCAGACTTTCCTCCACCTCACATCGCTACACTGTACAATTTCCAGTTTCAAAGTCTGAAAATAGTTTCATCAGATTGGTAGAATATAGGATGAAGGAGAATTCTTTTCACACAACCAGTGGGTACTTACATTGCTTACGTTTCGATGTCTCTCAGACACCTTCTTCACCGCAAAAGCGCCACCTACATCGGCTACATATAGCGGTGAGAAGCAGAACTCCAGTTAGAAGCTCTGACGAAGGTGTCTGAGAGACATCGAAACGTAAGCTACTGTAAGTACCCACTGGTTGTGTAAAAAGAATTCTCCTTCATCCTGCCTAGTTTCAAAGTCCTTCTATGGCAACAGTTTCTTTCCTCGCACTCCTAAATCAGGGAACTCTCTCAATGACAACTATTTCTCGTCTGTATACAATCTTCAAGCTTTCAAAACCAATGTACATCAATATCTCTTAGCGCAATAATTTCCTACCATTCGTTATAATTAGTTCACTGCCTAGAAGTGGTCGTAATGGCCATTTTTTTAATCTACTTAGGATTCACCTCAAAACAAGGCTCATGGACCCACTCAAGTGTTTTGGGTAATTATATACTGTATTTTGAAGAAAGATGTTTGTTAACCCTTGACATAATCAGTTTCAGATTGTACCCATTACAGACTGTATTGAACAAATCCTTAAAAAAAATCATAAAAACTAGATTCTCACCTTCCTTTTGGCAGATGAACATGACTGTGACGTCACACGGGGCGTCGTTCCACTTTTCCTTCCTGTCGTCAGCGCGTGAGGATGCGATGTAGTAGACGCAGTCTCCATCAGCGGACGGTTCTGTGGCGGCCCAGTTGCTGTACACCCCAGCCTGGAGCGCCGTCCCGTCACTCCATTTGAACTCTGCACCGTTATACCTGTGAGCAAGGTGATATAACGCGAGTTTACCTTTATCCGCGGGGTAACCTATATCCGATGTCATCGCTATTGGTTAAATGCCTCCGTCATTATGGTCTCATTGATGTATTACTCCGAGTGTGTACCCTAAAAGAGATCCGAGCCAAAAAATAAACGGCTGCATGGAAGCGTGTTTTTAGCGGTGAGAAATTCCCCTTTCCCCAGCGGAACTGATCTCAAAAGTTAGATTGGTAAAAGCTTGTTTGTAACTTAAGAAATTAGCAGGTAAAGTTTGCAGCCGCGCGCTAGGTTGGAGGTACACAGCCCTGGGTTCTGAGTGGTGCGGTTTTACACTACAAGCGAAAAAGTGCCTTTTGTGGGGATTGACTAATCGTAGTTTGTATTTGCTATAGAAAAAGAAACAGTGTCTATTTGACGTTGGCAATATTTTCCCACGATATAGAGTAAATGTGCTCAACATAGAATGAAAAATCTGCAAAAATTTCACGTAGCTTCATTATGAACGCGCCCTTTAAACCACGAATTATAACATAGAAGTCTATGGGAAGAAGAAACTCATGAAACCTTATGAAACGCGTGCAGTGTTAACTCAAGGACATTCGGCGCAATTCAAGGAACATAACATGTTCGCAACTATCACGGAGCACCGCATAATGGCGGATAAAGGCACTTAAACGTGATTCGTGACGTAATCACTGGTAGATCTTAACACTTGTTACATGGGTGGTGGCCCAAACCAACTTTAACCCACTACACATATCAGTTCAGTTCAGTTTATCCGCATATAGTGGCGCTCTTTTCTTGGTTGTGACCTGGAAATCCGACTCCTGACCGAAAAGTTGCCCACCCTATAACCCTATGTAAGCAGTCCTTACCTGAGTCCGATCCAGGTGCCCAGGTTCTGGTCCGTGTCCCTGATCATGCTGACCAGGAAGTCGTTAGTGTCCCGGTCCTTCGGCATGGCCAGACTCCCGTCCGCGCTACAGACGGCCTCCGCCTCCTGGTAGGTACTCAGGGGAGAGTTGTGGATCTGGAAGCAGCTGGAGCCGAACTGCTCCCATCCCGGGTCGCAAACTGAAGTTAGGGGAAACTGGTTAACTTTATTCAGCCCATTGCTATGGCATTAGCCACCTAATAGACAATAGACTCACTGAACTTGAACAGAAAAGACAAGACAGGAAGGAGAGAAGACCCATCCCCAGCACCGCTGTCGTGTGCCCGATGTGCGGGAGAGTATGCGCATCAGCATTTGGGCTGCGATCACATCTACGGCGCCATTGACGTCATCATCGCAGTGCGATGGACATCCAACAACAACAACAGCCACCTACATCAAAAATGTAGGCAGCTAGTCTTCCTGGACTGTTAAAAAAAGACCTACAGCAATATAAAAGACCATAGAATATTTACAGATACAGACTGTATCTACGAGAAAGACGCACGTCATTTCACTGGAACGTACATTAATTGTATCTCTTAAAGGTGGTATCTCACTGAACTTGGGGCACCGGTGCGGCACTGTAGGGTTCGAAAGATTATTAAAGGAATTTCAGAGATAAAGAACGACTTTTCTTACGGTTTGTGTATTTGTTGTCTTCTAAGTAGTACTTTTACGTACTTCTCAATATCTAAATTATGAAACAATCAGCGGAATAACACAACACTGCCGCAGTGAACGAACCCCACAGTGCCGCACCGTGCCTCAAGTGCAGTGAGATATCACCTTAATAGTTTAGAGTGATCTCGAACCAGTCTAGTTCACTCAAGAGCTAGTCTTCCACTGGTCGTCACAGAGAAGAAAGACACTATGTACAAATGTACAGCGTTTATAGGTTCATTATGCCTGGGAAGGCCCCCTAGACCTTTTCGACAAGCACAATGATTGGTACATGGTGGACCACGGCTTAACGCCCCGACCTGAGGACTGCTATCCTTTCCGGTAGCTTGCATACCAGGTAAGCGACACAGTCGGAATCGAAATCACGGCTTATAAGAAGTTCCAGAAGCAAAATAAAAATATCCAGACTACGCATGATGTACAACATCACTAATGAACTGGAAGACATACCAACTACTAAGTACCTAAAATCGCCTTTTTAAAACGAAGAAGAAATACTTGAGCAGAATTTCGGTTTTCTTTTTCTTTTGTCGTCCTGGACATACCATGGTCTTGTGAACAAAAGAAGTCGTTTCACCTAAAAAGGGGCTAAAGATCTGCTTTATAATTTGCCAACCAACAGAACAAAATTCTTGCTGAACCCCTCATTAAATTTTCATATCAGAGACCACTGTTTGAAGCGCTCTATTGTCCTGACGACCCGGCGTGATAATGAACACACTGACCATTTGGAATCTCCTACAAAGTGATTCATTTGTAAGCAGCATTTTATGGATGCTCTGCCTGACACAAGGTCTTACTTGTTGCTGCATAACGTTACCATGGCAAAGTGGGACCTTTTGTCTGACACAGACCTGAACCTGCGTCATAAAATGATTTGGGATCGCTAAATTTCGCCTGTCCTGTTTCTGTACATGTCCAAGTTTTTTTTTTTTACTGTTCCTACTCTTTGTCTGCACTTACTAACGTTGGTTATGTAGCTGCTGATACTCTGCATCTTCTGATAATGAGAATCTATGTTGGACTCAACACGCTACTCAAAAGACAATCTATGGAAGTCTTCCACTGCTATCTCGGGAGCTGACTCACCGAAGGGCAAAACTTGCTTGGCATGAGTGAGAAATAGTTTAGTCCGTTCTTCTATGGAAACCGAGTGGCCGGGTACATTGCAGAACTTTGACTTTTACAGACATTTTAACTAGAGAGTATGGTATTGATTTTGAAGGGCTATAAATTGTACAATTCAGCATAAAGGAGGAGCAAGTGACCAGGATATCTGGAGTCAGTACACGGGAAAGGCAAAACTGACCCGGACAAGCTCCCCTGGCAAATATAGTCAGCGTAGTTAGTCTGGTAGAGACTGGGGAGCATCAAACAACACTCTTTTTCGTCAACTGTTTAATAATAGTTTCACTTTCAAGTGTCAAAATACTGTGGTCGTTGTTCTTACTCTTAACAATCAAGTTATAAAGGAAAGTGATCTCGATCCATGCGGTTTTAGCTCACTGAAGAGCTAGTCTTCCACTGGTCATGACATATTGAAGACAGACGGTATGTGCATTATTTACAGGTTGTGTACCGGGGAAATTCCCCTAGTAGGGTTTCCAGTCGAAATTATTTGGTATCCAGAGGAATCGAAACATTTATATTTCTTGATAGAGGGTGCTGAAACATGAAAAAAGGAAGTTACAGAACGAAAATCGGACCTTCCGTTCCCGAGATATGGCCTTTCGAAGTTGCTGGGCGGTGTCCGCAGGTGTGGCGCCAGGTGTGAAAATTGCATTTTTAATTAGTAATAATTAAGAAAGTAAAAACATTGTGCCACTCAAACATTCTTTTCTGCACAGTCCAGGTAGCATTTTGTAGCAATCAAGTAAAGATTAGGTGTTTATTTCTCTTTTTCTTTCACTACAGGTGAGGTCAACCTGCTGAAAATTAAGTTTTTTCAGCATGGCACAGCTGAAAAGTGGCCAATTATTTCCAGATGACCTCTCTTTGAAGAGCAATAATCAAGAAACCGTTCACCCTATAACTAAGATATTTCAAATATTGGAAATATGTAGTAGATTCTCGTCATACAATGTATGGCAGACATTCTAGACACATTGTTACGGAATTATTTGCAATCAAAAATGATAATTTGTAGCATATCTCAAAAGGTCAAAGGTCATCAGTACCTGTCTACACATAATATATATGTGAAGTCACATTATCTTCCATATACATGTAGTTCATTGAATATCAGCAATACTTCACTCCTAGAGGGTTTTGGAACTTGCTAATTCTAAATTTACCATCAAAACTATCATAATCCACCAGGAAATGCTACTTTTAAGACATATGATGACCAAAAGTATATGAAATATATTACCTATAAACTATGATCGACTGACATTGTACTGGTTTATTCAAGTTTATTCGCACCCAACTGGCTGAATTGCACAACAATTGATAATTCTTTGGAATTACAACATTTGGCAGAAAAGACTTGGTAGCTCTTCTTCTAAGTTGCACAGCTTTGAATGGTTGCTAATTCCCCTTTGTACCATTTTTGTGATGTTCCAGTTGCTATTCCCAATGCAGCATCTTTTGCATATCTGAAAAATCATTGCATTGAAATATCAGCAAAAACCCATGTGTCCTTGATATCACATTCAACAACTTGCTATGTTATTATTGATTTTTGGATCATACAATGTAAAAAGTGAACTTCAGTCATCATCTCAACGCAAATATGTTCACATTGGACACATGATTTTTCCTTTCGGATGAAGTTGGTGACAAAGAAAACAAAAAAGTTTTGCGTCGCAAACCTGAACAAAATGTGACCGAACATGCCTACACTTATGTGGTTATAGTATGTGGTTACCTCATTATCTGTATACAATCTAATGAGTATCAAAACGCTATAATTTACGTAGAAAACGCAAATGTTTTGATAATTATGGAACCGCCCAACTATGCCGGGGTATACGGCGCGGCCGTGACTCACGGCGGGCCGGCTCGCGCCCTGACTCGGCGCACCACACGGAGCTCTCACATCGCCAACTCACAACAAATCCCCTCATGTTATACATCATTTTAAAGCTTAGAAAACGCTTGTTACACACATGGTTGTGCATTTTTGAAAAGTTTAGATATCAGTGGTGAAAAACGCCGCCCAATTTTTCAAACTATTGGCAGATCACCTTAGGATTGAGGTACAAAAAATGCACACATACCAAATTGAAGCTTGTTTTCTTGTCTATCCGATCCTACCATATATGGGTTGCTTCCAAATAAGGCTGAGATGCAAATCAGGCTGACGCAACGCCATGCCCGCAGAACGCTCGAACACGAGAACGCGGAAGTGACTTTCCCGGCTCGCGAGGCATTTTTCCGAAGGCCATATCTCAACAATCTTTTATCCCCTGCTTAAAATTTTTACATTGCCAGGGCCTCCATACTACATACTACAATTCTGGTAAGTTTGAAGCTCTAGGCCTTTCTCAATTTTACACGGCGATCAATCGAAAATCGCTACACGCACGGAAAACACCACCGCCGCACGCATGTGCGTTGTGACTGGAAACCCTACCCCTAGCTCTTTTCGACAAGCACAATGAACAGTGGACCACGGCTTCACGTCCTGTCCTAAGGCCTGCAACCCTTTCCGGTAGCGTGCATGTCGGGTGAGCGACACAGCCGGAATCGAACGCATGGCTCCTAGTTCCAGAGGCAGGGCCGCTAACCACTGAACTACACACACGCCACAAGTTATGATGATAAGAAAAGGGATTCTTACCGTAAGCAGCGGTAACTTGAGTCTTGTCCTTGTCTTGCGCGATGTTGAAAATAAGGATGAACAAAACCAGCTTCACTCCTGCAGGTGTTCCCATCATGACATTCTCCCAACACGTCCCTGTCGCGCACGGAGGTTCTGTCAGATGAGCAAATGGGCTAACTCCTCAAACCCTCCAAATTTTGTATGAAAACAGAAAAGCTTCATCAACAATTCATCACCAAAGACGGGAACGTATTGGACTTCTTTCAACCATCGTGTTTTCATATTATGACCGCTATTCATACGTTAATACTCTTCAAAACTGCCCATTCTTGTTACTTGATTTAATTTGTATACATTCAATTCTATGTCCCATTGAAGATATACGGAGCCTTTCATACCAAAAATGGACGTGAGCCCACCTTAATTGGAAAGATTTGAAGAAAGTATGTACACACAAAGCAATGTAGGCTGTACTGTCGACATATCTGTGCCCAGCTATTGTATGATGATGATGCTAACAAAAAGCTTTCATAACATTTGTCAATGATTCTCTGGCCGGAAATCCTACATTGGTGCCAACAACAATGCAGGGTTGCGTGTGATGAGCACATAGGTTAAACAGGGCTTTGTTGACTAAATAATGGAATTTCAGTGGATTGTGTAGTAGAAAATCTGTATCGTGACACCGACAGCCAAGTGATGAAAGGCTTTAACTGGAAAAAAATCACCTGTTTGAAGAATTTGAATCTGGGTCAAGCCACCTATTTAATATTTTGCCAGTGAATTGTAACCTCCTACTTTCATCTGTCTCCATTCACAAATGTTAATTTTTATTTTATTTTACTTTTGGACGGATGAGGACAATGTGTCACCATAGTTAGTAACTGTATACTGCACTCAAGTTAGTAACTTATATCAACAGTGCTACATACACAGTATTGACAGAGGGTAAAGGTAGACTCTTCTTTTACCTCCCGACTGAAGTCAGGCACCCATTTTTACACTAGGGCCAAGTAAAGAAGGTCGTGTAAAGTGCCTTTCCCAAGGGCACTACGTTGGAGGCACAGCGGGTATCGAACTCAAGACCTCTAGATTCCGAACCGAAAGCTCTACCAGTTACGCCACATGCGAAGCCACAAATGTTAATTCATCCATTGCAAAACTGATAGGACACCTTCACTTCACTTCACTTTAGGCCACAGCAAGTACATTTTATGGATGACATCTGCGCGCTCATTAATTTTCGCCTGATTTCCGAAAAAAAAAACAGATTTTTTTTCTTCTTCAGGGAAGGCCGGATAGACGAAAATTGGTAAAGGTTGTGTTGTAACCAAATTATTGAATGTAGAATTGACACTAGAGACTCTGTAGCATTGACTGTAGTTGCAGAAGTGAAACTTGATAGATAGTTGTAAGAGTGGCACAATTATGGAAGCTATGAGTGTAGTTGCCAACATGGTTAATGATACCAGTCTACCATACTAGTGTCACTTTAACTACACTGGTGCACTTCAAGTCTTGTTACAACGTCTATTTTAAAAATTTGCCATCTTGTTTTTTTTACCCATCTTGTTTTTTTTCGCCCTATCTCATTATTTTTGCAGTCTGCAGAGGATGTCATCCATAAAATTTACTTGCTGTGGCCTTATTTATTTTACCATACACTAAGAGCCAATTAATCTAAGCTGGCTTCAAATGCTTGTGAATGGTATTTTTGATGAGTCAGTCTTATATTTCTATTGCCTGAATATCTAACCTTCATCGATGTTTTCTAATCTAATTCAACCAATCAAACTTTTCAAGCAGTGAGTCAAATGCTAATAAGTAAATTCAAATGGGAGACAAGCAAAATAAACATCTCCTGATCTTGTTTGATCTATACCATGTTCATGATCCTTTAGGCTAAAGGCACAAACATAAGATCATGGACAGGATAGCTGTCCCGAAACCTACTAACAGTAAAATAATAGTATGTAGTAACTATACAACAAGACAACTATACATTTATTCTTGAATAAGCATACATGACATGGGCTTTGGGTCATTTATACAGTATAAAAATAGCAATTTTCCATGTAATAATAGACTATCCTATTAGTAAGTATTCAAAAAGTCCTTCCCGTACCAGATGGTGCATAGGGCATCTCCGAAACTCTTTAATATAGGCCACACAACTTTGTGCATCACTACAGCAGAAGGCTAGTCCACGGGTAGTGGTGTGCGATCAACTACCATACTCTTTCCCGAATGCTGAGTGCTAAGCAGGGAAAGCATGTAACACGTCGATGTAGGTTAGACATCCAGGTAATAAGATACGCCAAAAATAGTTACTCAAGCAACTGGATATGGTTTTGAAACGGTCAGACGTTTCGGATAGAATCCACTATCCTTCCTATCTACTATCCTATCCAGTGTCACTGACGAAGGATAGTGGATTCTATCCGAAATGTCTGACCGTTTCAAAACCATATCCAGTTGCTTGAGTAACTATTTTTGGCGTAAAGCATGTAACATTCTTAAATTCTTTGGTATGACTCGGCTAGTGATCAAAATCATGAGCTACCAATGTTAAGAATAGTGCAAACAATGGGTAAGAATGGGCAAAGACGTAGACATGTGCAAAAAGACGGGACAGGTGAAGTTTAGAGTTGTTATTTACACCTATTTACATATGTACAAAGCACAGGGGACAGCTCAATGCAGAGGAGTCCGTCCCAGCTCAGCTTCATCATGTGGCTTCTCTTTCTGGTGACTTTTGGATCTGTGAAGGCACTATCTCTATGTTCTTCCTGGGTACAAGAATCTCCAACAGCAGCCA
The DNA here is from genome assembly GCA_019207045.1 of Branchiostoma floridae x Branchiostoma belcheri. Lineage (NCBI taxonomy): Eukaryota > Metazoa > Chordata > Leptocardii > Amphioxiformes > Branchiostomatidae > Branchiostoma > Branchiostoma floridae x Branchiostoma belcheri. Next base: position 380,024 of record CM033031.1, read on the forward strand.
GAATTGCGGTGTGTGTGTAACTTCCATCATATCTTTCCCAAATGCTGAGTGATTAGCAGAGAAAACAGCATGTACCATTTCTAAAGTCTTTGGTATGACATGATCGGGGATCAAACTCACAACCTACAGACTGCAAGGTCAAAACTCTACCAACTCTGCCATTGCACCAGTTTCTAAAGCGTATAACAGCTAAAATCATGTGGCTTCCCTTTGTTGTGACTTTCCAACCTGTTCAAGGCACTATCTCTATGTTCCTCCTGGGTACGAGTATCTACAGCAGCTGCCAGAAGAGGTAGTTCTCGATGACAGTTACTTGTGTTAGTGGTGTGTGTCTAACTTCTATTACGTGGAATCTCTTCGTGGTGACTTGGCCATCTGTGAAGGCACTATCTCTATGTTCTTCCTGGGTACCAGTATCTCCAGAAGCTGCCAGAAGAGGTAGTTCACGAGGACTGTTATAACTTGTGTTAGTGGTGTGTGTCTATTACGTGGATTCTCTTTGTGGTGACTTGGCCATCTCTGAAGGCACTATCTCTATGTTCTTCCTGGGTACCATTATCTCCAGAAGCTGCCAGAAGAGGAAGTTCACGAGGACTGTTATAACTTGTGTTAGTGGTGTGTGTCTATTACGTGGAATCTCTTCTGGGTGACTTGGCCACCTGTGAAGGTACCAGCTCTATGTTCCTCCTGGGTACCATTATCTCCAGAAGCTGCCAGAAGAGGTAGTTCACGATGACCAACAGTAGAACAAACAGCACCCAGCCGCTCCCGCTGTGGCTGTATCTGTGGATCCGGTCAGCTAGGGTGGAGCTGGGGAGGTGAATCAATGAAAGGTTTATTCACTTCAAAAGTCTCAAAGTCTCATAATGTGCCAAGCACATACATGTAGCAGCCAATTGCAATGCCTGAATTGCGTACTTTTCTTTACAGATAAAAGATCACAAGTATGCTAGTAGTCAAGATCTTTCATCAAATTCATACATGTATTAAATGTATTTGCATTTAAGATCACGGGGATTTATTTTCACGGTAGCGGGAAAATGGAGTGTTACGGTGGTTTTAAGTTTGTGGTAGCACCATAGACTATAGTCAAAAATTATAATGGACAAAACACTGCAAAAATTTCTGCATTTGCAGTAACTCTAAAATACAATTCAAAAAGATTTGGAACAGGTAATTACTAAAAAATTAGAAATGCCTAGAATCGATGAACAGCCTTCTGACCTGGGGAGTACCGTGGTGGCGTCCAGAGTACACAAATAAGCTTAACATAAAGTTAGATAAGTACTATCTCTAAAACATCACTAAAAGCTATGTCGATGAAGACATCCGTTATGCTACCTTCTGCCATGTGTACATAGTACTGACTCTAAAACACAATTAAGAAAGATTTCGAACAGCTATAGTTACTAACGAACAGCCTTCTGACCTGGGGAGTTCCGCCGTGGCGTCGTACACAGTCTCCGTCCGACGAGCCACATCCTGCCACGTGTACATGGTACTGATGCGCTCGTGTCGCTCTTTGGGTGAGATGGTCCGTCCGCATCTCTTGTCATCCACGGCCGTTTCCATGGCGACCAGCAGCGAGGCGACGCTGGGCTCTGCCAGGTAGATGAGCTCGTCGGGAAGCACCTCAGGGACTCCGCCAATCCTCGTGCTGACAACCTGCAGACGCACATAGATAAATCATTCTTGGAAGGAAATGTTTTCTTTGTAGATACCTGGCAGCCAGAGGCTGAATTGCCTACCAAGCACAAACTTGGCATCTTCAATAGAGGTTTTAAAAGAGCTAAAGTCCGCCTCCACCATATAGCAATTAGACAGAAGAGCTGTTATACCGGCTATACAGACACAGCTACAGAAGGGTACTATATATAGGCTATATCCATGTAGATACAGATACACATGCTTGCCAAAGGGTGGTTGTACCGGCTATGATGGCTGTTTCTTCGTATCCGAAGATCAATGGTAGGCAGACAGGTTGATTAGACGACCAGTCTGCCTGGCCTGCACGTGACTTTTTTAAGGTGAAGGAGGGGTGTGCACTTCCTTCTCCACCCTCCACCGGCTGTACAGATACAGATACAGGAGCTAGCCAAAGGGTGGTTGTACCGGCTATACAGATACAGATTACTGAAGCTAGCCAAAGGGTGGTTATACGGACTAAACAGATACACAATTACACAGACCTGAAGTCCGCATGACTCTGCCTCCACAATAGCGATGCAGAAGGCTTCCGTCAGGGAGGTGTTGAGGAAAATGTCTCCCTGCACCAGGACATCTCTCACATCCTCGTGGCTCACAGAGCCCAGCAGCTGTACTCTAGAACACACAACAAGTACCGACAGGTTAGTCTACACTAAAGATGTAGTCCTACATGCACTATAGTCAGAGAGATGTTGAGGAAAATGTCCCTGTGACTAACAGACCCCAGGAGCTGGACCCTGTAATACACACAACAAGTACTGACAGGTTAGTCTACACTAAAGATGTAGTCCTACATGCACTATTGTCAGGGAGGTGTTGAGGAAAATGTCCCTGTGACTCATAGAGCCTTGGAGTTGGACCCTGGAACATACAACAAGAACCGATGGGTTGTCTACACTAAAGATGTAGTCTTACATGCACTATAGTCAGAGAGGTGTGAAAGAAAATGTCTCCCTGTACCAGGACATCTCCACCCTCATGGCTGACAGAACCTAGCAGCTGGACCCTGTAATACACACAACAAGTCAGTAAGGTGTTTGAAGATGTCACCCTGCACCAGAACTAGTAATCTTCAAGCAGATTTTGCGGTGAGATAAGATAGCATCTTAAGCTCGGGATGGAGTTTAGCCAGCAGAGGAGTCTACACGGTGGAATAAAACTCCTCTGCTGGCTAAACTCCTTCCCGAGCTTATGATACTATCTTATACCACTGCAAGATCTGCTTGGAGATTATAGAGCAGTACTAGTACTTGTCTTACCTGGAGAAGAAGTAAGTCTCACCTGTCATCTTACTGTGGAAGATAAAATGTAATTCTCACCTGTCGTGCAGATGGTATTGTTCTCGCACCTCCTCCAGCAGAATTACACTAAGTAGTTATACCAAACAGACAGACAGGTAAAGACACAGACAATAGTTCCTTACAAGTCTCACCTGGGGGAGGTGTAAGGTGTAATTCTCACCTGGGGAAGATGTAAGAGTTAAGTGATTCTCACCTGTCGTGCAGCTGGTACTGTTCTCATACCTCCTCCAGCAGAATTACAGGTGGTTATACCAGACAGGTAAAGATACAGACAACAGTTCCCTACTAGTCTCACCTGGGGAAGATAAGAAGTAATTCTCACCTGTCGTGCAGCTGGTACAGTTCTCGCACCTCCTCCAGAAGAATTACAGGTGGTTATACCAAACAGACAGACAGGTAAAGACACCGACAAAAGTTCTCTACAAGTCTCACCTGGGAGGGTGTAAGGTGCAATTCTCACCTGGGGAAGATGTAAGAGTTAAGTAATTCTCACCTGTGGAAGATGTAAGAGTTAAGTAATTCTCACCTGTGGAAGATGTAAGTAATTCTCACCTGTCGTGCAGCTGGTACTGTTCTCGCACCTGCTCCAGAAGAATTACAGGTGGTTATACCAGACAGGTAAAGATACAGACAATAGTTCCCTCCTAGTCTTACCTGTGGAAGATAAGTAGTAATTCTCACCTGGGGAAGATAAAATGTAATTCTCACCTGTCGTGCAGCTGGTACAGTTCTCGCACCTCCTCCAGCAGAATTACACTAAGTAGTTATACCAAACAGACAGACAGGTAAAGATACAGACAATAGTTCCTTACAAGTCTCACCTGGGGGAGGTGTAAGGTGTAATTCTCACCTGTGGAAGATGTAAGAGTTAAGTAATTCTCACCTGTCGTGCGGCTGGTACTGTTCTCGCACCTCCTCCAGAAGAATTACAGGTGGTTATACCAAGCAGGCAAAGACACAGACAACAGTTCCCTCCTAGTCTTACCTGTGGCAGATAAGATGTAATTCTCCCCTGTGTTCTCCCCTGGAGTAGATGTAAGATGTAAGTAAGTAATTCGTGCAGCTGGTACAGTTCTTGCACCTCCTCCAGCAGAATTACAGGTGGTTATACCAAACAGACAGACAGGTAAAGACACAGACAAAAGTTCTCCACAAGTCTCACCTGTGGAAGATAAGAAGTGATTCTCACCTGTCGTGCAGCTGGTACTGTTCTCGCACCTCCTCCAGCAGGATCCGCTTCGGCCCGTCTCCACCAATCAGGAAGTGGACGTCCGGGTGCCTCGCACACAGCTCTGGGGGAGACAGCTGCTATCATTATATAGTCATCTTGTTGTATTATTGCAGTCAGTAGGTTGACTTTGACTTTATTTGACTTTATTTATTTTGCACAATCTTTAAAAAGTTAACATAAAACAAGTTAAAGGAAGAAAGTACGTGCAAGGGGGAAGAAAAAAGCCTCGTGGCTTGTACAAAGTCTTCCTCCAAAGTAACAAGATTGAATAGACGTGTAAAAATTATACATTAGACAATAATGTAACCAAAAGAATTATATCAATTAACAAAATGGAAATAAATCATGATAGTTCAATAACTGATAACTAATGCAATATCATAACGGCGAAATGAATGAAATGATGTAATAAGAATATAACATTGAAAGAAATGTAACAACTGACAATGAATGGGAGATTAATTAAATGTTTGATTATCTAATAATGACTTTTTTAACAGGTTTTTGAAGATGGGTTGTGAATGACAATGATGTAAGGTTTCACTTAAACTATTCCAGATTTGCGGACACTTGAACAACATGGAAAACTTTCTTTGTTATGTTTTTACTTGTATCTGTTTTAAATGGTTTGACTGTCTAGTATTGTAATGATGGTGGTCTGAATTGTGATGGAAAAGGTTCTGGAATTGCTTAGGTATACAAGAACTATTAATTGTTTTGTGAACAAAAAGGCAACTTTGCAGTTTGTTTATATCATATATAGTCAATACTTTTAAATTACGAAACAAAGATGCATAAGGGAATGTATACGACACATTTGAGACTATTCGGACGAAGCGTTTCTGCAGAAGAAGTAGAGGTTTAAGTGATGTGGAGTATGTACTCGCCCATACGATGTTACAATATGCAAGATAGGGATATAGTTAACTATAGTATAATATCATATATGTTTTAGAAGATAGTAGCGTTGCGATTTTTCTGACAATACCTATGTTTTTATAGATTTTTTGCAAATAAGGTCAATATGTTTTTTCCAGGTAAGTTTGTCATCAATGGTGACACCTAAGAAACACGTGTGCGTAACTTGATTAATTGGTGTGTTATTAATAGCTATTTTAACATTTTCCTTATTGTATTTTTTCTTCCCTGCAAAAATAATGAAATTTGTTTTCTTGACATTCAAGGATAATTTGTTAATTTGGAACCATTTGTTTACTTTGTCTAATTCTCTATTCATTTTACTGACTAATATATCAAGGTCAGAATGTGATGAAAACAAGTTAGTATCATCTGCAAATAGTAGTGCATATAGCTCATCAGATACATAAGCCAAATCGTTGATATATATGAGAAATAAGGACCAAGTATAGAACCTTGAGGGACGCCACAGGAAATTGATCTTGTATCTGAGGAGTAGGTATTATTGGAAACATACTGTTTTCTGTTAGATAAATAGTCTTTTAGCCAAGTGAAAACATATCCTTGAAAGCCATAGCAGTTAAGTTTTTCTAATAGAATTTTATGGTTCACGGTGTCGAATGCTTTCGACAAGTCCAGAAACACACCAATGGTGAATTCATTCTTTTCTATGGCCGAGGTAATTTTATCTACTAATTTCAAAAGTGTCATATATGTTGAATGGTGTTTACGGAAGCCATATTGGTGTTCATGGAGAATGTTGTTATCTTCTAAGTGCTGTAGAATTCTCTTGTATACTAATTTCTCTAGGACTTTTGAAAATACCGGCAAAACTGATATGGGGCGGTAATTTGACAGTAAACAGGTGTTTCCCGATTTGAAAAGCGGTATGACTTTGGCTATCTTTAAATCATTTGGGACCATACCAGTTTCCAAGGACAAGTTTAGTATATACTTATTATATAAATATTTAGTATATATTTGATATATAGGTTGCGTATATACACCCATCTGATTGATGCAGCTGTTGTAACGTGTTCAAGGCACTTCCTCAAACACTGGACCCTCATTTTTTGTCCCTTCCAAAAGGCAGTGCAGGATACCCTTCCACATATTAGAACAAGGACCTCCTAGTTACAGACAACTTTGAGCTGTCACAGTAGCCTGGTATCCAGTCGTAATATAGTTCCCGAGTCTCTTCTCTCCTCTTCACAATTACGATGAGGAGAGAAGAGACTTGGGAACTATATTACGGCTGGATACCAGGCTAAAGTCACAGGGCCCAGACTGTGATTCCCATGTGTTTCTTATGAGTTTCATGGTAATCAATCACTCCTAGGAGAAGAGCATAGCAGACAGCAGGCTGGCAGGTCCTTGTATTCCTGTGGGTGTCTGGGTGGAGAAATTGGTCATGGATATTAGCTATGTTTTCCATTGGGTTTCACATTGTGTATCCTTTGTTAATACATGGTTAGATTGGAAGATAGAGTAGTGTAGCTGGGTATACGTAGTGACCAAAGAAAGCTGACTAAAGCTAAGAAGACTCGCTGGACATGACATTACCTGGAATGATGCCCGCCAAGAGGTCGATGCCCTTCCTGTAGACCAGACGACTCATGACCACCACCGTGACCCTGTCTGACCTCCGCTGGGAGGGGTCAGGGGTGAACACCGTGGAGTCCACAGCGTTGGGAATGACGTACACCTTGTGGGGACTTAAAGCTGCTCTTAACACTGTGTTCTCTTTGCCTACAGGTAGGATAGACACCAGAAGATATGTTGTACCATGGATAATAACATCAGTGTTCTCTCCAGGCCTTTTCAGCATAGGGGGCCCCTACATTGTGATTTGGATCCCCTACGCTGTGATTTGGGCCCCTTACGCTGTGATTTGGGCCCCTACGCTGTGATTTGGGCCCCTACGCTGTGATTTGGGCCCCTACGCTGTGATTTGGGCCCCTACGCTGTGATTTGGGCCTCTATGCTGTGATAGACAGACACTTAAGTATAATATGAAGGAGATCTACTCACTTATGTGTGAGACACAGATGACATGTGAATATCTGCGAGAGAAAACTTCAGGATCTTAGTGGTTATGATGGCGGTTTGTGGTAGTTCTGTATGTTCTATAGAGTTAGTCTGAAGTTAGGATATAGTCTAATAGAGTATATCCTAACTTCAGACAGACACTACAGTATGATGGAGATCCACTCACTTGTGTGTGAGACACAGATGACATGCTGAACATCTGCGAGGGAAAACTTCAGGATCTTGTTAGTGAGGATGGAGCTTGCGTCCGCGAAACCGAACAGCGAGTGATCGGTGAAGACCGTGCTGATTCCCATCGTGGAGGCGTGGAACATCGCCTCGTGAGCGAGCGCCGAGAACGCTGAGTGTCCGTGCACGATGGTGATGCGCTCCCTCAAGAGGATGTAGCGAACGACGGGGAGTGTAGCGAACAGCGTGGGGAGGATGCACTGGTTGTAGGCCACCAGGAGGGGGAGGTAGTACACTTTCAGGTTGTTGGTGAGGTAGCGAACTCCCGTCCTGCGTCCGTACGCATGGGTGATGACAACTACCTGATATAAACAAACAAAAAAACAAATTACGTCACTTTGTGATTATCATACACAACATTAACAATATAAACAAAAGTTTAATTGGTTAAATAAATTCTTTCCAACACCAGATGCTGCAAAGGGCAGCCCATCTCTGTTTCAATAGCCCTTGGGCCACACAACCTTGTGTAATCACTACGGCAGTGGGTTAGTGCACTGGTATACGTAGTGGTGTATGTGTTCAACTGTCCTTCTTTCCCACATGCATTGTTGTTACTTGCCTTGTGCCCTGTGACAGCTTTAAAATGTGGGTTAGGGTTACACTAAGGGTAAGGTTTTTGTAAGGTAGTTGTAAGGTAGTTGTAAGGTTTTTGTAAGGTAATTGTAAGGTTGTTGTAACTTGCCTTGTGTCTGTGTTGTAACAAACACTGTGTGTATGACAGCTGGTAGATGTGGGTTAGGGTTGGGTAAAGTAGTTGTAAGGTAGTTGTAACTAAGGTTGTTGTAACTTGCCTTGTGTCCACGTTGTAACAGACACTGGGACAGCTGGTAGATGTGGGTTGGGTTAGACTAAAGGTAAAGTTGTTGTAAAATTGTTGTAATGTAGTTGTAAGGTCGTTGTAAGGTAGTTGTAAGGTAGTTGTAAAGTAGTTGTAAGGTTGCTGTAACGTAGTTGTAACTTGCCTTGTGTCCCCGCTGTAACAGACACTGTGACAGCTGGTAGATGTGGCTCTCCACCCCTCCTGTGTTGGGGAAGAAGAAATCCGACACCATGCAGACGTGGTGCACCATCCTTACTCAGTTTCACCCCGTCTGTATGTATCCGTGGCGCGCTCTTCCTCTCTGTCTATGGTACTAGTGGTACACTCTAGCTACACGAAACACGAATTTTACACACTGTGCACCATCCTGACTTAGCTTCAAGGTTGGAACATCCTTTCCATGGTTCTCTCTTTCCTCAAGACTTTCTACTCTAAATACTTAGTTCCTCCAAGTTTCTATTACTTCAATCTATCCGCGCTTTCCTTAGACAGCAGACGGCCGGCGCCTCCTCCACGCTTTCGTTCGCTCTACTCTAAACCGCATCAAAACACACGACAAGTGAAATACTATACCATCGAATTTCACAGTTTTTAGACTGTAGTAATAAATGTACGCCATGATGAAATGTAGTTATAACAAAAATCTTTATATTGCTTGGCATTGATAAGAGATTGATATTCATGACGTCAAACTAGCTTCTTTTTTGTTTAGCTGCGGTGTACGTGACCTTTGACTTTCCAACATGGCGGCAAAATGCAATTTCGATCACATGTGAATTGTTTTGGCGTTGAATTTTGCAGTCTATGGAGCGCAAGTGGTCTTTCTAATGGTTTAAAACACTCCAGTTTGCCAAGAACCATCGAACACAGTCGCACAGTCAGTGCGTATTCGCGCCCAGTCGGCAGAAATCTGTCATTCACGACAGTGCTTTCCCCCTCTGCCCCCCTCCCATTTACTCCAACATGTCAAACGTTGAGGGTAGGTTTATTTTCTTGTTGCAACCTAAGATCATTTTCTTCGGTCTTAAATGATAATCGTGTTACACCAGCTGTTTAAGATTTCAGAATACACTTAACATGTTGTATAATATGGTGTAAGTTAGTACTTAAATATGCATATCATCTTCGAGAAAGAAGTAATCTTCAGGCCTGTAGAAGTTCGGCCTTTACTCTTGCAGTCATTATGATGTACCTCCTTATTCTCCTAATAACAGTTTCAGCTTGAATACTAGTAGTAGTACTATCCTCATCAGTCTGCCTAAATACAGGTGGATGAGATAGGTTGGTTTGAGGTCACTAACTTTTTCTCTGTGTGTCAGAGCTGACGTCGGAGCTGGTTGATGTGGAGTCTGAGATGGAGGCTGTATCAGTAACATGTATGTTTGTTTGTTTGTTTTGTGTGTGTCCACAGAGCTGACGTCGGAGCTGGTTGAGGTCGAGTCTGAGATGTAGGCTGTGTCAGTAACATGTATGTTTGTTTGTTTTGTGTGTGTCCACAGAGCTGACATGGAGCTGGTTGAGGTCGAGTCGGAGATGGAGGCAGTAACATGTATGTATGTTTGTTTTGTGTGTGTCCACAGTAACATGTATGTATGTTTGTTTCATGTGTGTCCACAGAGCTGACGTCGGAACTGGTCGAGGTGGAGTCTGAGATGGAGGCGGTGCGACTGCAGATGCTGCAGCTGAAGGGCAGGCGGGCGCACCTGTTGTCACGGAAACAGCAGCTGGAGCAGCAGATCGAGCGGCTGCAGGACAGCAAGGCTGCAGTGCTGCGGGAGAAGGACTGGAGCAGGACAGGTCAGCTTCTTGCCTCTCTCATCTCATCTCTTCCCTGCTAGGTGTGACGGGTCGTTCGGTGTAATATAACCAGCTGCTGCCGTTCCGCGTGCCTGCAAAGCTGGTGTGTTACGCCGAACGTCGGTTATACCGGCTATATAGATACAGATACAGATGCTATCCTTTGTTGTTCACCAAAATCTACTGCCTAGTGTTAGAAACGGCAGCAAGTTTCTTTACTGTTTCAGTAACTTGTTATATGTTTACAGGGAAGGGTTGCTAACCCTTCCCCTTGAATATCTAGTGGCACCTCTTCAAACGTAGATCACGCATTTCACTAGTACGTCCTTTCTGAAAGATGGGTACAGCCCGAACTGGAATACCCTACCCAGGATTTGAACCTCCTGGTTACCAACTAATTTGGACCAAAGCTCAACTGTGAGGCTGATACTCTACTCATCAGTTATGACTTTTTTAGTCATGCACACCAGGAGCTCAACTGCCAGGCTGTACTCTTTAGTTTCCATTTTCCTAATTATGTAAGTTAACATCTTCCAAAATTCTTTATCTCCAGATTTTGAATGGTCCTCCAAACTGCAGAGCCTCCTGAGTTCCGTGTTCAAGCTGTCCAAGTTCCGCCCGCTGCAACTCCACGCGATGAACGCCAGCCTTTCCGGACACGATACCGTACTCATCATGCCCACAGGGGCGGGGAAGAGCCTGTGTTTCCAGCTCACAGCGCTGGTGTCGGAAGGTTTGTTTCCTTGAATGAATGAATAAATGAAAGGGCAAATGGATGAATGAATGAATGAAATGTACAGTTGTGCTCTTACAAGCTAATTAGAAGTCATTGTGATAAGGCAGAAGTACCATTACAAATAAGAATGTGATGAAAAATATATTTCTATGTCAACAAAGTCTAATCTATACTACCATGTACAGGTTCAACTCTTAATTGATAGCTTTATTGTTTTCAGGAGTGACCTTGGTTATCTCTCCTCTGGTGAACTTTGGTGACAGATTTTTGTCCTTCAAGTTCAACAGGGCTTCTCATTGGTAACAGATAGTCACCAAAACATTGGTGGAAATTGAACAACATTTGTGTAAAAACAGTTTGAATTCTGTATTCTCAGATAAATGTCTTTTAAAGCTGGAGACAGCCCTGATTAAGAGTTTTGTTGTTTCCAGGAGTGACCTTGGTGATCTCTCCTCTGGTGTCCTTGATGGAGGATCAGCTGATCACCCTACAGAACCTCGGGATACCTGCGGCCATCCTGACAGCGAACACACCACGGGCTGAGGTTACACAGACTCTCAACAGTCTTACAGACAAGTTAGTACTGTACAGCTGATCGTATGCATGATAGCTTTATAGTAATAGTAATAGCCTTTATTGCACATTCATGCCCTATCGGGCTAAGTACAGGCATATAGATACAAAGGGTAGTAATGCAGTAAACATGGTTTCTAAGACTAAACTAAAACATAGATTCTAAAACTATTCTAATACATTTGTTCGGCTTCTTCTCGTTTCTTAGTAAAATGTTAAATATGTAGCTTGAGATGTGTTTGTATAATGTCGTTTGATCAAAGCTCATAAGAAAAATGAACTTTTCAACACTAGACATAGATTCAAAGCGAGGGAACTTTCCTATAATATGGCTAAAAAGAATACTTCTATCGTTACTATATAAACTACAATCTAATAGAAAGTGAGATTCATCTTCAAGCTTGTTCAGGTTACAGACCTGACAGATTCTTTATAGATGAGCTAGCACTGTATGCTGTATCTTCATAGTTGAGGTGTTCAAACCTCTGTTTTCCCCTAGAACTAGGATCACTTGGAACTTGTTGCTTCCAAGTACTGTATTAGCATCCTAATTAGGTAGCTTTAAAGAACACTTGCAAGTTGCAGCTGACCAGCTTCTGTACTTGTATGTGTACAGCCGGTATAACCGCCATTCAGCGTAACACACCAGCTTCGCAGGCACGCGGCACAGCAGCAGCTGGCTTTATTACACTGAATGATCCATCGCACCTAACCTTCACACCATCCAAAGGCATTGTTTGTGATAACTAATGTTTATCATAACTAATAGTTATGATAATTAATAACCTGTCCATGTGTTGATCTTCAGGAAGTCAGACCTGAAGCTGCTGTACGTGACTCCTGAGAAGGTCGCGAAGAGTAAACGCTTCATGGCGAAGGTCGAGAAGATGCATTCGGTGGGCAGGTTCGCTCGGCTGGTCATCGATGAAATCCACTGCTGTAGCCAATGGGGGCACGACTTCAGGCCAGGTGATGTTTGTTTGTTTGTGTTGTGGTAACACACCAGGTTCGCTCAGCTGGTCATCGACGAGATCAACTGCTGTAGCCAATGGGGACATGACTTCAGACCAGGTGATGTTTGTTTGTTTGTTTGTTTGTTTGTTTGTTTGTTTGTGTTGGGGGAACACACTAGGTTCACTCGGCTGGTCATCGATGAAATCCACTGCTGCAGCCAGTGGGGACATGACTTTAGACCAGGTGATGTTGTTTGTTTGTTTGTTTGTTTGTTTGTTTGTGTTGGGGTAACACACCAGGTTCGCTCAGCTGGTCATCGATGAGATTCTCTGCTGCAGCCAATGGGGACATGACTTTAGACCAGGTGATGTTTGTTTGTTTGTTTGTTGTTTGTTTGTGTTGGGGTAACACACCAGGTTCGCTCAGCTGGTCATCGATGAGATTCTCTGCTGCAGCCAATGGGGACATGACTTTAGACCAGGTGATGTTTGTTTGTTTGTTTGTTTGTTTGTTTGTTTGTTGTTTGTTTGTGTTGGGGTAACACACCAGGTTCACTCGGCTGGTCATCGATGAAATCCACTGCTGCAGCCAATGGGGACATGACTTTAGACCAGGTGATGTTTGTTTGTTTGTTTGTTTGTTTGTTTGTTTGTTTGTTTGTTTGTGTTGGGGTAACACACCAGGTTCGCTCGGCTGGTCATCGACGAGATTCACTGCTGCAGCCAATGGGGGCATGACTTCAGGCCAGGTGGTGTTTGTTTGTTTGTTTGTTGTTTGTTTGTTTGTTTGTTTGTGTTGAGGTAACACACCAGGTTCACTCGGCTGGTCATCGATGAAATCCACTGTTGCAGCCAATGGGGACATGACTTCAGGCCAGGTGATGTTTGTTTGTTTGTTTGTTTGTGTTGGGGTAACACACCAGGTTCGCTCGCCTGGTGATCGATGAGATCCACTGCTGCAGCCAATGGGGACATGACTTCAGGCCAGGTGACAACATAGTTGTAGCATTGGACATTACAATGTGTGTTGTTATAGTATTTGTCCTATCGGAGGAGCAACCCTAATGAGAAAACTTGTATTAAGTGCCTTTCCCAAGAGCACAACATTTTGCATGTCATGAGATTCAAACTCAGAACTGCTGTGTCAAGGGCCAAACACCCTACCTGTTACACCAACACAACAAGCTTCTACATTGTAGTAGATGATATATCTAATTGCATATTAAGGGTTTTCAATATGGAAAATTTATTCCACATTTGATAGACTACAAGACCCTGGGTGTTCTGAAGCGACAGTACCGTTCTGTGCCCATCCTGGGTCTGACTGCAACAGCGACCTCATACATGTACATCATTAACATAAACCTTACCTATTCTTATGTATCTGTAATACATGTAAACCTTACCTATTCCCACCCCAGACTACAAGACCCTGGGTGTCCTGAAGCGACAGTACCCCACCGTGCCCATCCTGGGTCTGACTGCCACGGCTACCTCCTACGTCATCGAGGATGTGAAGGCCATTCTGAGCATGCCCAGCTGTCTGCTGTTCCGGGCTTCCTTCAACAGACACAACCTGTACTATGAGGTGAGTTATGTTAATAATGGTAATATGGAAAATCAGAAGAATAGGTAGACCCATTATACACCCGTCACATGTAGCGAAAATCAGACGACTAGTCTGCGAGCTCTAAATTACGAGGAGGCATGACCCTGACGGGAAGGGGGGAACTCTGCCATTTCTTTGTCGGCCTGTCTGCCTGTTTGAGGCCGTAGACTGAGGCTCTGGGTTGTTACCCACTCTGTCTGGGGTACAGTATTGGGAGACAGTCAGCCCATCCCTCTCCTTCCACCGCTTATTACCTCCCCAATCATAGTCAGGTTCCCATTTTACACCAGGGTGGAGTGAGGAAAGGTGTGTGAAGTGCCATTCCCAAGGGTCAAACATCACTGACAAGTCAGAGGATTCAAACCAAGGACCTCTGGGTTATCAGCCAAACACCCTAACTGTTATGCCAACACAAAGACTAACCTTTATAGAAGGCTGTCTGAGCATTTCTGGGGGGTTCATACACTTGTGCTGGTCACTTTCTTTTTGTACTGGGTCGCTGGCAGCACACTGCTATGGAGGCTACACAAAGCCACTCATTTTAAGTCATAGCCAGTCAGTTTGTTTCACTAGTGTGTAACTCCTTCTGTCACTGTTTTCGCTTCGTCTCTAGGTACTCAGAAAACCATCTTCCCATGAGAATGTGATGGAGAAACTTGTCCAGACCATCAACACACGCTTCAAGGGACAGTCTGGTGAGAGCAAACACACATTAGATACTGTCGAGGGAAACATGTCATGACCACTGTACGTGTATACAGTAGATTGTCTATATTGCAATTTCTTAAAATAAAATAATAGCAGCAGTTTACATAATCTATCTTACAGAACTAGCTAGGTGCCCCTAGTAGGTGTAGCCCCACACAAATATCTACTTAGGTGCACTTTGTCTTACAGGCAAAATTAGGTGCACAGCTCCGATTTTGGGTGCTCGAAATAGCACCTAGTATTTTGAGCCCTGACTATATCTATGTCTGGCTGACTCTAGTCATCTGTTATATCTATTGTTTATTTTTTGGTTTATTCGCACACAAGTATTACATTAAAACACAAAACGGAAACAATGGATAAAACAGGTGCAGGAGGAGGGAAAAAGCTTGTGAAGCTTATACTTAGCCCTCCTCCTTTAAACTAAACAAAATTGATTATGATATATAATAATAAAGTAAAGTAATACATAGAATAATAATGATACAATAAGGATAAACAAGTAATTAATGGTATGAATTAACAATGAATGATAAAGTAACGTAATATGTAGAAAATGATAATGATGCAATAAGACTGGCTTTGCTTCTATGCAAACATTTAACAGCTGGATAAAAAGCTTCTGATTCTCTCCCAGGAATTATCTACGTGTTCTCACGAAAGGAGGCGGAGACGGTTGCCGGGGACCTGCTGAAGAGAGGTGTGCGGGCGGGGTGTTACCATGCCGACCTGGATGCTGCCTACCGCAGCCGTGTACACAGGAAGTGGCTGGAAAACACCATACAGGTCAGTAATCCACAATCAGGAAGCAAAACTTGCATCTTTCTAGTACACATATCCACTCTCTAAAATTGTGTACCAAGATGTGGACTTAACCCTCAGCCTCTGTTTTCAAGGTTATCTCCTAAATTGGCTTTTTTTTTTTCAAAAATAAAAATCCAAGAACCAGTTCACGGAAAATTGGTTTTGCCAAACATTTGTTTTTGTCATGCATCAGTTGTAGGGTTCCCAGAAAATGTCATAGATATACAGGCCTTTAGATTCTCTTACATTGTATCGCCCATCAAGCTACTGTTGCTAGCAATAATACGCAAAATGGATCTGTATGATGTGTTCTGTCCCCCCCCCCCAGGTTGTCGTGGCAACCATAGCATTCGGGATGGGGATCGACAAGCCGGACGTGCGGTTCGTGATCCACCACTCCCTCAGCAAGTCCATGGAGAACTTCTACCAGGAGAGCGGGAGGGCAGGTGAGGAAGGTTCTATGCTGAGGAGGAACAAAGACCAATCATACACAGTCGTTATAGTGCCATATGGGAGGGGGTGCAGTGGATAGCAGCGGACAGAGCAGCATGGCGAACAATGACGGCCCGCCTCAGTATTAACCAAAACTGACATGCGGCGAAGAAGGAGTAGAAGTGGCACTCTTTGGCAGCAGTGGGGGTAGTTGCCCTCACAAAATATCTGTTGGGGGGCATTGGCCCACAAAAAATTAAGCTGAAACCCTGCACTCAATAGATAGTGTGGAGTGTTGAGTCAAACCCCCCCACAAGTTTGTTGAGTGGTAGGGCCCAGAGGGGCGAGAGCAATGGGGCAAGGGTCAGATCAGGCACTTCTGGCGGGACTCGGGGGAAGTTTGCTGCGTGTGACGAGAGATGAAGAATAAAATGGACTATATCTAGATTGTGTGTTTTGTGAACTTGATTGCAAACCTAAAGAAATAAATTGAATTAAAAGTAAAAATTACCGACCCTGTCCTTGGTGCTGAACTGCCCTCACTTGAGCACGTCACCGGAACGTACTGCGCCTGCGCGAACCCTGGTGTTTTGGGGCTTGGTTTGGTCAACGTTGCATTGAAATCCCGCTTGTTGCACAGTATATGTTAGAGACATGGTTTCATGTAAAACGTACACGGGATTTCACCCTTATATACGCACGTACTTTCTTAAATGCGGCCCTTTAGTAAACCGTGGGTTTAGCAAGGTTTAGCATGTCTATACTTTTCGCGCAGGCGCAGTACGTTCCGTTGACGTGCTCCTCACTTGGAGCATGCCATTGATTCTACCATTGCAGTTTTCTGTTGGTATGTGAAAGTCACTTGTGACTACCCTGACGAAAAAGTTAGTGTGGGGTGAAATTACAGACCCTGTCCCTGGTGATGAACAAACAAACAAACAAACAAACAAACAAACAACTCTTCTCCTCCCCTCCAGGCCGAGACGACCAGCCAGCCTACTGTATCCTGTACTTCAGTTTCCTGGATATCTTCACACAGCAAAAGAAATAAACAAACAAGCAAACAAACAAACAAACAACTTTCTGTCCCCCCTCCAGGCAGAGACGACCAGCCTGCCTACTGTATCCTGTATTACAGTTTCCAGGACATCTTCAGGCAACAAAACAAACAAACAAACAAACAAACAAACAACTTTCTCTCCTCCCCCAGGCCGAGACGACCAGCCAGCCTACTGTATCCTGTACTTCAGTTTCCAGGACATCTTCAGATAGCAAAACAAACAAACAAACAAACAAACAAACAAACAAACAAACAAACAAACAAACAACTTTCTGTCCCCCCTCCAGGCAGAGACGACCAGCCAGCCTACTGTATTCTGTATTACGGTTTCCAGGACATCTTCAGACAGAGCACCATGGTGATGACAGAACAGACAGGGCAGCAGAAGCTGTACGGGATGGTCAAATACTGTCATGATATCAACAGGTAGGTAGGGGTTACAGTAATAGATATATATGTACTAAGTGCATTTAAGTTTGTGGTTGTTTATGTTCATGGTTTTCGCGGTGATGTCTTTACCACAAACTCAAAATTTTTTCCTGTATTCTACCCTGCTAATTATATATATAACCTACCCTATTGTCCAAGTGCTATATGCATGTACATAGTATACATTGCACAGTATGATGTTGGAGGCCACTTTTCTGTCTAGCATACTGGTCAGGTCACTATTAGGTGGTTTTAGACTACCGGTAGCTGTCCGTAAAGGTGACAGTGTTTCATTGCTAATATTAGTAGCAGTGGGTGGCTGTAATTGTGAACTCCAAACCACCGCAAATACTTCATTTCCTTCCTATCTTACAATGAAATCTCTGCGAACTTAATGACATATGCAGTTAAATCAGTAATTAGTGATGACTAATTATTACAATCTACACCTTCCCATCTCCCCCCAGGTGCCGCCGTGCCATCATAGCCGACCACTTTGACGAAGGCTGGGACTCCACCAAGTGCAGCGGCATGTGTGACGTCTGTGACCCGACATTAGGTATGCACTACCATTAGTAGAAAACAAACAAATAAACAAGCAGTCTGTGACCCCACTTTAGGTATGCATTCATTTCTTCATTCAGACTCTTGTAGTGCCTAGTGGCATGTAGGGCAGCAAGTTTCCTTGCTGTTATAGTACCAAACGATATTTTTAATCGAGGCCACCAGGCCGGACCCGAGACCCCCATTTAATGTTTGAGTGACCTGGTTGTCACCATCAATACTGGTTAAGTAGCAGACACCCTGTCTTTGATTACATCATGTAGCAAGTGTCAGGACAGAGCTGAAGGGGCTGGTCATCATATAGATATATAATACAACACGGTGTATTCCGTATCTCCCAAAGTACAAGCCCGACCGCGGGAAGGATCGCCCGACGGCCGGAGGGTGATCCGACCCGCGGGAGTGCTGAGACCGAGGGTGATGCGGAATACACCGTGTTGTATTTTATTCATGTCATACCCACCTGAGAAAACCACTGTTTTGATGCGAAATGCGCCAGAAGTTGAACAAATTTGTTGCCCTCGAAAAATAAGCGTTGCAACAGAAATGTTCCAACGTCCGAATCAGGTATTCGAACTTTCGATGGCGCCGTACTCGGCCCACTCGAAACAGTTCGATTTATTCGAATGGAGCCCGTGTGATAACCCCGGGCCGTACGGAAAGTTACCATCCGGTCCGGAACACCCGTATCGAACGTTTTCTCTTCACAGGTATGACATGATATATATTATGAATGTGTCTGAGTATTAAACAGAGTAGTAAATTTTAGGCCAGATCATGTGAGGAAAGATGGTGGATGCCATCTGAAGCTTCTGACCATTTCCAAAATCATATCCGGTTGCATGAGTAACTACTTTTTGGCGTATTAAGTAGCTTTATTTCAAATGGTAAAAAGTATTATTTCCCAATCTATATTTCACAGTCATCGTAACAAATGAAGAAGACGTGACCAGCCTGTGCCAGGAGGTCGTCAGGGTCATCCAGGCAGCGACAGCGAAGGAACAGCGTCTGACGGGGCTGAAACTGGCCGACAGCTGGCTGGGGAAGGTGGGTAGGAATGGTGTAAGTATTTGGTGTAAAAGGAAATTCAATGTTTTGAGATGAAGACCGTTTATGGTGTGAGAATTGGTACCGTACCAGCGTAACGTTTGCTGGTAGATGTTGAAACATTGGAAGATAGTCATTCTGATGAAGACTTTTGAATAAAAGGTCGAAACCGGTAAATCGTTATGTCTCAGCCGTCATCCTTCTGACGCCTTATCGACCATTGGAAGATAGTTGAGTCTTAGTGTCTGAAGACATATTTTTTGTTGTTAGTATCATAACAAGTGTGAAGACATATTTTCTGTTATCTCCGTGTTGTCTCAGGAAAGTTATCTTTAGTCCATCATCTCCCAAAAATGGCTGAATCACCGCAGCAGATAAAATACCACCTCCATACACATGTACATTTCCTACAGGGAGAAAAGCGAAGGGGTAACCACCCTGCGTGGCTGACCCGTGAGATGGGGGAGCGAGTAATCACCCACATGTTACTGGAAGGATACCTGAGGGAGGACTACCATTTTACTCCTTACAGTACCATCAGCTATCTCGTCGCAGGTACTATACGTACAAACTATACCCCTGCTTCAAACCCCTTAAGCCGAGATAGCTGTTTTTGCCTTATCTCCTAGAGGTCAGCAATCAGACCTGAACATCCCGTAGCATCCATACCTCGCAAAATGAGGAACAATGGATGCTAAACTGGACAGAGATAGAGAGATCATATCATAAGGGTAGCATCAGCTATCTTGTACATTGTTGTATTGTTGTTGTTAATCTAGTAGTGCCCAGTGAGACACAGGACAGCAAGTTTCCTTTTGTTGTTTCTGTTCCAGGGTGTATTTCTCCAGGGAGAATGTTGCTCATTCACAAGTCTTTCTCCTTTTACATACTCAACACACCTCCTTGGAGGCACTTTCTGCAACACGTGACCCCCATTCTATGTCCATTCTGATAGACTCATAACTAGAAGTTCAGTCTCAACTGAGATGTCCTAACCAGGATTTGAACCAGAGTATTTCAGGTACCAACAAATTGAAACCAGGAGCTCAACTGTGAGGCAGCTAACACTGTGACAAGGCTGTACAAAGACTCTTAACATTTCACGGAGGGTTGAAATCTTTGATTTCTTGTTTTTTCCTCCTCAGGCCCGAAGAGCCACCGCCTGATGAGTGGAGGAGCACAGGTGACCCTCTGCATCCCCAGCAAGAGGAAGAAGATCAGAACATCTGCAGCAGCTTCGTGTGGAAGTGCAGCATCGGGGAGCGGCAGGGAGGTGGGTGTGACATCATCTTTACTGCAAAAGTATTATCTGGTGTATTATTTGCAGCCAGTAGGTACCTAATGTTCAGTATTCAGGCTAAATTACATGCTAAAGGCACCTCCTTGAGATAGGACCCCCATTTTACGTGCCTTTCAAACGACGAATGCAGTTCCTTACAACCAAGCCGAGCCCTGGAATCAAACTCAGTCCTTTAGATCAACAACATACCAGATGAATGAGTTTAAAAGATTAGACATCTTTAAAAGATCAGTAAAATCTGGAGGGCACAAGGTGAGAATTTGATAAAAAAAAAAGAATGTACAACCGACTTTCAATACACGCTGTATTTCACTTATGATAAATCTTTGCATTAGTACTAGTTAGTAGTATCAGTTCTTTTATTCGATATACTGCTGCTGGGTTCCCTGACACATGGGTAGGCAGCAGTCACTGACAGTTGTTGCATATTTCAAAACATGACGTTACTGTTGCACTGAAAACAGCCCAGACAGGGATTACCAAATGGGTATTATCACACAATATATTGCGACTTAGTTGTCTCTTAAACTTTCTAACCTCAGCGTCTTTATCACATACAGGTCTCTCTAAGTGCAGAAGCTACCAGCAACCAGAAAACATCCAACATGGCTCCAAATTCAGACATGTCTGTCACGGAAAGGAAAGAAAGCTTCGGGTTTGGTCAGAGTTCATCCTCGAGGCCAGAGAGTACAGAAGATAGAGACTGCATCGTGATTTTGGACGATGATGATGATGATTTTGTGCCCGATGAAAGAAAAGTCAAAACCTCAGACAGTGTTAGTGCCAGAGAGGTGGGAGGTGGAGACAACACTGGCAACGCACAGTCTACCTCTCATGTAGAGCTACAGAACAGTGCCGGCATGGAAGCAGGGAAAAAACACAAGGGGAAGAGAAAGAACTGTTCATCATCGTCATCAGACCAGCTGCACAGGAAAAAACATGTCAAGAAAAGCGACCACAAAGAGCCCAGGAAAAACCATGCTGAGAACTCACAAACACAGTATGATGGAGACAATTCAGAATACTGAAGTTGTAATAATTTGTACAGCAAAGACTGCAACAATGTTTACATACTGTGAATGCAGACATGTTTGTGGTGGTTTTATGTTTGTGGTTTTTGTGGTGGCTGCTTCACTGCAAACTCAAAACCACACATTTTACCATTACACTGTCTGACTATAGTATTTGGCGCTACCCCGAGCTCAAAACCAACGTGGACACTCAAAACCAAAGTGGACACATTTTCGCACTCCTACGAAATTATATCCCCACAAACTTGAATGCATTTACAGTATTTAAGTAAAGAGTTGTTCCATTTATTGCTTCATGTAGCAATCATGGATTTATTTAGTAATACAACAATTTTTGCAAACCTTGGACTTATGAAAGAGACCATGGACTATAGTCGTCTTTTTACCCACAGTAAGTCCAGTGGTCTGAAAATGGACTTACTCAGGGAGGACTGAAGATGGGCTTACTGCCTAAATTGGTGTAAAGGCCTTACTCTGGATAATAGTCTATCAAAATTAACACAAACAGTTCTCAAAAATAGGGTGGACTTACTCTGGGAGAAACTCCCCCTCTGACACAATTAAGTCCACCCTCGACTCAGTCTACATTGGTCCGTTTTTAGGTCCAAGGTTTACGTGGCATTGAGTTACAGGTTACTAGAATATCCCCGCAAACTTAAATGTATTTACAGTACTGAAGAGATGTTCCATTCATCGCTTCATGAAGCAATCTTTAATTCATTTACAATATACCACATTGAGTTATCAGGGCTCGAAATACTTTTTCTGTCTACCTGCACTGCAGGTAACTTTTGAAATTACCTGCACCAGACAAATGTTACCTGCACCATTCAAATATACCCCAAAAGGAGATAACCTTTTGAGCATACATGATATACCTGTTTATTAACAATGAAAGTAAGTAAGGAAATGTTGCCTCGCATAGAAACTAAATAAAAAGTTACGTTTCGGTGTACTCACAATAATTACAAAATATCACACTGGAAGCTGTTGCTCTTAGTCTTACTTGTGGCATAACAACCAATAAAGCAAAGAAAATTACAATAATACACATTGTACAGTGCATAACCTGGTGCAGGTAGACATCAGAAATACCTGCACAGCTCAAATGTTACCTGCACTAGCCTGCATATATGCAGGTGGTATTTCGAGCCCTGGAACTTACAGAACATTGCTACTTGTTTTGGTCTCAGACAGGTAGGGAGAGTTGACCACGCTGGTGACTTCAGCACACAGTCTTCCTCCCGTGTGGAGATGCGGAACTCTGATGGCACAGAATCAGGCAGCAGACCAGGCGTGGGACAGAAACACAGGAGAACAAGCTGTCTATCTAACCAGCTGTACTTCTCTTTCTCTCCCCCTAACAACCCCTACTGGGGCATTACTTAGGGGGAGGAGTGGTGCATGACCACACTTACGACTCAGGAATAACATTTTGAGGGGAGATAAGAAGAGAAATACTGGTTTAGTATCGCTACTATGTACCATGTAGCACCACTATTATATAATACCAAGAATTAAAAACTTGAGAGGTCTGGTATTGATAAAGGCAGGACGGTAAGTTAGGCTTGTTATCAGGACACTTGAGGGATCCGGAGGTGTTTAAAAAGAGGAATGTAAGAATGACCCTGTTTCGGAGCACAACTTGTTTTGAAATTAAAGATAGTTTATGCTACCAGTTCTGTTTCTATTTTTCCAAGACATTGAGCGAAGACTGCAACAAAGGAGACACAAGAACACAAAGATGTCTTATTTATTGCTTCATGTAGCAGTCATTTATTTACATTATGGCACATCCAGGTACGAGGGTTGCTAATTTATGATAGCTTGTAGCCCTTAATTTTTTTATTGGACCAGGTCTAAATCAATAAGTTTATTACTGCATTCTTTAACGATAAAATGCTTACTGTTGGCTAAACAAGTATGATACAATCAAGTACTTACAAAGTGCACACCAATACAGTATTTCCTATTACAAAAGTATTCAACATTAATGTATTGGTTGAAGTTTACTTACTCCATTTTTCAGCATGACGGCTGCATAGACTGTATTTATCACTGACACAGACTGTATTAACTGGTATGCTAAAATGATCTGTTAGTTCAGACCCTTGTAGTGCCTATAGTGGCACATAGGGCAGCAGGTTTCTTTGCTGTTTCTGTAGCAGGGTATATATTTACAGGGAGGGGTTGCCAGCCCTTCCCCTGCTAAAACCATTGGGACCACCTTTATGACACTGTGTAACATGTATGTCTTTTGTCATGTTAAACAATGTGCAATTCAGTACATATTGTAAATTATGATTTGTATATCAATAGTTTATTTAAGCTCAACTATGTGTCTTGCACAAGTTATGAGATTTCATCACATGAATGTGCCTCTGAAAGTAACAAAGGCTGTGTATGAGATTAAATTACATCAGTCAAGTGGCGACCACTAAGTCTTATTGTGTATATTATTATTGGATTGAGTGAACTTAGTACTTTGTACATATTGCCACTGGAATTGACAGTTATTTGTGTAAGAGATTGGGTAACACAGGCTAGGGTACATTATAGCTGGATGTGATTGCTGTGTGTCATGGACCAATTAGCATTTAGAATAGCATTTTGGCCAACTTTTACTATTGTTCCAGCTACATGGTAGAATCTATATGGCCACAAGGTCTGGGAGAGGAGGCCAAATCAGCCCCCCTACAGCGAGAGATGGTGTAAATAAGGCCTATATTTTTTCAGAAGCGATACATGAGTGTTAGGCCTGTGTCATATTTCCAAACCGGGCCTACAGGCAGCTTTTGGGAATGAGAGGTATGATATGAAAGAACCCTAACAACAGAAGACATAAAAGAGAATAGTTGTGGGCATTATTTGTGTATATTTTTACATAATATACATTTCTATTTTTCGTCCCTGCAAACAGCCCGGTTGGGCCCAGGTTTGGAAATGTGGCATTGTCCTAAGACAGGCTATGCTAGCTGGTTGAAGTTGCTGTATGCCTTGGTGGAACAGTCAGTTGTGGCAGTAGATTGCACGTGGAGATGATGTCCACTTTTTCCTGAAGACTGACCAGGTCTCGCTGAATCACACTCAGGTTATGGGTCACATCCTGGGGGAAGGGTAAGCGAACATGTGTTAGTGTAATGTTTGTATTGCATACCCTGTAACCCGCCTCATGGCATAACACACTAGTTCCCGCTGGATCACACTAAGGTTATGGGTCACGTCCTGGGAGGGGGAGAAGACATGAGAAGCAAAAATTCCTATTTTTACACACAAGTACGAGGAATATTCTGATCTACAGATTACAGACCCTGTCCTTGGTGCTGAACTGTCCTCCTGTCAGTAAAAAATGACCTCAAACCAGTTTAGCTCACTAAAGTGGTACTTTTTCTAGCCTTGGGTCGTAACAGAGGAATTTTTCCAGAAAGTATTTACAGGTTCATTGTATCTGGGAATTGTTTATACAATTATAATAATAGCAAACAGTGGACCATGGTTTAGCGTCCTGTCCTAAGAACTACGACTTTTCGTGTGACGACTGCATGTCAGATGAGCGACACAGCAAGGATTCAAACTCAAGGCTTCTATTTCCAGATGCAGGTCCACTAACCAATGGACTATGTGTTCTATGACTTATAATGTTATCTGTTATCAGGTGTAACTACCCTCTCACTAAATATTCATCCCTCACCTGCAGTGCAGCCTTGGACTTGATGAGATGTTCCGTGGAGGTGTGGATGGTTCTGTTGCCATGGTGATATGAAGCTGACAGAAATTCCTTAATATTCTTCTTCAAACTCCTGTTCCTCTCGTCTGTGGACAAGAAACATGTTTTAGGACAAGACTGTTAATGTGAATATGAAGTAATGTAAGTTATGTAAATAAAGTATTTAAATTTTTTTCCGTGGTTTAATCTTTGTCCTTTTTTACAGTGATCAGGTTTTTACCATATGTGATTTTGCCCGCCTAAACCATCGTTCCAACTGCAAACTTAAAACCTTCCCAAACACTCCATTTCTTCCATACCGCAAAATTAAATCTGTACAAACTTATAGGCATTTACAGTTATGCAGATGACTTGTCTCACATAAATTGTAGCTCTTCCCATCTACCAATTTGTGCTTTTCAATGCTGAACCATACTAGTTCAAGGCAGAGATATATTTTCTAGTCAAACTGCATGAAGTGTGAAAGTCCACACAGTCATGGTAAGGTGTTTAGTTTAGAGGGCCTACTTTTTCCTCCTGCACTTGTTAAATCTATTGTTTGTTGTGGTAATATTATATATTCTGTACAGATAAATAAACAAACAAACAAGGCTTGTTCCCTACCCAGCTTCTTGTGCAGCAGAGTGTTGTACTTGGCAGGGATTTTCTAGCGATGTGTGCCGTTCAATGCTGAACCATACTAGCAGACTGTTAAAGGTGGAGATATTTCCCAGTAGTAAATAGAAGTGTTTAATTGTTTTACAGTAGTGATTGTTCCCTACCCAGCTTCTTGTGCAGCAGGGTGTTGTACTTGGGAGGGATCTTCTCTGCCTCCGGTTTTCCCGCATGAGACTGTCCTCCACTCTCTGCTGGTGTTTCTGCAAGAAAATAAGAGCTTCCATATTGAGCACTACGTTGATGAAGGTTAGACATCCAGGTGATAATTAGATAAGATATGAGAGGTAACAATTACTTAAGCAACTGGAATTACTGGATAGGTTTTGGAAATTGTCAGACATTTCAGAGTCAGCATCTTTTGACATAGGGTTTTTACTTTAGGATTATACAAACTCATAATCTATGTACCAACTGGCTTCTGGAAGATGGATAGTTAATGGCTGTCTACAATGCTGAGATTGTGCAGAAAGATAGTGCGTATGCTACCAACAGTCACCTGCCGTTACTGTCTGCTGCTGCCTGTCCGCTATGGTGACCTCTGACCCCAGCTCTGTGTCAGACTCGTCGTCGGTCTCCGAGGCCTCCCCGCTCACAACCACGCCTGCTTTCTGGGCAGGGTCTGGAGAAGGGGAGGCAAAAGTTAACAATCATCCTCCAAGACTTCAAAACCATTCTAGAGTTGTCTTTGACAGGTTATAAATAATTCTAACCTCATATTAACCCCACCCGCCTTGTGGGCAGGGTCTGGATAAGAGGACAAAACTTAACAATCATCTTAGCCTGAGTACCATCCTCTGTAGTGACTGCTGGCTCAATACTTTCACTTACTAAACATTAGCAAGCAAAAGTGTTTAGCCAGTGGTCACTAAGGTTGGTTCTTAGGCTACATTTATCCTTCAATACTTCAAAACAATGTTACATTAATTTTGTCTTTGACGGATTAATTCTCCTCTCTCAACCACTGCTTTCTGGGCAGGGTCTGGACAAGGAGAGGGAAAACTCATCATTCATCCTTCAATACCTTAAGACTATTTTACATTTATCTTTGACTGGTTAATTCTAACCCCCCCCCCCTGCTTCCCCCCCCCCCCCCAGCTACCTGGCATGCCCCCCCTGCCAGCACCCCCCTCCAGTATAGCAGCCACCTCCCCATCTGAGTCCTCTGACTCCGAAGCCTCCCCAGCCACAACCACCTGGAACCCTGCCGGCTGGCCGGACATGTTTCCGGGTCACCTGGGGACAAGGAGGACAGAAAGGAAAGAAGTGTACAAATTTTTATGTTGATCAATTTTTGACATCCAGGTGTAAGCACTAACTGTTACAGGGTGCATTTGTACAAGGTTACAGTTACTACTAGTAATCTAGCAACTCAACTGGATATACTTTGCAAACAGTTAGATGTTTCAGACAGCTTCCGATGTCTTTCGTCAGTGTCTAGATGGAATGTCGGACTCGGACCATTACCAACTCGGCCCATCTGCCGGGACAACTCGGACCATCCCCCCTGGACAGCTATTTAATTGATTGTTTTTTCCAAAATGTAATCCCCAACACTAGTTTTATTTGTATATACTCTGAAACGAGAAAACTGTAGGTTGGATTGATTGGATTGTGTAATTCATCGGAACTTTTCGGCATTCCAGGCGGCGCACAGGAGGTCGTTGACCCCGAAATACGCAGTGTGTGTGGACACGTGGATAGGTGTGAGGCGCTTCTAATAGAGGACAGTAGTAAACTTTATCATTAAGATGTGGGCATTGATCAGAGTATGAGTCTTTCTTGTTGAAGATTAATTGCTAATTAAGAATTTTTTTCAAGCCGGCCGTGTCCACTTTGTTTTAATATCGTGATTTTAATATCGCCGGCGCCCGCAGCACATATGATACTGCCACTCTGTATGACCAGGAAACTTCTGATGTTCTAACACAATGTAGTAGCAGTTGGGGACAATCTTTATAATACTAGTACAAATGTACCAAGAGATGTCAAATTAACTTTTTTTTTTTCAAAGATAAGTAATTTGGTCCGACTGGTACACGGGGGTGGTCCGAGTTGACCAGGGGGTTTGTCCGAGTTGACCAGATTTTCAATGGGCCGAGTTAGTAATGGTCCGAGTCGTCCTGATTCCGTCTAGATCTGCTCAGTGCTACTTCAACCAAAGACAGGCTAACAAGTTAGTGCATACTGGACTGTTTTCAAAATCTATAATTTAGGTGCTTGAGTAGCCGCAGAGACGACTGTTGGCCTATTATCGCTTATACGTTGGCCGAGAGCGTTAGTAGTATAAGCGATAATAGGCCAACAGTCGTCTCTGCGGCTATTGCTTGAGTAACTATTAACGTTATTGTTGACATTTGAATCGTTGAAAAAAATATGTTCTGTCTTCATTTATTTTTACTGCCAGGTGCTAAAGCCCTTGTGAGGACATCACAGATGTGACATACTGTTTCCAGGCATACACAGCCCTGTGAAGTGGTCAAATTTCTTTGGTCGAGGAGCTAGCCTGCGCCTGTGCACTGTGTTGCGTAGGTCCTGTAACAGTTTGGTTAAGATGTCCCTGGCCCTACGTTTCTGTTGATAGGTTGAAGCAATACGCCATCAAATGAAGGTTAAAAGAACATCATGATACTTACAGTAACTTCTCTGATGAGGTCGTATCAGCAGCTCTGGTCAAGACGACTTATTTTCAGTTTTCGAACCCGGAAGTCAACATGTCCGGCCAAAGGTCATCCTCCCACAATGCAATGCGGCTGTGCTTCGGTAAAAAATCTGTCGTGACGTCTTGGAGAAGTCAACAACAACGTCTTACTCTGATTCCGGAGGTTCCTTAGACTTCTAAGGGAATTCCAGAGGATTTCCAGGGTCTTGAGGACCAAGAGAAGCTGGAGGTTTGAGGCGAATGCCGGCGGAGGAGGGGGGAAAGCGCTCCAGAGATCGCGAAAAGGACCGGAAGTCTCAGGACAACATGGCGGAGCGGGACGACAGGAGGAGGCGATCTCCACTGGTAAGGTTTAAGATGTTCTATTTTAGGTCTTAGAGGCTCAGAGAAGGGCATTTCTTCTGTGTGCTTGTGACTTTAGGCTATCCTGGTCTTCAACGTCTAGTTTGCTGTGGCCTAGATGTGAATGATACCTAGATCTGACTCAGGTAAATTCGTTGTTATGTAAGTTGGTCCTTTTTTAAGTTTTTACTTTTTACTATGGTTCAGACAGTTAGTGAGTTACACATGTAAGCATATGTGTGTGTAGTAGGAGGTTAGGGTCTACATGGACATATCACTAAAGAAACATGTACTGTAGATTCCCTAAAGTTTGCAGTGATTTGAAAGAAAAAAATTGAAAGTCTTTTGTTTTGGAATCAGTTGGAACCTAGTCTGTGTAACACAAACTCCGCTGTCCAGGGCTGTAACTGGCCCCGAGGGCCGGCGGATGTTTGGCGGGCTGCTATAAGCGAGATTTAATCAGGCTAGTTGGAACCCAGAATGAAAGATATCACTATCAGACAGGATTTTGGATGATGTCTGTAAGAAATGTTTCCCATATTTCAGGTGGAAAAGAAGTCCAAGGACTCCCAGAGGAGGAGGGAGGAGGAGAGGCTGGACCGGAGACACACGGACAGGCCGAAACAGCGATCATGGAGTCCGGCTAGGAACGACAGCAGGGAAAGAGGGAAGGAAAGAAGCAGGGAGGGAGAGAGACGGAGAGACAGAAGCAGAGAGAGGGACCACAGGAGGGGAGGGAGGGAGGAAGAGAGAGGAGGAAGGGAGGAGGGGTGGGGAGGAAGACAGCAGCACAGGAGAAGGGATGAGCGAGAGAGAGAGGAGAGAAAGTTGGTGAGAGTGAAGGAAGAGAGAGACAGAAACGATGAG
Source organism: Branchiostoma floridae x Branchiostoma belcheri (assembly GCA_019207045.1). Lineage (NCBI taxonomy): Eukaryota > Metazoa > Chordata > Leptocardii > Amphioxiformes > Branchiostomatidae > Branchiostoma > Branchiostoma floridae x Branchiostoma belcheri. The sequence goes on from CM033031.1 coordinate 409,576, forward strand.
AGAAGACGAGAAGACAAGCAGAGGAAACCGGAGAACCCCTTCGAAGGGGAGGAGGGTGGTGCAGAGGGGGAGGGGGGCGAAGAGGAGGCAGACAAGGACCAACCCAACTTCGAACTCTCCGGAGCGCTGACGGAAGAGACCAACAAGTTCCGAGGCGTGGTGATTAAGTACCGCGAGCCGCCGGAGGCGCGAAAACCCCGGAAACGGTGGCGGCTGTACCCATTTAAGGGAGAGGAGGCGCTGAAACCCTTACACATCCACCGCCAGAGCGCGTACTTGCTGGGACGTGAGAGACTTGTGGCAGACATCCCGATCGATCACCCGTCGTGTTCCAAACAGCACGCGGCGCTGCAGTACCGGTTGGTGGATTACGAGAAACCGGACGGCACAACGGGCCGGCGCGTGAAACCGTACATCATCGATCTGGAGTCTGCGAACGGAACGTACGTGAATAACCAGCGCATCGAGGCGAGTCGGTATGTGGAACTGCTGGAGAAGGATGTGGTGAAGTTCGGGTACAGCTCGCGGGAATACGTGCTTCTACACGACACTTCCGACACGTCCGGCGTGCAGGCGGGAGAAGATGACGAGGGGTTGGACGACTAGACGTCGCACTCGTGTGTCCGTTAGCGTTTTGTTTTTGTCAGGGTTGTCTCCAGGACCTGTGCCGCTGGATGGAGATTTACTTGTTTGGATGTACAAAAATTTCAGCATCAACTATTACTGACATAAAAGTGTATTTTCTTAGATTGAAGTGACAGATTTAACAAGTGATAACAATTAAAGGCAACAACATGGGCTCTCGATGAGTGGAGCAGACAAAAAAGTCAAAGCTGGAACTTCTGGAGAAGGATGTGGTAAAGTTCGGGTACAGCTCGCGGGAATACGTGTTATTACACAACACTTCTGACACGTCTGGCGTGCAGGCAGGAGAAGATGATGAGGGATTGGACGACTAGATGCCGTACTTCTGCATAAATTAGTGTTTGCCGTACTCGTTACTTGTGCATTCGTTAGTCTTTGGTTGTCAGGACTGTCTCCAGGACCCATCCCTCCATCTTGGAAATTTACTTGTTTGGATGGAGAAAAATTTTGCACCTGCTGTCTGAATTTGGGACTTCATAGCATGAAACCGATGACATGAAAATGTATTTTCCTAGATCAAAATGACAGATTTAATAACTAAAATCAACATCATAACATGAGTGGGACTTTCAAAAATTAAAAGCTGTAGACAGCCCTGTTGGTTACCATCAGTTGTGATGTTGTTGTACACCAACAAACTAGCTCAGTAGCTGTGTTTGGTGCCTTTGTGAGTGTAGCTTGTCGGGACGAAGGCCATGTAAATATCAGACAGATTTTAGAAGAAGAATAGTACTGTAGACTTTGTAGTCATGTTGAATGATTTGCTATGTGTTGATGGAGGTCGTATATTGTGTCGGGATTGAACAGTCAAAACTGTGTATGAAGACCAGTCGGGGGACCAATAAAAACTGGTCTATGTAGACAGGCGGTCACTATACTTTATTAGACAGGATTCTAAATGCTTGTGTCAATGGGGAACACATGGTCTTAACTTTGAGATTACGAACTTGTATTAAGGTTTGATAGTGCATGTAAATATCATAGGGAAACAGAAAAGTGCAGGTTGTGTTAAAATGATCATTGTGCTTTTTTTCCTCATTGTACTTGGCAGTGATATTGAAGGATTTGTTTAATGCATCAACTTGAAATTGCAGGAGTTAGCTTCAAAATTTTACACAACTTTGATTTGATTCTGATCTCCAGTAGTGACTGATAATGATATCATTTCACTATTCTAAATGAAGTCTGGGTGATTGATGTAAAAGCAGAAAGAATTGATTGTCACATTTCCAGAATATGCTGTACACTTCTGAACAATGGCACCTTTTGTCCTGCACATGTATCTACTAGATGCACTGGTGCACCCCCAGTTTTAAAAAGGTGCACAGCTCCAATTTTGGATGCACCAAAGTTTACATGCACTTAGTACTTCCAGTCCTGTCCACTTTTCAGTTCTGTCTTTGCCAAAGAATGTCACTGAAAGTAGGTTGTATTGAGTATTGGTAGTCTTGTCTTTCTGAGTGTACAGTTAGTGCTATATATACACATGGCAATGTACTACATTTAGTGTAGCTGGAATGTGTGTATGAATGCTTGTAGTCTTCCTACTGTTCCCGACATAGAAAGAGTTACTCCATCACTGTTTTTTTCCTGATAGTGATCATATTTTGTAATCTTGTATCCTGTTGTTTGTAGTTTGTACATGTACTTACCTAACATTGAGAGTAATAAAAATTCAATACCACAGTCATGGTGTATAGGGCAATGCCCATCTCTGTTTCCTTAGCCCTTGGGCCACTCAGCCAAACAGCACAAAGTAGTCACCATTGGCGTTGAGATTTGGAATGTCGGCCAATTCCTTTTTCCCCAGCAATGTGGAGCCTTTGAAAATTTTAGTATTCGTTTCTTACAATATAATAAATATATGGTAGTACTTACAGTTTTAGAATCAGCAAAGTCTCACACAAATATCTTTGCACTGTACTGTAAAGATTTAATCAAAATTTAAAAATCTAAAATTCAATCCCTGGTTTGACCTACACAAACGCCTGTAACCATGACGAACAAACCATCCTCAATTAACGGTTACTCAAGCAACTATTCAGGAAACGGTTAGACGTTTCAGATCAGTGACACATGAGGGTCAATAAACAAAGATAGTGGATGTTATCTGAATCGTCTGGCCGTTACCAAAGTCAAATCCAGTTGCTTAACTGTTATCTTACATATCCCATTACCTGGATACCCAGTCACACAGGTGTTGTGTTGCACAAAGATACCAAATCCAGACCAGAGACTTTGGTAGACAGCTTGTCAACTCTCTGGTCTAGTTGGTGAAGTCCAGTAAGTACATTTTCGATACCCAGACTAAAAATAATCTCTAGAAATCTTTCTATCTACTTAGAACATTTCTCTGTGCCATATGGGCAAACATTTGGAAGCGCTATGAACAGTATATAAAACATTGAAATACAGTTTCTAACATAAATATTAGCAATGGCTTATCACCATTTCCACATTGTGCATTTTATCACATAACAGATAATATTTAATCTTACAAGATATATAAGATTGAACATAGCAAAGCCATGGCTCTCAACAGACATGCCATGTTGAGCCCAAGTAACGTGCAATAATAGTAAATTCCTAAGTTAAAATATTTGGACTTGAAAATCTTCCCTATTTGCCTTGTCAGACATCTTTTTTCTTTTAGAGTTAACAACCTTAGATCCTGAGAAAACCCATTATTATAGTTACATATATGAATCCTACAATATCATAATATCAACTTTTGCCAACAATCTTAAAGCAAAGGCATAAATATTACATTTTGGCAGATAAAACAATAGTGGCAACATACATGTAACGTTACATGTATTTTACAAGGTCCCAAATCAAAACAGTCACATAAAACTATTGCAGATGAACCTTGCCTGACTGAGGCCACACCGGTTTATTTCATTGGTCCTCTGCCATTATAAGATGAAAACCTGGCAAGAGGACATAATAAAAGCAGAGGATAAGGAGGAAAACTTGAACATGACCCTCTTCACTGCATAAAACTGAGTGTACGAGGTATAAACCTGGTCCTCTGAAAACATTTCATTTTCCAGCCATATTTTTCTTGAATCCAAGAACAGCCAAAATCCAATTGGACTGGCTTTAACATAAACCACCAAAACCCTGCAAAATATATTTAACTTTATGCAAAGTACCCGTAACAGTTACTCAAGCAACTGGATAGAATTTGGAAATGGTGAGACATTTCTGACAGCATCTGGTGTCTTACATCAGTGACTAAACAAGAATTTGGAGTCACCAGCTTTTACACAAATACTGTAAATTGATATGTTGATGACATAGAGACTTTTCCAAGATGACAATTTTATCCAGTTGCTTGTGAATGAGTAGCTGTTACTTTCTGTACCTTATTTGCTGGATGTGTAACCTTTGATAAGCTAAACTTTGACGTAACCAGATCCAGTAAATGTTGTTGCACCATTTGTGAAAACGTCAAGCTAGGATTTTAAAATATATGTACACAATTCATGTACATCTCAACAAATTCCAGAGGGAATTCTACGTCTAGTAAAATTACATATTTATATATATTATAACATCCAAATATCAGTGGCCTTGTGAGATTGTTGAACTGTTCCTATCTTATCACGACTTAGAGTTTTACTCTGGATCAGAGTTTAAGTACTGTCACTTACAACAGTCATCCCTAAAACGAGACGGGGGCACCATAGACTTCCTGCAACTTATGATCCACTGCTCACCAAGTCACCTGTTCCATCTACATGTACACAACGTGGCGTCACAGCAGCAGTGGATTGCGCATAACTGGACAAAGACTGGAGAAAGATTGGCAGTCCAAAATTGGGGCAAAACTAAAATTGGACCAATCCAAAATTGGGGCAAGTCCAATTTTTGTGTTGGATGCTACGGTTTAACTCTGATCCAGAATGACTTTTGTAAACACAGAAGAACTATCAAGTTATAGAATTTTGCACGTTTCAGACACCAGGCACATATTTAATGATTGACATGGTAACTAAGTGCCGTTGTCACGACGTTGGCTGCTGTTTTTTCCTCTCCTTGTTCCACTCGTCTCGGATGATCCAGTAGTCCTGCGTCTGCATCTCCTTCAGCCGAGACACCGCCCGCTCAAACGCAAAAATCTCTTCTTCTCCCGTAAAAATACTGGCTGCTGAGTTATCCTAGGAAGAACAGTGGGAGTTTATATTCAAATCTTTGTTACTATTTCTGCATCTACATAACCGATACAACCCCATTCAGCTGAGACGCCACACCTGCTGAAAAGCAAAAATCTCCTCCTCTGGTTTACATTTCTGCTTCTAAGATATTACACATTCTATGATGTATTTACCAATTTGTACACAATTAGGGTTATCTCTCCAAGATTGCAGTTAAATTCATCTATGGAAACAGTACAACTTTTATTGCTGCATAATTTTTAAATCTGTATTGTATATCTGCCTTTTCCAACAACCGCCACTTAACCCGACAGTGAGTGTGTGTGAGAAGTAGTGGTGCTGATATAAAACTTAGGCTTAAACAGGAAGGATAAAGTCATGGGTACAATTCCAATTTGGCCTTCCTTGAGTAAAAATTGTTACCATATTTCAAGTAATTTTTTCTGACCGTGCCGACTTGTATGTTGAGGTCGTCCATCAGAAGCCTGTTGTAGTCCGAGTCTGTCGCTCCCACTGTCTCTGCTAGGAACAGCTCCTCTGGGTTAACCGCTGCTGACCACACCAGACGCACCTGAGGCAACATAAAATACACAGTTACATACAATCATGTACACACAGAGACAGACACACACACGCACAGACAGAGCTCCCACCGCCTCCGCCAGGAACAATTCTTCTGGACTCACTGCTGCCGACCACACCAGACGGACTTGAGACAAGATAACAAATGGTTAAACACACACACACACACACGGCTCACACCATCTCCGCGAGGAACAGCTCCTCTGGGTTCACTGCTGCAGACCAGACCAGACGAACCTAATGTAACATATCAAACACTTAACCACACACTGAAACACAAGCAAACACACCCACACGTACACATGCATACACACAATCTACGGTGGGTTTGTTCACAGGTGACTACTTTGATGCTACAATTTTATCTTACACGTACATGCAGGATTCAAAATACAGATTGCATATTACCTCTCCAACTGAAGTCAGGTAACCATTTTTACATATAACTTTATTGCACAACAATTGTACGAGGTACAAAGTATGGCATCTACATAACTACAGTGCTATAACTTAACTTAAGGCTTATCTAACTAATACAGGAGTTTTTACATGTACAACTGAGTGAAGTGAGGAAAGTTGTGTAAAGTGCCTTCCCCAGTAGCATGGCAGTATTTAAACTCAGGACCTAGCTACAGTAACTTGACTGTACTGTTAATCACCACAGTTCCCATGCAGCCCACCTTGTTATCATACAGAGTGTCGACCAGCGTGATGAACCTGCGCGCCTGAGTCTTCAGTGTCAAGTTCATCTGGGGAACATTCCGCACGATCACCGTGTCAAACTCCTGGCTCAGCTTCAGGTAGTCAGCGGCTCCCAGCGGCTAAACAACACATGGAAAATTAATATAGTTAAACTAGTTCAATCATGGAAATACTGGTACCTTAAAGGTAACATTTGCAAGCAAATATGCAATGTTTAGTTTCACATTGTCTAGCCTAACAAACTACTGCTCTGTTCATTTTTACTCTGACACATACAATGTATAAAGACAAGCCCCTCAAGCTCTGTCCTATAACTTGCTACATTTATTATATATATTTGGCCTCCTTTGGTCAATATTGACCATGGTAAAATCCTAATTGATATCAGCCCTACAGCGTCGACTGTGGCTAAACAGTCCTATATGAGAATGACAGTCTCTGCTACATAGGGCACATCTGTAAGTGACTCAGCTCTGTTGCAGACTTCTTGCTACATTATGTAATAGAACACCACAGGGTGTCTACTAACTTTATCAGTAACCATGGTGACAGCTTTTCAACTTTCCAACTGGTTAAGATTTAGAGGTTACTTTCGGACATTGTGAGTGACATCCATCACTCTTCTTCACCCAGAGTCTCTAAAATGAACTGGAAGAATGATTTTATTTTAGTTACTTGAGCCTACCTTTTCACACAGGTCCTGGAACTGGAAGTCTGCAACACGGCCGCAGGCTATCGGCACGTGCAGGTCTCTTCCCAGGAGACGTAACATTCGTGGGGCTTTTTCTGTAACAGGAAACATCAGTTAAATCTTATCAAAGGTCTCACAAGAATCCCACCAAGGCTGTCTCCAGACCCTCCATCCTGCACTCCTGGGTATGTATGTAACTGAGCTAAGAGTAATAAGCTTTCACAAGAATCAGAGTCAGGCATATATACTGAAGCTGAGAATGAAACTACTTAATGTGCCAGTATGTCTATAAATATTTTGGACCTGCAATGGACATACTTGCTGAAGTTATGGACATACACAAAGAAAAAAGGAAGAAACAAAGGAGAGAGGGAGAGCTGAAAGAAGGCAGGAAAGGACAAAGGGAGGGAGGAGGAAGGAGGGAAGGAAGGAAAAAGAGATGGAAGGAACACATGAATGAATGGATTCACAAACAAACATTTTTCCCTGACCACCTCTTACCTGCTGTTTCTCTGGCCGTCATTTCCTGGAATATTCTGTCCAGCTCCTTGTCTGCCTTTTTATGGGTGGACCTAAAACAGAAAACAGAAATCACAAACCCTTATTAGCAATTATGGACAGAAGGGACAATCATAATAATTTTATCTTATAATTTTGTAAAGGGTAAACATGTACAAGTCACAGTATGTTACTAACAAAGACTCTCTCTAGGATAGTAGAGTTTCCTTTTACACGACCGGTCAACTGTCATGTAATACCTGCTGCCTATCAGATTTGGATTTTCTAATAAAGTCTCTCAAGTCTCATCTTCCTCAGAGCTTCTAATTTATAACTGGACTTCTGCTTCTCACTGCTATATGTAGCCGATGAAGGTGGCGCTTTTGCGGTGAGAACACTATTCCTAGAAAGTTTGCTCTGAGAAAGATCTCTGCAAGCGTTGAAATGTCAGCAGGTAATATCAATTGGTTCTGTAAAAGAAAACTCTACTATCCTACGACCTACCAACATGATGAAACTATTTTCGAAAGTCTCTCTAATATCTTTGGTCAAACTCAATCGAAACAAACCATAATTCTTTCCTGCATGATAGCTGACTGCAAAAATCTTTAGTAAGCCAAAGGGCAAGCTTAAAAAGACATTTAAGCTTAAAACTATCAGTAAAATGATAAAGTGGTGAGAAACTGTATCATAGAACAGCCCAAAGTGCTTTTGACATGCTATTTTTTTATATTTGTTTTACTCAATGGTCACCACGTAACAAGGCCTGAAGCCACTCAAGGTTACGGGTTACATGATTGGAACTGTAACAGCAACTCTTCGCCCTAGGTCAGAAACATCATGATTGAGACCAGCCTAATTGCTCACTATGAGTGAGGACTAACTGACCCAATGGGCGAAGCAGGGGTTACGAGGGCTGCTCAGGAGATTCCCTAACCCATTTTAAATGAAAAACTGCCTGAGTAACGTACAAGAAGAAGACTTTCCCAGCAGTAGGCATGCCCTGTAGTCTGTAGTCTGTGCCGGAGTCCAGCGCCAGGCAGTCACATCGGTACTGTGGGGGGAGGGGGGGGGGGTTAGATTGCACAGCATTTTTGGAAATGTTACTAACATAGTTTGTCAGTAAAACTGAGCACCCTTTCCTTCTCTCATTGTCATTAATAAGCTATTTTCTAGCATTGTGAGAATAGGAATGCATGCTAATTTATTGTTATCCTTTGTAACAGTTACCCCTTCCAAAGTTTTTAGCATTATCGGGTCTCCTGAATTCACCGTTAAGCGTTACTAACTTGTAAGACCCCCAAGCAGACCCTTATCTGTAATCAAGACAATTAGTGTTACATTGTACAGCATTTCTCTTTGACCATTTTTGACTTACAAGTGGCAGAGCAAACAAAAAGAAACAATCATGTGAGGAAGAAATTGTGATTATAGCAAGCTCTTCTCTGGATTAAGTTAATGTTACATTGCTTAGTTCATTATTAGCATATTACATAGTATCTTTTATTAAAAAAATTTGTGTTTTCTTCAAGTAAAATTCCTAACGATAAAACAAGCATGATCTCGGGTTGTTAATTTTACCTTCAGAATCTTGATAAAAGGCACAAAGTTGGACCGCTGTAAACCGTTCTTGTAGAGATCTGTAGACACAGAGGGTGCGGCAGTGGCAATACAAAATGTATGAACATAACACAACAAAGAGACATTACAGAGAATTGTTACAATTATATATGTTACACCTTCCTGAAATAGCACAGACATGAAAAAAAGGCACGAAAGGTGAAAATTAAGTTTACTTACTGTTAGTGTAGCTTTAAATTTAAACACATGCTTTACCAGACCCCAGCCCGATCTCAAAAAAATCTACAGTAGGGGTACGGGTCTGTCTGTAGAACTTTTTCAGAAGGCCCTTCATCAGAGGGAAGAGAACCTTTGATTAAGGACTCACACCCCAGGAAGCCAGTCACAACACACCAAAATTGGCCAGCAGGCTATCACAGTAGCAAATCGTGGTCGAGATGTAGCTCAAGGGTGTACTGAGTTACTTTTCAAAATAACAGCAGAACTTTGTTCAAAACTGCAAGCTGTTGTTTGGAGAAGGAGGAGAAATGCAGCTTTAACAATTCCCTTCTATAAGCCTCAGGGGAAACATAACAACAAAGTCTTACCATCAGGGTGCCTGTTGGAAGTGGCCACCACCACCACTCCTCTGTTGAACAGTTCTGTGAACAAACGTTTCAGGATCATGGCGTCCGCGATGTCTGTAACCTGCAACAAAACACAAAACATGCTCACAAACTACAGTAGTTGAACAAATGTCTATTTTCTCTCCTTTTCTGAGCTGGTATGAGATACTTAGTAGTTTGTTCAGTAAATATCAAATTGGTCAAAATACAAGAGCCAGGATTCATGTACAAATTCAGGCTCATAAATTGTTGAACACATATTCCAGTTTGATTATACTTGCAGTTGTACATGCATATATGAAGGCATGACTATTTCCTTGTTCTTTTCTGCACTCAGGAATAGGATACTTATCAGTTGGTACAGCATAGAGTGAGTCCAAAACAAACGTACAGCAGCCATGTTTCATAGGAATATGAATTTTGAACACATCAGTTCTAGGTGTGACTACTTCTTGTGCTGTTCTGAGCTGGTATTAGATACTTTAATTAGACAGTTACTAGTTTGTAAAGCGTATAGCGAACCTGAAACTCGTCGAAGCACAGCAGCCATGTTTCATCACTGATCTCCTCTGCGACCGGAGGGATGGGGTCGTACGCCTGCGACCTTCGGCTGCCCTCTACTCGCGCCGGCATCTGACTCTTCTGCCGGTGGATTCCTGAGGAGCACAGCACGGAATGGGTTATGCTTATCTATGTTTCATAAATGTCCACAAGAGTTATACATTGTACATGTATATATCTAGTCTCTACCAGACTCCGGATCGCTGGAAAATCGTAGAAATGGAACAAATAGAGAAGAATATAACCGGCCAGGGAACAGCTCGCGCGTAATTGTTGTCTAGCCGGCTATATTCCTCTGGCCGGCATACTCCTCTATTTGTACCATTTCTACGATTTTTTATAGCGACTCGGAGTCTGGTAGAGACTAGTATATATCCATGTTATCACATTTGCAGTTGTGGCATCCTTAAGAATGATGTGTGAATATAGGAAGAATTGAGTACTTTTGGGAATCGAAAGATAGTACTACTAGACTAAGTGTAGTCTACTAGCAAAGGTTTTCATTAATCTTGAACCCTTAAAGTTTGGTCAGATGAAATTCTGTCCTGGTTTGGAGAAGGAAAATCTAGAAGACCTAAGAAACACAGGCTCCGCAGGCTGTAACAAACAGAATTGGCGTCAGGCCCGCTTCAAACCCTTTATGTTGACACTAAACCAGATAGAGAGAGAAAACTCACTTGCATGGACATCCAGCATGAAGGCGTGGAAGTGGACCCGCTTCTTCTTGGTGACGCTGACGTGTGTGTAAAACAGGTCCATCAGCATGGACTTCCCTGAGCCTGGAACACAGGTGGGAGATCATACAGGGTATCACATCTAAGTTTTATATGATACATGTACGTGCATGTAGAACTGGTCAATGAGCATGGACTTCCCTGAGCCTGGAACACAGGTGGGAGATCATACAGGGTATCACATCTAAGTTTTATATGATACGTGCATGTAGAACAGGTCCATCAACATGGACTTCCCTGAGCCTGGAACACAGGTGAGAGATCACAGAAGGTCTCATATCTACGTTTATATGATGTCATAGATAATTCTTTATCATGTGTCTTTATCATGTGTTTGATACGTCACATTTGTTCATGATATCATAAATCTATCAGAATGTGTTACTAGTAGATATGATTGTAGAAATATACATAGTTGCTTACAAAAAGAACCAATATGCCAATTTTATCGATAAAAACATTAGACTTACCAACGTTTCCATAGAGATATAAACCGTTTGGAGCTCCCTGTTTGTGCCGCAAACCAAAGAGCTGGAAGGACAGAAAAAAAAGGTCAGAGTTAAGATTTGCAACAGAGCCGTAAATTTACAAAAATCATTGAATACTTAATTTGATGATCTTTCTTGAGTCTTGTGTTTCTTCTTCTTGAACACACAGTTCAGCTAGCGCCATTCTTGCGCGACATGTGTTTACTAAGAAACATGAACACATTTTGCTTTTACTTTTAGATTACCTTTCCCAGATAGCTCTGCTGGTGCGGCCGGTACCCCACGCTCCCGTCCTTCTGTGACCTCGACAGAACCTCATGAAGTTTCTGTAGCTCCTGTATCACAGTCAGCTGGTGCGGGTCCCGACTCAGGTAACCCACATCCACCGCGTTCTGGTAACTCTCTAACGGGCCGGACTCGCAAGGAGTCAGGAAAAGTTGCTGCCCGGATATGTTTACTCCATTGTCTGTGGATTCTGTGGCTTCTGTTGTTGTTGTGCTGTTGTTATTGTTGTTTATCGTAGCTGTGGGTACACGAGCTTGCACGGCAGCTGCAGAGGAAAACAGATCACATTTTGACGAGACGAACTGAGGAGGTTTATATAGAAGGTAGTTGACTGATGAGTTATGAGTTATGTTAAGGTAACAATCATCATTGTCATCATCATACAGCCGATATGTATATATTATGAATATAATTTATGAATGAAAACATTAGGGTATCCTTGATACCAACTCCCTTGTGGATTATCAAAATATTGAGATGCCAAGAGTGAAAAATGCTCAATTTGTATGTTTCGATGATCAGCTGCTTGTTTATAACTTTCTATGCTATCTATATATGGCATAGCAATGATACTAGTAATTCCTCTTCCGAGGGGCCTACTGTAAATGCGGTAGCGGGAAAATGGACTTTTCGCGGTGGTTTTATTTCGCGGTAGCACCATGCACTGTAGTCTCTTACTGTTATGGAAAAATGTTCGCGGTGGTTTTAAATTCGCGGTGAAGCGGTCGCCGCGAAAACCGCGAACATTAAATCCACCGCGAACATTTCTGCATTTACAGTATTTATATTTACGGGGGCAAATTATTGAACAATCTGAGGCCTTTTTGAACATATTCTTCTTCTTCTGTACAACTTTTAGTAAAAAGACGACTTCCTCTATTTTTGTTGTTGTTGTTGTTGTCCTCGTTTAACGTCTATTATTTCGCTAGACGTGGTCTCTTGGTGCTGAGTAACACATGGTTCGCTTTTGAGTCAATAGTCTCTCTTGGTATTTAACTCTTGGTTCCTTGTGCTTGAGAGTTGCTGGAGGAGTTTCTAGGAGAGTACGTCGAAACGGTGTGTACTCTCAATGTACTGGGAGAAGGCCATGTACATCTGTTTGTTGATTCCTCTATTTTATGAGTTGTCATCGAGGCTGATAATCACACTTCTACACTCCAGTACAACAGAGAAAGTTCGTAGTTTGAAGGACTTTGAAGCTCTGTTGTCTTTTACCGAGCTGTTAGTCAGCAGCCGGTCCAAGAGAAGTCGGCTTCGCTGATCAATTTTAGTAAATACCGATGGCTTACTTACCTCGTTGGCACAAAGCGGTAGATCTTAGTCTGTGTGGCTGCGAAGTTATTAGTCTAAGTTGTAAACAGCTTCGACAGAGACGCGTATAAACACAAGTTCGACAGGCTAACCTGCTCAAGGGCGCCGCCATTACTGTGACCCCGTTTGGGTTACTTGTCAAAAGCGCCGACTAGTGTTCGGTGACAGTACTGCAGCAAAAAAACGCCGTTCCAAGGCTGCAGTACTGTAGTGGAATACTAGTTGGCGCTTTAGTGCCGCTAGGTTGCTGTCAGTCTATTACAGATGTTGTTGTTGTCTCTTTTATCCGCTTGTTTCGTCGGAAGATGGTCACATGTGCTGTCTTTTCTCTCTTACTGTGCTTCTTTCTCTTGTGTACTTCTCTTGCTGCTTTTTCCCAATTGGTCGGCATGTAGGCACACATCTGTCGATACACTTTCTCTCTTCTCTTCATTATCACATGGTCTTCTCCGTTCTTTTCACATGTGTATGAATTCTTACTTCACATGTGTGTTATCAATTTCCTGTCAAAACGTGTGTTAAAACGTTTCGTTTGCAGGATGTAATCCATCATTGCTTTTTGCAGTCTCTCTGATCCTTCTGTGCTGATTTCCTCCAGGGTACCAGAGTATATTTCCAGGCTTCCTGTTCTCTCTAGCTGGTCTCTTTTAGGCACATGTATGTTTCCCTCTCTAGCTTTTCTCTTTCTTCTTCATATTTGCAACACTCCCAAAGGTAATGGTCAATGGTTTCTGGTCTCTTGCACTGTTCACACTTGTCAGTCTCACATTCTGGATTTGTATGTATTTCCATGCAGTTCAGCCTTGTGTGTCCACTTAACACTTGATTCAATAATATGTTTCCTTTTCTGTATGGCTTATTTCCAATCCTTCTTGCACCCACATTTTTTATAGCATTGTGTCTTGTTAAGCACTGTATGGACATGTCCTATCTGTTCTGCCAGCTCTTCTTAGAACTTTCTCTGAGTTCTCTTCTTATGTCTTGTTTCGTTAAATGTGGCGTCATCATGTACACACACACACACATACAAATGTACGCTTGCGCTATTGCACACACAACCATACACTCATGCACATGCGCACACACACACACACACGCATACACATACACACACACACACACCACTTAAAATAAACACCAGGCAACCAAAATGCCCTCTTTAAACCTTTTATTGTAAGAAAATCTCATTTTCATGACATCAACAGCCCATAGTTCAGTGATAATACTGGAAAAAAACAATTTAGTATATTTTGCATTGCATGTTCTCTTTAAGAAAACGAAGGTAAAAAGATAAGGAAATTAGCAGCACCACAAATTAATGTATAACCTTATATATAATATGCTTTGATAATAATCTTTTATCTGAAAAGCTCAACTCTTTCAGACATTCCAAAAGATAGATAAAACTGCAATAAAATTAGATACATAAAATAACTTTTTCAATGCATTACATGCAAAGCATTACAAATAAATTATATGATACATTATAGATTCTGCTCAACATTCCCAGCAACGAAATGCAAATTTCATAGCAAACTTTGATAAAACAACCACCCTGACTTTAAAGTGCTAGATTGGTGCAAAAAGATGAAATATTTGAGTCAAATATAATATTACAAATGCACATTGTAGCTCTCAATGCTTCATTGTGGTAAGTCAAAGATTTACAATCACCGTGTAAAACGTAATATAATTACTAATAGTCCATAAATCATTTAAAATCTATCACCTGAAACTAAGTAATGTAACATTTGATTATAATATCAATATGTTGCACTATGTAAAACATAAAGAAATGTTACAAAATGATCGGTATTTGCTACTTGATACTACATGGTAGTAAAATGATAGCCCAATAATTGTAAGCTCACCCAATAAGGCAAGCAACATGCATATAATTCACTGTGTTAAGCATACTTACAAGCCCTAAACAATGAAGGCAAATGGTAGCAACTTCCAAAGGAAGCTTTGACTTAATACTGTACTGTAACATAATTTTAGCAACATTATGCAACAATTTGCAACCGTTTTCCAACAAGCATATCTCGTAAATTATCCACCGTATTTATACATTTTTGTGTGGCTAAATCTGAATTATCTCACTGAAGTGGGGCAGTTTCAAATGATGTAACTTTCAAATGATGTAACAGAGCGCTCAACAGATTTCACTGATAAAAACAAACCTTGTTACACATTGTGTGTTTTGTTGCCTTTTTAGTTAAACTTCTACATTTTTCCCATTCTTAAGTCAAGGGTAATTTCACTGATAAAAACAAACCTTTTTACACTTTGTGTGTTTTGTTCCCTTTTTAGTCAAACTTCTACCGTAACGGTTTGCACGATATTCCCATTATAAAGTCGAGGGTAACAAAAATCCAATTCAGGATGCAGCACAAATGACAACTTGCCACAGTCTATTGAGATACCTTTAACTGGAACGGTAGTTCACCTTTATCCGTTGGGTAACCTATATCCGTTGCATGCTTTTAAAAACAGGGTATTTGGGGATATCACGTTGACAGATGATAGTTTAAAATTCCAATATTTTCAGTACATTGCAATTTAAAACTACCACACGTCGAATTGATTTGTTTTGCCAAAAAACGGATAAAGGTTACCCCGCGGACAAAGGTGAACTAGTGTTAAGCGCCACAGCAAAGACTTTTACACACCTTATTTATTGCTTTGAAGGTTTTCAAGTGTAGTTTATAGTTACTGTGAAATAGTTTCTCACTATATATAGGATCACACTTAACTTTGAACTCCCATGCAAAAAAGCTAGACATCATCTACATTGTTTTCCTTTGTCATGCATGTATATAATATATATTGTGCAATGAGTGCACATGCGTGGCGAGTTAAGTACAGCTTAGAGTTCGTGCATAGTGAAAAATTTGCAACATGTCGTTTTATGGCTTCATATAGGCAATGCTGACAAACAGTTTTGACAATTTTCATTCCAATACATTATTTAACAACAACAACAACTATAATATAATAATTATTATACATAGCAACTGTAACCGTAAGCTTTAAGCCTTGACAAACATAACTATTCTAAAAAGTAAATATAACTAAACACCTTTTAGGCTTGCATATACTTATCTTTTAAATTTAGTAGTTTTGGTTTGTCATTTGTATCATTTACAGCAGATATATTTTCAGTAAAACACAAATATCAAGTGGATCTGTATTTTGCACACTATAGTTAGTTATTGCTTCCACATTTTTGTTTGATCAGGAAAAACTCAAAGGGTTGTTGATAAAAGGAATTTGCAAAGTTTTGGTTCGGCTAAATCTAAAGGAAAACAAAATCCTCTTGACAAGCATATCTAGAAAACCCAGGCTATCTTAGCCTTTTGCCGACTAATACCATAAAAACTATAAAATCTTACTTTTGATTGCCACAAATTTGCCTTAAAGTTACATGTTTGTCTAAACACAACAATTCTGCAAACTTGGCTCTTTGCATCATTTTCCCTGGCCTTTTAACACAAACATGTGAAAATGTCCATTGCAATTTTTTCATTAAAATTTACATACTATCAAGTGTTGAAACATTGCCGATATATGATCTATATGATCTATATAAACTAACAGCCATTGCAAGTTTCTTGAATGTCCCTTTAGTGTTTGGCTAAATTTAATTTATATTTAGCCCTGAATTTTTCAAGATAACATAGACTACAAACTAATGTACATTAAACCATAACCAAATTGAATATAACACCATAGTGCACATAAGTCATTTGGTACAACAAATTGTGAGTTTTGTTCTATTTCACTTGTGTCGCGGTCATACGTAAAATTTACATTATTGTGCACCAGTATACAGCATGTCCTTTTGCTTCTTCTTGTTTTGCTGACAATTTACTTTTAAATCATCTGTGAATAATTGCTATGCACCACTGTATACCTAACACTGAATTTGGAGCCCAGCTTTGAAAGGAATTGTACACGCATAATGTACATGTCACAGTTGAACAGTGCCGATAGTTACCAATGTTGTGCATAGTTAAAGAGATGAACCTTGTGTTCTGCTGTAAGGTGGGGGAAAACTATTAGTGGTCAAGTTCCCACTGGCTTTGACCCTTTTCCTTCATGTCTGCCGGCCAAAATAAAACACACAAATCAGCCAAACTTCTTCTTGGAAAGTAACACAGAGTACTCCAGGTACACAGAATTTCTACAAAGTAACACTCTTAGAAGTAGAGAACTATAAATGCAAACATTTTGAAATTTCATTCCCCCTCTTAAATTTACATACTATCAGACTCGCTGTTACAAAATCTACATAAATTATGACCTTATCATCCAAGAACTCATTTTGTGCCGTTAACTACACTGTTTCAAACTTGAGTTTACTGACAAGAACAGGAGAGGTTAAACCTTCTACAGAAGTTCTGTAAAGTTGTGCTCCGACATCTTTAGATGGGAAAATGTAGTGAGCTGTAGTCTGCAGGTGGTTCTAGGAGAAACATCCTGTTTTCTTGACACTTTAAGACTTCTTCCATATGGTGTAGAAGACCCAGCTAGGAAGATGAGGTTAAGGATAATCTGTTTGTCAATTTTAATACAATATTCAGGTTTGAGTCATTTAATCTTCTTACAGATTAGCGTGATGACCCAAGAAGAAGTCTTTACTGTTACTTAAAGTTTATAAATGCACCTGTTGAATGTGAATTCATACAATGTCATATAATATTTCACTTTTGCAGTCACTATTGGTTTACTTTGAATTCAGAAGGAAGAGAGGGGAGGTTTTGGTGGTGTTTTAAATTTGCAGATGAAACAGTTCTCATTCAAGGCAGCCGCGGAATGGGTCATGAAATTGCTGTTGAGTTGAGTAACATCGCAAAAAAAAGCAAAAACTAGAAACGCAACATTTTTAAGAGTACCAACATTTTCAAGAGCACCAAGATTTACCATAACAAAACCATTACAGTAACTGATATTTTGCACTAATAAGAAATTTGTAATTTGTCTCAGAAAGGATACAGTTCATGGTAAGACGTAAGAAAACCATTTCTGATAATACTTAAGAAAGGATACAGTTCGTGGTAAGACGGGATGGCGATCACCTCCTTTAAGAAGTCGACCGGCTTCGGAAGCTGCTTGAGCTGCTCCTCAAACTTCTGAGGAACGTCGTTGGTGTTGGCGCCGTGAGTCCAGTACTTACCTGACGTCTTCAGCACCTTCAGGGACAGGTCAAGGATCTTCTGCGGAAGGTCAAGATGGTCGTCTGCATAGGTAAAAGGGTAAAGGTCAGTGTTAGTAGTTGAAGATGGATACAGAATACAGAAGATAAATTGTTACTCGGGTTTAATGCCATGTCTTAAGCACCTTCCAGGACAGGTCAAGGATCTTCTGAGGAAGGTCAAGATGGTCGTCTGTGAAGGTCAGAAACGGTACAGGTCAACGTCAGTAGTCTTTTTCAAGGTCAGTGTGATATTGGTGGCAACATCTGGGAACTCGAACCCAAGACTTCTTTGCCAAACACCCTAACCATCATGCCAGCACAATGCCACCTATATCTAACGCATGTTGTTAAACAGACTGTATCGTGCTTTTACTGAGACCATACTTATCTTTTGTAGTCACTTAAATGTGTTAATCTCTTCTGTACATTAGGTTTTTCAATCTGCTATAATAATTGCATGGGACACAGATAAAATAACTCAAAAAGGTTTTTAAAAATGTCTAGTCTGTGGATTTTTCTAGCTATTTTTACCTACATTAATGAAAGGCCTGTGATGTTTCTTGACTGTGTCCTTTCAGTAATTCTAATAGACAAGCAGAATCTGGGAATTGATGGCACGGAACTCTTCCCCAAGGCACTCCCACACGCAGCTGATGCACACAGCATTAGTCATGACTAGGGCTGGGTATCGGTACAGCGTACAGGTACAAAACCGTTTTTTCTAATTGGACCGGTCCAGAAAAACCAGACCTGAAAAAATTAGGTGGACCGGATGTTGGACCGATTAGAAAATTAACAGATTATCTTATAAGGCATTCACACATTTTGGCGCTTGCAGGTGGAAGAAAACAACACGAGTGAAGAAGAGTAGAGTTTATAGTAATTTCCACCAAGTTTTACATCATTATTTATTTATGACAGATAGCAACGTTTCAGGTAGAATCCACTACTGTAAATGCATTCAATTTTGTGGGGATCTAATTTTGCAGCAGCAGGAAAAAAGACTGTTTGCGGTGGTTTTAAGTTTGCGGTAGCACCATGCACTGTAGTCTCTGCCATGAAAAATGTTTGCAGTCGTTTTAAGTTCGCAGTGAATTGACAACGCGAAAACCGTGAAAATAAAACCACTGTGAATGTTTCTGCATTTACAGTACCTTTCATCAGTGACACTGAAGAGATCTTGTTTGACAGCAGGTTTTTATACTATTTTGTTTAACGCCAAAAAATCTTTTTCTGTATTTGTCTTCAATTTCAAGACTTAAGAGCCACAGAATCTATCTTATCTGGCCTGAAATTGAAAAAAAACGTGACAAAATAAATGTTACCCCGACAAACTCCATTAGCAAGCGGAGAGAGGGATTTAGAGTATCACTTACCAACGACATGTTCTCAGGCGATCTACTCATGTGATTTGGAACCCAGATCCTAATGTGAAATCACTGGCAAGTACTTTCTCCATTAGAGTACAATCATTACAGTCACTGTAAGTAATATCAGCCTAGTGATTGCATGTACAACCAAAGGATCATTCGATAAAATATAATTCAGTACAATGAACAATGATTTCAGTTAATATTGAATATCAAATATTCACCAGCTCTTTGCATATTGTAATCATTGTAATCTCTGTTACAGTATCATCTCAGTGATTGTATGTACATCCATAGGATCAGTTGGTAGAATATAATTCACTTCAACGGACAATAAGTTCAGTAAATTAATGAATATCAAATATTCACCGGGAGAATATAGATGATAATGTTGGACACATTAGTCAGGAAAAGGATGGAAACACTAACTGACTCAGTGTTCAATGTTGGAATAGATCATATATTTCCACCTTGAAATTACTGTCTGCGGTAGAATAAATGTTACGCTGTGACTCATAAGGTCACACAAGAAAATGGTTGAATGTCATGATTTGTAGAATCACTGAAAATTTTAACTTTCACTGAAGCTACAAATACTACAAATAAGTATTTGTAAATGAAATTTACATGAAAAATCAAACATCAGCTACACAGCTCCAACAAAAGTACATAATTATGCATCCGGCATTTCCAGCCTTGCATGTATCTACTTATGAATCTACACTGCTGTGATCTACAGTGATGTGCTACCATGACATAAGGCCATCAGCTGCCAGAGTTAATCTACTAGTATATGCCTGCACACATCATGCGACATACCATACTAACATTATACCAGTCAGAACCAGTGATTCAGTGAAAGGATTTTCTATGGCAGAGCTAACAGGCCAATTTTCCCAAATAGCTTCTGCTATGAAGTCATTAGGCCCTGTATCTACATTTTGTATTATAGAATCTACAATGATGCACTATTACATACATTATTGGAGGCTTTCACAAAGCCATTGCAGGAATTTCTAATGTCTAAACCTTCTTTGATATATTTTCCTATATCTGCCATGCAGGGATTGTCACATGTCATGATGTATTTGAATTTGCACTTCAAGTCCATTGAGATAAATCTTGAATGTGTATTGTGTAAACTATTGCATGACACAGAGCCATTATCTGCCATAGTTAATCTATATGCCTGCACATATCATGCGACATACCACACTAACATTATAAGTCAGAACCAGTGATTTAGTATTTTCTGTGGCAGAGCTAACACGCCAA
Organism: Branchiostoma floridae x Branchiostoma belcheri; assembly: GCA_019207045.1. Lineage (NCBI taxonomy): Eukaryota > Metazoa > Chordata > Leptocardii > Amphioxiformes > Branchiostomatidae > Branchiostoma > Branchiostoma floridae x Branchiostoma belcheri. The sequence continues at coordinate 430,264 of CM033031.1, forward strand.
TTTTCACAAATAGCTTCTGATATGAAATCATTAGGCCCTGTATCTACATTTTGTATTATAGAACCTACAATGATGCACTATTGCATACATTATTAGAGGCTTTTACAATCATATTTAGACAATCATATTTTACACACATATTTAGACATGCGACACTGACATTATAACCATCAGAACCCTTGATTTAGTGAAAGGATTTTCTATGGCAGAGCTAACAGGCCAATTTCCCCAAATATCTTCTGCTATGCAGTCATTAGGCCCTGTATCTACATTTTGTATTATAGAATCTACAATGATGCACTTAATTGCATACATTATTGGAGTCTTTTACAATCATTGGAGGAATTTCTAATGTCTAAACCTTCTTTGATATATTTTCCTATATCTGCCATGCAGGGATTGTCACATGTCATGATGTATTTGAATTTGCACTTCAAGTCCATTGAGATAAATCTCGAATGTGTATTGTGTAAACTATTGCATGACACAGAGCCATTATCTGCCATAGTTAATCTATATGCCTGCACACATATTTAGACATGCGACACTCACATTATACCAGTCAGAACCTGTGATTTAGTGAAAGGATTTTCTATGGCAGAGCTAACACGCCAATTTTCCCCAACAGCTTCTGCTCTGCAGTCATTAGGGATATAATAGCTGTTCGGAGTGAATCCAGGATATGATTTAGATGCGGCACATTGTGGTGCAGTATAATCTCTGGGGAAAGAGCATCTGTCGTAATTGGATGAGGCAGAAATAATTTAATTTACGGTTCATGTAATTTGCTGACGGTAAATGGTAAATCTTATGTAATATCTGATATAAATCTAATATGATAATATGCTGACTTTCTTGCTGTAAGGGTAGTTACAAGCATTATGATGTATATCATGTACTACTATGACCATTGATATTAACAACGTTTTTGATAATCACTTTGGTTTACAGCTGGGGAAAAGCATCTGTCATAATTGCATGAGGCAGAAATAATTCAATTTACGGTTCATGTAATTTGCTGTAACAGTTGTAAATGGTATATTATCAATCATGATGACTTTCTTGCTGTAACAGCATTGTGTACTACAAAACCATCGATCTTAACAATAAACTCAAGGTTCTTGATAATCTCTTTGTTTTACAGCAGCTGATAATAAAATACAATTTTCAAGACAAAAACCATATCCAGTTGCCTGAATAACTGCACTACAGTTCAAATGTACATCTGTTCTAGGAGGTAAATATTGAACTATCCCCATAATCCCAGTCTGCAAAACCAAGAAAATTCACTTCTCTGCAAAATTTCAAGGACAGGACCTGTCCCTGGTGCTGAACACAAGTGGTTAGAATTTCCATGCCTTCCACAGGTGTACTTGTACTGAATTGTTCTGCCAGTTCACTCTAGTAATGCTGAAGAAGAGTGTAGGGCAACCAGTTTTCTCCACACTCCTCAAATGGGAGTTGATGCTACCTGAAATGTCTGGCCATTTCCAAAATCATTGTATTTGTATATACTTGTTCAGATTGCCATACATTGTAACTGTTACAATTGTCGCGCAATAAAGTTCTATATGTACTATCCAGTTGCCTAAATAACTGAGGCAGAGCTACAGTTAAAATCTACAATGTGTACATTTTCTAGCAGGCAAGAATTGAATTGATGGACAAGGATGGGCAGTAGGCCTAAGTAATCATAATTAAGTAACTATTGAATCATTCCCTATTATCCCAGGTGACAAAACCAAGAAAATTCCCTTCATTCAAGAACAGGACCTGTCTCTGGTGCTGAACATGGTTAGAATTTCCATGCCTTCCACGTTTTACTAATAGTAAGGCAGGTATTTATTCTGTACCAGTCATACAGATTACATCAAATTTGCATGAAATCAGTACAACTCATATGGAACGCTTGAAATTTGGATGAATACTTCGGCACCCGTTCCAACCTTACAGATGATATACAGATATCTTCTAACAGCAGCCGTCCAACAGCAAGAGGGATTACACCAGCCTCAGATAACCTGAGTTCATCAGAGTTTTATGGAACTCATATCATATTATACACTACCATAAAACATTATTATGGAATTTGTACCCTTCACTACAAAAACATGTACAAATTTTTAGGAATTCATACATGTTTTATTAACAGTAAGGCTCATATGTACATAATTATGTAGCCTGTAAAAGTCCTGTGAATTAGGCCATTTTTTTTTTCACTATTCAGTGTAACTTGTAAGAAATCCCTAAAATTTACACGGATAAACAGGCATTCCTGTTCCAACCTTACAGTAACCTACAGATATACACTCAGATATCTTCTACCAGCAGCAGTTCGACAGCCAGAGGAATTACACCAGCCACAGATAATCTGATAAAAACCTGGACCCTGTGACACCAGTATCTGGTGCATCTATATTGGGTTGTTCATGTGATTTCTGCGTGGGCATTATTAGATGATGAAAAATCCACTTAGAGTTGGAATAAACAAGGGTTCTAGCCAGCGTCCGTTTTTCCATCCTTTGCTGCTGGGGCCAAAAACAAATTTTGCCCATTCCGTCCCCGGTAAGCTGAAATCCCTGTAAGTTTTTTCACCAAAATAAAGGCCATTGAACCAAGCTGCGTCTACCAGCACAATTTACCCCTCAAAATGCAGGAAATAGCGTTTTAGAGGGTCAGACATTTCATCATTTTCCATTCAAAATCCAGGGGACGGAAAAAAATTTCAGGCTGGCTAGAACACTGGAGCAAACTGACTTGGATTGGGCTGGAAAAAGTGAGAACCCGCCAACAGTTGCTCACGGGGGTGTGCTGGAATTGGGATTGATTTTTGCTGTGTTTTATTCAGGGACTGAAAAACTGGCAACAGCCGATTCTTCTTCATTGACCCAAACAAACATAGTGCAAAACCTACAGGAATTCTACTTTGCTACTTACACATTTCTTTTACCAACATATGAGAGACATTTGCATTGTGATTCCTTGTGAGTTAGAACAGTGACTTTGACATGTTCAACTGTTTTTTTTGCAGTTAGATGTACTTGTATTGAATAGTTCTATTTGACTAACAACACAGAAGTAGAGTGATGGATGTCACTCGAAACGTCCGCCTGCAATTTTTATCCAGTTATAGAGATTGACTGGCTAACATTGCTGCCCTAAGATGGATCCAGCATGATGATATATAAACTAAGTGCTCATTTCTCAAACATGAGAGACACAGAAGGGACTGCTATGTAGGTCATCTTATAATTAAGATTCAACCAGTTCAGACGGAAAACTAAAGACCTTCAATCTAAATTTAGATGAAGCAATTAGAATGATCCTATCATGCAGCGAGCCCTGGAAGAAGCGATCCTGTGAATTATTACTGCCCCTTTGGATCATGTTTTACAGTTTAATGCTATCAGACACCTTTTATCCATGCTTACAGCAGAGACAGTGCTTGTAGGGGTCATCTCCCTTAGGCTTGAAATGCACTTATAACACATTCTCAACTAAAACGAGAAATTCTCCATACGATATCTGCAGATTGCAGTCACCTATCTGCAGACTGCATATACCTATCTGCAGACTGCATATACCTATCTGCACACTGCAGTCACCTATCTGCACACTGCAGTCACCTATCTGCACATTGCAGTCACCTATCTGCAGGTGCAGATAGGTATCTGCAGATAGCAGATACCTCACTGCAGACTGCAGTCACCTATCTGCACACTACTGTAAATGTGCTAAGACTGCATACACCGATCTGTAGACTGCAGTTACATATCTGCAATCTCCATACACTCAGGTGAATGCAATCAGAGTGCAGTCTATATGGATATAACTTATATTATAAGTCTGTATACTAGTTCAAAATGTACCTTAAATCATCAATTTAATGTTTACTATGAAAATAATACAACACAGAACCCTGTTAACCTGCATCAGATCTGTCATACCTGACATCTCATCACAGTGTAATTAGTACAGTTACTCGATCAGCAGCTCACGTGATGAAGGCTCAAGACTTTTAGGCCCACTTCAAACAGACAACACTAACACAGTCGCGCGACTGTTAGTGTGTATCGTTGTGGACAACGGTTCTCTTTAGACATACGTTCAGAGTATTGCGGGACACCCGCGGCGCAGGATTCCATTGCGGTGCGTGCGTGACCCACAGTGACCTCTTCCTCGCAAATTAAAAATGGCGGGAGAATTCCTTATTTTCGTCATGCAGCTTTTTTTTCTTGCATACAACCATTGTCCCCAACAAAAAATGACACAGAGAAGGGAAAATCTGGAATTAAACCCGGCGTTCGTGGCTTCTGGTGGTATTACAGATTATCATCAAGGAATAGGGGCATGCAAAAGATATAGCACTGGTGGTGGGGCATCGCAGCGCTGGAACAGGCAGTTTGTGATGACTAAAATATGTTTCCATTACTGACTACATATATATTTACGGAGATAATGCCTTTTTGAACTGAAAAAAAACACGCTGCAGGCTTATTAGCATATGATCCACTTTTGTCGCCGGCGACAATTTCTCTTTAGACATGTGAGGAATAGTCGCCAGCCCCCAGCTGAAGGGTCGCGCGATTGGGTCTGAGGTGGTCGCACGATGAGTCCAATAAAAACCTTCGCACGACTATTTTGATCCTCTTTAGACAGCCTAAAAATACCGTCGCCGGCGATGTTGTGGACAACAACAGTCGCATGACTACAAAAATGTTGTCTGCTTGAAGTGGGCTTTAGGGGAAAATTTCTTTGTTATCATGCTAATTTCCTACATTTTGCCAGGCTCATTTCAAAGGGCTTATTGCAATTTTGACGCAAACACTTTGTCACTGCCTCATATAACAATGTCCAGTAATTTATAAGAACCATTTAATGGCATCTCTCTCAGTCCAATAGGATATTTTCAGGAGTCAGTAATGCCTAGTAACCAACCAGTACATTTACTAGTATGGCTCAGAGCGAGTCATAAAATCAGATCAGACTAGACTTTGAATAACAGAATGAAGGAATAAATGAACACGTCAGATGAATGATTGGTTGCAGTAGAACTGTTGCAAGGGTCTGCAGTGGCTGCCATTCAGCGCTTACTCAAGTGACCTCAACATGACAGCAATTGCCCAGGAGCGGCCATAGGTTTTGAACCACTTACACCGGGAAGGACCCTTACTCTTTTCAATAAGTTAAGGGCACGTTTTGAAAAAATTTCATTCAAAAGGTTTATCATAATTCACAAAAGTCCTATAGCTAAGTGGACTCTTTCCCCTATCTCCACTGGCTTGAAGTCTTGCCATTCACCAGTAGCTGACACCCCTGCTGGTTTAGCTGCTGCTTGGATTTACTTAAGGATTAGTGTGTAACAGGGCATGGCTGATTTGTATCAGTCCCATGTGAGTGATAATGGGACCTCACTTAGCCTCAGACAGAGGCTTGTAGAAAACTTTCAGGCTAGTGGATGTAATAGTAGACTCAAAAGTCATCACAAAACTACCTTATTCATGTTATTGTTTTCTTATTGAAGAGTTGACCGTAAGCCCCTTTTGTCCTCATACACATAGCTCACGGTAGGGGGGCAGCGTAAACGCTTTAAGAACAACCTAAAGGCAAACCTCAAGAAGTATTTCTTGTATGATGTGCCAGTTTATGCTAAAAACGTTAATGACCCACCTGTTTCTCATTGTATATGAGAAATGTATGGTGTCATATGGCCCAGTCCTTTGCTATTACCACCTCATAAAACAACCCATTGTCACTTCACTCATTTGTTTGTTTTATTTAGTGCTTATAGCAAAGGACTAGGCGTTATGGCACCAATTATACACACTGTACAGTACGGAATGGGTCATTACCCCTTAGTTATACATACGGGCTATTATACTTATACATAATCCTTGTGACAATTATGCATAATTGTACATAACCTTTTGTGTTCTTTTCATGTAAATAGATTTTCAAAATTGAGTACTAGCCCCACAATGTATTTGTGACCATATTTACCTCTTCCAAGCTCAGTGTGATACCCAGGTTATGATATGTCAGGGCTGAGAATACCAAGATCTAAGGTTTAAGGTAAGGTAAGAGAATATCATGATTTTATTTCTGTTCTGCGAGTTGTCTGCAATTTTCAATAACTTTATTTAAAAGCTCATCATAATCATCATAACTATCAAAAGTCCTAAGTTGCCTTTTCCCTTATCTCCACTATCATAACCATCTTGAAATCAACTCAGTTGGTCATAAAAACCTTGATAGCAAATTGAGATATTTCAATATGAAGAGGAAATTCAATGTATGCCTATACCTTTGTGCAAAATTTCAACTCATTCAATGAAAAAATGAGCCTGTTATAAAACCAATGGCATTACTTTCTGAACCACCCTTGTAGTCTGGCTTGAAGTCTTGCCATTGCTAAAACAGAAGCTGTCCCCTGCTGTTTGTATTTACTTAAGGATTAGTGTATAACAAGGCATGACAGATTTGTATCAGAGTCCCATGTGAACTCCCTTGCCCCTGTCAGAGAGAAAACACTTTCACTCACAGTTTCAGGCAGGCGGTAAAGATGTGCTAGTAGACTTAAAAGTCATCACAAAACTAAATTATTTTTATCAAAGAATTAACCTCAAACCCCCTTTGTCCTCATTCACACCACTTGCTGTAAAGTTGCATTTAGTGATTTCAAATCTCCCACATTGGAGCGGCTCAGCCAATGAAAATATTATATAGTTTCCCCCAGGGTTTAAAAAGAAGTTTCCCTATGCTCAATATTTTGCACTAATACCTGTCTATCCAGGGCCAAATGTCTAAATGTTCCACCACCATGGCTGTTTTACAGAGGATGGATTGTTGTAGCAGTCACATCTGCTTTGTGTTAGACCATGAGAGATTAAAGCTTTGGCCTGTTCCTTAATTACCATCTCCCCCTGATCACACAGTTTTGTACTCTCCAAGCAGATAGAGGTTGAATCACATAGATATAGTAGTAGTCGGAAAATTACATGGGAGCCCGTGTACTGTAATTTTTTTTTCTGACTACTACTATATCTACGCGACTCAACCTGTGCTTGGATAGTAACAGTTTTGTGTGTCTTTTATATGTGCTACATTTTCCAATTAGTAATCAACAACAAAATGAGGAAAATACCAGATGATATTATATAACATTCCAATGATTCTGCAAATCTGCCTTGGGATATAATGAAGCATTGGTATTAAATTTCTTATGTAATGGTTATATAGTTAGAGACTCAGTTTTAATTGCCAAGCAAATTTAGGATGTAGGAAGATAAGGTTGTGGTGTTGCATGAATCTTGCATGAATGTCCACATTTATCAATGAATAAGATACAAAGAAAAATTGTTCGTCCTACATAAGAAATTCAGTCTGGCAGGATGCTAGGTAATGACTGAAAAAAAGTAAACAAAGGGTCTCAGCCCTCTAAATCTATTCCTCAGGGGGAAGGCAGGGTCATGTAAGGGCCACAGCCAGCAAGTGGTCTGATCTGGAAGTCTCTACCAGACGCTGGTTGTTATTATACAGTAAGGGGAGAATTGCCAGGGGAGTTTTGCTACCAGAGGAGTTGACTGCTGGAGGGGGAAGCATTTGCCTTTAGGTCCAATTCACATTGGAAACGGCATACCGTCATGTGACACTTAGCTACGGTGACGGTTTGTTTGTCTTTAGAGAGGGTCAGCATGGGGGGGTCCCGACAACGATTTACGCTGAATTCAGAAGAAGATTACGCTAAATCAAGGAAGGCAATTACGCTAAATTTGGTCGCCTCGCTACGAATTACGTAGATAAGATGGCTTTCCCTACGAGTTACGGGAAATAAAAATAGGCTGCCTACGCCTTACGGAAAAGAGCATGCAGACCCCCTTTAGACACACGGGCGGAAGCTGACGGTTTGTCTTTAGACACACGGGCGGAAGCGTAGCAGGCCGCAAGTGGAGCACCAGGGTACTAGTATTGCGTGCAAATCAAAATGGCGCATATTTTTGCCTTGCTACAGTTTATACCTGAATACTGTTTATGTTTTTAATGTTACTACCCGCATTTTCCTTCGTATGAGACGCAACATAGAGAATGGGGCACATGTACAAGACTGACGGGCAATACGACCCTGAGGCTTGAACTTGGCCCGGTAGAGGCTATGAAAACTAGCTAATTTCTATGAGTACCACTGATCATCTATCTGATTCATTATTTCAAGGTTCCATCATGGTTCAATCCCTACATGTATGTTCCAAAATCCCTAATAGTCTTGTTAAGTACCTTTCCCAAGGGCACAAGATCGGTGACCTGGCAGGTTTGGGACTTCTTGGGCCTGAGCCTAAAGCGCTGCAGATTACTCCACACGATCTCACTATCATTATTGTCGTCATTACACAGCTGCAGGCAGATATATCTATACAATGAATGGAATGGGCTCTTCCAGTCTGTTTGCACAGTATTGAGTGGCCCTAGCCAATTCTATCACATCCATCGTTACCTTTTATTGCTTCCGCATAATAGCCGAAAAGACATTTTCTGTGAAGGATTAAAAGCCTATGACAACCTGTATCATAATACCCAGGGTGACTTGTGACCATAATCCTTAGAGGCAGCACGCAGAGAATTTGCAACAATTTTGAACAAACCAAGGAGCTTTTATAATTATATTATATAAAAGCTCCTTGGATAAACTAATGACACCCTCCCTACTATAAAAACTCCTTGATCCAGCTCACCCCCACTGTTCTGAAATGACATTGATTTTAGTCGCTCTTGGACATATGGCAAGACAAGAGATCGAAATGAAAACAGAAGGCTGGGAGGAAAACTGCATGTATCATTCTAGGTCATTTTAGGCAAAGGCTTTTCTGGGGATTAAATGCTTGCCCAAGGCTGGCAAAATGGTTCTTCAACTTCTTGAAGCCCAGATCTACTGCCAGTCCCAGAGGTGCACAGGTTATCATCTGAGAGTGGGCTGCTACAATGTAGCTGCGTTCCTATCATTTCAATCACTTTCATTCGGGTCACCTAATCCTATCCTAAATCGTACTTCCAAATCTTCTGAACAGAACATTCTAACAACATCCATCACAATATAAGACCCATACAAAAGAGAGGGTGCAGAGACTAGAAGCAGTGCTGCCTGAACCAATAGATCTGGGATAATTAGCCACCTGGTGAGTTACTAGAACATAGACATGACAATTTTCCTTGCCAGTCTAGATGTTAGCTGGTCAGATAATCCAGGATTTGCAAGACGGTGAACACAGATATCAGGATGAGGCTCAGACTAAGGACCACGATGCTGGGACATATCTAGTCCTGTAGCAAATAGTACATGTAGAAAACAAAATGATGAATGCTACATCTGCTTGGAGATTAGCTCAGCGTGCCAAGCGAGGGATGCCCACACAAAGCTAATCAGACTGGGACATCTGAAGTCTGCCCAACTCCCAATGTAGGGGGAGAGGTAATATGTCCTACCTTGTACAAAACTAAGTAGAAACTGGCTAAAAGGACAGGCATTCTGGACTTTCTAATCACTGATGAGTACAGCCAGGATGGGAAAATCTTGCAAGTTTTTGTACGTATATAAGTTTAACCACTATACAATATTTTAAGACTCCCTCTTTCATAAAGTTGGTATAGTCCGCAAACCACATGGGAGGCCTCCATGCGGAGGCTCTCAGCTTGCCCAGATGGTTCTCTGGTATGTGGCTTTAGGGGACTGTGAACTGTGATAGTAGTCAATCCCGCGTCACTATAGCTTTCTGTTCAGGTTGAGATATGGCTGGTAATACGGGCCCTAGGCCGAGGCCTGAACAGGAGCAAAGTGGTACGCGCGGATGTCATCTGCCGACTTAAGGATCCGCATTCTCGGTTTTGTTTTGTGTCTTCCTTTTCACCTAAGCTTAAAGCGTGGTTAGCTACCGTTAACCAATTGCATCTTGCCCGCTCCCATTCAAATGCTAAACGCTGTCGGCGATTCATGATTCACTCCTAGAGTGCAACTGATCACCTCACTACCACATATTATATATACAACACACATCTTGCTGTTCAGGTTTCTACACGGAGAGCTTCATACCAAGTACCCGCGATGCGAAGGTCGGATTATCGGCCAATAAACACAACGTATACCACGTCCAGTTGTATTGGCTATAGCATGCTATTCACAGACACTGCAACGGAGCAATCTATTGAGACTGTTTCTATGCCTATCCACAGTATCCATATCCATTAGCCATTGTTGGCTGTCCAGAAATATCAGCCCTTCTAAGTCTACTGTTGACTGGATTCCCTAACGCCGGGCTTTCTTCTTCTTCCTCTTCTTTTTTTTTTTTTTTTTTTTTCAAACTTCCTCCAATTGTAGCCCTAACCCCTTATATCGCACTATGGCTCACCTTTCCTATCCCTGCCCCGTGCCCCAGAATGACATGTGGGGGGTGTTATCTCTCAACCCATCCCACAATGCTATAGTGGACTCGGGACAGTAGTCAATCCCGCGTCACTATAGCTTTCTGTTCAGGTTGAGATATGGCTGGTAATACGGGCCTCCACCCTACAACCCTATCTATCGCTTCCAAACCTCATTCTTTATTCCCCTTTCCTCCAATACTTACAATATTTACTCCTCTCCCTTCTATCTGTCTTCCTACCCCGTTCACTTTTACTCTCCCTCACCTCTCGCTGATCCAGCCCAGGTACCCAACACGTCAGACGTGGACATGGGCGTATACCTACACTTGGGTTGTTTCTTCTGTCTCTTCTGTCTACATGTGCCGAGTGGTGTCCCAAGTTCTACCGGACGGGTATTCTTACCTAGTGTGTATTGTGTCGCGATTGGAATACCAGCTTCCAGGTTCTTGATACCATTCTGATGAGCATCTCTGATGACCTGTGTTGTTTCCTCAGCATCTCAGGCAGCGATGACGTCGGTCCGTCATGTGTGTCAAATCCTGCCCGGCCGAAAGCAGCATCAGACGTGGACCCGGTCGGGCTGGCTCCTCCCAGGTCCCTGTGGATCAGGCTGGCCCCCTAGTGGCGGATCACATTCCGTTTCCTGGCGGTACTCATATGACACCCTGGAAATTCTGTTAGGCACGTGCCGTGCTGTAAGCCACTTCAGAAAGTACTAGGGATTTCATTTCCCCTTTGGAAATGGTTATACTCTTATGGGAAAATGCAGGGGTCCCCCTGTCCACAACTGCGGACTCAAAGAAGATTCAGTCGCTTGTGTGACTGGTGATTGCAGATAAATACTACCGACAGTATACGCTCACAGTGGTGAACCCATGATACCTAGATGTACCCTGTCCGCTGTTCTGTCCGCTGGCAAAAAACATGTAACAGGTTGTTGAGTAAGGATTGTTATGTCATGGAATGTTATGGACTGGCATGTCCATACTTCCTTCTGTCTCTTTCAACATCTCTGAACTGTACCACATTGGCTCAATGTTCGCCTTTGGCTGCTTTACTAGTAGTTACCTTGCAGTGTTTTCGTAAGGCGTGTATCCATGCCGATTTTGTCACTTTAATAATAATAATGACCATGTCAGGGTCGCAAGGCTTAATTTGGCCAACTCAGCCACTATGTTGTCCCCAAGTTCCCGGTCAAAATACCGCTACACCTGACCTGCTTACTAGTGTCAACCCCGGCAAACTCATTACCCAGCGTGTGATGCCGTAAATCACCCTACCAGGTACCTCCAACTGTGTGTGTCTTGTCACGACAGTGGACAACACAGGCAGAGCGGGGCTGTTGTGGGGAATTTGACTGTGGTCGAGAGACAATGTCCGTCTCCGCAGTTGTCTTCCTTGCATGACAGCTCGGTGACAGCAATCAATAGGTTTTTTTTTTTTGTTTTTTTTAAAGCTATGCCACACCCAAAGTAGATCAACACAATTTTGACCAGTTGTCAATATGATGTAAGTAGAAGCCTTCATCACTGGGCCTGAGGCTGCCCTCTCGTCTTTCGCCATGCATGCCCCCGCAATCTCTGCTCTTATCTCTTATGGAAGTGTTCTGAGCACCGACTTTTCTACGTGTCTCGTGGCCATGCTGGGAATTCCATATCTTGATAGCTACTTGTCTGCAATTCGTTACTGCCACCTGGGTCATTTGAGACCACTAATGATCCCCTTTCTCAGGTGACACAATACCATTTGTAACGGGAAATTCTGCTTTTTTCCCGTCGCACCAGCTTATACCTTCGCTGAGGTTCAAATGCCATACGACCATTCGATCCAGGTTTGTCTTGCTTGTTCCACCACATGGAATGGATTTCATGAAAATAATGGGGAAACTTTGGGGGTAATCTATTACTTACAGCGGGATTGGCAATTCCTGCATGGCCGTTTGACACACATCACGAACGTGCACACCAGAGTCAGTGCGCGTGCACTCAGTCCCTGGAACTGTCAGTTCGGTGCTCCTGGCGTTGTACCCGTCACATTGTCAACGATCTTCGGGTATGCTTCGCGATCGCTGGAAGGTCGGCCGAAGTTTAGGTTGACAAAGGCTCGCGCGCATTCATCGCCCGAAGACCGTCCCTGTCATATTTGAGCAAGGCTCAGCCCACATACTGTTGGAGTTACGTATACAATGTCGAAAATTACTCGCTGGGTCAAAACACTCTATTATATTTGAAAACAAATGGTGAGCCGCGCGGGGGAAACTCAAGGGTGGTACGTCATCTAATTTGTAACCGATTGTCAATAAGTCAGTCACTACTCGCCCGACACCTCAAAGCCCTGCGGTCTCAAAAGATCACAAATACTCGCTGATGTTAAGAACCAGTTTCTGTGAACAGCGAGTATCGGTCTACTCTTAAAAATCGCAAACAGTTTTAAAATCCCGCACAGGGGTATCATGCAGCTGGTCGTAGCTGCCATCCAGTTGTTAACTTATAGGTTAGGTGCTCTCATCCTGTAATGCCTGTTAATGGTGATATGCACCCAGAAATGTGTAAACTTTAATTCTCTGTCTTGTGCGCTTGGTCGGTATATTGGTATGGGGATGAAAACCCTTGCTCATTGCTGTCACACATAACGTACATTTCGCACTGTCACACACCAAGATACTAGACTGGTGTAAACCCCGCATGTTGGTATAATGTAAGCTCCCCATGTTCTCCCCCGTCGAATACTAGTAGTCAATCAATCATGCAGTGTTCTACTGTATGTCTGTTTGTAACTTGTCATTGCCATCCAACTGCTGTCTGTTTGCTGGGGGGTTACGTGACATTATCATCATTACCGCCCCTGTGGGAGAACATACAAACAACGATGTCAACTCTAGTAAGGACCGTACATAACATTGGATGTGTTCCCAGACGATCCGGGGACCGTTCTGCTGTGTCTGGAGTTTGTCCCTCATTTTAGACACATGAGTAGCACTGACAAGTTTATATTTCTCATGCGTTTTGACAAACCGACAATAGCGAAACCCATACAGTCCTACATGTTCACTATTACCAAGAAGCGAGAAGAAGCCGAACTTTTGTGTTAAACTAGATTTGTGACACCTTTATATGTATATATCCTGACTTGTTGTGACCTGTACTTAGCTCGGTTGGGCAAAATTGTACAATAAAGGTCTTCATTCATTCATTATCGGGTACAGCCCTTCCCCGTAATGCACCAAGTTCGTTGGCACGCAGTGCATCCACAACAGCCGGCTATATGATAGTGGACGACCTGTTACGTAACCTCTGTCTCTGCATGTACGTTAAGAGACTATCGCATTTTTTCAAAAACATCACACGTAGGCACTCACTCCGCTCAGCCGCTGGTACATCCACCAGTATGTATCACTTACTTCATATGTCATACAAAGTGTGATTGAGTACTTTTGTCCCGTTTACGAACGACGTTTGCTGTAGATCAACTTTTTGATCACCCATCTAGTCAGACCCCCGCTATCAGAAATAAGAAACTGCCCAAAATGTTTCCGGTCCATCACCTCTGCCCATCAAAAGCACTTGTCATGTATTATTCACGGTCCACGCCCGGAAATCTCTGCCCGCCTATATTTCACTCCAAGTTCATGGTAACACTCGCACGGCCAAACATTCTGGATAAGTCACAGATTGTCACTTTCAGTGTGCTGTGTTCAGTCTCTGCTCACCCTTTACACAACCGTTCAGCTGTTTTTTTTTTTTGTTGTTGTTTTTTTCCCACCTGCGGGGACTCTGCCCGGCCCAGGTACCACATACATTGAACTCGAATATCTCTCCACCTCCGGGAACTCTGCCCGGCCTAGGTGTCACATTCATTGACGTCACACATATTTCTTTATTACGATATTCGTAGTCTCCTTAATGTCTGGCTGTTCTGTTTCTTATTATGTGTCCCTTTGTTCTGTTCTGGACCTCTTAGTCATAACCAGATGTGTTTGACAGGCTACTCAATCATGTTGCACAATTTCCAGTTTGTTTACTTAGCGTGTCTTAAGAATTCAGATGGTCTGTGTATTTGTCAACACATGGGATAAATATGCTCTACATCCGCAAATCAAAATGTGTAATGTTACATAACCATGCATTCATGGAAGCCCACCTCACTCTGACCGAACTCAGAAGTCGGAACGGATCAGCGAGAGGGAGGGAGAGGTTAGGGGTAGGAAGACATGAACTGACTTTAACAATAGTGTGTTGTTAGTTCTCGTTACCACGTTCGCACAGTACCGGGTCATGATCAAAAGGACCTGGTCAACTTAAACACAGTCCCGTTCATGTTGGCGGGGAAGCCACAACTGAGACCCAATCAAGAAAGCCAGATTTTTCCCGTTGGTGTCGGCAGGCAAGTCACAACGTCTGCCCGATACAGAATTTGAAGACGGACTTTGTGTCGGTGAGGATCAGGGAAACTACAACTTCTACCCGATAAACGAGCTTGAGAGACAAACTCTTCCATTCGCGTCTGCGGGGGAGCTACAAACTTCCACCTGATAAAGTTGAGACAAACAGTCATTCCATTTGTAGCCAACACGCACCTTCAATATGACAGGTCATCAGCTTGCGGGGGGACAAAACTTCCCTCCCGTCTCAAGCTCCGTTAAAACTCATGCAGTACACATACAGATGCGCGGCCTGTAGCCAACACGCACCTTCAATATGACAGGTCATCAGCTTGCGGGGAGACAAAACTTCCCTCCCGTCTCAAGCTCCGTTAAAACTCATGCAGTACACATACAGATGCGCGGCCTGTAGCCAACACGCACCTTCAATATGACAGGTCATCAGCTTGCGGGGGGACAAAACTTCCCTCCCGTCTCAAGCTCCGTTAAAACTCATGCAGTACACATACAGATGCGCGGCCTGTAGCCAACACGCACCTTCAATATGACAGGTCATCAGCTTGCGGGGGGACAAAACTTCCCTCCCGTCTCAAGCTCCGTTAAAACTCATGCAGTACACATACAGATGCGCGGCCTGTAGCCAACACGCACCTTCAATATGACAGGTCATCAGCTTGCGGGGGGACAAAACTTCCCTCCCGTCTCAAGCTCCGGTGTATCCATGCATCATCGAAAAATCACAAGTGCCACCTCTGGGTATGCCACGTATCAAAAACTTACCTGCGGGTACACAGTTTAGTTTCACTCGTCTCCGCCTCAAAGTAAAACATGACCGTCAGTCGAGGAATTGACCGACTCAGAATAAAGACACCTACAGGTAAAACAGTTTCCGGCGATCAATCAGTCTTCTTTATTCTTAATTTTCCCATACATCATTTCCCATCTGAGCGCAAATCATGGAAATATAAACCGACCCCACACTAGCACAAATGAGTCCCCCCTAGCATAGCAACAGTGATGGGAACCCAGTGGAGCAACAATGCACTCTTTAACGTGAACCAGATGTTTCCACATTCTGGCCCATGCCTCATGCCTAAAAATAAGTAGAATATTTGCACCAGATTACCACACAAAACAACAAACACAAATCTGAGAAATCTATGTTAACTATTAATACTGTTTGGGGCACTCAGGCCAACAACAGGCGAAAGCGGGACACAATACTGATGGGACAGTTGCAACAGTTATGATCTCCCATCCCAAAAAAGGCTGACCAAAACATTGATACTGTGGAGACTTACGCATGCAATCCACTACATGTGATCAGGGATCAGCAGGAAATGGTAAGTTATCGTACCTGGCAAAACCCAAATGGAATGTCTCATCAAAGTCCAACTTCTTGGTCCTAAAGATACCCGAAGGATGTATGGAGAAAAGGTGACCATCGGTGTCCTCATGTTGACCCCAAAGCAGTGGTGAACAAAAACACTGCAAAATTCTCCAAAAGCTGCACCACGTCGTTCCTCTCATAGCAACATGCATCCTTGTTTCTCTACCCTTCTACTGACACCATTAAACTAAGGTGGCATCCGCGCGTAAAACTTTCCAAAGGAAAGAGCAGTCATGGTGTTACTGTTCTGGTCCAAGGCGTGCCCCAGAATGACATGTGGGGGGTGTTATCTCTCAACCCATCCCACAATGCTATAGTGGACTCGGGACAGGGGAGTCATCTCTGGGACTGTTGAAAGGACTGAGAAAGTTGGATTATATTGTAGTTGTAGTGCTAAATGAAAAGATGCAAACAGAAAGCTGCACAGAACTTTCTTCAAAGTGTGAGGAGTATTAGCCTAGGTACCATCCTATTATGGTTTTATGGAGTGATTGTATTCATGTTCAAGTTTTCCACCTTGGCCTCTCAGCATGACATACTGGGTATTTTCTCCTCACAATGTCTCAGTACCAAGGAAATCAACTGCCTTCAAATGTTATAGTCCCTAAACTGAAGCTGTGTTTGTTTTGCCAGATTAACCCTGCCCCCAGAGGAGCCAAGCATTGCAGTCATGGGAAGGGGGGGGGGGGTATCTTCTAGTGGCATCTAGGATCCCCTCCTCAATGTCAATTTGAATCTGGTCAACAACAGGAAATGTACAGGGTAAAACTGCATTTGTGTAGATGGTATTATCGCTTTGTCAAAGGAAATTTCTGTAGATTCTGAGTCAGACACAGGCTTGAAGGAACTGAGGGCACCTATAGTGACATATGATATGGTCACCTTTCTTTGACCTCAGAGATAAGCCAACTGCCCGGCTGATGATGTCTCAGTGGGAGGGTGGGTCAGTTCAGGCTGGGGCCATAGTACAGTCTTTGTTCTCCCATGATCATCTTGCCCTTTGTGGAGGGAAGTCTGGTGGTCACCTCTCAATTTCACAGAAGAAAATAAGATACAGCACATAGAATAGAATTTAGCTTTTCTTCATCACTGTGGACAGAAATCACTGGCAAAATACTTCAAAAGGATTTCCACAGATTATGACCAAAACCCAAAAGCTGACTTTTACACGGATTATTGGCACTTTATTGAGAAAGAGAAAAAAAATTCTTTGGAATGATGAAAGTTTGTACCTCCTGTGTAATATGTGATCTTGTACTTCAACTTGTTGCAATTTTCTAGTATTCTGATGTAACTGTTCCCTAATATTTAGACTGTATAAAGTTTCCCTCTTCTCCCTTTCTAGCTACACAGTCCTGGAGCAGAAAGAAGCTAAATTTATCTCCAAGCAGAATCTTGGGAGAAAGATAATATTAAGATCATGGTATTCCAGTCAGTAGAGTTGGGAACAGGAATGTATGATGTTGGGCCAGGGACAAGCATTTACAAAACACATGTGGGCCTTCACACAACTCACTACACACATTCTGAGATCTAAGATCAAGCCCCAGTGAACATTGTTTGCTTAAGAAAGTAGCCTGATTTCATGCCAATTGCTCAAAGATAACAGAACTAAGGCCTTGATAATAGGTTCACCACAGGAGGTACTACTAGTACTGCCCAGTCAGTTTTTGGTAGTCAAATACTGTGTACCAAGATCTACTCTCCACTTTCACTTTCACTTTATTTATTTTACCAGTAATTACATCTCAGGCCGGAAATCGGAAAACTCTCCAAGCAGAGGTTAGGCTCTGGCTGTTTTTCAAACGAAGTCTACATTCTGTTTTCGTGCAGATATTTGCATATTCCAACCGGAACTCAGAAAAAATGGAAGCTGTAAACATGTACTCTGCGTTTCAAGCTTTTTGATTGGCCGAAAGTCAGACTTTCTCAGGTGTACGTCAGCGGTGAACCTATCAACGCACAGGACACAAACTGCATTCGGCATTGAGTTTGATAATAGCAGCTGAGACGTAATGCGGCAGTAAAACGGCCATGCGTTTGACCAAACAGGCGCTCAAGGAAGAAGTTGCCCGCAATGGAATGAACGAGATTGATAAATTTTCACACAAAATCATTATCTTCAGAAAATTGGACCTTGGAATCTTGCAAATTCATCGGTGAACGGACGTGTTCCAGCTACGCAATACATTTGTACACCTGTGTTATGATATAAAACATGCCTTTGCATACTATTAAATGAATTTCTGTGGTAGTCTGATTGTCCAGTAGACACCAGAATCTAATTGTAAAGGATAGATCAACTCTACTCATATCATTGTCTTGCAGCTAGCCCCTCTGTCTCTGGGCCACATGTACATGCTACAGAAGTTGTGTGAGTGTTTGCCCAAGCGCCTGGTCTGTATTACCCCCTAAGGGATCAGGCAGGGCAGCATTTCCCTGGTCTGGGACAATCCATGTGGATTAGTGACCACATCTGGAATATATGGGACATAGCCCCTTGAGTCCCTTCTAAATTGAGGTCCTAAAAGCTGTGACAAATTTTAAGATTGATTCTTTTAATACTAACCTTGTTGAGCAATGTCTAAAAGCCATCTTTTACTCAGAAAAATATGAAAGATGTTTGCCGCAACTTTGCCCAGCAAATTTACAGGTTAGTGCTACGGTCTACAGTTTCTGGAGAATAGAATCTGAGACTCTCTGGGAAAGCCTTTTTCCCATATACTTTCAGCTTCTATGCAAAGACAGAAGCTAGAACTGATCTTGGGGTAAAAGGTCATACTGTTTTTTGAGCAGCAAAAGTGGCTATCAGAGGAATTTAACCTCTTCAGGTCAGAAAACATCAGATATTTTCCCAACATCTGCTTGAAGTTTAGATCTGGAAGCATTTTAGGATACCTGATACATCCTGTCCAGTATGTCAGTGCCCTGCCGTGAACATCTGCTACCCATCTATTCTATTGTGTTCCTTGCAATTTGAAAACTGTCATAAGGCACAACAAATATTTTGAATTGAATTGAATATGGCCTGTGTGAACTTGATGAAGGAACTTTGAATTTCGACCTAGTGGTACACATGAGTGTGTGAGACTGTACATTGTATGGTACAAACAGTTACAGTGCTGGTGCTGGGAATATGTCATGCTGCCTCTGAGACAAATTTTAAGATCCCCCACCACCAGAGAACATTGTTGACCTAAGCCATTTCATGGCCAATTAATGATGACAGGACTAAAATAACAGGGGCCTTAGGAATATATCCCCACGAGGTATAACGTAGCCTGTCCAAACCCGCTTGGAGCTTGGAAGAAACAAAATGTTTTTTTAGAGCACTTTCTCTGCAAAAGAAAGCAACAATGAAGTTTTACAATGCTGTAATGTTATGGATGTTAACACAACTTTTATGTCTGTTCCAATCTCTTTTGCTTTCTAAAATTCTATTCATGTTTTCAAAGGGACTTGACTCGAGAAGGGTCAGTGTTATTTTCCAACAAATTATGTATCAAAGAATATATTGTATAAACACCTGAATTTTTGCAGCATCCCGCTTGTGAATTATGTAACTATGTGTGTTTGTAAAATAATATGACATTAATTAAACCCATGCAGACCCTACAGAGGCATTTCCTATATGTATACTTAGACACTTTGAATTCTTTAAATATGATGAGGGGCAATATGCACACCAAGAAGGCCAATTGTTCACAAGATATTACGGAACATATAACAAGGGTTTTCATGTCGCCCCTCAAAAATTGCCTTTATTTGTATTACGGCCTTTACGGGTTTGCCTAAACACCTAAAATGACCTCAAAGAGATCCGAGCCAAAAAATAAACGGCTGCATGGACTCGTGTGTTTAGCGGTGAGAAATTCCCCTTTAGCCAGCGGAACTGATCTCAAAAGTCAGATATTGGTGAAAGCTTGTTTGTAACTGAATAAATTAGCAGGTAAAGTTTTGCAGCCGCGCGCTAGGTCGGAGGTACACAGTCCCGGGTTCTGCAGAGTGGTGCGGCTGTACACTAGCAGGGAAAAAGTGCCTTTTGTGGGGATTGACTAATCATAGTTTGTAATTGCTATGAAAAAAAGAACCTATGTATAGTTGACGTTGGCAATTTTTTGGATATAGGGTAAATGTGCTCAACAAAGAATGAAAAATATGCTGAAAATTCACATAGCTTCATTATGAATGCGCCCAAGTAAACCACGAATTATAACATAGAAGTCTATGGGAAGACCAAATGACAATAACCCCTTTGAAACGAGCATGCCAAACAAAATACAGGAAAGCCATTACAGAGAAATTTCCACCAGAAGTCACTTTGGCTGCTCGTCAGTAACTGTAATTAGAAGTCAGGTATGACAGATCTGATGCAGGTTAACAGGGCTCTATGTTCTATTATTTTCGTAAGTAAACATTAACTTGAAATTTAACATACTTTTGATGTAATATACAGTCTACGGACTGAACTGATCGCATTCTCCTGTATGGAGATTGCAGATAGCTAACTGCAGTCTACAGATAGGTGTATGCAGTCTTATTAATTTACAGTAGTGTGCAGATAGGTGACTGCAGTCTGCAGTCAGGTATCTGCTATCTGCAGATACCTATCTGCACCTGCAGATAGGTGACTGCAATGTGCAGATAGGTGACTGCAGTGTGCAGATAGGTGACTGCAGTGTGCAGATAGGTATATGCAGTCTGCAGATAGGTATATGCAGTCTGCAGATAGGTGACTGCAATCTGCAGATATCGTATGGAGAATTTCTCGTTTTAGTTGAGAATGTGTTCTATGAAGAATAGGTGTACTGGTGCCTATTACCACAAGAATTTCATTGCACAGAAAATCACTGGGATACACAACATAGAATTAAGTAGAATATCAGCAAAGCCTAGTTACAAATCTTACTTTTTCTCTTCAGAGCTTCAATCTGAAATTCTACAGCAAATGACCCTTTGCTGTCCTTACTGCCCCTTTAGATCCTGCTTTACAGTTTAATGCTATCAGACACCATTTATCCATGCTTAGAGAGGAGACAGTGCTTGTAGGGTCATCTCCCAGGGGCTCAAAAGTCACTTATGGAGAATAGGTGCACTGGTGCCTAACCCAACTATTTCATTGCACAGAAAAATCACTGGGGTGCACAACATAGAATTAAGTACTAGAATATCAGCAAAGCCTAGTTACAAAATCTTACTGCTCAATCTGAAATTCTACAGTAAATGAACCTGTGCTGTTTTCACTGCCCCTTTAGATCCTACTTTACAGTTTAATGACATCAGATACCTTTCATCCATGCTTACAGCAGAGACAGTGCTTGTAGGGTCTCCCCAAGGCTCGAAATTCACTTAATAATGTAGAAGAGGTGCACTGGTGCCTAACCAGGGCTGTTTCCAGCTTTAATTTTTTTTCTGTTCCTCTCATTGTTTGGGAGCCATTGTTGTTTATTTTCATATATATATATATATATGCCATTCTAAGCTTACAAAAACAAATTTTCATAAACCTTATAAACTGAAGTCATACAGTTACCCATTTCCATCCCTGACCTCTCATGGGCTTTGGGGTGGCATATGTCAAGGTCACCATATTCATAAAGTCATGGTTATCAGAGGATTGTACTCAGATCTGCTCTTTCTGCCTTGTTGGAGATTCAGATAGGTGTTCTCCATGATGCTGCTATCTACAAATAGACTTACCATGACCATGAGGGGACTTGATATCGAAGTTGATATGAACTACAAAGTTACTCGTGCCATCTGGATACTTTTAGAGCTTACTGGCTTAACGTTGGTCATGTGAGATGATTAGAAACCTGCTTTGATGTCATCATCAAACAATTTCTAAGTGCATGAATGCTCCTACACTGGGGCAACTCCATTGGAGAGCTTTTAGACTTGGTGTTAGAAGTCTGGGATGGATGTCAACGCTATGTTTCAGGTGTTTCAAGTCAGAAACCTGGGCAACATACTACATGTAGTACATGTAGGGATTTTACTCTGTGGCTCTATCTGTCTTATTGGAGAATCAGATAGAGGTTCTTCATGATGCTGCTATCTACAAATAGTCTTACTATGATCACCAGGGAACTTGATATTGAAGTTGATATGTAGAACAAAGCTACATCATGTGCCATCTGGATGCTTTAGAGCTTACAAGCTTAACGTAAGTCATGTGAGGTGATCAGAAACTTGCTTTGATGAGTAATATATGCCATATACTACTGATCAAAGCCTTTACACTGGGGCTTTTGGACCTGGTGTTAGAAGTCTGGGATAAAAGCCAACACTATGTTACAGGTGTTTAAAGTCAGGAATCACCAACCAACTATAGACAAACACGGAGTATGTATCAATGCAGACTAAACTTCCAAGTTTGTCTACTGACTGTGGCTTTTTCAAGCATTGTGCTACCAAATCTGGATGCTTTAGAGCTTACAGGCTTAATGTAGGTCATGTGAGATGATCAGAAACTTGCTTTGATGAGTAGTACTAGTATATATATTAGATGCCCTTACACTGGGGCAGAGCTTTGGAACCTGACAGTGTTAGAAGTCTGGGATAAATGCCAAAAACACTATGATACACTTACAGGCCCTGGTGTTTCAAGTCAACTGTAGACACGGAGTTTGTATCAAATTGAATGCAAACTGAACTTCAAAGTGTGTCTACTGTGTCTTGTTCTAATATTGCGTTGCCAAATTTGTTTTACTGCATGTAAACTTAAAGTCCTTTCGGCAGAGACATAAAGTTTGTGGCCCCACATGACATGTATCAGGTGACTTCAGGTGCAAGCCTTAAGCCTCAAACCTCTGCATTTGAATAAAAAAAAAAACACTTATCTAGAAGAGTAGGGTCCCCATGTATTTGGCCAAAAATGCCAGCTACAAATGTATAGCAAACAAGCATTGCACTACCAGTAGCTACAGCACAAACAGTAGAAAAAGTATCATACTTCTCCTAAATAGAGGATGGCTGTTTTAGCTTTAATCCTATTAGTAATTTGGTGAAATCAACTGCAGGGCTCAAAGTACTTTTTCATATCTGCACTGGTGCAGTTAATATTGAAAATAACCTGCACCAGACAAATTTTCCCTGCACCACTCTGGATTTAGAAGTATGGATCATACTAAAATTGATCAGGAACCATTTCTATTTATTGTTTCATACTTTATAGGTGGTAACAGTCAATGCAGCTAATTACAATCCACATTCACCTACATCATAGGACATTTTTGTAAAAAAAATACATAAAACCCAATACAAGTACCAGTACAGGTTAGGTACAGGTAGACATCAGAAATACCTGCACATTTTACCTGCACTAACCTGCATAATTATTATGCAGGTGGTATTTTGAGCCCTGCACAGGTAACTCTGGACATGAGAACGTTGACTGTTATGTGTTCAAAACATGACATCATTTGTTTGAGCTACAGTAAGAGTGTTTTCCTCACCTGTAGGTTCTTGTGATATCGGAATGTCGGTAAGATCGTTGATGACGTAATCAAAGGTTCTGCCGTCTCGCGCGTACTGCTCAAGCACCGGTACACAGTCTTCCACTCGGACCTGGGGGAAAGAAACAGTTTAAGTCATGAATGGCAGGGAACATGACATATGACTTAAGTTTTGGTTTTTGAATCAGTTGCAACTCTGTGATTTCCAGAAGTTTTCTTCTGTCTAACATCAAGTGAGCTCTCATAACACCACAGGATGATAATACTGCCACATGAGCAAATCTTAAAATATGTGAATTTAAAGTCATTCAAAGACTGAGATGTACCAATGCAGCACCAATAATCCAGAGGGATGTTCAGATATTTAGCTGTTCACTAAGACACTTAATCTAGAGAAGGCCTCTATAACAAACGTTTCTTGATGTGGCAGAAGTATGGAACCAGAAGGAATTATGAGAGTTGATGTTATCTTGTACGTGTACATGCATGATTTAAGAGCCAAAACTGAGAATGTGACATTTGTTTGTAGAGATCACATATTTTACCCGTAAATCAAACTCCATCTTACCAGGTAGTTGTCTCCGCTGAGAGAGTCGAAGCAGTCGTGGCAGATTCCCCGCAGGTACTTGGTGGCCGCATCAATCACCATCTGGTCTATGTGAGGGGGGTCAAGGGAATATTCTACACACCTATACATCATGTGTTATTTTGTTCAGTTTGATTATGTATGATTGAAACATTTCAGACCAACTAGTTTCAGGGTCAAGGTGATATTCTACACAGTGTTATGTCATGTGTTATTTTGTTCAATGATTGAAACATTTCAAATCTACTTTCTGGAGAGGGAGGCTCATCTGGTCAATGTGAGGGGAGGTCAAGGTCATATTCTACACACTCAGGTGTTACTTTGTTCAATTTGACGAAGTAAATAAGGATTTATCTCAGTAGCAAATTTAAGAACATAATTTATTATATGTGACAACCCCTGCATGGCATACATAAGAAAATATATAAAAGAATATTCCATAGACGTTAGAAATCCATCCAATGATTGTAAAACCCAATTCTCAGCCCTATGGAACTGTAGATATGTACATGTATCAGTTTATAGATGGGTCATAATTTGTGCCTTGTACAATTAAGTTATCATTTTTGATAGACTTCAAGCCTGGACTGTCTCCTGACAATGTTTTCAAACTGCAGCAGTATTTTGAAATTATTGCAGCTAAAAAACAAAGTAAATTTGATTTCAAATTGATAACCCTATCAAATACCTGTTTTAAAAACAAAGGGATCTCCAAGGATTAAGGTGAATCACATAGCGTTATCACTCCAGGATTAACGGATCCCATTATTCACTTCAGGATTAGTGAATACCATTATCCAGAGCTGTTACAAAGCGCAGGTCTGTGGATCAATACGCAATTTCCCGAGTAACGAGGAAACAGCGTCCCCTCCACGGGCCGGCGGCTCCGATACTCTGTCATGTCTGCATGGAGGAGTCAGCATTATTTTATTTGGTACTCCAAAAACATGTCATGCAGAAATCCAACACTATATCCCTGCCAGCCTGAGGGAAAGGGATGCCTTAGTTTGGTATTCATGCACAAATCTGAGTCTAAGACATGAAAGGTAACAGTTACAGTAACTGCATTTCTTCATCAAACCTAATAAAAAATGTTACAATACCCTTTGATATTATACAATATATCATCATCAATTACAGTCAAACCTGGATTCAGTAACCACTCAAGGGCCGACCAGGGAAAATGGTTGCTGAGGACAGGGTAGGGTTTAAATTAAAATTAAAACTAGTGTATGTAAAAATGACGTCGAGGACTGTTCCAATGTGACCTTTGGCTCTGATACTCTGTCATGTCTGCACTCAGGAATCAGCATTATTCCATTTGGTAGTGAGAGAACATTACTCATGCAGAAAGAACACCTGAAATATCTACCAGCCTGAGGGAAAGGAATGCCTTAGAGATGCACCAAAATGTAAGAGTCAGACTTGGAAGGTGACGGCATTTTGTGCCTTTCATCAAACCTAATCAAAATGTTGATAAAATTCCCTTTTATATCATTATCCATATCAGCATCTTTTTAAAATTTATGGTCAAACCTGGATTCATCAACCACTCAAGGGTCTGAGGAAATGGTTCCTGAGCACAGGGAGGGGTTAGCTATAGCATGTAAAAATGGATGGGACTGTTTTAATGTGACTCAGGGTGGTTTTTCATGTCTATAGGTAGCTATTACCCAACCAGGTTTGATTGTATTTATAATCAATTATATAGCTAGAAACATTTCAGGTAGAGCTGTGACTATGTTACCCAAAGATACCCAATGATCCCCCTAAGGATCTGGTTATGAAAATTCCCCCTTTGGCACAGCATTGACTGTTGCCCCACCCTGCCTGCAGCCACTGGTTCAATCAATACTGACAGGTGTATAAGATATGTGCAGGCAGCACCACCATTATAAACACCTGAATAACGGAATGGTTGATGAATATCATACACCAATAAGACGTACAAAAGCAAAAATAAAAAAATAAAAAGACAAATATTTAACGTACATGCAGCTTTTTTTTCTCTGGTGGAACCAATAATTCTGAATCAATATTTGCAAAGTTGGACTCATTATATTTACAATCTACATGCCGTATTACCTTCTATAGAACATTAGGTGGGCAGTCATGACTTCTGCCAATTATTTTTAAGACCTATATGATTGATAAATGAATGATGGTACAAATTTGAGGTACAGTCAAACCTGTATTAGCGGCCACCTTTGCATAACGGCCACCTGCCCATAGTGGCCACTTTTTGTCGGTCCCTTGGATTCGTAATGATTAAGAAATAGGCTTAGCGGCCACCTGTCCAACGCGGCCACGGCCACACGATTTCCGGTCCCGCAGGTACAAAAACACTGCCGATTACGGCCACGCGGACCGCTGATCTATGTTTCGGCACGCGTTCGGCCATATACAGCGGCCGTATCGTCACCCTACGCCGGATTTAAAACCTCTTTGATTTATTTTCAATACAAAACTTCGTAAACTGGTGCTACCCATACCCGCTGACAAACGAGGTTATATAATTCAATAGACGACACCAATATTACGGAGGTAAATTGTGTTAAAGTTACGGTCTAATACACTATCGCTTAGGTTAATTTACATCACAAAAACTTTCTAAATAAATTGTTACAAAGACAAAATGATATGAACTTCAGACTATGGTGGATTTTATTCTTACATTTATGAAGAGATAAGTCTAAAATGACGAGACTTTTCTTGTGAGTACCATATTAGCATAATGGGTGAATCTGACGTGTGAACGCGAGCGGGAACACACGGACGGCGAAGTATCAAAGGATACAAGACGAAAGATCAAAGAAATACGTATGACGATATCGGTCTCTTCAGACAATATCAACTGTAGAACATTTAAAATTTTTTTATAGCTTTTGGTTTCTTAATACATATAGTGTAAAAAATCATTGCAGTACATGTACAGTACTGTATTATGTGAATAAAGATCAGTGGGTACTAAAACCATGTGTAACTTATTGCTTGTGGTCAATTAATCAGCATTTTCTCTATAGTGGCCACCTCTCTATAGTGGCCACCTCTCTATAGTGGTCAATTTTGTCCAGTCCCTTGAGTGGCCGCTATAGACAGGTTTGACTGTACTATTATAATATCTTTGAGCAAATAATGATAATTATTACACATTCTATTATGTTTGACATGCTCAATAGTTACAGAAAAACTGTTTACTAGCAATTGTATGTTGCAGTTTTTAATAATGACAGAGAAATGAAAAAGTGTTCACATTCTTATTACCTATAACTTTTAGTTTATGATCGATAATAGGATCATTATTAGGACATTCAGGAACAGATCATAGTCATACATGTAAATGAAAAGTGTCAACATTTTTTTAACCTATCACTATTAATGGTCATTATCAGGGCAGCAGCAGTCATAAACAGATCAGAGCCCGATACATGAAAGATAATATCACATACAATCCCAAATAGACACCAGACAAATCGGCTGCGCCAATAAAAATGCAGCTACAATTTTGTATCCCCATCAGTTTCCAGATGGAGATATGGACCGACACTCCCCCCAGGCATGATTGATGGGTGCTGGATGCGGGGGGAGCCGCATCAGTAACCCATCTGTTGAGTCAGCCAATAGGAACTGCCGACCTCAGCTGCAGTCTGTCATGCAGAAATGGTGGATGAATGGACCCATATTCAAATCGAGCTTTTGAAGCGCGACGTTAAACACACCCGGGATTTAGTGATGAACTACTGGAAAGGTCTGTCTGTTGAGACGCCATGTCTAATTTGATTGGCCTATCATGTACAGATGCTGGGTGTACAGAACAGATGTTACTGTTATGTGGGTGGGAATGTCTCAGACCAGTGAATCAGTCCCTGGCAGATCTCTTGTAAAAAACACTGACTCATAAATTATCTTCATCAAGAAGGTTATGTCTTTGAGGCAGCATCTGTATTATAACTCAAGAAGTCGTGGATGAATCTCATTGATATTTGGTGTGTTAATGTATATATAGGGGTTGGCAAAATTTTAGGTCCCCTTGCAACTTTCTAACATACTGCAGCAAAACTTCCTGATATCTCATCTTCTGGACATGCGATAGGCATGGTGCGACAGGCATGACATGCCTGACTTATACAGCTGAAAAAAACACCCATTACCATATAAATGTTGTAATGGGCCGTTCCCATAAAACGCCAGTTAAAGCACAAAAAGGATATCTCCAGCATGGTGACAAACTTGGGGCTCTGTTGGAGTAGATGGTACAGGATTCCCCCATCCCCACCCCCAGGATCCCCCCATCCACACCCCCGATATTATAACACATAGAAAGGATATCTCCAGCATGGTGACTGGGGCTCTGTTAGAGTAGGTACTGGATCCCCCCATCCACACCCCTGATATACACACAGAAAGGATATCTCCAGCATGGTGACAAACTTGGGGCTCTGTTGGAGTAGATGGTACAGGATCCCCCCATCCCCGCCCCCGATATACACACAGAAAGGATATCTCCAGCATGGTGACAAACTTGGGGCTCTGTTGGAGTAGGTGGTACAGGGCCCCCCCCCCCCCTTCACACCCCCGATATACACACAGAAAGGATATCTCCAGCATGGTGACAAACTTGGGGCTCTGTTGGAGGAGGTGGTACAGGATTCCCCCATCCCCACCCCCCAGGATGAGAACGTCCTTGTTGGTGAAGTCTTCGCGACCGTTTCCCGTCATGGCGTATGTGTACGCCACGTCACTCTCAGCCAGATCTGAGAGAACAACAAACAACGATAGGTCAGAAATACATTGCAGACTTAGCGCCATGTAACACGGGAACATGTTGATTGTCAATTTGTGATAATCTCCAAGCAGATCCTACAATGGCATAAAATAGTACCAAGGAGTGTACTGTAGTCAGCCAAGAGGTGTCCATTTGCCATGTAGAATCTGCCCCCAGTCGGCTAGAACAAAGGCTATTAACATCCAATTGTTTCCCATTCAAACTGTGCTTGCAGTGTAGGTGCTAATTGCCCTACTTCCTGTTTGGTGCTAACTTCCAACTGGGACATGTGTTAGTCACTGAATTTGTCCCAGTGCAAGTCGCTCGTAAAATAATTAGCACATTGGCAACAGGGAGGGGCAGCAACACCATTGTTGAATAGAAATGCTCCTCCCTGTTTCAGTGGAGGCAGATCTCCGGTAGCAAAACACACTTCTAAGCCGGCTTCACTCCTCTGGTAGCTTTTGATACTATCTTATGCTACCGTAGGATCTGCTTGGAGATTAAATTTGTGAGACCTTCAGGAATTTCCCCAGTACAACGAACCTGTAAACACTGTACATAGCGTCTGTCGTCTCTGTCACGACCAGTGGAAGACTAGCTCTTCAGTGAGCTAAAACTGGATTGAGATCACTTAAATTTTTTTCTAGCAAACATGAGACAGAGAGGTCATGGTTCGATTCCTTGCTATACGTTCTGTCCTTGGAAAAGGTACTTATGGAGGTAAAAGGCAGTGGAAGTAGAGGGATGGGCTCCACCTCCCCAAACTGTAAAATCAGTTGGATAAAAGTCACAAACTCACTCTGATCATCGTCCAGTAGCAGCAGGTTGCCGTATTGCGGTGAGTGGAGGATTTTGATGTTCTGGTACGGCGAGTTTTCCTCGTAGACGACGCGGTCGAAGTCGTACTCGACGATCTGTTCGCTGGTGGTGGTGATGTACGGGTCCAGCCGCATCCCACGCTTCAGGAAAGGGAGTCTGGATAGAAAGACAAACTTTTATAATCATTGTACATGTAAAGAGTCAAGGTTCCCTAATGAACACTGGCTACCAAACTACCGGATCGTTCAGTGTAATATAACCAGCTGCTGCCGCACCGCGTGCCTGCGAAGCTGGTGTGTTACGCCAAAGAGCAGTTATACCGACTATATAGATACAGATACAGAAGCTGGCGTGTTACACAGAAGGGCGGTTATATTATACCGGGTATACAGATACAGAAGCTGGTGTGTTACGCCGAAGGGCGGTTATACCAGCTATATAGATACAGATACAGATACAGAAACTACAAGTAGGTATCATGTGGTGCAATCTGTAAGCCCTGTTTGCCACGCTTCCTAAAGGGGAATCTGAAGACGAAGGAACAGAAATTAAAAAATTAACGCTTGAGGCCATGTACATCCCAGCAGTGGCCCACACTTGATAAATGGGAGTCTGCAGGGAGGAACAGAAATAATGAAACGCTTCTTCACCTTTTATAATCCATGGGGTGACCTATATATCCGTTGTTTCCGTCCAATTTTTAAAAACAATACATATAGGTAACCCAGTGCATGGATAAAGGTGAACTAAGTGTTAATAAGATTAACAGTGCCCAGATATGTAGCACATTCACCTGGAAGTGTGCCCATTACATGGGGCCCAGCACACAAAACAATAACAACATGCAAACATGCTAGATTTTGTGAACATGACCTGACCTATATTCTCAATAACACTGAGTGCAAATACTAGATATTTTTGAGTGCTGTAGTACAGCTAAAAGTACTAAATTAATTTTTTTTTTTTACAAAATTCCTGTCTTGATACAGACTACATATAATGGGAGTCATCTGAGGTCACCAGGTGAAACTGTAACTTGTTGTTAGCAGCCTGGCTAATGATTATGGATTGTGAAGCCTTCAGTTGTGTAAATCGCCTTATGTGTGATGTCCTTGCCCCAGGAACCATCCGTCACTTATACAAAAGGCTAAGTGTGCCTTCATTTGACCCCTGCTCATTAAGGTAATGTGTTAAGACCTTGAGGTGAGGTGAGGTGAGTTGAGGTGGGGTGAGGTGAGTTGAGGTGGGGTGAGGTGGGGTGAGGTGAGGTGGGGTGAGTTGAGGTGAGGTGGGGTGAGGTGAGGTGGGGTGAGTTGAGGTGAGGTGGGGTGAGGTGAGTTGAGGTGAGGTGGGGTGAGTTGAGGTGAGGTGGGGTGAGGTGGGGTGGGGTGAGGTGAGGTGGGTGAGGTGAGATGAGATGAGTTGAGTTGAGTTGAGGTGAGGTGGGGTGGGGTGGGGTGGGGTGAGGTGGGGTGGGGTGAGGTGAGGTGAGGTGAGGTGAGGTGAGGTGAGGTGAGATGAGATGAGATGAGATGAGATGAGTTGAGGTGGGGTGAGGTGGGGTGGGGTTAGGTGAGGTGAGGTGGGGTGGGGTGGGGTGAGGTTTGTGAGGTGAGGTGAGTGGAGGGGAGGGGGGGGGAGGGGAGGGGAGGGGAGGGGAGGTGACGTGAGGTGAGGTGAGGTGAGGTAAGATGTTGGGACCTTGCTTTAAACAGGCTTTGACCCTGGATCTATCACACAAATACCTCCAAGATTGTCCATTTATTATAGCCTCTACCAGGCTTCGTGGTTCGGTGGTCTAATTGTAGAAATTGGTCAAATAGAGTAAATACTACGCTAGGGGAGTCAGCCGGCCGATTAGGGACATTTACCAAACTACCAGGCTTCGTGGTTCGGTGGTCTAATTGTAGAAATTGGTCAAATAGAGTAAATACTACGCTAGGGGAGTCAGCCGGCCGATTAGGGACATTTAAATGGACCTTCTCGGCCGGCTGACTCCCCTAGCGTACGGTGACTCTATTTGTCCAATTTCGACAATTAGACCATCAAACCACGAAGCCTGGTAGAGGCTACATTTATTAAAGTAAGACAATGATTTTCTTTTAAACTTGTAACAAAACTGCGGGCTTCACTTCTCTTTTGTTCAAGTAATAAGTGTTGCTTTTTAAAGCAGAAACATCTAGAAGACGTTTTTCAATGTGAAGCTTTACAATTTACTACCAGCTTAAGACAAGAAAGCACTGAACCTTGCAAATTGTGCCAATTTAACCAAGTAGATCTGATTAGTCAACCTGAATGAAAACTAAAAGTCAGAAGTCCATGCAAATCAATTCATCATCCAGAAATATTTTAAAGTAATTTTAACAATGATTAACTACTTAACTACATTTCTAAAGTAACACAATGCAATGGACAGTTCCATTCATAATATTAGTCAGGGGACTTGGACTTCAATCATCTTGTGCTAGTTTTTTTTAATAAGGAAAACTGTATTTTTCAAGGAAAACTGTATTTTTCATTCATATCGTCATTATCTCCCCTATTATAGCTTGGGAAGGACAAAAATAGCCTCTTCTTGCATGATTTTCCCTTTAAGTCATTTCCAATCTAATCGTGTTAATGGCACTGCTTTCTACAAAACATAATTATGATAAATCATTTTATTTTGCAGGAAGCAGTGCCAGCTCTCCCCACAGCCTCTGCAAATGGAACGGTCCGGAACATCACCACCGACATGGACATGGCAGACAGGACACCACTGTTCAGTTGCTATGACAACGCTGCGGTCGCTAGGCAACCAAACATGGAGAGAGAAGGAGCTGTCGCCGGTCTCACACCAAAGTTTAAACTCCACCAGCCTTTTGGACTTCTTGGAGGTCAGAGTTCGCCGGAACTTCTGTTCAGCCTCCTTCAGGGCCTGGAGAAAACGGAAACAGCTTGTTTCAGAGAACTAAATAATTAGGTTTTTTTTAAATTTCATTCACTCCTATGTCTATATAATTGTTGTTCAGTTTGTAGTGTCTAGTGGCAAAACAAGTTTTCTAGAGTATCTGTATGTGGAAATGAGTAGTACTTAACATGTACCATTAGCTTTAGTTAGGGCCATTCCTCAAATAGGAAATTTAATGGAGTTTTAAGCAAGTTAAAGAACCCGCTGCACTTATCAAAAAGAGTAGGGCCCTTCCCGGTGTGAGTGGATCAAACCTTACAGTCTGGTCTCCGGGTTGACATCTTGAAAAGGTGATAGTCACATGTTATGTCCATAATTCCACAAATTTGGTAAAATTGAATTAATTGAATGCTGACTTACCTGTTCTGTAATGGCAGGCTCCCCTCCTTCCTCTACCCACTGTTGAACATCTAGCGTCACCAGGCCTTGGGGATAGACTCGCAGGGTTGCATGGCTGGGGAGAACAATCATCTCAATTACGATGATGAAGGTTAGACATCTAGGTAACAATATAGTGACTCTTTTTTTATCTCGATTAAATCTGTAAGTTTATGGTTATTTTGGTTAGAAGACATAAGTGGAGGGCAGGACGCTGTGGCTAGACGCAGACTGGTGCATGAAGATTGAGCAAGTGATCATTCAGAAGGTCTTGAGTTCGATCCCCGGCTGAGTCATACCAATGACTTTAAAATTGATACATGCTGCTTTCTCCTCTTAGTACTCTTTAAGTATTTTGTATTGTAAGTGAATACACATCACTACTAGTGGACTGGCCTCCTGCTGTAATGATTGCAAAAAGTTGTGCGGTACATGGGCTATTGAAATGGAGATGGGCACTACCCTATACACCATCTGGTGCAGGAAGAGTTAACTTCATGCATGTAATATACACTTCAAAACCACTGAAAGGTTACTATGCAACAGAGTTGTGTGGCCCAAGGGCTATTGAAATGGAGATAGGCACCGCTCTATACACGATCTGATGCGGGAACAGTCAGCTACATGTAAACCCTTCAAAAACACTTTAAAAACACTTCAAAACCCACTGGAAAGTTACCATGCAACAGAGTTCAAGTGGCTAGAAGTAAATATCAGTTATGGCACTGCAATAATTCCTCCCATTGTAAAGATGCATGATTTAAGTAACCATAAATTCCTGTATGTACTCTGCTGGATGTTCAAATATTATCGAGTCGACATGCATAAAACTGGTCTGATGCCGACCTTGACATTCATGTACTCACAAAACACCCCCACAGACAGAATTGTCCATATTAGTATATTACAGTACCGAAATATCAGACTATTTAATCTAGTCAGCAAAATATTCCCTAGCTTTGCATATCGCACCGATCTGCAAAAAACACAAAAAATGTCTTTCTGCTAACACCACCCAGTGCATATATTTCCCCAAATGTCCGCAATTTCATTCTCCACTGCACACTAGTAGCAATAGATGAGGACTCATATTTGACATTTATCTATTTCATTACTATATTGTATACCCTATTATTTATTACTTTTGATCACCGATCTTGCGTCCTTGGAAAAGGCACTTAACACGACTTTCCTCACTTAACTCAGGTGTAAATGAGTATGTAGCTACGGGTAGTGGCAGTGACGGGCCATTAAGGGGCATGTTTGGGCATGACGCACCCGCCATACAGGCTTAGCCTTAAAGTTCTTTATGGGGAATAGGTGCAATTATCTGAAGTCATTTTTGCACCCTTATCAATAAACAATTTAGTCTTCTATTTTTTGCTACTTCATGACAAAACTTGTCGTCCAGCAGAACTAATATGTCCCACCTGCCGTCCTCGTTGTGAAACAAGGCGAGCGTCCCGCCGTCCTGGAAGGTTGCCGCGGAAACCGGGCCCTGCAGTCCGAGGGACCGCACCACGTTGTGCAGCTCCTGGTGGGACGTCACTTTACCATTCTCTGGAATATAAAAAAAATTTGATGTTACTTTTAAAGTATGTTCAGTGATCCTCTTTGAAAGATTCCAACAAAAATGCCCCTGCAGTCCCACGGACGTTACTTTACCATTCTCTGGAATTTAAAAAAAAGATGGTGTTACTTTGTTCAGTTATCCTTTTTGACAAAATGCCCCAGGCCTACAGTCCCAGGGGCGTCACTTTACCATTCTCTGAAATACAAAAAATCTGTCGTTACTTTGTTCAGTTTTACTCTTTGAAAGGTTTTAACAAAAATGACGCTGCAGTTTAAAAGCTCACTCCATTATACAGTGATGTGACAGTGGTGTGACATCACTTAACCATTCTCTGAAATATGAAAAAGCAATGACTTAGATATGATATGTATGATATGATATTTTATTTAAGTATTAAAACCTAGAAAATTTCCTCAAAGGATTAAACAGTTACTTCTCAAAGGATTAAACATTCAAAAATGTTCTCAATTTAAGGTGTAAATTGCATACACTTAAGGCTCGAAATGAAAATAGGAATCGTGCAATTTGCACAATGAGCAGAAAGTTTTGAGGTACAGTCAAACCTGCCCGAGCGACCACCTCTTCTCAGCGACCACCTGACCATTTCGACCGCTTTTTCTCGGTCCCGATTTATTTTCCCATTGACGTAAGCATTAAGCGACCTTTTCTCAACGACCACCTGGCCAACGCGACCGCGACCGGCCCAAATTGAGACCCATAACGACCGCATCATTTTCAAAATTGAGGTTTTCATCGATTTTTTATGATAACTAGCGCGATTTTGTGCCCAAATCGGCCACTTTGTGTCGGATTTTGGGGTTAAATTTACAGTTTACAGTGTGCGTGTTGTATTTGACATTAAAAACCTCGCTTCTTTGCGGGCGTGCAGTGTGCTTGCTATTTCCCACTAAACACAACGGAAACCATTTATACTTTGCATCGGGCATGTTTTGAGTCGAATACTCTTCTCAGCGACCACCTGTCCAAATCGACCGCTCTTTTCCGGTCCCCCGGGTGGTCGTCTTGGGCAGGTTTGACTGTATACGTTTTTTCAAGAGTCACTGACTGAAGAATTATGTTTTTATTTGCACAGTTTTCAAGATTTGCACACGAAATATTCTGAACATACAATTCTGCTTGTGAATTAAGTTTTGCAGTGTTTCCATTACTACTAATGAGCATTAGCATGGAAACATGCAATTTTACATGTAACCAAAAAAGTGTTTTGAGCCCTATTATGCAAGAAGCCTGCAATGATGAAGATAGAAAAAAACATCTCTCCAATTTCTGTATGATTTATTAACATGTAAACAAACCCTTTGTAACAGTAGAATATGGCACAGGGTAATACGGGACCAAATGCCGCACATAGAGGACAGATATATACAGACACACTATTTATGTTTCAGGGCCAGAGGGTATGTATGGGGGTTGATGAAAACCTTTAGTTAGAGATTATACAGTCATTTTACTCATGACTGTGAATTTTTTGCAACAATATTGCAATAAATGCATGTTAGATATTTAAAAAGACATGATTTAGAAAGATAGAATAAATCGGTAAAGGAAAATGATTATGTCTCTGGAACCCTTACAAAAAAGATTGGTTCATTCTGAAGGATAGATTTATAGATCTGATGCACTACGTCGTACATATTAAACATTAGTGAGGCCTCTAGTGAAAAGGTGATGCATTTCTATGTAAATGTACCACAGAATGGGATATCTAAACCCAGACGTTCCTCTGCAGTACCTTAGATCATAGAAAAGCCGCTAGGGGTCCATTATCGAATTTGACCTTGACCTTGAGCAGACACGCACACAAACACGCACACTGACACAGAGACACACACACACACAGAGACTCACAAAGAGGCACAGAAACACAGACAGACACATACAGAGAAACACACACACACATTAACATATACACACAGAAACACACCTGTCAGCCAGACAGCCAAACAGCACCTTCTGACTAAGGTAAGTATGATTGATATGTTGAACATGTTAAAAAATCTGTGGTGATACACTCACACAGTTCACTGAGCAAACCAAGATCCTTTCATGAACATGCAAATATCAACCTTTTAGAACTAGTTCTGCAAGTTGTATATGGTGTGCTAACACCTGGTCCTTTGCTATAACCACCGAATAAAACCACCAAGTGAGCATTAACAGTAACGTTAATTAGTATTTTTTCAGTTAATTAGTATCTTTTTCATTTCATTAATAGTCCACATAACACTGCACGCTTAACGAATTGAACTGAACTGACATATTCAAGGCCACTGCCATAACATTAATTATTCAATATGATATCCTTGTCGACCACATTTTGTCTCAGGATGTCATTAAAAAAATTCCCTAAGAAGAACAATTGATTAAGACAGGAAGCCATTGTTTTGAAGGTCATTGCAATGTCATGTAACCCTTTGTAACCTCGAACTTACAAATTTCTGCACAAAATGTTTTGTTTTTCAGAGCCACAAACCACCAAGTCAGACTTCAATAGCATAAACCCTTGGGGAATAAAACAATTAGCCAGGTGTTTTTGTGGAAAAAAATGTGGAAGAACGACATAACAACATTCTCTATAACAAAGGCTCTAAATTTACAACAAGGTGAACGCCCATTTGGGTTATTCCATTTTTCAGGTTCAGGTGCAAATGGGGGTGTTTAGATTGAAGGAAACAATTTCCACATCATAAATTATCAATTTGATATACAAAATGTATATCAAAACATAATATGTCAAGTAACAGTCTAATTTTTCCCAAAACTCTGTTTTTGACAACCCAAATCTTCTTATCCTTTTATCATAATTGAGCGGTCCGAATTAACCGTAACGTTACTCCTTTGCCTACAAGGATAGGCAACAACACCTAACGTTAGTATACTATCAGTATAAACTCAGCTACAATTGAAACAATCCACCTGAAAATGAACAATCTACGTCAAGAAAACATCATAAATTCCCACTCAATGCCTACAGCGGATGGATCCATGCCTGGAATATTTGGGATCTAGAATTACAAAACATAGACGCGGGCTGATCAATAAATAAATGGTGTAACAATTCTATCTGCGACAACGGTGAGATAAAATACACTGTACGGCTGAAAAAAAATAATATTGCTGTGTAGTCTTTCTGTCTAGTGGTCAGTATTTGTTGCTTAGGGTGTGGAAACCGTCGGAACCAAACATAAACCGTAGAGAGGAAAAATAAATAAACAGAAACCCCGAAGGGGAAACCCCGCGAGCTGACGACAATGGCAAGATCAGATCAAAACATCACAGCACGATCTTCACACAGTCACAAACACGGCAGATTCAAGCCCTTACCTGACGTTTGTAGTATCGTAGGATTCACCTGGACGTCTAGAAGTAGCGTGTACGCCGGCATGGTGGTGATAATGGCCTGTAGAAGGGTGGGAAAACCGGTCTGTGGTCATGTAGGATGTTCGTGTGACACCGGCGCGAGTTTAGCTGTCAAAATGGGCGCGCATGTGCACTTGGGGGCGGAGCGGTTATGGGCAACAATGGCGCCAAACTTGAAATATGAAACGTGTTGTTTTGTTTGGATAACGTAATAACGTGGCAACATTTGTATCAAACCTAGTAATATTTTTACTTTGATGTTTTTATTTTATTAGTGACATTTTGAAAGTACTGTAAATGCAGAAATGTTCGCGGTGGATTAATGTTCGCGGTTTTCGCGGTGACCACTTCACCGCGAATTAAAAACCACCGCGAACATTTTTCTATTATGATATTAGATTGCAGTCTGTGGTGTTACCGCGAACTTGAATCCACCGCGAAAAGTCCTTTTTCCCGCTACCGCGAAATTAAATCCCCGCGAACTTAAATACATTTACAGTATTATATAACCATCTTCTTTTTATGTTTCCTCGGAGCCGGTGGCGCCAAACTTGAAAGATCTTGAAATATGAAACGCGTTGTTTTGCTAGCCTGGTATCCAGCCGTAATTATAGCTCCCGAGTCTCTTCTCTCCTCTTCGCAAATTTGCGAAGAGGAGAGAAGAGACTCGGGAGCTATAATTACGGCTGGATACCAGGCTATTGTTTTGCTTGGAATAACGTTATAACTTATAACGTTACACGCCCATTCCTCGTTAAAGGGGCAAATTGCTGTCGCACATAAGCAGCGGGCCACAGTTTTCTTTAAAGACACAATGACTACGTATTTTGCCCTTTTCCGTTACAAGTACATGATAGTAATATGCTAAGCAATGTTTTCCCACCATTGTTAGTTGCCTTTTGGTCGTCCCGGGTAAGGTTTTGCTTAGAAACACGCTAAAAACACGTGTCGAAAATGCTATAAAGGTGAATATCATGGCATTCTGATAACGAAAAGACGTTAGTTCTTTAAATTTTCAGTCATAATTTACATCAACCACTTAGGCCGGCTTGTCACGTGTTGATGAACTTGTCCAGCAGACGACCCTTTTACGTCAGATGCCGTTTTATTCTTGTCGCCAACTTTTGTATAATTTACGTTACCGAACTTCTGTTGGGTGTAATTCGCTTACGAAAAGACATTTTCCGATAATTTTTTCACTGTTTTATCTGCTAAACAGTGGTGTTGCGTAACAAACAAATGACAGGACACATAAAACACGAATGTTGGAAACATGACTATCACCGCCAATCTCAGGCCGTTTGTCACTTTTTTGATATAATTTACGTTACCATAATAAGTCCATTAGAATTATAGAAAGATCATTACTTTTTTACTCATAGGAAAGAATGCTCCCAGATAAGTAATTGCCTGCAGAGTTAGTCTTTCCAGAGCTGTTTGTTAAAATTTTATTTATCATTAAAAGCATAAATATAATTTACGTTACCATATAATTTACGTTACCATTTTTTTTCTTCAACATGTCATCGGATGTTCAGCAAGAGCACATCAACCAAAGACATATTTTCTGCTGTAATGTTACTGTAGGTGGGCTTGGTTTGCCATAGAGTCACAATGCAGTCTGTTTATATGTTTCTGTTTCAGTGAATTTTACGATGCTGGGACTTTTCATTTCTCATAGATGCGGGTGTTTATATTGATATCTGATGCTTCAATAATCAACATTACACGGAATGTATAGTGCCAAGTTCAATAAATGTATATTGGGTTGGACTGAACCAAAGTAAACCCATGTTGTCAAAGTAGACTCTTCCAAGTTTGTCGTCATTTTCGCGCGCTTTTTGAAGATCACAGGACTGGAATGACAGAAATTCATGCTCAACACTGACTGATGAAGTAAGGTACGTTTCAAGCATGTTTGTCTTAAATAGCAACAGAGATTATGATCAGCTAATTATGAAGGTCAATGTAGTCAAGATTCGTGTCACAGAAATATTTCTCGTTTTACACAGTGGACCCCTTTATATAAACGTACAGACGGCGGTAAATCAGCGACACTGTTTACGCTAGCGCCACGTTATCTACATTGAGGACTTGTCATTGAGTTTTAAGCTCCATGATCAAAAGCATATGGGCTGCAGAAGTTAATAGCTAACTTGAGTTAAGACTTCACTATCATTAGATGTTCCGAAGTTTTCACCTTTGCTTGTTTAGGTTGGAAATCTTGTTAATTAGAAGCAAACTACTCTTTCAACCAGTCGTGACTGCACAGAATTGATGCACAGAATTGTTTTACATGGACAGACACATGGTTCAAGGCAGAAGCTATTTGTGAAACCAATCCCACTCTATAAAGTCAAGATCTATATAACGTCAGGCTTGTCATGTAACCGTGGCATTAGTATAAAGGGACAGGCTGCCAGGATAACTGTAGA
This sequence comes from Branchiostoma floridae x Branchiostoma belcheri, assembly GCA_019207045.1. Lineage (NCBI taxonomy): Eukaryota > Metazoa > Chordata > Leptocardii > Amphioxiformes > Branchiostomatidae > Branchiostoma > Branchiostoma floridae x Branchiostoma belcheri. Next base: position 470,795 of record CM033031.1, read on the forward strand.
ACAGACCAGTGCCTTTACACATGCAGCTCTCTTTTGGAAAATTCACTGTTGTTTATAGCCTTGCTCATCAACAAAAGCCTTGTTATACACATATTACACAGTTCTTTCTGCCGGTATTATTGAACCACACGATATAAGGTGTATGGATCGACATTTTGTTAGGTAGCACATTCATTCTATATTGATGTGACATTGTGTTTGTTCCACGAACAAAGATTGTCCTGACATTAAAAAATGTTTTATAAGAAGTGCGATAACTGGTGTTTAGTTTGTTGTCTTTCCAATATCGAAAGCTTGTGCTAGAAAGGCCCAGTCCATCTGGTGCATGTTGCCATCGCATCATGTCCTGCTATTCCCAAAGACTTGATTAAAGGACGCGAGGACGAAGCGGTTCTGACCTAGAGCGTGTGATTGCGTGAATCCTTTGTTACTTAATAGCATGTATTTAAATAGACCCCACCAAGATAGGGACCTTGCATATCTTGGGTGTCTTTCCGCAGAGTCCGGGTGGGTATAGGACGAACAAGATTATACGGGTATTCCGGATAACAAAGATTACACTTTTTTGCTACTCTGAGTTAGCAACATGAAGATAAGAGGTCCAGCATTATAGACGAACATGACCTGATCAGTTCAAATAGAGCCAGTATGTACACTATTCGGCTTTCCTCCAAATGTTAGAGATTCTGTAATTTACGTTACCACAGTTCATTGGCATTTACCTGTAGAATAGATATCGCCTGCTTCCAACCATTTTCATAAATAAATTCTATCGCTCTTATCCCATCCTACAGGGTGAAAATTAAGGAGTATTAAACGGTTTGTCTTCATATCAGAAAAAAAATCATTTATTTACTTTTATACAAATGTAGCAAACTTAATAGCTAGTAATTTTGATCATTATTCCGAAACAAATGACACGGCGGTTAAATATTTCTTATTGGCGTGTAATTTGAAGGTTTTGGGTTGGAAAATGCGCTAATTTGGCTGTTGTTAATCCACTATTACTTGCTGGAACATTTCTCTGTGTAGTAATATGCTCTTTATTACGAAATTGTAGGAAAGATGACATGGCCTACTAAAAATCAAATATCTCCAAAATTAAGCGTGTTAGCACCAGACAAAAATAGCAAAAGATAGTCGATATAAGTGGTAACAAGTTCATACCAGCAGGTAAGCGTTTTGGACAACTTTATTTTTTACAATTTTCTACCTCCAATTTTCCCAGTTAACGAGGAATGGGCGTACAACATTTGTATTAAAGCTATTCTATCAAAGTTTGATATATTGTTAACGTTAGTTGATATTACTTTATTCCTGCCATTTTGAAATCATCTTTCTGATCATTTTTATGCCAATTATGTTTTCTAAGCCAGTGGCGCCAAACTTGAAATCCGAAACGCGTATTCTTGATTGGATGACGCCATACAACGTTTGTAAGGTACGGTATCTTTTTAGTAAAGTTAACTATATTGTTATCGTTTTTTACTTTATTCGTGCCATTTTGAAAATATTATCATCTTACTAATAGATGTATTTTAAATCACATTATAGTAAACGTTACGTGATTTCGTTGGACGCAGTGGCGCCGAACTTCAGCTCTCAAACGTGTATCTTGTTATTATGTTTTTCATTGTACTTTTTGTACCATCTTTGCAAAGTTTTACGTTATAGTGAGGGATCATTATAGACACGATGCAATTAGACAGAATCCTTCATATTACACCGGCTTATGATGACATGGGCTATGCAGTTGTGCAGTTTATAACGTTATAACGTTACAGTTTCCCGAATTATACAATAACAAGGTATATACAAATAACTGGCTTCAGCAGTTTATTTATTTCATCTAATATGAATCTTCAGGGCTGTTCGTGTTCCTTCGAGAAAAGCTGGGTTTCAATTCTTTGTCAGAATTGTTGATAAGATTGTATGGTTGAACTGTCGAAACACGGCAAATAAGAGCTGCGAAGACTGAATGGGACAACAGAGAAAATCCAAATCCACATCAGCTATAATACACTATCCCGCTAGGCGACGTTTCTAAACATGGCTTGGTAACAAATTCATGCTGTGTTTTCCATTACTATTTGTCTCTCTATAGGAAATGGGGCATTAGACGACAATAGTATCTGTTTTCCGATATCTATTTTGCAATATAAAAGACGTAACGTTATAAAGAGTTAACATTACTAACCGTGACTATATAGTCTTCCTGTCTTTCGACGGACGGTGTAAAATGCAATATTTTCAAAGAAGTGCAGTTTGAAAAGCCGTCAGTGGAGCTAGAATCCCTATATACCGTGTTTTAAAAACCCTGGATATAGGTCACCCCTCGGATACCTAGCATAGATGTTGGAAAGTGGCGAACAAGTGTGCGGAACCTAATGTCCGGTTTCAGCTTTTGAAAGACGTAAAACTATCAAGAGTTGACATTACTATTAGTAGACTTTCTTTCAAATAAATTGACGTCTCTTAGGCATTTTTAGATATCAGGTTTTTTGTTCAGTCTGCCAGCCTTACCCTCTTTATCCCAGGGGTAACCTAGCCTCCTTCACCGACGTCTCTAGGGACTTGGCGAAAGCTGTTGTTTTTTCGTCGCTAGGGACGGCACACTCCCCCGGTATATATTTCTCTGCCTGCATTATTCCTTTCCCGGCATATTTTCCTTTCCCTTCGTATTCTCGGATAAAAATCGCGAATTCGCCAAGTCCCTAGAGACGCCGGTGAAGGAGGCTAGGGGTAACCTATATCCGTTATTAGAGATATCAAGTCGACGGACGCGGTGTATAATGTTTTGAAAATGCAATTTGAAACCACTGTGTTTTAATTTCGAGAGGGGTTAAAAAAACGTTTTGCCCTCTAACATCTGCTTGAATATTTTTTTTGCTCTCATGCCAGATGGCCTTGCGTGCGGTCGGTGTTGCCTCGGACAGATAATGAGGTGTTAGATATGATCATTGTAATGCCTACAGTGCTACATCATGTACTGCCAAACTACCAATTAGCACCAGTCCGCCTCTGCCCCGTGGGTGTAACGTTAAAACTTTATTTGCTCTACTCTGAAAGGCCACGCTATGGATGTCATCCACGCCAGCATCCGTTAAAAAGCAGCAAACCTTACTCTCCAAGCAGAGGTTAGGCTCCGGCTGTTTTTTCAACGTTTTTTTAGTCGTTTTTATCGGGTTTTCTATTTTTTCTTGTGTTAGGCCGGACACAGCAAAAGAAAAAAAGAAAAAAATAGAAAGCCCGATAAAAACGACTAAAAAAACATTGAAGAAAAAAACAGCCGGAGCCTAACCTCTGCTTGGAGAGTAGCAAACCTGACGTTAGAATCTTCACACTTCTTCGTCACTTCTAACATTTAATGCATGCTGCATAACGCTAGCTGTCCTTTATCCGTGGGGTAACCTATATCCGTTGTTTTTAAAGACATCGTTTGTGGAGATATCAAGTCGTGGCATGGTGGTTTCAAATTTCGACATAAATATGCATGTTTCTTAAATACAGCGGATATGGGTTTATATATCCAGTGGATAAAGGTGAACTACGGATTTATCAGTTAGCACATAAAATCTGACCTTACATGAACTCTGTCTGGTATAATCAGAGAATAAGAGATGAATCTAAAGATGATGTTGACCACGGTTCAGAAATATCCCCTCCCCAGGCGGATGTACGCTGAACTATTTTTGCCGCAAGGAACTATTGTGATGCCCTGTGATAGGAAAAGGCCACGCGTATAATTATAAATGTAAACAACTTGTTTTGAAGATTACAAGCAGATAATCGAGAACGATGTTCGAAAGGCATTGGCACACACGGTAAAAACAAGCATGACAACAACAAATAGAAGATGAACAGCATTTTATTTTACACTGTAAATTGTACCATAATGAACGGATTGTGCTTTATGAATATATCAGAAAAGAGTTCCCATATTTTGAACATCTTAATGCAACGGATAAATTTCTATTTTTGATGCGCCTAGACAAACCCTGTATATCAAACATTATATGTTCTTATATCTACACCTGTACAAAGAAGCGAGAAGATGTCGACCATCCTGTTAGCTTAGTACCTTCAACTAGTTATCCTGTTGTTTTTTCATATGTTTGTTATTCTATCAGCCATGTCTGTTATCAGTGACCTGTACCTAGCCCGTCGAGGCATGAATGTACAATAAAGGTCTTTCATTCATTCAATAATAATTTTCTGTTTCATTGCAACAAGTTTGCTGCTTTTCGTATAACCAGTGAAATTATCTTTATTTCGATTTTTCCTTCGCGTCATTTGATTTTCAAACCGGTGCACGGTCAGGCAGCTTTCGGGAACGAAAAGTACGATATAAAAGAAACCAAACTACGCAAGACGTAAAGAAAATAATCTTGGCCATTATTTGTGCATATATATCTTAACGTATACATTTCTATTTCACAAACAACCCGACTGGCCCCAGTCTGGCGATTATGTGACGTTAGCCTACTCTCCAAGCAGAGGTTAAGTCGCGTAGTAGTCGTAGTAGTCGGAAAAATTACACCGGCGCTCCTCTAGAGGTTGAGTCGCGTAGATATAGTAGTAGTGATCTTATGTAATTTTTCCGACTACTACTATATCTACGCGACTCAACCTCTGCTTTGAGAATAACGTTAGCCTAAAAAAAGAAAGGCTGACAAAAACAGGCCGATGGTTAGCAGACTAGAACACCCCCTACTAGTGAAGCCGGTCAGTGCAGAACATTAACTAGACTCGTAAGCGTAATCTACATGGAGATCCTACGGTGCCAGAAGATACAGTATCAAACTTTCAAAGCTGGCCAAGGACCATAGCCGGCCAAAGGGAGTCAAACGGGCACTGGTAGCATACGCAATCCTAGGCCGGCTTCACTTCTCTACTAGCTTTTGATACTATCTTATTCAACCGTAGGATCTGCTTGGAGATGAAGAAAGCACTGGTCCCGTCTTTATACGGTCAGACCCGCGCGGCATCCCGACCGTCCCGCGGGCATAGTCAGGCCCAGAGATGGCAGAAACCGATACGGAAAAGCCTGGATACCAGACCCTCATTCTAAACTATAGCCCTCTCGCGCTAAACTCTAGCCCACTCACAGTACGAGCCCAGGGTTGGCATCCGATCCCTATTGACACTCAGAGTTAATTGGCACTCGGTCTCTGATATCTATCATCACGGTCCGTGTGCTGTGTTCGGCGGCAAGGTGAGTTGTTTCCCGGGCCGCAGAGATTAGCGACTGTAGCACGGCGGTCTGGTACCCAGGCTAATACGGAGAAGCCGTCGTCGGTCAGCCGAACTTGGAACAACCTCAGAGCTCCTCGCAGATCAAAACAAGTCAAAGATGGCGAGCAAGTCGCAGCTCTTACGACAGGCGAAAAGTTTCGAGCTCCCAGACCGTAAGATTCCCTTTTCTTAAGAATTTCTTGAGAATGTGTGCTTGTTTTTCTAAAGATTTGGCGTCAGACGAATGCATGGACGGCAATCTTATCTGGGATGCTTTGCGGTATGGAGCTATCCCTGGATGTAATGTATACTATACTATAGTGTGTTGTCCTTGTACTAAACAAGCATATTCTACTGGGGCATCGCTATGACCATCTGAATACCAATCGTGCGTTTCAGTCCTTTGACGTTTATGACATTGCCAAACTGTTGTGCACATGCAACCACTTCACCTACATGTTGAAATATCACCGACCATGGGTGTCTCATATTATTGATTCAGAAATACCCCAATTTCGTTAGCTAAAATATTCCTCAATATTCTGAACAAACTATGAAGGTTTGCAAAAATTTCACTCCGTTAAATACGAGCCTAGCTATACGATTCTCAACGTTTAGGAACATGAAACGAGAAATATGGAATTGAATTGGATCCAATTCATCAGGTTTGACAGGATTTCACAAAAGTTTATTTTGAATTGGTGCCATATGCCACAATATCCTTCGATATTCACGAACAATATTGACTTCTTATACTTATTGAGATCCCGATATTCGGTTCGACGTCGTTCACACTTAAGGGTATGCGGTTATAATACCTCTGTCACATTTGGCGAAAATTGATCGGACGACGATTCTGCGACAATCGCCCGAGCCTCGCTTATAAAATAATAACTTTATTGCACAACAATTGTACAATGTACAAAGTATGGCTTATATGTGACAGGGACGGTTTTCAGGTGAAAAATACGCGCAACCCTCTGTCGATCTTAAATATGGCCGATCTTCCATTGATACTCCCGAAGATCGTGGATAATGTGACAGGGGTAAAACCAGGCCGCCATTCCACTAAGCAGCGAACTCACTGCGACCGAAATTGGATTTGTGTATCATTAAATTCATAATTGGATACCATGTAAGATGTGAAAATATGACCGAAAATTGTATGTATGTATGTATATATGTATGTTTGTGCGTAGAAGACCAACATAACTCGAGAACGCCGGGATGGATTTTGTTGATATTCAGTATGGAGGTAGGTCTTGATGAGACCTGAAAACGTTTCTATAAAATTCGTTGAACAAGCTGTCAAATTTAAGGTTGCAGCGAGTTCGCCAGTCTGTTGGAATGGAGTTGCAACACCACGGACTAAGAACCAGCTTGCCCAACACCGATACCCTGAGAACAGGAGGGTTTTGGTGGTCACGAATGTTCCCAGCACGACTTTCAACACCCCAGACATAGTAACGGTTGTAATCTAGTTAAATCTACACCAGATAACACCCTAAGCCCCGGGTACTCATGGGAGGGACGCGGTGCCTCTGATCTGGCCGGGAATTCCTACCCTGGGTGCCAGACAGGATTGGGTAGCTAGCGAGTTTTGTTCGGGGAGCCATCCCGCCTATCTCACATTGGCACTCCGGGGAGTTTGAGCCCGAAGGAAAAGGGCAGGTGGACCTCCTCGGGGTTACACTCCCCGGGGCGCTTATAGGAATCGGCGGGCCTGACTGTTCTGAGCCACCGAATAAACTGCCGTAGCTGCCCGATCCCGGCTGGCCACCAGGGTAGGAATTTCTGACGTTTGGGTTATCAAAGGTCAAATGTCATCGAACTCCGTCAGAACCGTCTGGCAGGGACGCACATTGACAGCTGTGATGATACTTGTAGATAAGGACTGGGAAGACGAAGGTCGAGGTTGATTTTGGCACCCTGGTATTGGTACTACAGCAAAACTTCAGGTGTTTGTATCTTATGGCCTGGACGTGCCGCCTTTGTATTTTAGTGGCAGATAGCTTGTGGTTTAAGGAAGAAATTGGATATGTTTGGGCACCCTAGCAGCTTGCTCATGAACTGCATGGGCTCTTTCGTGAAACTCTTCCGACGGATTTACATAATATTTAGCTGGTTCTGGTGGTACGCTGGGTTAACTATGTCCGTTTTTTTGTAATGCATGGTTCGCGCGTTTGTCAATTCGACAAACTGTAATATTGTAAAAAAATATTGTAAATTGATGTTAAATGGATATAGATTACCGAAATATTTGAAAATTTTGCAGTTTGATACAGCAACGGATCCAGGATACTGCGTAGATAAAGGCAAACAAATAAACAACAAACAAATAAACAACAAAGCAAACAAGCTTCAATGATATAAATGACAATGTTGGTGTCAAAATGGCGGACAAAGTACAAGATTGTGTTGGCAGGTTCTGTCAAAACTCGTTCCAAGTCTTCTGTTTATAGTAACGTTACACTATCACAAGGGCAATCGTGGCCAGCTATATGCAGCTGACGCGATGTATCCGGTTTATTTGAGCGATGAAAGTTAACGTAGACAGTAGACTTCCTTCCAGATCAGATTGTCAAGGTTTGCTGTACACGAAATGATATCAGGACTCGAGAGAACGTTTTTGAATGCTATGCTCTTACTTTTTTTCTTAAATTTTTCTGTGGTTTGAGGTTTTATCATTTCAATCAGTTATACTGTGAAAGCTATACTCAAATGCGACTCAGAAGCCCCGCCTTGTGACATAAAGTATAACTACAGGGGAGAAATGCACCAATGCTGCAAGCGCTTTTATTAGATATCGCGAGTTGTCCCCATTGTCACGTAGCACCAGAGTTTAATTCTCTGAATTTTTTTGGGTCTACCCTCATGGAAGAAAAAGTATTGTTTCTGCTTTGTCTTTTCTTTCTCTTGCATCATGTCTAAGTAACAGGACAGAGCTGGAAGTAAGACTAAAACTAGTAGTAGTTTATTAGGCTAGACTGTGTTAAGGTAAACATTTGCCTTAAAATATTACCTTTCTATTTTGTGTGTTTGTTTGTTTGTGTGTGTGTGTGTGGAGGGGGTGTAAGTGTGTGTGTGTCAATTTTTTAAATGCTTTCCTGAATGTCTCAGATGAAAATCTTGACTTATCGTACTGGAGCGGCGGCAGCCCCGGCAGTTCACGGAGCGGTACCGCACGGTAATAGGTACCGCACGGTAATAGGTACCGCACGGTAATAGGTACCGCACGGTAATAGGTACCACACGGTAATAGGTACCGCACGGTAATAGGTACCTCACGGTAATAGGTACCTCACGGTAATAGGTACCGCACGGTAATAGGTACCTCACGGTAATAGGTACCGCAAGGTGATAGGTACCTCACGGTAATAGGTACCGCACGGTAATAGGTACCTCACGGTAATAGGTACCGCACGGTAATAGGTACCGCACGATAATAGGTACCGCACGGTAATAGGTACCGCACGGTAATAGGTACCGCACGGTAATAGGTACCGCACGGTAATAGGTACCGCACGGTAATAGGTGCCGCACGGTAATAGGTACCGCACGGTAATAGGTACCGCACGGTAATAGGTACCTCACGGTAATAGGTAGCGCACGGTAATAGGTACCTCACGGTAATAGGTACCGCACGGTAATAGGTACCTCACGGTAATAGGTACCGCACGGTAATAGGTACCTCACGGTAATAGGTACAGCACGGTAATAGGTACCGCACGATAATAGGTACCGCACGGTAATAGGTACCGCACGGTAATAGGTACCGCATGGTAATAAGTAACGGCAAGGTAATAGGTACCGCACGGTAATAGGTACCCTCCTGTGTTCCAGACGAGAATCTGGGCCTGTCCAGTTACGTGCTGGGGAGGCGGCAGCATCAGCAGTTCACGGAGCGGTACCGCACGATAATAGGTACCGCACGATAATAGGTATAGCGCGAAAATAGGTACCGCACGATAATAGGTACCTGACGGTAATAGGTACCCCCCTGTTTTCCAGACGAGAATCTGGGCCTGTCCAGTTACGTGCTGGGGCAGCGGCAGCACCAACAGTTCAGGGAGCGGTACCGTACGGTAATAGGTACCGCACGGTAATAGGTACCGCACGGTAATAGGTACCGCACGGTAATAGGTACCGCACGGTTATAGGTACCCTCCTGATTTTCAGACGAGAATCTGGGCCTGTCCAGTTACGTGCTGGGGAGGCGGCAGCACCAGCAGTTTACGGAGCGGTACCGGACGATAATAGGTACCGCACGGTAATAGGTACCGCACGGTAATAGGTACCTCACGGTAATAGGTACCGCACGGTAATAGGTACCGCACGGTAATAGGTACCGCACGGTAATAGGTACCGCACGGTAATAGGTACCGCACGGTAATAGGTACCCCCCTGTGTTACAGACGAGAATCTGGGCCTGTCGTCCTACGTGCTCGGGAGGCGGCAGCATCAGCAGTTCACGGAGCGGGTCCAGAAGGAGAAGGAAGAACTGGAGGAGGAGAAATGGGAGGAGAAGAAGATTCTGGAGAAGAAGGTGAGTGAAGAGAAGATGTAAAGCTTTAAACTACCAGAGTTTCAGTTCTATAAAATGCTATCAGTGCCAGGGTTGGCCGCTGACCCCCAGGAAGAACCCCCGAACAAGGTCGAAGTTCTTCTGGAAATCGCGACTGTTTTACAGATCAAGCATCTGGAGGGTTGTTTGTGGTCGTTTATGGTGTTTAGGCCTGGCTGTTTGTGGAAACGTAAATTAGAAATGTATTCGTAATGGAATGCCCTAATAATGCCCAAGACATTTTTCTTTACGCCTTGCTTAATTTAGTGTCTTAAACAATTGTTGCTTACAAGAAAACACCTATTTCGCCTCTTTATTTGGAACTCGGAAATGTTTTCCAGATCAAGCGTCTGGAGGGGCAGGTGGACCGGTACAAGAAGGACATGAACGACGTGCAGAGCAAAAACGACGATTTGATAGCAGAGAACAGAAAACTCGACAGAGAGGTAAGAATCTGACCCCTACGAAGGTTAGACACCCAGGTAACGCACGATGATAGGTGCCGCTACGTGACATGTAACCTGCGTTCTTCACCACCAGTTGCGGTGCGCTAACGATCGTCTGTCTGACGATAGGTATCGCCCGATAATAGGTACCACACGGTAATAGGTATCCTTTGTTCCAGCTGCGGTACGCCAACGATTGTCTGTCCGAGCTATAATAGGCACCACGCGATAATAGGTACCCCACGGTAATAGGTAACCCCGATAATAGGTAACCCACGATAATAGGTAACCCACGATAATAGGTACCACCCGACAATAGGTACCCCACGATAATAGGTAACCCACGATAAAAGGTACCGCACGGTAATAGGTACCGCACGGTAATAGGTGCCCTGTGTTCCAGCTGCGGTACGTCAACGATCGCCTGTCTGATCTAGAATAGGTACCGTACGATAATAGGTACCCCACGGTAATAGGTACCCCACGGTAATAGGTATCCTGTGTTCCAGCTGCGGTACGCCAACGATCGTCTGTCGGAGCTTCAGATGGAGATGGACAAGATGAAGGCTCACGTGACGTCACTGGAGACTTCCAACCGAACCCTCAAGACGCTCGCCAAGAAGTAAGGACGTCCTTCAAGTAAGATGCACCGATTATGGAGAAAACTGCATTTTTATCGTCAGCTTCAAAGGGCAATCATTAACCAATCCCAGCAGTTGCTTCTAATCTGACCATAGTATTTGTGTTAACTCGCTTGGAGTTCAGTTACGTCGATGTAGGTTAGACATCCAAGTAGTAAGATACGCCAAAAAGTTGTTACTCAAGCAACTGGATATGGTTTTGGAAACGGTCAACGTTTCAACTACCATCCACTAGTTTTCTTTAGTGACACTGAAGTGATCTGGAAGAAACAGGTCTTTTATACTCTAACTATGAATGAAGACAATTTCAGATGTCCAATAGGAAACGTTGTAAGACAATTCAGACTGAAGACAATTTGGATTCCAAAGAAAACAAAGGTAAGACCTGTTTCTTCCAGATCACTTCAGTGTCACTAAAGAAAACTGGTGGATTCCATTTGAAACGTCTGACCATTTCCAAAACCATATCCAGTTGCTTGAGTAACTACTTTTTGGCGTAGTTACTCCTGTTGATTCTGTTACAGAGTGATAAACCGTGCATGAGACTAGTATGCGGCATCGGTAGTTTTCGAGCTGTCGTGATGCTAGGATGGCATTGCTTTTGGTGGTTAAGGTGGCCTTTATAGGGCCGTGGGAGCAGCGTGGTGTTATCCACTGTGTCTGGGGCTAATTTGTGTAATGTCATTGTAATGTTTCATGCGAAAAATTAATGGAATAATTGTAGAAAGTATTTCGTATATCTCGCTTATCTGATTTGTCCTGTTGTGTTTCGCAGGGCGGGTACCATGCCATGGAGCGTGATGTAAAAGATGTGGGGAGAACATAACATTGGCAGGCCTGAGCACCGGTTTTCCTAGGGGGTGACGTACTCCTGGCGTCATCATCTCATGTGCACTTCGTCACCAGGCCTGCAGAGCTTCGTCAGCATTTTACGTGCACTTAGTCACCAGGCCTGCCGAATTTCGTCAACGTTTTACGTGCACTTCGTCAGCAGGCCTGCAGAATTTCCTAATAAGTACGCTAGATAGTTTAAAGTAAAGACTTATGACGTGGAAATTAGCTGTATGTGCGGTGTGAGATATAGCTTATGACCTTTGTTTTAACAAGAATCGTAGATGAACTTTATTCTTTTGTGTTGCATGAAATCTACATACGGACTCATAGATGATTGAAGCTTAAGTTGATGACAAAATATTTCTTCTTTTCACTGACGTAAAAAAATCATGTCACAAAAATAAGCTTGATGTAACGCCTGTAAAAGCTGCCTATAGTCTCAATGCAATGTTCACTGTTGTGCAGTGGCCACATTTGACTATTGCCTGACTAAAATCGCGCTCCTAGCGGCAGGCCCTACAGTTGACGCCACCTGCTAGCGAGAGATTTTGTAATACCCCCTCACATTAGGCGAAAATCGATCGGACGACGAGTCTGCGAGCTCTAAATTACGAGGAGGCATGACCCTGACGGGAAGGGGGGAACTCTGCCATTTCTTCGTCGGCAGCAGGGTCATACCTCCTCGTAATTTTGAGCTCTCAGACTCGTCGTCCGATCGATTTTCGCCTAATGTGAGGGGGGGGGGGGTTTATAAACACAGGATAAAATTTAGCATACCTCAACTACAGACGGACACTATTTGCAGCTAGTATATACTACAGCGAGATCGTGGTGTATTCACGAAGTTCCCCTGCTTTTATCAATGATTTGAGTTTTTGGTAGGCTTAGAGCACCGTGAAGTACCAAATATGGTCAGCAGGACATGTCGGTCCGCACCTCAGGAATAGGCAAGTTTGTTATATTATACCTCAAGGTTTGTGTTCAGAACAAGGTACTACATTAAACACAACAGCTTTGCTTCGGCGTTTTTTTTTCATTGTGTGTGTGTGTCCGTCATTACTTTGATATCTTTGATCACAAGTTACTTTAAGTGGTCATGTGTTTGGCTCAAACCCCAGAGGTCCTGGGTTCGAAACCGCTGATGTGCCCTGATGTTGTGCCCTTGAGAAAGGCACTTTACACGCCCTTTCTCACTTTACTCAGGTGGAAATGAGTACCTGGCTTCGGCTAGGGCCGTCCCTAGGATAGGACGTTAACCGGGGGTCCGGTGTTCGGGGAGAGCCACACCTCCAGGACCAAGAAACCACCACACTTATCGAGAAGAGTAGGTGCTCTATCCGGTGTGAGTGGATCAAACCTTACAGTCTGGTCTCCGGGTCTTAAAAAGGCTAAATACCCTGCTATAAAAACAACGGATATAGGTTACCCAGCGGATATACATGTTGCTGACCTAGCGTTACCTCAAATGTATGTAAGGCCACAGCAAGTAAATTTTATGGATGACATCCTCTGCAGACGGCAAAAATAGTGCGATAGGGCGAAAAAAAAACAAGATGGGTGAAACAAAAACAAGATGGCTACATCTTCAAAAATAGGCACCATAAAGTTGTGCTGACTGTTGTAACAAGAACTAGAGAGACAAAACATGGTATCAGAGCCAACAAGGCATTCATTCCTGTAATTACTGGTGTGGAAAAAGTGACACTAGTGTGGTAGACTGGCATAACCAAAAAAGTTGGTGACCACAGTCATGGCTTCCATATTGGTCTCACTTTTACAACTATCCAATAAGTTTCATTTCTACAACTACAGTCCTGTGTACCTCGCAGGTGTCACTTCTACAAGTACAATTATTAGGCTACATCACAATATTTGCTAATTTTGGTACTTTATCACCATGTTGACCATCCCTGCAGAACAAAAAAATTATTGTTTTTTTTTCTGAAATCAGGCGAAAATTAATGCGCGCGCTGATGTCATCCATAAAATTTACTTGCTGTGGCCTTAGGGAGAAAAAATGCTGCTACAGCGTGCTTATTAGAAATGGTCAATGGCATTGTACTGAGCACACTCCTTAAAATACATATTAGGTCGCGGCAAGGTTGTCCCTCTAGGACTGAGGTTGGTAGCGAACTTTAGATCACCTACGATACATCCGGACTGCGTATTACGCGCTAATGCTTGACTCTATTCGGCCTTTACGAGGGGCGTTCAATAAGTAATAACTCTGACCCACTTCCAGTTGTCTGATCTTGATGAAATGAGGTTTTCTGCATGTGTAATAATTCATATCTCTATAGTTTATGTTGCAAAAAAAGAGCTCTGAACTAATTGTGGTTTCTGATTTACTGGTGTTGGAACTGAGTTAGGTGTGAAATGGACCAGGTGTGAAATGGAGCCAGTTGATTGTCACGGGTCAACCCTGCCAGCGAATCAACCCTGACCGCGAATCAACCCTGACCGCGAATCAACCCTGACCGCGGGTCAACCCTGACCGCGAATCAACCCTGACCGCGAGTCAACCCATACCACGCGTCAACCCTGACCTCGGGTCAACCCTGACCGCGCGTCAACCCTGACCGCGAGTCAACCCTGAGCGCGGGTCAACCCTGACCGCGAGTCAACCCTGAGCGCGAGCCAACCCATACCACGCGTCAACCCTGACCTCGGGTCAACCCTGACCGCGCGTCAACCCTGAGCGCGAGTCAATCCTGAGCGCGAGTCAACCCTGACGGCGAGTCAACCCTGACGGCGAGTCAACCCTGACGGCGAGTCAACCCTGACGGCGAGTCAACCTTGACCGCGAATCAACCCTGACGGCGGGTCAACCCTGACCGCGAGTCAACCAGAGGCCCAAACTCAAACCTAAGTGTCAGGCCACGACCACCAACCCATGTACTAAATATCATCGCGATCGTGTGTTTCGTTCCGGAGATACAACAGTGGAAACAGAAGGCAAGCTGCAGTGTCAAGTTCAAACCCCAAAAGACCAGAATCAAACCTGAGCATCAGGCAACCAACACCAACCCATGTACCGAAAATCATTGTAATCCCAATATAGGTTCTGGAGATATAGCGCCGGATACGCCCCTTCCACACACTCCTATGAAAACTATACCTACATTTTATGCAGGTAAAAACTCAACATTAGGAGTTACAATAACAATTTTCTTCAATTAATGACTGTTTTGTAAAGGTACAGTACATACCTCCCAAATTTTCGATGTCTACCAGCACATCTTTGTCATGGGGAATGACCTAGTCTCAGTTCTCGCGAGAGAACAGGAGACTAGGTCAGGCTTGCGTGGATCATCTGCCCCCTCCCCCCGCCTCCTTGCGAGAAGGGGTAGGTAGCACTCTGGCAGCTCCCAACCCTCATTCCGGTTCAGCTTCGCCCCCTCTAGCTGGACGTGAATGGCCTCCTTAATCTTTCTGAGACTAGGTCATTCCCCATGACGAAGATGTGCTGGTAGGCATCGAAAATTTGGAAGGTATGTACTGTACCTTTACAAAACAGTCATTGATTGAAGAAAATTGCTGTAAAAGTGACACCAAAATGGAAGCCATGAGTGTGGTTACCAATGCCAGTCTACCACACTAGTGTCACTTTTACCACACCAGTACATGTCTTGAATCCAGGAATGAATGCCTTGTTGGCTCTGATACCATGTAATGCCCCTTTAATTCTTGTTACAACTTTCATCACAACTTATGGTGCCTACTTATGAAAATGTAGCCATCTTGTTTTTTCACCCATCTTGTTTTTTTTCGCCCTATCGCACTATTTTTGCAGTCTGCAGAGGATGTCATCCATGAAATCTACTTGCTGTGGCCTTAATCCCCTGCTATGGGAAATGAGTCAGAGTTATTACTTATTGAACGCCCCTCGTACTTTAATAACGATGTCATTACGCCTGATTTCTCTACGTCTACACGTTAAGTTGTGCATTCAATGTATCAGCAACATAGCGGTCTGCAATAGATATCTGTGTGATGTTGCCAATCGGCGCTTATAATACTTCTACACGCCCCAGGAAACGAGTCTGCCGCGGCCTATAAAAGCCCTTTCAGAAAATTACACATTTTGGCAGGCATTACCGAACTAACATGGGCAGAATAAAGAGTTGAAAGGATAACGACAAATCCCTTTTACCGGCGCCGTGAGCTGTAACACCGATTATCACGTACATCCACATAACCCGGACAAGGGGATTTCGGCTGGTTTTTGTCTTTTATTAATGACTAAACCGTAAAAAAATCTAACGAAAGTCTTACTAGATTTCTTCTAGCATTGGGCGCATAAAAATTACGCGTTATTCCATCGCTAAAGCCCCCTTCACACGAGAGCACGAATGAGCCGGAATGCCGTCGGAATAAAAATTCTTTTCTATTCGTGGCAATTCTTGGCAATTCGTGCTGCATTCTAAACATTCTTACTGCATTCCAGATATTCCTCCCCGTTCTTCTGACTGGCTCGAAAGTTTTTGACATGTCAAAAACTGTCGAGATGCATTCGAAGTGGAGAAATATCGAATGGCATTCATAGTGGATTCTAAGTGTATTCTAACTGCAGTCTGACCGCATTCTGTGGCATTCCAACATTATTGCATTTAGCCCACATGGGCAGGAACATGCAAATAAAGATCATTCATTATTCGAAACATTCTTATCTTATTCGACGGAGAACCGAAACGGCAAGCCACCTCGAATCCTGCCAGAATGCGGCCGAAGGAATATCTTGAATGCAGTGAGAGTGTCTAGAATACACTACGAATTCAGAGGAATAGAAAGGAATTTTCATTCTCACGACATTCTGGCTCGTTCCTTCTCGTGTGAAGGGAATTTAAGGCCCATTTGGAATTCCCACCCGAATGGCACTGAATGTGGCACGAATTTTGCAAATACTTCATTCTGGCTGGTTCTGCTTGATTCCTGCTGATTCGATTTCAGTGTGAAGGCCCTGTAACAAGAGGCAGCCATCACATATGAGTAGTGTTGCGTACCTAAAGCCCGGACTTGGAATTGGACCTAAAATTGTTTAGGTCCAAGTCCAGAAAAAAACCTAAATGTCCGGAGCCAAGTCCGGACTTGCAAAAAGCAACCCGTCACTTATATTCCCTTTTTTGTTCTAAACCATCTAAAACCTTCCATAGACAGTGAAATTTGCACTGGAAAAAGACAAAAAACATTTTGTGCCTACCCTGGCTGTATATAATTTGTCTGTATTTGTCACATTGCATTTCAATTCATGCTAGCATGAAATTTATATGCCCCATATGCACACCTCCCCTTCAAAAAACAAATTCTAGTGCACATAATATGCAATGATGGGTTCCGGTCCGGACTCAAAGTCCGGACCTGAACCTGAACTACTGGACCTGAATCCGGACCTGAACCTGAAATTGAGTTTAGGTACGCAGCACTACATATGAGCAGATTTTATGACTGTGTGGCTTTCCCCTACGCTGCAAGAACAGACAGATATGCAGTGAATATGATATTGATACTATAGATTTTGTAGGACTTTTTGTGATAAACATTCCTATCATGGAGAGAACAATGCTTGCGTGTGCGGTATTCACAAAAAGGAACGGCTTCTTCTCGTCTCTTAGTGATGTTGGATATAAAGCTTGAGAGGTGTTTGAATGAAATAGTATGATGACAACGCATCAGATGAAATGATTTTCCTGTACTTGACATAGATTTAGAATGAGGAAACTTTCCTATAATACTTCTGTCACGACGATATATACCACAATCTCACATTAAATGGGCTTCCTTTTCTACCTTATTCAAGTTACAGACCTGACAAATTATCAGGATAGAACTGCTTGCTTCAGCGCAGGGCATTCACAAAAAGAACTGTCCGTATTGAATATCCCCACGCCGCGGGTCACGCTTACATCATTGCCGAGGGGTAATAGACTATAAGCGCCTCGCTAGTTTGTTTTATCTGCTGTCACGGCCAGCGGTGGCGGAATTAGCTCTATTTCTCACAGCATCAGGCGCAACAACGCAAGTTCTTTAGAACGATAGATACGTTCAATTATATAAGGTTTCTACATTTCAAGATATGTGACGTTAGTCCCATAGCATTTTTGATTACGTAAGGAAAGTGGGATGTCACTGTGTCTAGGGCATTTGATGCCTTTTACTGTACCTCCCCAACCGAAGTCAGGTGCCCATTTTTTTTTACACCTGGGTGGAGCAAGGAAAGTCAAATTGTAGGGAAAAGCAAAATGAATAAGGTTTTTACAATACAAAAATGTGAAGGTTTTCCTCGATAGCCTTTTAGAGGCCGTAAGGGCAGTGAGTTGTCATCCACTGTGTATAAACCAGTTAATGCGTTTTACCTCCCTAACTGAAGTCAGGTGCCCAGTTTGTTTTAAAACCTGGGTGGACTGAGGAAAGTCAAATTGTAGGGAGAAAACCGCTTGTGTCAGCGCAAGGTATTCACAAAAAGAAGAGTAAGACAGTATTGAATATCTCCTCGCTGCGGGTCACGGTTCCATCACTGCCGAGGGGAAATGGAGTATAAGCGCTGCGCTAGTTTGTTTCTCTCTCCGCTGTCACTATCTGCGGTGGAAATTAGCTCTATTTCTCACGGCATCAGACGCGACAGTTCATGTTCTTTAATAGAAAAGTTCAAAAGAATAAGGTTTCTACAGTACAAAAAATGTGATCGTAGTCCCATAGCCTTTTTGAGGCTGTAACGGCAGTGGGTTGTCATCCACTGTGTATAAACCATTTAATGCCTTTTACCTCGGTCCCAAACTGAAGTCAGGTGCCCATTTTTTTGAAAACCTGGGTGGAGCGAGGAAAGTCAAATCGTAGGGAGAAAATACTCTCCAATCAGAGGTTAGGCTCTGGCTTTTTTTTACGCTTTTTATTGTCGTTTTTTTATCGGGCTTTCTATTTTGTCATATTTCTTGAAGTCCTCCAGCGTTTTGACACAGCAAAATACAATACGAAATAGAAAGCCAGATATAAATAATCTAAATATAAAAATAAATCTAAAGACTAAATAATCGTAAGAAAAAACAGCCAGAGCCTAACCTCTGCTTGGAGAGTGCAGTGGGCTGTCATTGTCTAGACCGTTTGATGCCTTTTACCTCCCCCAACTGAAGTCAGGTGCCCATTTTTGACACCTGGTTGGAGTATGGAAAGTCAAATTGCAGGGACAAAACTGCTTGCGTCAGCCAGTCACAAAAAGAACTGTCCGTATTGAATATCCTTCACCGCGGGTCACGGGTCCATCATTGTCGGGACTAATAGAGTAGAAGCGCCGCGCTAGTTTGTTTCTCGCCACTGCCAGAGATGGAAATTAGCTCTGTTTCTCACGGTTTGTTTGTTTGTTTGTTTATTCATTTTGCACATACAAAATGATAATAGATACAGAAGAGAATAAAATATAAAACAGGTGCAGGAGGAGGGAAAAAACCTTAACGGTTTATGCTGTGCCCTCCTCCTCTATGCTTATACAAAATGTATGATCAATGAAATCATAATTAACAAAGAAAGAACTGGAACATGTCATAATAATGCAAAAGATGTACGATCAGTGAAGTCAATAAATAACAAACATAAGTAACTAACACAATCATATGTTCTAATAATACAACAAAAGATGTATGATCAGTGAATCAATAAATAACAAAGAGAAGTAACTAACACAGTCATATGTTATAGTGTGAAGTTATATCTCACGGCATGAGATGTAACTTCCGGGCGGGACAATGCTTAGGCTTCGATCGTCCTGCAGCCTTGCTGCGAGCTACAATCTCCAAGCAGATCAAAAAGGGACAAAGACAGTGTCCAAAGGGCTGAGCAGTGTCCAAGCAGATGTCCGGGGAGGGGCGGTATCCATGGGCCAGTTCAAAACAGTGTAGGCCTTTCGGCTAGCGGTCGTGCGTTTGAATCCCGGATGTGTCACTCACCCGACATGCATGCTACTGGAAAGGGTTGCAGTCCTTAGGACGGGACGTTAAGCCGTGGTCCACTGTTCATTGTGCTTGTTGTAAGGAGCTAGGGGAATTTCCCTGGTACAATGTTTTGTGTGTAAGCCATTGTTTGTCATGAAGTCCGGGAAGATTATAAGTGGCACTGATGGATTTTCAAATAAAGTCTCATAAAGTCTCAAAATGAACCTGTAAATACTGTACATAGTGTCTATCTTCTTTGTCGGGACCAGTGGAAGAATCTGTGAGCTGAACTGGGCCGATAGCACTGTATGAAATTTGTTGAACACTCTGTCCAATTGTAGATTGCAGTGCTATCACCAAGTTAGTGGCTGGGAGCTCTTGCCGATCCATATTCCTTACGATATCGCCGACCGTTTGCAGTTTCGCAGGAATAACCTCCCATCGCGATATCTCACCCAGCGCTTAATGTCTCCGCAACAATCGCCGGTGATGGGGACATTCTTCGCGGAGAGACGGAGGAAATAGAGCAATTTCTCGCCTAGCGTTCGTCTTTTCTCTGTGAGATTCTTCATACTAAATCCCTGCCAAAATCGGGTTCAACTAGGATCAGTAATCCTAACGCATATATATTACAGTACGTCTTCTTTGATAGAGAAGTTCAGATGAATAGGGTTTCTATAGTACCAAAAATGTGAAAGCAGTCTCATAGCCTTTTTGAAGCAATAAGGGCAGTGTGTTGTTATCCACTGTGTCAGGGCACGGTATTGGAAGGTGGAGCCCATCTCTCTTCTTCTGCTGCCTTTTACTAGCCGCTACCAGGTCTTCCTACGGGAATGTGGGGATTGTAGACTTTTGAAAAAAAATCGGGAAATTGGCCAGGGGAGTCAGTTTACTCTATTTTGCTACGAAGGATTCTGCTTTTCGGAGTATCCGACTCACACTGGCGTTTTAAAATCATCTCCCCATGTAAAAAAGCCTAAGTTTGACTGAAGAAACTTGATAGAAATGACCATAATCTCCACTCAACTTCGCTCTTGTTATTTTCTTGGACAGATAAATCCCCCCAACGCCTGCTGATATAATCTGTCCAAAAGCTACAACACAAATCATTTTACACTCTATGTGCTTTTTCAGTCAAACTTTTACAATTTGCATTATTATTTATTTAAGAAATGTTGGTTTGATCATATTAATAACATTCGCGCGCGAATCAATCCCGAAAAAAAAAGTTTTCGATCATACTGTATTCGTACAAAGCAGCTGTAAACGGTAGAGTCAGCTAATATATGTCATATATTGCAGAAAAATCGAAAAACGACTACTAATGCCATACAATGCCAAAGCTAATACTTTTAAGTTCAAAGAAGACATACAAGAACAAATTAAAAAACACCATATTCTGTGTCTTATCATTTATTCCACCTTCCTGACCACTTCCTGATCTTCCTGGTGAGTGCGCAAGCGCGGACTGGCAAGACGTGTTGGACGGAGAGCTCTAGGAAAACATCAGTTTATAGACCCATGCATGCCCAACTTGACTGTTAAGCTTCACAGAACTACGTCGGAAGGTTAGTGGATGCTTCCTGCTGTGGCATTGCTACCATAGGACGTCCAAGTCACCAGTACTGGAAGTCTAAACACAACATTGTGGACGAGACCGACGGCGGCGGCCATATTGGATCTACCATTCAAATTAGAGGGAGGTCTATAGTTACAGCAACAACAGCAAAATGGCCTCGCCTAAAGAAAGTAGGCTGGTTCTCTTCTCCTTTGTATTACTGTCAATTACCGCTCGCATCCTGGTTAATAATGGTCACTCCAACATGCCGGCTAGTAACTTACACTTATGGCGTAAACTCGGCATGCCCACCAGAGACCCCACCGCCAGTGTTGTTGTTGGTCTGTGTTCCTACACCAGAGGCTACGAACTAAACTTATCACTGCATGCATCCCTTCGCCGTGTTTGTTCCCCCGATGCTACCACCACAAAGAACTGTGCTATGTATATGCTACTGTTATGTGGGGACGTTGAACCGAATCCTGGTCCATGTAAACTTCACATGCCAGCCCCCCTGGGAGGCAAACAACGAGACGACCACCTGTGCGGATATTGCGACCTCAGGGTAGACTGGAGTGACTTAGCTGTGTGCTGCGACAACTGCGACATCTGGTACCACCGATCTTGTCACGGTATGACAACCGAAGAATTCGGCAATGTACATGACGTTCACTGGACTTGTTTCAAGTGCAATTCGTCCAATAGTGATAACAACACATTTCATTCGTTCGAACTGGACTCAAATAGTTATTATTTGCATGATACAAGTGACTCTCCGTCGTCCATACCTTCACCATCATCATTTCGTCCCAGTTACCATAGCAGTCCCGTTGTGGTGTCTCCTGACACTGGGAACAATGCACCACGTGATGGCACAGAACCCGACAGCAGCCATTCCACCGACTGTTCTCAGGACAGCGTAACTGCAGGTCTCCTCCCTCCTAAGTCACATAACTGGAGAACTTTGGTAGTCAACGCAGATGGTATCATAGGCAAAGTGGCACAATTTGCCAACCTCGTATCTTATACCAAGCCTGACGCCATCCTCATGTGTGAGACAAAGTTGGGGTCACATCATCACAGTGCAGAGTTTATGCCGCCAGGTTACTCACCGCCGGTTAGGCGGGACCGTGCTAGTGGAGCAGGTGGAGTGTTGATTGCTGTACGGGACTGTTACACAGCAGTGGAAGTCGAGCAGCCCAGTGAGATCAAAGCGGAAATTTCATGGACTAAAGTGTCTCTCAGAAATAAGAAGTCACTCTACCTAGGTAGCTACTACAGGACACCTAGTGGCAAACACAGTGAGCAGCTTGATGAACTGGAGAAATCCATCAAACACATCAGAAATCTCACTAAGAACAATCCGGGGAGTACCATTATTCTCGGCGGGGACTTTAACCTGGGAGACGTGGACTGGGAAACAGAATCTATTCCAAAGAACTCTAGAGAGCGTGTGCCAGGTGAACGTCTCATATCCATCTTTAACAACAACCGTGTTTCTCAGATGCAGCGCGAGCCAACCAGGTTTGGTCGTCTGTTGGATTTATTTGTTACATCTAAGCCCAGCCTGGTGAAAACAATGTCAACTCTTCCTGGCATAGCTTATGACCATGACGTCATTGTGGCAGATTGTGACATCATCCCAGCATACACAAAGAAGGCACCGCGAAAGATCTACATCTTCTCCAAGGCCAACTGGGACAACATTAGGGAGCTCTTCGGTGCTTTTGCCCGTGAACTTACTACCAACATCAACCAGCACACCGTCGAAGAGAATTGGTCAGCCTTGAAGAATAAAATTCACGACCTTATTTCCTCACATGTACCGTCCAAGACTACGTCAAAACGTCAGCATCTCCCTTGGATGAACGGCGAACTGAAACGTAAGACCAGAAGAAAACACCGTATGTACAAAAAAGCTAAGAAGTCAAAGAACCCAAAACACCTTGAGCGCTTTCGTCAAGTGAAAAAGGAGACTGCCCGTGATCTCAAACGCGCCAGATCCCAGTACATTAACAACTCCATCAAGGAAGGACTAGATGAAGGGAGCCAGAAACCCTTCTGGAAGTACATTAAAGCCCAACGCCAGGACTTCATTGGTGTTCCACCCCTCAAGCACCAAGGAAAACTGTTCTCAGATGCTAAGGACAAAGCCTTCATCTTGTTGCAGGAGTTTAAGTCTGTGTTTGTGTCAGAGGTATTGAACTATGTTCCTTGGATGGGTCCTTCACACCCACCCATTTCTGACCTTACTGTGCACCCAGCTGGAGTTCGTAAACTCCTTAATGCCGTAAAACCGCACAAAGCGTCCGGCCCGGACGGGATCCCGAATCGCGTACTCAAGGAACTAGCTGGCGAGCTAGCCCCTTTGCTTGCAGCCCTCTTCAACCAGTCACTACAACATGGGAGTGTCCCAGAAGACTGGACTAAGGCCATGGTAACTCCTGTCTTCAAAAAAGGCGGAGTACATGATCCGGGCAACTACAGGCCAGTTTCGCTAACCTGTGTAATATCCAAGCTCATGGAACATGTCTTATGTAAGCACATCCTGAACCACCTAGAGAAACACCATCTCCTCACAGACTTCCAACATGGATTTCGCAAAGCCCACTCTTGCGAAACCCAACTGCTTCTCACCGTCGACGATCTCGCGTCAGCTTACGACAAGAAGGTGCAAGTGGACATGGGTATCTTGGATTTTAGTCGTGCTTTCGACACGGTACCGCACGAGAGGCTCCTCAGTAAACTCGCTCACTACGGCATTAAGGGTCCCATCCTGCGATGGATCAGCTCTTTCCTCCAGGACAGATCCATGTGGGTGGTAGCAGATGGCGAGTGTTCCCCGTCAACGCGTGTCCTCTCTGGAGTTCCTCAAGGCACGGTCCTCGGTCCGATTTTGTTCCTGGTATTCATAAATGACTTACCATCTTGCCTGACACCTGGAACTACTGCTAGGCTCTTTGCCGACGACTGTCTTGTGTATCGAGAGATCCACGGGCAGGAAGACCAAGTAATCCTGCAGAGAGATCTCATCGCATTACAGGATTGGGCAACTACTTGGGGCATGAAATTCAACCCTAAGAAGTGTAACACGATGTCCATCACGCGTAACAAGAACCCTCTCACTTGGATGTATGAGATGTGTGGCGAGTTACTCCAACAGACAGAGAAAGCCAAGTATCTCGGTGTCACTTTCAGTAATGACCTGAAATGGTCATCTCATGTCAACACAACAGTGAAACGGGCCAACCATACACTTCACTTTCTCAGTCGAAATCTCTGCTACTGTCCTCGACAAGTCCGCGAGACTGCATACTTCAGCCTAGTCCGCTCCACCGTCGAGTATGGGGCAGTCGTATGGGATCCTGACCTGAGAAAGGACATCGACGCACTTGAAATGGTCAACAGAAGAGCGGCACGGTTCGTGACGAGTAACCACCGCAGGTCTGATGTCAGTGTTACTGCCCTCCTACAGGACCTGAAATGGCCGTCACTCCAGTCGCGACGTCAGGTCGCACGACTTGTAATGATGTACAAGATTACCAACAGCCTTGTGGCTATCCCGCCTATTCGCCTCATCCCAGCACACATGAGCACCAGAGCCAACCACTCTCACAAATACCGAACCCTACGATGCAGTTGTGATACAGCAAAGTATACCTACTACGCCAGGACAATTCCTGAATGGAACAACCTCTCAGCCCACATCGTCGAAAGCCCCTCACTGGACACTTTCAAGAACAGGCTGCTGTCATCGCATACATGTACGTAGTCCAGCCGCTGCGCCTCCTCCATCCGCGCGATATTCCTGTGGGAAGTTTGCGGATTAGGAACTAGAACTAGAACTAGATATAATGAAAGCAACTTCTTTTCTTCATACGCTCGTACCATTTTTTGGCTCCCAGAGGATGTCATCCATATAATCAAATCAACATGGCCCAAGAGAGTTCCAGAAAACATATTTCCTCTCCCCGCACGCCATGGTCTGATCCGAGTGGTCTGGTTAGTCTCATTGCCAGTCTCCTGTCAGCGCCGCGATCATCAATAATATCCACATCCACTTCCTCATCTATTATGGCCGGTTTACTTTCGTCAAGTACCATCATTTCATAAATCATTATCATCAATTCTGTTTTCTAGAACCAGACGATACTCAGGGGCGGCAGGGGTTTCTTCGGGGGCCCAGGGCAGTCTGCCCGGCAATCTTATTTAGCGCTCCGGGGAGTTTTGCCTCCCACGGAAATAGGATAATAATAATGATAATCTTTATTGCAAATTCATGCCCGAGGGCTACATAAACATACTTAACAAAGAAGGAAATGATATTAATAGATAAATCAAAAGGGAATAAAATAGGAAACACCCTTCGGAGTCTCTACAATACAACTGGAGACAGAAACTGGTCGGCTGCCCGGTCCGGTCTGGCACCCAGGGTATCATCAATAATCCACATCCACTTCCGGCTTGCTGTCGTCAAGAACTGTATAATTTTAGAAATTATTATTATTATCCTTGCTGCATCTTTGATATGATTGGAAGCTTTTAACTCGGAAGTACGTATGTCATCAAAGCATGATAAAACGTTAATTACACGTCGGCTATAGCTATAATTATAGTGACTTGGCAGACTGCCACCAAAGATGCGACGGATTGCTGTATTAGATAAAGAAGTTTGTTTTACGTTTTGTGTATCTTGTTGTCTTTTGATCATACTCTTATATCTTGCACCATATTCCAGTTATAAAGCTTGCACAAACCTCCAATCCATTTTTGTCAAATAGAAGTCAGTCAAGCTAATCTTTCATCATTCATTGTGGTGTACAGAAATTGCATGTGCTACTCCTCGTCCCCTAGGATGAGGACGTTTATGTGACAGTACTTTTATTTATAAAATAATATACACGAATCTATTATATTCGATTTTAATGCGTGCATTACACACGTAGCGTTTTAGGTGCTGGCAGTGGTTCAGTCTAAGAAAGGCAAAATTCAGCCTCTGGCTACAAGGTAGATTTTGCAGCAGCAGCCTGCGTGATGTTTTCCCTGATAAAATGAAATATTTCAATGAAATGAATAAAGTTTCACAGTTTCAAAGTTGTTGGGTTTTCTCTGGTGTATGGGTCCTCAAATGTCTGGATAGTTTAGACCTTTGATGTGTCTTGTACCCACAATCTCCACACATGTAGGGCTTCTCACCGGTGTGTTTTGTCATGTGGTCATCCAAAGTGGATTTCTGTGATGCAGAATAGTCACACTGGTCACACTTGAGAGGTTTTTCACTTGTGTGAGTTCTCATATGTCGGGATAAGTCAAACTTGCGAGCTGTCCTGTACCCACACTCCCCACACATGTAGGGGTTTTCTCCAGTGTGTTTTGCTAGATGATTGTCCAAACTGGACTTACGTGCAGTAGAATAGTCACACTGGTCACACTTGAAGGGTTTTTTCCCCGGTATGAGTTCTCATATGTTTGGATAAGGTATATTTCCGAGCCGTCCTGTACCCACACTCCCCACACATGTAGGGTTTGTTACAAGTGTGCTTTGTCATGTGGTCATTCAAAGTTGATTTCTGTGCAGCAGAATAGTCACACTGGTCACATTTGTAGGGTTTTTCACCAGTATGAGTTCTCATATGTCTGGATAAGGTATATTTCCGAGTCGTCCTGTACCCACACTCCCCACACATGTAGGGGTTTTCTCCAGTGTGTTTTGCTAGATGATTGTCCAAACTGGACTTTTGTGCTGCAGAATAGTCACACTGGTCACACTTGAAGGGTTTTTTACCTGCATGAATTCTCATATGTGTGGATAAGTAAGACTTGTGAGCTGTCCTGAACCCACACTCAACACACATGTAGGGTTTCTTTCCGGTGTGTATGGTTATATGTCGGCCTAAATCCCGTTTTTGTGCAGCAGAATAGTCACACTGGTCACACTTGTAGGGTTTTTCACCGGTATGTGTTCGCATATGTCGGGATAAGTCAAACTTGCGAGCTGTCCTGTACCCACATTCCCCACACATGTGGAGCTTTTCACCTGTGTGGGTCTTCATATGTTTGGATAAGTGGCACTTGCGAGCTGTCCTGTAGCCACACTCTCCACACATGTAGGGCTTATCTCCAGTGTGCTTTGCTAGATGAATGTCCAATTGGTATTTCTGTGCTGCAGAATAGTCACACTGGTCACACTTGTAGGGTTTTTCACCGGTATGAGTTCTCATATGTTTGGATAAATGAGACTTCTTAGCCGTCCTGTACCCACACTCCTCACACATGTAGGGTTTGTTATCGGTGTGTTTTGCTAGATGCTGGTCCAAAGTGGATTTCTGTGCAGCAGAATAGTCACACTGGTCACACTTGTAGGGTTTTTCCCCGGTATGTGTTCTCATATGCCTGGACAGGTTAGACATTTGAACTGCCCTGTACCCACACTCCCCACACATGTAGGGATTCTCTCCAGTGTGTTTCAATAGATGCTTGTCCAAATGAGATTTCCGTGCTGTCGCATAGTCACACTGGTCACACTTGTAGGGCTTTTCCCTTTCAGTCTCGTTCCCAGGGTGGCCAGGGCACAAACCATCAGTCTCGTTCCCAGGGTGGTCTGGATGTAGACCTTCAGTCTCGTTCCCAGGGTGGCCAGGACGCAAACCTCCAGTCTCGTTCCCAGGATAACCAGGCCACAAACCTTCAGTAGAACCCCCACAGCTGGGACTGGCCATTCCTTTTCTGTTGAGGGACAACAAATGATAGAAGGAAAATAGTATATATATATATATACTCACTCCCTCACTCACTTACGGCCTATAACCACATCAATAAAGTCAGGTGTATATAACCTCCTTGCAGAATCTATATGTTGCCTTCAATTGACGTCATTTATGCCATGTTTGATTACAGTGTTCGTCTGTAAGATGCCATTTCTTAATCCAATTGTCTGCATAAGTGGTCTCAAAGTAATTGACATTATGATTATCATGACGTCAATGGGAAGCTTCATGGCTTGTATCAGGGAGCTTTTGAATGGCCAAGATGCATTGTCTTATGCAACGACTAACCAGCTTGCTGAATTTCAAGTTATTCCAAGGTCTAGTTGTGAAGATTTTCTATTTGATTGGAGAAGAAAATGAGCAAAAACAACACCGAGGATGGCATCAAAGGTGATAGAACGTCTATGTCTGTGCACGAGCACTGCCCCCCTCCCCACACATCCGCAGACAATCGCAAATTATAACTTCAAGATAAATAAAGAGTTTCATTCACGACTCTTCAAACAAGGAAAAAGACGTCATAAGTCGGTCGACACTCTTACCTCGTCCGTGTTGTCTAAAAGTATCGTAAAAACCGTGTCTCCGTACTGGAACAAAGGAACAAACACTGCAGTCTTCACATCCGGGGTTGTGCGAAGATAAAAGGTCAAAGTTTACGCAAACCTGATTACCTCAGCTCGTGACCTCAGCAACAGATCGCAGATTGACGGAGTTGCGATAGGAATAAATGTGTTGTAAAATGGCGATCTCACCGTTACCATATATTTACTTTGCATTATAAAAGTAATTTAGTGTGGAAATTAGTGTTAATTATGATTGCAATACATTGGTTTTATCATTTCTGTTACATCAGTTCACGTAGGACTTTCCAAAGACTATAGATGCAGAACCCAGTGAATGATGATGATGATTCAATATAATGGAAAGTTTATTTGCAAGTTCTTACCGGAGGGCTAATTAACAAGGTATTCAATATATGCAATCGTCACTGCAAGGAACAATTGTACGTGAGTTCAGTACGCACATCCCTCTCTTATTTTTTGCGGTATAACAATAATGTAGAATCAAAGGTACTCGTGCATATAAAATCTAAAATGAAAAATTAATTCCTCAAAACTGAACATGACTGTTTTTGTATCCCACAATTTGCGCTCAGAGAAATTAATGGTTAAAAAGTATGTTTTCACATTTAAATTCAAAATGTGATTGCAATACGTTGAATTTACCCTTTCTGTTTAATCAGTTCACGTGTTTAATATACTAGTATGCGATTGTCACTTCAAGGAACAATTGTATGTGGATTCAGAACGCAAATCCCTCCCTTATTTTTACAGTATAACAATAATGTAGAATCAATCAAAGGTACTCGTTTAAATCAAATCTATAACAAAAAACATTTATTCCTCAAAGCTGAACATGAATGTTCGTGTATCCCACATTTCGCGCTCAGGGAAATTAATGGTTAAATGTATGTTTTCACATTTAAATTCAAAAGGAAACCGGTATGGAAAATCCTCCCAGATTGCTGAGCGATTATGAACAAAATTGTTACACGTTTCAATCACAAAGCCGAGTACTGTTACAACTCTCAGAAAACTCCCCACATACAGCTGCGTATAGATATTGCTTACTACATTACATCATGGAATTCAATGGCAATTCGTGTAAAAGTAGACCATTTAACAGTGGATACATATTTGTCCAAACATGAATAGACATATATAACGTAAGTGCTAATACTTGATATCAAATAGTGCGCAGAGACACATACATAAAAAAATGATTGTTACATTCTACATTCATGTTAATATGGATAATAAGCAAAGTGTCCAACGAAAAATAAATCCTATCATCTACGCTATCTTATACCAAATACATTACTCAAACCAAGTCAGTTTTATACGCCTTACACTCATCATACATGTGAGATTTCTTTCCATTCGGCTTTCCCACCGGGTCATCGAAAATAGGATTTGAGTAAAGCGTACAGTGACACTTCAATTACCCTTGATCAGATAAGAGGTAACAAGTCTTTGCGAGAACAACAGAAGACTTTTGGTCCAAGGCAAAAACGGAATTGCAATATGTCCTAAAAGCATGTATGAACAAACAAATGTTATTCATCATCTAAGCTATCATATACCAATTATATTACTTCTACACGTTCTTCATATATTAGGGTCATCCAAAGGGGCTTTCTGTGCTGAAGCATAGTCGCACTGGTCACACCTGTCAGGTTTTTATGCTGTGTGAGTTTTGATCTGTTCAGAAAGCTCATTCTTTCTAGCTGCCCTGTCACTGGTCACACATGTAGGGTTTCTCTTTTCACCTGAATGGGTTCTCATATGTCTGGATAAGTTGGACTTGCAAGCTGTCCTGTACCCACACTCCCACACATGTAGGGTTTCTCACCACTGTGTTTTGTTAGATGTCGGTCCAAATTGAATTTCTGTGCAGCAGCATAGTCACACTGGTCACACTTGTAGGGTTTTTCTCCTGTGTGAGTTCTCGTATGTTTCAATAGGTCTGACTTGTGTCTTGTCCTGTACCCACACTCCCCACAATTATAGGGTTTGTTACCAGTGTGTTTTGTAAGATGAAAGTCCAAAGAGGATTTGTATGCTGCAGAATAGTCACACTGGTCACATTTATAGGGTTTTTCTCCTGTATGAGTTCTCATGTGTTTTGATAAGGTATATTTCAGAGTTGTCCTGTACCCACACTCCCCACACATGTAGGGTTTCTCACCGGTGTGTTTTGTTAGATGTTGGTCCAAAGATGATTTCAGTGCTGCAGAATAGTCACACAGGTTACACTTGTAGGGTTTTTCTCCTGTGTGAGTTCTCTTATGTTTCGATAAGTCTGACTTGCATGTTGATCTGTACCCACACTCCCCACACATGTAGGGTTTCTTACCACTGTGTTTTGTTAGATGAAAGTCCAAAGAGGATTTTTGTGCTGCAGAAAAGTCACACTGGTCACACTTGTAGGGTTTTTCACCAGTATGAGTTCTCATATGTATGGATAAGTCAGACTTGTGAGCTGTCCTGTACCCACACTCCCCACACAGGTACGGTTTCTCTCCTGTGTGTATGGTTACATGTCGGTCTAAATCCCGTTTTTGTGCAGCAGAATAGTCACACTGGTCACACTTGTAGGGTTTTTCACCAGTATGAGTTCTTATGTGTCTGGATAAATGAGACTTGCGAGCTGCTCTGTACCCACACTCCCCACACATGTAGGGCTTCTCTCCGGTGTGTTTTGTTACATGTTTCTCCAAATCACATTTTTGTGCTGCTGAATAGTCACACTGGTCACACTTGAAGGGTTTTTCACCAGTATGAGTTCGCATATGTTTGGATAAGTCGGGCTTCCAAGCTGTCCTGTACCCACACTCCCCGCACATGTAGGGTTTCTCACCGGTGTGTATGGCTAGGTGGGAGTCCAAACGGCCTTTCTGTGCTGCAGAATAGTCACACTGGTCACACTTGTAGGGTCTCTCTCCAGTATGAGTTCTCATATGTTTCGATAGGTCTGACCTGTGTCTTGCCCTGAACCCACACTCCCCACACATGTAGGGTTTCTCACCGGTGTGCTTTGTAAGATGAAGGTCCAAAGAGGATTTCCGTGCAGCAGAATAGTCACACTGGTCACACTTGTAGGGTTTCTCCCCTGTGTGGGTTCTCATGTGTCTACGCAGGTCGCTAGGATAACGTACTTGGTATCCACACTCCCCACACATGTAGGGTTTCTCAGCACTGAGCGGCTTCAGGATTTCCCCCTGTTCCAGCTGTGATGACGAGCCAGTTTTCTTCACCTTCCAATAAAACGTTTCCTGGCACGAATCTTCCCCTCCCCTGTCCCGCTGTCCGCCCGTGTCTGTTGTCTTGTTTTGAAGTAGAGCTTCGTCAGGATCCTCTGTTTGTAACCATGGGGACAAGGAATCAGTCTTCTCAACCTTCACATCAAAAGTTCCCGCACATGGAGCTTGCTCTTCTCTGCCATGCTGTCCGGTTATGTCTGCTGTATGAATGAAGAAATGAATGAACGAATTTGTCATAGAAGCTCATCTGTGTTAGTAGTAATCATAGTAAAATGCTAAATCTCTTCCAACACTAGGGTATACATGAATCAAATTCTAAACGACCACTGGCGCATTCTTTAGGATCAATACTGACGACCAAACGTTAACTTGCGAGAGTGACAGACACGTCATTGCTGACGTCACGTATCCGCAAGATCACATGTTACTGAGACCACGTGTCTGTAACTCTCGCGAGTTTACGTTCTGAAGTGATTTGTCATCAGCATTGACCCTAAAGAGGCCCACAGTGATCGTTATGAATTTGATCACCTTTGTGATGGAAGAAAGAATGAATTTATTCAGTCATTGCAAACACAACATACCGTAGCAGCCTGTACTGACCAAAACGCAGTGTGATTTATTTTGTCAAAAAAGCATTCTACGTAAGCTAAACATTAAAAACCTTACAAAACTCACTTTAAACACTTGTACTGATCTATCTGCTTTTAGTAACACAATTTTGATGAGTACTGTAAGTGAAGCAGGTAAGGCCTATATCTAGCAATTCTACATTTGCATGGCGTTATCTGATATCAACACCTAAGATTTTTGCCACGGAAACGCGTGTGGTTTTGCAGCAGCCAATTCGAGAAAATCGTGCTTACCGGTAGTCTGGTCCTCCCTGCTGTATGTCTCGTTCCCAGGGTGGCCAGGGCACAAACTTTCAGTCTCGTTCCCAGGGTGGCCAGGATGCAGAACTTCAGTCTTGTTCCCAGAATGTCCAGGACACAGATCTTCAGTAGGACTTCCACAATTGGCCATCTCTGTTATGCTGAGGGACAAAAAATGGCAGAAGGAAAATGAAATTTTATCTCAGGCACTACTGGTTCGGTAAAACTGTTTTCCTTAACATTCTGTATGCTGTTTTGTATTTAACATATCGTAACTAATTATTCTTACTCAGGAATAAGTCAATAAGTCTTATTTTGCAGTTGTTACAGGAACAGGGATTAGTTACTTAGGGTTAGCATTATGTGTTGTTGTGCGTCTATTTCACCGCCAGCCATGGGCAAAATTTGACCTCTGAACTTTATACGCCAAAAATAGTTACTCAAGCAACTGGATATGGTTTTGAAACGGTCAGACGTTTCGGATAGAATCCACTATCCTTCGTCAGTGACACTGAAGAGATCTGGAAGAAACAAGTCTTTTATACTCTAACTATGAATGAAGACAATTTCAGATGTCCAATAGGAAAGGTTGTAAGACAATTCAGACTGAAGACAATTTGGATTCCAAAGAAAACAAAGCTAAGCCAAAGTCAAGCTGAAGACAATTTGGATTTCAAAGGATAGCAAGGCTAAGACACAGTTAATGCAAATGAGTCAATTAGCTCCTGTTGTTTTCGTTACAGGAGCTAAAAGTTTTGTTGGCGGGGGGGGGGGGGGGTAGTGCTATGTCCCAAGTGCCGGAAAGTTCCATACGTAGCCCCCCTTTTCTGTTGAGGGTGGGATTGTATATTCTCTCATATATGGCCTCTCTAACTCCCCGTTCAAACCAGCGGGCTTCACGGTCTAGGATGTCGGTAGATTGGAGGTTGAAGGAATGTCCTTGGTTGTGTTCTAGGTGGTTGAAAATAGCAGAAGAGTAGCCGTTGGCCTTCGGTTTGCAATGTTCTTGGTATCTTGCTTTTAGTGGACGACTAGTCTCACCAATGTATGTGTTGTTACAGTTAGGTTCCTCGCATTTGAGTCTGTAGATTACATTGGCCTTAGTACCTTTCTGTGGTTTGTCTTTTGGATGTACCAGTTTGTGTCGGAGGGTTGAGTGAGGTTTGAAGTTAGTGGCGATGTTGAAGTTTTGGAAGATCCGTCTGAGTTTTTCCGAAACTCCTTGGACATAGGGGATGGTAATGTTGGCTTTCTTTCTGTCGGTCAATGGTTTGCACTTGGCTGTTTTCTTTGAGTGGTCCGAGGGTTTGAGGGCTTTGTTGAAGGTCCAGTTTTGGTAGCCACATTTGTTCAATGCACTTCGGAGGTGTTTGTGTTCCTCTGTTTTGGCTTTGTCAGAGGAAACAATGCTGTCTGCCCGGTGATACAAGGTTTTAATCACTGCCAGTTGCTTGAGTAACTATTTTTGGCGTATCTTATTACCTGGATGTCTAACCTACATCGACGTATCTGAACTTTATAGGCTACTGCAGGTCAGCCCTCTTGAATCTGAATCGGTGGCAAATTCGATAATTACCATAGCTTCCATGTAGTTAGAGAACGCGCCTTGTAGTTGTACATATTTCTATTTTCATCTTCCTCTATCTAAGTTATCTTCCCCTGGCTGCAACTGTTACGATATCCACTGCTCGTTCTTCCAGTGGTATGCTGTATACTTGACAGGTTTTTACCCGCTTCATTTAGTAACTGGTGTCTTATTCTGTCCTGTAGTTCACAGTAGTACAGATAAAGGTCTGTGTTTGATTTGATTTTGTGTTTCCGCTTGTCTTGTTACATTATATGTAAACTGCTACGTTCTTGAACATCTGTGCCCAGGGCATAATTTGCCCCCCTCCCCCCCAGTATTGTGCAGTATCGTGCAGTACAGACGTTTTCAATCACGAATCTTTTATCAAATGCAAGTAGACACTAAAACGGGGACTTCATAACTCGGTTGACACTCTTACCTCGTCCGTGTCGTCTGGAAGTACCGTAAAAACCGCGTCAATCGTGCTACAAAAAAGGAACAAACACTACGGTACTCACATCCGGTTTTGCGATAGTCAAAAGTCAGAGGTCATAAAAACCTGATTACCTTTGCTCGTGACCTCAGTAACAGATCGCAGATTGACGGAGTTGCGCTAGGAGTGAATGTGTGCTATCATATACTTACTTTGCAATATCAAAGTCTTTTTTGGGGGTTGGGAATTAGTGTTATTCGTGATTGCAATACACTGATTTTACCCTTTCTGCTACATCAGTTACGTATACAATATATGCAATTGTCATTTCAAGGAAAAAGTGTACGTAAAATCAGTACGCAAATCCCTCCCTTATTTTTACAGTAAAACAATAAATTAAATGTAGAATCAAAGGTACTCGTTTATATCAAATCTATAATAAGAACATTTATTCCTCAAAACTGAACATGAACATAATTCGCGCTCAGAGAAATTAATGGTTAAAAACTGTTTTCACATTGTTAATACTAACAAAAGGAAACCGATATCGAAGGTCCTCCCGGATTGCTGAGTGATTATTAACAAAATCGTTACACGTTTCAGTCATAAAGCCGAGTACTGTTAAAACTAGCAGAAAATCCCCACATACAGCTGTATATACTTATTGCTTACTACATTACATCATAGAATACAACAACCGTGTACAAGTAGTGCATTTAATAGTGGATACATATTTATCCAAACTTTAACGTGTCAAAAATGTGTGTTAGTGCTAATACGACTTGATATCAATAGTTCACCCAGACACAAACGTTGAGAAAATTACATTATGTTATATTCTAGATTCATGCTAATAAAGACATAAAAAGCCTGTACTGATAAACATATTTTGCAATATCTTCTAACACGTCTATTCTTTATCAGATAAGAGGTCACAATTCTTTTTTTCAACAACAAGAGACGATTTTGGTCCAAGGAAAATACTACCCTACAGCTTCATAAACTATGAAAGCTCCGGGACTGGAAAGTATGTTGTAAGACTTAAGTTTCCATCTTTCTGGCGTTGCAGAAGGATAAAATTTTCCCTGATTGACCCTATCATGTAAATTAGAACAAAAAATCAGTAACACTTGGGTCAGATGTTACGAACGTTTTTTTTTTCTAAGGTTCAAACTAACAATGTGTGTTGCCCTGTACCAACACTCCGTAGGGCTTCTCACAAGTGTGTTTTGTTACATGGAGTTCAAATAGGATTTCCGTGCAGCAGAAAAGTCACACTGGTCACACTTGTAGAATTTTTATGCAGCGTGAGTTTTGATATATTCAGACAATTAATTCTTTGTGGCTGCCCTGTCACTGGTCACACATGTAGGGTTTCTCTAGGGTATGTTCTCTCAAGTGGTCATCAAAATAGGATTTCCGTGCTGCAGAAAAGTCACACTTGTTGGGTTTTTCACCTGTGTGGGTTCTTACATGTTTGGTGAGGTCTGACTTGTGAGCTGTCCTGTACCCACACTCCCCGCACATGTAGGGTTTCTCTCCGGTGTGTTTTGCTAGATGAATATCCAAACTGTACTTATGTGCAGCAGAATAGTCACACTGGTCACACTTGTACGGTTTCTCCCCCGTATGGGTTCTCATATGTCGGGATAAGTTAGAGCTTTGATATGTCCTGTACCCACACTCCCCACACATGTAGGGTTTCTCACCAGTGTGCCTTGCTGCTAGATGATTCTTCAAAGTGGATTTGTTTGCGGCAGAATAGTCACACTGGTGACACTTGTAGGGTTTTTCCCCAGTGTGGACTCTTACATGTCTGGAGAGGTCTGACTTCACAGCTGCCCTGTACCCACACTCCCCACACATGTAGGGTTTCTCTCCGGTGTGTCTTGTAAGATGTTGGTCCAAATTACATTTTTCTGCTGCAGAATAATCATACTGGTCACACTTGTAGGGCTTCTCACCGATGTGGTTTGCCAGATGACTGTCAAAATTGGACTTATTTCCTGCAGAATAGTCGCACTGGTCACACTTCCCCTGTATGAGTTCTCATATGTCGGGATAAGTTTGACTTGTTACCTGCCCTGTATCCACACTCCCCACACATGTAGGGTTTCTCACTGGTGTGTTTTGTCATGTGATCAGCCAAAGTGGATTTCCGTGCAGCAGAATAGTCACACTGGTCACATATGTAAGTTTTTTTTACCAATATGAGTTCTCATATGTTGGGATAAGTCAAACTTGCGAGCTGTCCTGTACCCGCACTCCCCACACATGTAGGGCTTCTCACCGCTGTGTTTCAATAGATGATTGTCCAAAAGAGATTTCCGTGCTGCAGAATAGTCACACCGGTCACACTTGTAGGGTTTATCCCCCGTGTGTTTTGCTAGATGAATGTCTAAACTGTACTTACCTGCAGCAGAATAGTCACACTGGTCACATCTGTAGGGTTTTTCCCCTGTATGTGTTCTCATGTGTACGGATAAGGTATATTTCCGAGCTGCCCTGTACCCACACTCCCCACACATGTAGGATTTCTCACCGGTGTGTTTTGCAGCTAGATGTTGGTCTAAATTGGCTTTCTGTACAGCAGAATAGTTGCACAAGTCACACTTGTAGGGCCTTTCTCCTGTATGAGTTCTCATATGTATGGATAAGCCTGACTTGTGTTCTGCCCTGAACCCACACTCCCCACACATGTAGGGTTTCTCACCACTGTGCTTTCTTAGATGTCTGATAAAAGTGTATCTATCTGCAGCAGAAAAGTCACACTGGTCACACTTGAAGAGATTATGAGTATTCACATGTTCAGATAGGTCTGACTTCTGAGTTGTCCTGTACCCACACACCCCACATATGTAGGGCTTTTCAGTATTGCAACTTTCTGCCCATTCTATCTGTGATGACGAGCCAGTTTCCCTGACCTTCCCATCGAACGTTTCCTGGCATGAAGCTGGTTCTTCCCAGTCCTGCTGCCGGCACGCGTCTGCTGTCTGGCCCTCCCTGCTGCTGGTCTCCTTCCCAGGATGGCTGGGGCATAGATCTTCAGTCTCGTTCCGAGGGTTCCAAGAGCCAAGATGTTCAGTCTCGTTCCCAGGGTGACCAGGACGCATATCTTCAGTAGAACCTCCAAGGCTGGGATCGGCCATCTCGTTTCTGTTGTGGGATAAGAAACAACAAAAGGAACTATAAATGTGATCAGATTCCCACGGTTTCTGGGGCCAACACCGTCCCCTTTGACATGTGTTGACTGACACATATTTGGCAATGTTTTGACCGCAATGCCTGGCGGCAGCTGACCAACGCCACCATCGACCTTCGAGACCGAGAGGGTGGTAGCCGTCGAGGCGAAGAGAAAGGCAAGGAAGGCCCATCAAAATAGGACTGGAAACCAGTAGACTTACCAAACTCGACTTTGAGTGGCTGTCCATCACATTTGGCAATACTTCACTGAGGAGAATGTACCAATTCCAACGGTGGGTGTAAGAAATCAGTCCAAAGTTAGGGGGTTTTATGCATTTTTTAAGATTTCCCTTGTCTGTAGACTGTAGTTATGTTGTATAAACTTTCAACTTCATTTTGATACCAAATATGTGGATATTTAGCCAGCATATCACGCAACATTTTATTTCAAGTATTTGCTGCCCCCCTTTCGCACAAACTGACTAATTTGTAACGGAGCGGGCCGTCAGTGCAGATGTTTTTCTACTTAATCAAGGAATCAATATGATACACCTAGCCGTTACTTCTTATTTTACAGTTTACTTTACCCAGAAGAACAAGGAAATCTTGGATTTGACAGCTTTTTTAAAAATTGCATGGACCTGTCATGGGTTTACAGGTCATGGTAGGTCATGGGTTACTGGTCATGGTAGGTCATGGGTTACTGGTCATGGTAGGTCATGGGTTACTGGTCATGGTAGGTCATGGGTTACTGGTCATGGTAGGTCATGGGTTACTGGTCATGGTAGGTCATGGGTTACTGGTCATGGTAGGTCATGGGTTACTGGTCATGGTACTAGTAGGTCATGGGTTACTGGTCATGGTAGGTCATGGGTTACTGGTCATGGTAGGTCATGGGTTACTGGTCATGGTAGGTCATGGGTTACTGGTCATGGTAGGTCATGGGTTACTGCTGGGTGATTTCCCTAGAAGCCAGAGGTACTGGGTTTGAATCATGTCACCGATATTGTGCTCTTAGGAAAGACAATTACCACGACTTTCCTCACTCAACCCTGGTGTAGAAATGGCAACCTGGCTTCAGCAGGGACTACCAGCTCAAATATGAGACATTTGGCCAAAATGAGACAATTTTAATCTGACGGATTAAGGATTTGAGACATTTTCAAAATGTCACAGTTTTGACTGGCCCCCTGACATTTGGAGCAGAAAGTTGAACATGTTCGCTGCCGTGAAATTGTCTCATTTTGGATGGCCCCCTGGCCGGGAGAAATGCAACATTTGGAGCAGAAACTTGGACATGTGCGCCGGCAGGAAAATGTTGCATTTTCAATTGCCCTACCCGTAATGTTAATTGACACCACCTGCACTTTGTTTAGACTTGATTCGGATCACGCCCACCACAGTGCTGTTTCACCTTAATCTGCTAGCCAGGAGAACATGTGGAAAAGTGCAAGCGGCTGTAAGGAACCTGCGAGCGCGAGGACATCACTGCGGGGACAGGCCGCGGCCGTGCGTGTACGGCTGTCAGGGCCCGGGAAAGCGCATCTGTTTCTCTCCTGCGCATCTGTTTCTCTCCTGCGCATCTGTTTCTCTCCTGCGCATCTGTTTCCTGCATATCTGTTTCCCTCCTGCACATCTGTTTCTCTCCTACGTACCTATTTCTCTCCTGCGCATCTGTTTCTCTCCCAAGCATCTGTTTCTCTCCTGCATACCTGTTTCTCTCCTGCGCATCTGTTTCTCTCCCAAGCATCTGTTTCTCTCCTGCGCATCTGTTTCTCTCCCAAGCATCTTTTTCTCCTGCGCATCTGTTTCTCTCCCGCGCATCTGTTTCTCTCCTGCGCATCTGTTTTTCTCCTGCGAATCTGTTTCTCTC
This sequence comes from Branchiostoma floridae x Branchiostoma belcheri, assembly GCA_019207045.1. Classification (NCBI taxonomy): domain Eukaryota; kingdom Metazoa; phylum Chordata; class Leptocardii; order Amphioxiformes; family Branchiostomatidae; genus Branchiostoma; species Branchiostoma floridae x Branchiostoma belcheri. The sequence goes on from CM033031.1 coordinate 510,513, forward strand.
CCACCCATCTGTTTCTCTCCTGCGCATCTGTTTCTCTCCCACGCATCTGTTTCTCTCCCACGCATCTGTTTCTCTCCCACCCATCTGTTTCTCTCTTGCGCATCTGTTTCTCTCTTGCGCATCTGTTTCTGTCTTGCGCATCTGTTTCTCTCCCGCGCATCTGTTTCTCTCCCGCACATCTGTTTCTCTCCTGCGCATCTGTTTCTCTCCAATGCACCTGTTTCTCTCCTGCGCATCTGTTTCTCTCCCCGCATCTGTTTCTCTCCTGCGCATCTGTTTCTCTCCTGCGCATCTGTTTCTCTCCCAAGCATCTTTTTCTCCTGCGCATCTGTTTCTCTCCCGCGCATCTGTTTCTCTCCTGCGCATCTGTTTCTCTCCTGCGCATCTGTTTCTCTCCCACGCATCTGTTTCTCTCCCACGCATCTGTTTCTCTCCCACCCATCTGTTTCTCTCTTGCGCATCTGTTTCTCTCTTGCGCATCTGTTTCTGTCTTGCGCATCTGTTTCTCTCCCGCGCATCTGTTTCTCTCCCGCACATCTGTTTCTCTCCTGCGCATCTGTTTCTCTCCAATGCACCTGTTTCTCTCCTGCGCATCTGTTTCTCTCCCACGCATCTGTTTCTCTCCCGCGCATCTGTTTCTCTCCCACCCATCTGATTCTCTCTTGCGCATCTGTTTCTCTCCCCGCATCTGTTTCTCTCCTGCGCATCTGTTTCTCTCCCGCGCATCTGTTTCTCTCCCGCGCATCTGTAGTGAACCCTGATGAGATGTGAGCCATGCCATTCCCAAGACTGTTCCCTAACCCCCATCCCTGGTTACTGGTCATGGTAGGTCATGGGTTACTGGTCATGGTAGGTCATGGGTTACTGGTCATGGTAGGTCATGGGTTACTGGTCATCGTAGGTCATGGGTTACTGGTCATGGTAGGTCATGGGTTACTGGTCATGGTAGGTCATGGGTTACTGGTCATGGTAGGTCATGGGTTACTGGTCATGGTAGGTCATGGGTTACTGGTCATGGTAGGTAATGGGTTACAGGTCATGATAGGTCATGGGTTACTGGTCATGGTAGGTCATGGGTAACTGGTCATGGTAGGTCATGGGTTACTGGTCATGGTAGGTCATGGGTTACTGGTCATGGTAGGTCATGGGTTTACAGGTCATGGTAGGTCATGGGTTACTGGTCATGGTAGGTCATGGGTTACTGGTCATGGTAGGTCATGGGTTACTGGTCATGGTAGGTCATGGGTTACTGGTCATGGTAGGTCATGGGTTACAGGTCATGGTAGGTCATGGGTTACTGGTCATGGTAGCTCATGGGATACAGGTCATGGTAGGTCATGGGTTATTGGTCATGGTAGGTCATGGGTTACAGGTCATGGTTGGTCATGGGGTTACAGGTCATGGTAGGTCATGGGTTACTGGCCATGGTAGGTCATGGGTTACTGGTCATGGTAGGTCATGGGTTACTGGTCATGGTAGGTCATGGGTTACTGGTCATGGTAGGTCATGGGTTACTGGTCATGGTAGGTCATGGGTTACTGGTCGACGTCCCCGCGGGTGTTCCACAGGGTGGTATTCTATCACCAACACTTTTCGTCATCTGTATAAATACCTTGGATGCAAGGTTGCCAAGGCCCATTGTTCCTGTCAAATATGCGGACGATCTGACAACCTCTGAAATGCTAATGGCATCACTTCCTGGTCAAACGCAGAAGGCACTGGTATTTGCTGTATTTGCTGCTCCCCTTTTGCACAAATTGACTAATTTGTAACGGAGCGGGCCGTCAGTGCAGATGTTTTTCTACTATGATCAACGAATCGATATGATACACCTAGCCATTACTTCTTATTTTACAGTTCTTTTTGGTAAAGTCACATGTCAATTGCTATAGCGTTTGCCCAAGAAACTGCGGGAATCTAAGCACACTACTAGTACTACATTGTATATAATAGCAATACATGCATCACTTTTTAGTATAGTTTGCGTCGGGACTCAAGACAATATTTACCGGGGGTGGAGTGGGGGGCTGGTGCACTGGGGGGGAAAGGCCAATGAAAAATCTTTTGGCCAGGGGGAGGGCCATCGAAAAAGTGGCCTTAGGGGCTCTCGTTCACAAGAAAAACCTTAAATGCAGGAACTGATGTTTCAGATGTTGAAGATTTAAAATTTCCTCTGGACATCCCTTGCAATGGCTCGCACCTTTGGCGCCCACGGTCCTTCTTTGGCGCTACAAGTTATGTCAATATAGAATACAACGCAGTGTATTCCGTATCACCCAAGGTACCAGCCCGACCGCGGGTTGGATTGCCCAAAGGCCGGAGGGTGATCCGAGCCACGGGAGGGCTGGGTAGTCTCTACCAGACTCCGGATCGCTGGAAAATCGTAGAAATGGAACAAATAGAGGAGTAAGCCGGCAGGGAAACAACGGCTACACTCCTCTGGCCGTCTTACTCCTCTATTTGTTCCATTTCTACGGTTTTCCTCGACCCGGAGTCTGGTAGAGACTAAGGGCTGGGACCAAGGGTGATGCGGAATATACCGTGTTGTATTTTATTTATGTCATACCCACCTGATATTTGGATGCGAAATACACCATAGGTTGAGAAAATTTGGTGCCCTCGAACAAACATTGTTACAACAGCAATGTACCTGAATCAGGTATTCGAATTTTTGGTTGTGCCACTCAATGGAAGCCTGTGTGATACAACTTCGAAGCTTGTGTGGTACGGCTTTTTATCAAATGGTCCGGAACACCTGTATCGAACGTCATCGCGGCACAGGTATGAAATAAATAACATTTTAGCTCGCCTCCTCCATAAGACATTTGCTGCCGCCGCCTCTGTTATGTGATTCCATGTTCGCACGAAATTTACGAAAACTGCATAGAAGTGAATTGGTATCAATATTTGTAAGCATTATGTTTATTGTTAGTGTTTATTCATGGTCTAGGCTACCAAACTACTGCTCTGTAATCTCTCTCTCTGCTCTGAATAAAGGTCACAATCCCATAAATAATGTTCTATGGTTTCCGGCAACAAGCAGTGTTTACACAGGTCTGTTTTGCACTCAGGGTTGGTCAGTTTCTCCATGCTATTGAGTCTTGTGTGTCCGCTTAGTATATGGTTCAGCAGTATATATCCTCTTCTATCCGTCATACTACTTAACATTCTTCTTACTCCCACTTTCTTGATCACACTGTGCGTTAAGATACTTTGTGTCGACAACATGTATCTATTTTGCCATCTCTGTGTGGAGTTTTCATTGATTTCCTTCTTAATGTCTTGTTTTGTCATAAGTGCAATCATCATGTGTTCTTCTTTTTTTTTCTCTCCTTAGCTGCTTCCTTTGCAATGCCTATCCACAGAGCATTGCCCCCCTCCCCACATATGCACGTTACCCATCTTCAGACGCCCATGCCGTATCGGCAACGTTCAGAGGATTTCACTCTTTAAACAAAGACTTCATGTGTCGGTTAGCACTCTTACCTGGTCCGTGTTGTGTAGAAGTATCGTAAAAGTCGTGTCTGTCGTAATAGAGGCAGGAACAACGGAACAGAACACCAACTCGCCACATCCGGGGTCTTCTGAAGGTGAAAGGTCAAAGTGTTACAAACCTGATTACCCAGTTCACTCGGTAACCGATCGCAGATGGACGGAGACGCGCTAGCAATAAATGTGTAGTATTTACCTCCATGAAATGTCAAGGAGGTTATATTTCACTAGCGTTTGTCTGTCTGTATGTCTATCTGTGTGTTCACAAGATAACTCAAGAAAGGCTAGGTGGATTGGTTTTATACTTGGTGTGTTGGAAGGGTGTGATGAAAGCTGGATAAGATTAGGGGCCTACTAGCGGCTTTCCTCTCTACTGCAACGCAACTTCCGGTTTTGCTGTTTCGTGTTCTGAACACGCTATGGTCACGATTTTTGAATGTTAAATAGCTCTTGTGCCCAGGAAGAAGTGACATAGTTTGGCCCTCCTAGCGGCTAGTTTTGGACTAGCAGGGGCATATTTTGTAAACAAAAAACGCTGAAGAGGTTAACTCAAGAAGCGAAGAACGGATTTTATGATTTCTGGTATGTACGTACCTTAGACAATGTTGTGTAAGATAAGATACTAATTGTGAAAAATAAATACATTTTCATACTTAATGAGAATATTCTATTATAGCAATTTTGTCGATGTATCTCTTGTCCCGGACATGATGTGATTAGTAGATAGCTTTTAGCGTCATGACAAAGTGGGGCAAGTTTCAGCCCCCTAACATTTAGTTTAGGAACTGCAGGGGCGTTTTTGTCAAGATACTCCAAATAGCATAACTGCAGAAAGGAACGACAGATTGCCATCATTTTAAGAATGCAGGTAGCTTAGGCAACTTTGTTCATAATGATATACATATTATGGAAATGATGGCTTAATTTGCATAATTAATTAGGAAATGGTATAATTCCCTTGTTTTCAATTACTGGACTTCAATAAATGTATATATCCTCTTCTATCCGTCATACTACTTAACATTCTTCTTATACTCCCACTTTCTTGATCACACTGTGCGTTAAGATACTTTGTGTCGACAACATGTATCTATTTTGCCATCTCTGTGTGGAGTTTTCATTGATTTCCTTCTTAATGTCTTGTTTTGTCATAAGTGCAATCATCATGTGTTCTTCTTTTTTACTCTCCTTAGCTGCTTCCTTTGCAATGCCTATCCACAGAGCATAATTGCCCCCCTCCCCACATATGCACGTTACCCATCTTCAGACGCCCATGCCGTATCGGCAACGAACAGAGGCTTTCACTCTTTAAACAAAGACTTCATGTCTGTATGTCTATCTGTGTGTTCACAAGATAACTCAAGAAAGGCTAGGTGGATTGGTTTTATACTTGGTGTGTTGGAAGGGTGTGATGAAAGCTGGATAAGATTAGGGGCATGCTAGCGGCTTTCCTTGCCACTGCAACGCAACTTCCGGTTTTGCTGTCTCGTGTTCTGAACACGCTATGGTCACGATTTTTGAATGTTGGATAGCTCTTGTGCTCAGGAAGAAGTGACATAGTTTGGGCCCCCTAGCGGCTAGTTTTGGACTAGCAGGGGCATATTTTGTAAACAAAAAACGCTGAAGAAGATAACTCAAGAAGCGAAGAACGGATTTTATGATTTCTGGTATGTACGTACCTTAGACAATGTTGTATAAGATAAGATACTAATTGTGCAAAATAAATTATATGTAACATTTTCATACTTAATGAGAATATTCTATCATAGCAATTTTGTCGATGTATCTCTTGTCCCGGACATGATATGATAGTAGATAGCTTTTAGCGTCATGGCAAAGTGGGGCAAGTTTCAGCCCCCTAACGTTTAGTTTTGGAACTGCAGGGGCTTTTTTGTCAAGATACTCCAAATAGGATAACTGCAGAAAGGAAAGACAGATTGCCATCATTTTAGGAAAGCAGGTAGCTTAGGCAAATTTGTTCATAATGATATACATATTATGGAAATGATGGCTTAATTTGCATAATTAATTATGAAATGGTATAATTCCCTTGTTTTCAATTACTGGACTTCAATAAATGTAACACATATAAATGATAAGTGGAACATAAGCAGATACCAATTATGCAAATGAGCAACTGATTTGCATAATATACACAAAAATTGCAAAACCGGGTAGAAGTTTTTTATTTGTGGCAAGTGTACAAAATGTATTAATGATGAAAATCGCCATGCATAAATCATGTAAAAGAGTAAGTCATTTGCATACAATTTACAAAAGCTCTAAATATTTCATGGAGGTAGGAGAACTCTAGGTATTTGTAAAACCGTCATCTCAACAGGATTATATTTTCTTCGCATTATTTATGTCTTCTATTTTTTGGTGGAAGTGTTTTTTTTTTAATTCTTAATGATTTACAGCATTTTTAACTTTCTGCTACTTTGTCAGGGTGGTTCACAGTATAATTTACGCAAATGTTCTTAAAGTACAACAGAAGCGTATACCATAGAATCAATCAAAATTATTCATTCGTCTAATGGAAACATTTATTTCTCGAAACTGAAGAATAAACATAACATGTTAGTGTATACTACTAGTCGTGTTTGGAGATATAAATGGTTAGTTGGGTTTTTCTCCTGTGTGGGTTCTCATATGTGCGGATAAGTTAGACTTGTGAGCTGTCCTGTACCCACACTCCCCACACATGTAGGGTTTCTCTCCAGTGTGCTTTCTTAGATGTTCGACCAAATTGTATTTCTCTGCTGCAGAATAGTCGCACTGGTCACACTTGTAGGGTTTTTCTCCTGTGTGGGTTCTCATATGTGCGGATAAGTTAGACTTGTGAGCTGTCCTGTACCCACACTCCCCACACATGTAGGGTTTCTCTCCAGTGTGCTTTCTTAGATGTTCGACCAAATTGTATTTCTCTGCTGCAGAATAGTCGCACTGGTCACACTTGTAGGGTTTTTCTCCTGTATGAGTTCTCATATGTCTCAATAGGGATCCCTTCTGTCGTGCCCTGAACCCACACTCCCCACACATGTAGGGCTTCTCTCCTGTGTGTTTCAATACATGTTGGGCCAAATTGGATTTGTGTGCTACAGAATAGTCACACTGGTCACACTTGTAGGGCTTTTCTCCTGTGTGAGTTCTTACATGATCTGAGAGGGATGACTTTTGTAATGCAGAATAGTCACATTGGTCACACTTAAAGGGTTTTTCACCTGAATGAGTTTTCATATGTTTGGTAAGGGATGACTTCAGTCCACCCCTATACCCACACTCCCCACACATGTAGGGTTTCTCTCCAGTGTGTTTTGCTAAATGAAAGTCCAAAGAGGTTTTCTGTACTGCAGAATAGTCACACTGGTCACACTTGTATGGTTTTTCACCTGAATGAATTTTCATATGTTTGGTAAGGCATGACTTCAGCCCTGCCCTGTACCCACACTCCCCACACATGTAGGGTTTCTCTCCAGTGTGTTTTGCTAGATGTAGGTCCAAACTGGACTTTCGTGCAGCAGAATAGTCACAATGGTTGCACTTGTATGGTTTTTCTCCTGTGTGGATTCTTAAATGTATGGATAGGTCTGACTTCCATTTTGCCGCATAGTCGCACTGGCCACACTTGTAGGGTTTCTCTGCTGTGTGGGTTCTCATGTGTCGGGATAGGTCAAACTTGCGAGTTGCCCTGTACCCACATTCCCCACACATGTAGGGTTTCTCACCGGTGTGTTTTATTAGATGTTGGTCCAAATGAGATTTCATGGCTGCAGAATAGTTACATTGGTCACACATGTAGGGGTTTTCTCCTGTGTGGATTCTCATATGTTGGGATAGGTGAGACTTCTTTACTGTCCGGTACCCACTCTCCCCACACATGTAGGGTTTCTCTCCTGTGTGATATGTTAGGTGTAGGTCCAAAGTGGATTTTTCTGCAGCAAAAAAGTCACACAGGTTACACTTGAAGAGATTATGAGCTCTCACATGTTCGGACAGGTCTGACTTCTGTGCTGTCCTGTACCCACACACCCCACACATGTAGGGTTTTAGATAATACAGACCCTCATTCTCGTTCCCAATATGGCCAGAGTACAGACCCTCATTCTCGTTCGCAGGGTGGCCAAAATACAGACCTCCAGTCTCGTTTCCAGGATGGCCAGAATACAGACCTCCAGTCTCGTTTCCAGGGTGGCCAGAATACAGACATTGAGTCCCGTTCCCAGGGTGGCCAGAATACAAACCGTAAGTCTCATTCCCAGGGTGGCCAGAATACAGACCGTAAGTCTCATTCCCAGGGTGGCCAGAATACAGACCGTAAGTCTCGTTCCTAGGGTGGCCAGAATACAAACCGTAAGTCTCGTTCCCAGGGTGGCCAGAATACAGACCGTTAGTCTCGTTCCCAGGGTGGCCAGAATACAGACCTCCAGTCTCGTTTCCAGGGTGGCCAGAATACAGACCTTGAGTCCCGTTCCCAGGGTGGCCAGAATACAGACCGTAAGTTTCGTTCCCAGGGTGGCCAGAATACAGACCGTAAGTCTCGTTCCTAGGGTGGCCAGAATACAGACCGTAAGTCTCGTTCCCAGGGTGGCCAGAATACAGACCCTCATTCTCGTTCGCAGGGTGGCCAAAATACAGACCTCCAGTCTCGTTTCCAGGATGGCCAGAATACAGATCTCCAGTCTCGTTTCCAGGGTGGCCAGAATACAGACCTTGAGTCCCGTTCCCAGGGTGGTCAGAATACAGACCGTAAGTCTCGTTCCCAGGGTTGCCAGAATACAGACCGTTAGTCTCGTTCCCAGGGTGGCCAGAATACCGACCATAAGTCTCGTTCCCAGGGTGGCCAGAATACAGACCGTACGTCTCGTTCCCAGGGTGGCCAGGATACAGACCGTAAGTCTCGTTCCCAGGATGGCCAGAATACAGACCGTAAGTCTCGTTCCCAGGGTAGCCAGAATACAGACCGTAAGTCTCGTTCCCAGGACGTTTCGCAAGCAGACCTGCAGTAGAGCCTCTACAACTGGGATTGGCCATCTCTTTTCTGTTGTGCGATAACAAACAACATAAGGAACTATAGATGTTACACTTGTACGGAAATATATCATGTTTACTTTCACATAGTTTAGCCTTACAAACCTCTATTTGGTTTATTCTTATGCAACACATTTAATGGTGACCAGCACCTCTTGTTCTGTCCCTTCTTTCTTCTTTGGCTGTTCTAGACCTCTCATAATGTCATTTTCAGCTTTGCTGAGGTTGCAGAACACAGTTTTCGGCCTTTGAGAATTCCTACATTTAAAGGATCACAAGGTGACTGGCGTTGACGCGGATAAAATATATATACACAGTGTTTTTACACACACATGTATTTTCTTTTTCAATTTTCTTGAGAATCAGCTCGCAGTGTTAAATGTTTAGAGCATGTCCACTGGGTTGATTTTTTACAAACATCAGCAGTGCAATTGTTAAAATCAGACTCCGAGTACAGATAATAAAACAACGATAATGAGGGTCTGCATGCTCTTTTACGTAAGGCGTAGGCAGCCAATTTTATTTCCAGTAATTCGTAGGGAAAACCATCTTATCTACGAAATTCGTAGCGAGGCGACCAAATTTAGCGTAATTGCCTTCCTTGATTTAGCGTAATACGTAGGGGGTTCTTTTAAATTCAGCGTAAATCGTTGTCGGAACTCCCCATGCAGACCCTCGATAATGTACACATACTGGCACCAATTAAGTCGCGAACGAGAACATCTTAAGCACAATACTCATGTCATTAGCCATTTGGCTCATTGTAATTTGTTGTAGGCTACCTCTATCTAAGTCTATGAAGCACGGCACCAATATGTGTTGAAGTAGAGAATACCAGTACTATCTACAAAATAACAGACCCCCCGCCCCCCAAAAATCTACTTTTAAAAATATTTTCGCCCTCTTTACAATGGGAATATGTGGGACATCTTCTACTCCTGTGTTGTCTCCAAAGGTCACATATACTGAGTCCTAAAACCTAGTGGAACGTCTCAGTGCACAGAAACTCTTAAAGTCATGGGAACGGCCAAATGAACGGACTCGAATCAAACAGTTTCTTTCTTTGTATTCATGTAAAAACTGTGAATATAGACTTATAGGACTTAAAGTTATATGAAGGACTCTAAACGATGTAACTGTATCTCTGTTATCAATGAGGTTGTTTTTTTAACCTCCTTGCTGTTATATACTATGTCTGACTCTTGGCTCTTCCCTCATGACCTCAATGAAAAGCACCCTGCCGGACGAGTTGAGCTTTCATGAATAAATAGAGGTTTAAAAAGACAGAGCACCGCCCACCCCCCACCACCCATTCACAGAAGATCATGAAGTATCTGCAAGATAGATAAAGGGGGTTACAATCACGACTCTTTCAACAAACACAAAGACTTCATGGGTCGATTAACACTCTTACCTGGTCTGTGTCGTGTAGAAGTATCGTAAAAATCGTGTCTCTGACGTACTAGAGGCAGGAACAGCGGAACAGAACGCCAACTCGACACATCCGGGGTTTTCCGAAGGTGAAAGACTTTAATCCTTTAAGTGTTCCAAACCTGTCTTTCCAGTTCACTCGCCTGGGCGTTAACCATTAGAAGACAGCGACATATTGAATATGTAGCAGAAAGGGTAAAATGCTGTTAATCATCAAGAATTTTTTTAAAACGCGCACTAACTTCCACTAGAATTAGAAGACATTATCACATTGTAGGCTTTTTATAGATTCTATTTTCATGTCAAAAGGCTGTCAAGTGTGGGGATTACCTAACGGTGAAATATAACCCTGGGCGCCAGGGGGAGCCGTTTGCTGGCTGGAGTTTTGTAAAAGCATCTTTTGAAGCAAAAGAAGCAAATTCTCAATGGTAGAACAAGAATGAAGGATTTGTTCTAAAACAGGACTTACGTGTGTCCGGGCTGCCTTGGTTAAGAGAAAGACGCCATGTGTACAACATTTTAATGGTCAGTGTCGAAACGATGGACAATCATTCATATATGGAGCAGACTGATCCTCACGCAAACCGACATCTTTCTCACCACAGTCACCCCTCAGTAAGATAGCCGGAGCCACAGTTCCTGTTGGTAACTTTAATTTAGTGTCACACATGTACAGATCGGCTTCACCAATATGGCTTCTTCAGTGGTTCAGACTTACATGAGCACAGTATTCCAGCTATTATAAAGATTATTGTTAAAGGAGCTTCCATCAATAAATACTAGGTTGTTATGGCATTACGCATTTTTCTCGTTTACTATAACAACAAAGAGTCAGTCTACTGTGAAAACAATGAAGTTGCAAGTTTTAAGCGCTTGTATTTTGCCTGTGTTCCCTGTTGTCAGGAAACGTTTATTTAAGAAGTAGTAATGTATTTGACGCACCCGCCATGACACACGAGTCAGGGGTAGGAGGAACCCCTTACATCCTTGGTCGGAAGTCCTCCTAGGAGACGGAAACTCCAAATAACAAACCTGCATCTGCTGGGGCCGTCTTACACGTTGCAAACAATTGCCCCTGTAGGACTTAGTGCGCCAGTAGACGAGAGGGTGTTGGAGAAGGAAGTGCACACCCCTCCTTCACCTTAAAAAGTGCAGGCCAGGCAGACGGGTCGCCTTAAACCCACCCTGTCTGCCTACCATTGTCTTCCGAGACAGACGGATGCCAAAACAAAACAAAAAAATGTATTTGACACTGCCAAACCACAATTTGCACTTTCTAGACTTCCCTATGTTAAACAAAACATTCTGGTTAAGTGCAAATTATATGGTTACATTCTCTGCAATATATAAATAAGAACTGAGGCGTGTCTGCCATTGCAAAGTAATGCATCATGGCATTCACCATTTCTCATGTGTTATTTTACTACTCAACAAACCTGTAAAACAACGTGTTCTTTGGGCCCATTGCTTTATCCATTTGTACAACTGCAGGCATGAACAATCCAAACAAGAACCTGGGGTAAGATATATGATTCTTAGCAAAGCTGAAATCTATGTAAAGAAAAAAGATTATGGATTTGATACGGAAACAAGGAGCTTTCTACATCTAGAGTGACCCCTAAGTAAAAAACATTTTGGCTACGTGCCACAAATGTAAGTAGGTTCTCTGCAATATATACATATACATGAAAAGTGAGGCGTGTCTAAACTTGAACGTAGCACTGATTCATTGCTTTGGTGCGTATTCACCCTTTCTCGTGCGTTATTTTACTACGCAACAACCTTATACAAAGTGCTGTTTAAAGTGAGTGTTTTGACCAATTGCTACATTTTCATATTTATCGTTTTACTGGCAAGTTTTACTGCAGATGTCCGGAGGGCCGGTTACAGTGGTGGAGATAGTTCCGCCTGTTGCCTAGGGTCGTCCTGAAAACAAACAACAGACATGAGATATGGAGTGATGCGTTTTGAAATGGTTTGTAATCATCAATGGTCCAACGTGATTAGTCTGATGGAGACTTGTGTTTTCTAGAAAGAATGGTTTCAGGAAACGGTATGGTTATAAGAAGTACCTGGGACAGCCTGGCATATGAAGCGAAGCTCCGTGTCGCATGAGACGTCGGCCCAGGTGTCTTTCCAGTTTGCGGAGTAAAGAACGCAGCTGCCCCCATAGTTATTTGGTTGTCCCGCACTCCAGGAGTTGTACGTCCCAAGTTCAGAACCATCCACCCACTCGAAGCTTCCGTCTTGGCGCCGATAGTGCAGGCCGAACCAGAAGGCACCATTGCCGCTCACGGACTTGTACAAGGAGATCAGGAAGGCGTTGATCTCAGTGTCTCGGGGTATGGCGAGGGTGCCGCCATCTTCACCACAGGCCGTGGCCGCATCGCTGAAGTTCTTGGCTGTGTCGAAGGCCTTGTAGCAGATTCCATGGAACTCTGTGTAGCCTGTAGGACAAGATTCTGGAAAACAATTTTTACAATAACAGTCTGACTAAAGTATACCGTATAGCATAGGAGATATTGAAAAGATACCACTTGACACTTTATTATATATGCTTCATCAGAATACCAGCGTAACTCTCTCTCTCTCTCTCTCTCTCTCTCTCTCAATTATATATATATCGGCCCGCTCGAAATGATTCGATTTACTTTTACTGTGTGATACACCTTTCGAACCTGTGCGATACGGAAGATACGACCCGGTCCGGAACACCCATATCGAACGTTTACGCGTCACAGGTATGACATAATATGATTATCAATGCCAAATATGTTTTGTTTTATACTAATAATGGTGACACCAAATTTCCTTTTTTTAAACTAATGGTATTTTCCAATTCACCATCTAAATAGTATACACAACAACGCATACCGGTAACAAAATTACCTGACGTCTTGCTCATCTCGTCAAGACGCTGCTCCAAAGTGGCGATTCGGTTTCGCTCCTTGTCCAGGTCGCCCTTCAAGGCGTCAACAGTGGTGGACATGTCGTCTTGGTCACGCTTCAAGGCGTCAACAGTAGCGGACATTTGGCGCATGTTGTCTTGGTCGCGCTTTAAGGCGTCAACATTGGTGGATATGTCGTCTTGGTTGCGCTTCAAGGCGTCAACAGTAGCGGACAGTTGGTGCATGTTGTCCTGGTCGCGCTTCAAGGCGTCAGCAGTGGCAGAAAGGTGGCGTATGTCGCCTTGGTCGCGCTTCAAGGCGTCAACAGTGGCGGAAAGTTTGAGTATGTCGTCTTGGTTGCGCTTCAAGGCTTCAACAGTGTTGGACATGTCGTCATGGTCGCGCTTCAAGGCGTCAACAGTGTTGGACATGTCGTCTTGGTCGCGCTTCAAGGCGTCAACAGTGATGGACATGTCTTGGTCGCGCTTCAAGGCGTCAACAGCGGTGGATATGTCGTCTTGGTCGCGCTTCAAGGCCTCAACAGTGATGGACATGTCTTGGTCGCGCTTCAAGGCGTCAACAGCGGTGGACATGTCGTCTTTGTCGCGCTTCAAGGCGTCAACAGTGGTGGACATGTCGTCTTGGTCGCGCTTCAAGGCGTCAACAGCGGTGGACATGTCGTCTTGGTCGCGTTTCAAGGCGTCAACAGTGATGGAAATGTTGCCTTGGTCGTGCTTCAAGGCGTCAACAGTGTCTGACAGTTGGGTTATGTCGTCTTGGTCGCGTTTCAAGGCGTCAACAGTGGTGGACAATTGGGATATTTCCTAGAACGTTTGTCAGAATACCAAACTTGAGAAAATGTTAAGGAAAAACAAAAGGATGTTCTGTCTAGTTAGCCTCTCGAGTAAAACGTTAAAGAGAGAGTGCTAAAATTTAGACAACAGTATTCAAAGTGCAAGAGTGTTTACCTCTTTATTGATGAACGTCAGAGAAGCTAGTCCCACAGCGATCAGTACGGCAATGCCGGCGGCGATGCAGCTGCGGTGGGAGCGGATGAAGCTACAGAGAGCACCGCGGCCGCTTGCTTCACGCGAGTACGTGCGGTCTGTAGAATTTGCCATGGCGTTAACGTCTACACATTGACTCAACAGATCAATAAATGAATGAATAACAAATAAAATTTTAACAAAATGACATCAGGCTATGTAGGGGCCACGCCCGCAAGTGCTAAAAACAGCCCCTTTTCCAACCGGGACCTAAGCCTTAGCAAGGTGGCACGCGAGACGGATATCTAAATAGGAATGTGTTCCGTGTTTACATTTTTTGAATACGATAAAATTTGTGACCCACAATGTCATTTTTGTTTCGATACTAGGCTGCACAGTAAAAGTGAAATAAAAATGCCCCCTCCCCCAAACATTATCTCAACAAAAAGAATACAAACACGTAAGCCATACGGGCTTGTATATGCATACGCACTTATGTGTCCACTCCCAGAATTTGCAATCCTTATCTAGTTTCACAAGCCATGCTATGAACAGTCCAAATATGACCATAGATTTTCCTCTTGAAAACTTTCTGCTTGTTTTGCGAAACAAAATGTATTCATACTAGAAATACTGAAAATGGCAAGTAACAAACATGTCAGCTACCTGCAGACGTGTGCGTTGCGTGGCCTTCGTAGGTGTGTGAAGACGCTTCTTGCTCTTCTTGCGACTTGTCAGCACCGTTGCCATGGCGGACACGCCCGTGGGAACCACCCTGATGGTCAGGAGGGGGCTGGGACGGCGGCCCGCTGGTTTTCACCTCCCCCTGGGGTGACTCCTGCTGCCGCCCCACCCCATGCAAAGACGGCGGCAGATCTTGATCCTTGATTGTGTAGTACACTCTCTCTGCTTCTGCGTACGTATTTGGAGAAGCTCCTTGGTCTTGTTGCCGCTTGTCAGAGGCGCCTTTTGGCGGCGGCCGGCTGGTTTCGCCGCCGTCAGGACGCGAGAAAGGGGACCGGACCGGCTCTGCTTGCTCGTACATTTGGACCGTGCTGTACAGACAACCGTCGCGCAATATATAACTGTGAAAAATGTATTAACGTAGCAAATAATACCTTGATTAGTCTGTCGACGTAAGACCACATTTGCATTAATTTGAGGGATGACGTGGCATCAGGTGGTGCGAATGGAATTTTGTTTTTCTGCAAGTGGCAGACTAATTTTCTAGGAAAAGAAGTTATTCTGAGCTGGGAGGTAGAAGATCAAACAAATCCATTCAAACGTACGTAAGAACTATCGATGAAATCGTTGAATGCCCGTGCTAAGCCCCTCCCCACTTCTTTGGGAGCTAACACAATAAAATATTATCTCTCAGCCCCTTTCTTGTGCATAAATGGTCTATTTCACTCTCTCTCTCTCTCTCACACACACACACACACACACACACACACACACACACACACACACACACACATCCACACACATACGATCACTCCCCTGGGCACTCTATTATTCACTTTTGTTTTTGTTAGTGCAAAAGATAGAAAATACTGTGACAAATTGAAAACATATTGCTGACTTATTCCGTACCGTAGACGGTGTTGATTTATACGTTCACGATAGCGCTGTCTTTTTATGCCACCTCAACTGCAAAAAAGTGTCTTTTTCATTTCAATGGCTTGTTTGCACCGAACCATATAGTATCGACTTTCGAGGTATAACATCTTCAGGTAATAAGGTGCCATATAGGTACCAGGTAACACACCATATACGTTACTTCCCAGGTGCAGTTTAGTACCAGGTAGCGCACCTAATATGTAGTAACCAGTTGCTCTTGAGAACCCTCCGAGAAGCAATGTTCTTAAGGGGGAAAACGCTAAAGGGGGGCGAAAACGCTAGGGATCTCGCCCCTCCGCTGTGACACCTGAACAGCACCCCTAGTAGCTGCTATTTGGCGTAGGTTGTTACCTGGATGTCTAACCTTCATCGACAAATGCAATTTTAGCCGCTTTCCTGTCAATCATATACATATATATATATATACATCCAAGAATGTTTATACCATAGAACTAATTGTGTAAATGACATGCTAGACCCATTATGTTGACTTATTCATATGTAATGATATTTGTATATGTCTGTTCAGTTGTACCGTAAGTAGTTGTTATAGACCTAACGAAAGTCGCTGCTTTTGTCGTGTCAATAAAGATTTCTGTATCTCGATGCTGTCATCTGATATGTTGACAGGTCAATTATCCTTAATATGTGATCTGTGCAGATGTCTACTCTCCAAGCAGAGGTTGAGCCGCGAAGATATAGTCGGGAAATTTACTGGTCCGCTCCTCGTACGTTAAAGGAGCGGACCAGTAAAATTTCCGACTAAAATTAATACTTTATCTTCGCGACTCAATCTCTGCTTGGAGAGTAGCAGATGTCATGAAATAACCATAACTGTCTAGATACACAGTTTCTGCTACAGGTCTCATTTACAAACAGGGGTCCGGTCGGGCAGCTTTCGGAAAAGTACAATATAAAAGACAGAAGGACGTAAAAAATAGTCATCAGCATATATTTTGTGTATACTCCGTGATCAACATGTTTGGGTCCGCAAACAGCCCGGCCGGGCCCCGGTTTGGAAATGTGACACCGTCCCCTAGTAACAGGTGGAATGATGACATTTATTTCACAGTAATAATCAAATACACACGTACCAGATTCCAATGCTTGCATTACTTGCTAATTTTTAATCAATCATTGTAGTGTACAGAAATTGCATGTAAATAAGCACAACCCCTCGTCCCCTAGTTTGGTGCTTTAATGATGTTAATGTGTCAGTTTTACTCATACAATAATACATAGATATCTATCATATTCGATTTATATGCGCGCATTATACACGTAGCGTTATATGTGCTGGTGGTGATTGTAAGCAATACACAATTCAGCCTCTGGTTACAAGGTATCTTCTGAATAACTTTTTAAAATCACACTTGTAGTTTTTTTTTTCTGCTGTGTGGATTTTCATATGTCTGGCTAGCTTAGACCTTTCATGTGTCCTCTATCCACACCCCCACACTTGTAGGGTTTCTCACCAGTGTGTTTTGCTAGATGAATGTCCAAACTGGACTTACGTCCTGTAGAAAAAAACACACAGGTCACACTTGTAGGGTTTATCTCCTGTGTGAGTTCTCATATGTTTCGATAGGTCTGACTTCTGACTTGTCCTGTGCCCACACTCCCCACACATGTAGGGTTTCTCACCGGTGTGTTTTCTTAGATGTCGGACCAAATCAGATTTTTGTACTGCAGAATAGTCACACTGGCCACACTTGACTCGACTTACGCCCTGTAGAAAAGTCACACTGGTTACACTTGAAGGGTTTTTCTCCTGTGTGAGTAATCATATGTTTGGATAAGTCAGATTTCTGAGCTGTCCTGTACCCGCACTCCCCACACATGTAGGGTTTCTCTCCAGTGTGCTTTCTTAGATGTAGCTCTAAGGTGAATTTCCGTGTTGCAGAATAGTCACAATGGTCACACTTGTAGGGTTTATCTCCTGTGTGTATTGCTAGATGAATAACTAAACTGGATTTATGTGCAGCAGAATAGTCACACTGGTCACACTTGTAGGGTTTTTCACCCGTATGAGTTCTCATATGTTTGGATAGGCCAGACTTGCGAGCTGTCCTGTACCCACACTCCCCACACATGTAGGGTTTCTCACCAGTGTGTTTTGCTAGATGCTGGTTCAAAGTAGATTTCTGTGCAGCAGAATAGTCACACTGGTCACATTTGTAGGGTTTTTCACCCGTATGAGTTCTTACATGTTTGGATAGGACAGACTTGCGAGCTGTCCTGTACCCACACTCCCCACACATGTAGGGTTTCTCACCAGTGTGTTTTGCTAGATGCTGGTCCAAAGTAGATTTCTGTGCAGCAGAATAGTCACACTGGTCACACTTGTAGGGGTTTTCACCGGTATGAGTTTTCATATGAAGGGATAAGTTAAACTTGCGAGCTGTCCTGTACCCACACTCCCCACACATGTAGGGCTTCTCACCGGTGTGGTTTGCTAGATGCTGGTCCAAAGTAGATTTCTGTGCAGCAGAATAGTCACACTGGTCACATTTGTAGGGTTTATTACCGGTATGAGTTCTCATATGTCGGGATAAGGTATATTTCTGAGCTGCCCTGTACCCACACTCGCCACACATGTAGGGTTTGTCACCGGTGTGTTTTGCTAGGTGGTAGTCCAAATGGCCTTTCCGTGCTGCAGAATAGTCACACTGGTCACACTTATATGATTTTTCACCAGTATGAATTCGCATATGGTCAGATAAGGTAGATTTCTGAGCTGCCCTGTAACCACACTCTCCACACATGTAGGGCTTATCACCGGTGTGTTTTGTTAGATGTCGGTCCAAATGGGATTTCCGTGCTGCTGCATAATCACACTGGTCACACGTGTAGGGTTTCTCACCTGTATGGGTTCTCATGTGTACAGATAGGTGAGACTTGTAAGCTGTCCTGTACCCACACTCCCCACACATGTAGGGTTTCTCACCGGTGTGTTTTGTTAGATGTTGGTCCAAATGGGATTTCTGTGGTGCAGAAAAGTCACACTGGTCACACTTGTAGGGCTTTCGCTCATCAGTCTCGTTCCCAGGGTGGCCAGTGCCCAAGCCTCCAGTCTCGTTCCCAGGGTGGCCAGGACGCAAACCTCCAGTCTCGTTCCCAGGGTGTCCAGGGTACAAACCTCCAGTAGAACCTCCACAGCTGGGACTGGCCATCGCATTTCTGTTGAGGGACAACAAATGTAATCTCCGAGCAGATCCTACAATGGCATAATATAGTACCAAACTGGCCAGGTGATAGTCATCCAAGAGGTGTACATTTGCCATATAGAATCTGCCTCCAGTCGGCTAGAACAAAGGTTATTAACATCCAATTGTCTCCCATTCAAACTGTGCTTGCAGTGTAGGTGCTAATTGCCCTCCGTCCTGTTTGGTGCTAACTTCCAACTGGGACATAGAACTTTATTTGCACGACTGTAAAGGATACAATGTGTGGCAGCTTGTACATACAATACATACAGAACAGTTTAACTACATGAGTTGCTAGTACATTTGTATTAAAAAATCTAAGAAACTATATCTATTTTACAAATGATAACAGTATGAACAATCAGGTGGTCAGTGGTGTAAGTCGCTCGTAAAATCATTAGCACATGGCCACAGGGCGGGGCTGCAACACTATTGTTGAATAGAAATGCTCCTCCCTGTTTCAGTGAAGGCAGATCTCCGGTAGCGAAACACACTCCTAAGGCAGCTTCACTCCTCTGCCAGCTTTTCATACTATCTTATGCTACCGTAGGATCTGCTTAGAGATTACAACAAATGATTGAAGGAAAATAGTATCAATATAATATTGGCCCGAATAACCAAGGTGCAGTGTCTTATGCTTCGACCTACCACTTGCTGAATTTCAAGTTATAAGCTCTTTCACAGAGGTTAGAACGCATGTGCTGCGACAGGAAGTCTAGGTAATATGTCAAAGGGTAAGGCCCTGGCCGAAATTGAAAACAAAACCCTTCTGGACACCGTTATGCAAATCGTTACAATAGTCGAGACAAGTACTGTTGGCAATTTCGTGGACTGACCCTTTGACATATTACCAATAACTCCTGTCGCCGCAAATGCGTTCTGACCTCTGTGAAATAGCTTATTCCAAGGTCTAGTTGTTAAGATGCATGTTTTCTATCTAATTGGAGAAGAAGAAACTGTGCAAGAACAAGTTTCCCTTCTGTGATAGAATGTCTGTGCACAGAGCACTGCCCCCCTCCCCACCCATCCGCAGACGATCGCATATTATATCTTCAAGACAGATTAAAGGTTTTCATTTAGGACTTCTTATACAAAGACAAAGATTTCATAAGGCGGTTGACACTCTTACCTCGTCGGTGTTGTCTAGAAGTACCGCAAAAATCGCGTCTTTCTTTCGTACTGGTACAAAGGAAACACCGCAGTGCAGTCTTCACATCCGGGGTTGTGCGAAGGTGAAAGGTCAGAGGTTGTGAAAACCTGGTTACCCGGCTCGTGACCTCAGTAACAGATCGCAGATTGACGGAGTTGCGCTAGGAGTAAATGTGTAGTAAAATTGCGACCTCAACGCTAATACATACAGCAGGAGCCGCTTAATTGCACGGCCTATTTGCCAGTGGATTTGGTGCAATTATCCGGCTGGTGCAATAATGCGAAGCTAACTAGCTGGACCGCACCGGTTTGGGATTATGGGTTTCCGTGCAGTTAACAGAAGTGTGCGTTAATCCGATGTGCAATTTACTGGCTTCTACTGTACTTACTTCGCATTATCAAAGTCTTATTTTTAAGGTTGGGAATTAGTGTTAATCGTGATTGCAATACACTGATTTTACCCTTCTGTTACATCATTTCACATATTCAATATAATGGAAAGTTTATTGGCAAGTTCTTACCAAAGGGGCTAATTACAACAAGGTATTCAATATATGCAAGTGTCACTTCAAGGAACAATTATATGTGAATTCAAAAAGCAAATCCCTTCCTTATTTTTTTGCGGTATAACAATAATGTAGAATCAATGAAAGGTACTCATACATATCAAATGTATAACAAAAATATTTATTACTCAAAACTGATAAATGAACATGAATGTTAGTGTACTCCACAATTCGCGCTCAGAGAAATTAATGGTTAAAAAGTATGTTTTCACCTTGTTAATACTATTACAAAAGGAAACCAGTATCAAGGGTTCCCCCAGATTGCTGAACTTTTATGTACAAAATTGTTACACGTTTCAGTCATGAAGCCAAGTACTGTTAAAACTCGCAGAAAACTCCCCACATTCAGCTGTATATAACGTTACACATTGCTGACTACATTACAGCATGGCATACAATAATTCGTGTAACAAGTAGTGCATTTAATAGTGGATATATATTTGTGTGTCAAAAATGTGTGTTAGAGCTAATACTGGATATCAAATAGTTCACAGAGACACAAATGTTACATTACATTATATTCTAGATTCATGCTAATAAAGACTTAAATAAAGCCTGTCCTTATATATAAAATACAAATATTTTGTAAGATCCTCTAAAACATCTATTCTTGGTCAGCTAAGAGTTTTTTTTCTAGATTTATGCTAGGAAAGACTTTAAATAAAGCTTTGTACTGATGCAAATATTTATTCTGCACATCACTATTATTGGCCAATTAACTCTTTGCAAGAACAACGTATTAAGATTTTTCTCCAAGGCAAACTCAAAACTACAGCTTAACAATGAAACATGCTCTGGGACTGGGAAGCATGTTGGAGGACTAAAGTTTTCATCTATTTGGCGTTCCATAAGGACTTACTGATCCTATCTTGTACTATCATGTACTTTTCATGTACATGTACTGCAAAAATCAGTAACAAGGGTCGGATGTCAGTAACAAGGGTCAGATGTCAGTAACAAGGGTCAGATGTCAGTAACAAGGGTCAGATGTCAGTAACAAGGGTCAGATGTCAGTTACAAGGGTCAGATGTCAGTAACAAGGATCAGATGTCAGTAACAAGGGTCAGATGTCAGTAACAAAGATCAGATGTCAGTAACAAGGATCAGATATCAGTAACAAGGATCATATGCCAGTAACAAGGGTCAGATGTCAGTAACAAGGATCAGATGTCAGTAACAAAGATCAGATGTCAGTAACAAGGATCAGATATCAATAACAAGGGTCAGATGTCAGTAACAAGGATCAGATGTCAGTAACAAGGGTCAGATGTCAGTAACAAGGATCATATGCCAGTAACAAGGGTCAGATGTCAGTAACAAGGATCAGATGTCAGTAACAAGGGTCAGATGTCAGTAATATGGATCATATGTCAGTAACAAGCGTCAGATGTCAGTAACAAGGGTCAGATGTCAGTAATAAGGGTCAGATGTCAGTTCCAAGGGTCAGATGTCAGTAATAAGGGTCAGATATCAGTAACAAGGGTCAGATGTCAGTTACAAGGGTCAGATGTCAGTTACAAGGGTCAGGTGTCAGTAATAAGGGTCAGATGTCAGTAATAAGGGTCAGATGCTAGTTACAAGGGTCAGCTGTCAGTAACAAGGGTCAGATGTCAGTAACAAGGGTCAGATGTCAGTAATAAGAGTCAGATGTCAGTTCCAAGGGTCAGATGTCAGTAACAAGGGAATAAAGATGCAAAGTTAAAACTAACAATTTGTGTGCTGCCCTGTACCCACACTCCCGCACATGTAGGTCTTCTCACAAGTATGTTTTGTTACATGGATGTCCAAAGGGGCTTTCTGTGCTGCAGAATAGTCACACTGGTCACACTTATAGGTTTTTTATGCAATGTGAGTTTTGATGTGTTCTGACAAGTTATCCTTTTTAGCTGCCGTGTACCCACATTTATCACACATGCAGGGTTTCTCCATGGTATGTTCTCTGACGTGGCTATCCAAATGAGACTTTTCTACTGCATGAAAGTAACACTGGTCACCCGTATAGGGTTTTTCACCAGTATGAATTCTCATACGTCGGGATAAGTCAGACTTGCGAGTTGTCCTGTATCCACACTCCCCACACATGTAGGGTTAGTCACTGGTGTGTTTTGCTGCTAGATGTTGCTGTAAAGTGGCTTTCCGTACTGCAGAATAGTCGCACTGGTCACACTTGTAGGGTTTTTCACCTGTATGGATTCTTACATGTTTGGATAGGCGAGACCTATGTGGTGTCTTGTACCCACACTCCCCACACATGTAGGGTTTAACTCCGGTATGAGTAATCATATGTTCGGATAAGCTGGATTTCCAAGCTGTCCTGAACCCACACTCTCCACACATGTAGGGTTTCTCACCGGTGTGTTTTATCATGTGGTCATCCATACTGGATTTGTGTGCTGCAGAATAGTCACACCGATCACACTTGTAGGGTTTTTCTCCGGTGTGAGTTCTCATATGTCTGGATAAATCACACTTGTAAGCTGCCCTGTAACCACAATCCCCACACATGTGGAGATATTCACCGGTATGAATTCTCATATGTTTGGATAAGTAAGATTTCCGAGCTGCCCTGTACCCACACTCCCCACACATGTAGGGCATTTCACCGGTGTGTTTTGTTATGTGGTTATCCAAAGCGGACTTCCGTGCAGCAGCATAGTCACACTGGTCACACTTGTAGGGCTTCTCTCCTGTGTGGATTCTTACATGTTTGGAGAGGTCTGACCGCAGAGCTGTCCTGTACCCGCACTCCCCACACATGTAGGGTTTCTCTCCGGTGTGTTTCGATAGATGGTAATCCAAATGAGATTTTCGTGCTGCAGAATAGTCACACTGGTAACACTTGAAAGGTTTTTCACCTGTGTGGGTCCTCATATGCCGGGATAAGTTAGGCTTGTTATATGTCCTGTACCCACACTCCCCACACATGTAGGGTTTCTCACCGGTGTGTTTTTTTAGATGTCGTTCAAAATTGGATTTCTGTGCTGCCGCATAGTCACACTGGTCACACTTGTAGGGCTTTTCTCCTTCAGTCTCCTTTCCAGGGTGGCCAGTGCACAAACTGTCAGTCTCGTTCCCAGGGTGGCCAGTGCACAAAAAATCAGTCTTGTTCCCGGGGTGGCCTGGACGTAGACCTTCAGTCTCGTTCCCAGGGTGTCCAGGGCACAAACCTTCAGTCTCGTTCCCAGAGTGGCCATGGCACAAGCCTTCAGTCTTGTTCCCAGGATGGCCAGGACACAAACCTTCATCAGTCTCGTTCCCAGGGTGTCCAGGGCACAAACCTTCAGTCTCGTTCCCAGGGTGTCCAGGGCACAAACCTTCAGTCTCGTTCCCAGGGTGGTCAGGACACAAACCATCAGTCTCATTCCCAGGGTGGCCAGGGCACAAACCTTCAGTCTCGTTCTCCGAGTAGCCAGGGAGGTCAGGACACAAACCTCCAGTAGAACCTCCACAGCTGGGACTGGCCATCATTTTCTGCTGAGGGACAACAAATGATAGAAGGAAAATGGTATCTATTAGTATATGAGCTTTTTCACAGAAGTCAGGACGCATGTGTGGCGACATGAATGCTAGTTAACATGTCAAACCCAAAGGGTAAGGTCCCAAAAAAGTAAACAAAACCCGTCTGGACGTTGTTATGCAAATGGCAAAAACGGTAAAGACAAGGAATGTTTCCTTTTTGTGGGCCTGAAATATCACCCAGAATTGTTGTCGCCGCACATGACCAAACTGCAGCTGCAGTGTCTTACGCAACGACCTACCACTCACTGAATTTCAAGTTATTCCAAGCCTGAAGGTCTAGTTGTGAAGATGTATGTTTTGTATTTGATTGAGAGAAGAAACTGAGCAAAAACAAGTTTCCCTTCTGTGATAAAACGTTTATAATAACAATTTGTCTGTGCACATAGCACCGCCCCCCTCCCCACCCATCCGCAGACGATCGCAAATTATATCTTCAAGATAGATAAATGGGTTTCAGCCACGACTCTTTGTTTATTTATAATCTTTCAACAAAGACAAAGACTTCATTAGGCGGTTAACAATCTTACCTCGTCCGTGTAGCCTAGAAGTATCGTAAAAACCGCGTCTTTCGCACTGGAACAATCACTGCAGTCTTCACATCCGGTTTGGCGAAGTCAAAGGTCAGAGGTCATAGAAACCTGATTACCTCAGCTCGTGACCTCAGTAACAGATTGCAGATTGACGGAGTTGTGCTAGGAATAAATGTGTAGTAAAATTGCGATACATACATACTTTGCATTATCCAAGTCTTTTTTGAGGATGGGAATTACTAGTAGTGTTAATCGTGATTGCAATTTTTACACTGATGTTACCCATTCTGTTGCATCAGTTGACGTATTCAATATAATGGAAAGTTTATTTGCAAGTTCTTACCAAATGGCTAATTGCCAGGTATTCAATATATGCTATTGTTACTTCCAAAAGACAATTGTACGTGAGTTCAGAACGAAAAATCCTTCCTTATCTTTTACAGTATAACAATAAAGTAGAATCAATCAAAGGTAGTCGTTTACATCAAATCTATAATAAAACATTTATTCCTCAAAACTGAACATGAATGTTAGTGTACCCCAAATTCGTGCTCAGAGAAATTAATGGTTCAAAAGTATGTTTTCACATTGTTGATACTAACAAAAGGAAACCGGTATTGAAGGTCCTCCCAGATTGCTGAGCGATTATTAACAAAATTGTTACACGTTTCAATAATAAAGCCGATTACTGTTAAAACTCGCAGAAAAGTCCCCACATACAGCTGTATATACTTATTACCTCCATGAAATGTCATGGAATGGAGGTTATATTTTCTGTCATGTGTCTCTGTCTGTGTAGATGATTACTCAAGAACGGCTGGATGGATTGGTTTCATACTTGTTGTGTTGGTGAGGTGTGATGAAAGCTCGAATCGATGAGATTTGGGGAGCCGTATCTGTCGTTATAATCGATATAATAATATCAGAAATCACCCCTATATTTGAGATATATTGGTACAGGCATCGTGCTTTATGTGTTTGTTAATGGGCTTGGCTCCAAGCAGATGGTGAGGTGACAGCTGTTAGCAGACGGGGTTGGCGCCAAGTATTCATCTTACAGTTGGTGTAGGGCTGTCAGAGGAAAGTGTGCATCTCGTTTTTGTACCGTGTGAACAGCTGATGTTATGACATATTGGTGGAAAATCAAATCACCATCTGACTAAAGTTGGCCACATCCCTTCTTCTTTCTGAGTTTCCCAACTTCCTCCCACCACACAGCTCTGAGGCACATAGTCGAACCTCAATAATGCTGACAACCTTAGACATTTTAAATGCCAAACATCCAGCTTAAGGAACACCACGCTACCATATGCCGTCGACCTCTTAAACGCACATTACACAATTAAGTGTCACATTTTGATAATTACCTCCATGAAATGTCATGGAATGGAGGTTATATTTTCTGTTATGTGTCTCTGTCTGTGTAGATGATTACTCAAGAACGGCTGGATGGATTGGTTTCATACTTGTTGTGTTGGTGAGGTGTGATGAAAGCTCGAATCGATGAGATTTGGGGAGCCGTATCTGTCGTTATAATCGATATAATAATATCAGAAATCACCCCTATATTTGAGATATATTGGTACAGGCATCGTGCTTTATGTGTTTGTTAATGGGCTTGGCTCCAAGCAGATGGTGAGGTGACAGCTGTTAGCAGACGGGGTTGGCGCCAAGTATTCATCTTACAGTTGGTGTAGGGCTGTCAGAGGAAAGTGTGCATCTCGTTTTTGTACCGTGTGAACAGCTGATGTTATGACATATTGGTGGAAAATCAAATCACCATCTGACTAAAGTTGGCCACATCCCTTTTTCTTTCTGAGTTTCCCAACTTCCTCCCACCACACAGCTCTGAGGCACATAGTCGAACCTCAATAATGCTGACAACCTTAGACATTTTAAATGCCAAACATCAAGCTTAAGGAACACCACGCTAAAAAGTTAGTTTTATACGCTTTACACTCATCACTCATCGCCGAGTCCATGAACTGATCCTCCGCAAGGATGTAAAGGACTTTAACTCAAGCGTAAAAAAAGGATTTAAGTAAAGCGTGCAATGACACAAATCTACCATTGATCAGCTAAGAGGTGACAATTCTTCGCGACAACAACAGAAGACTTTTGGTCCAAGGCAAAAACTGAATGCAATATGTCCTAAAAGCATGTAGGCTCCTACTTCCACTGTGGGAAGGGTGATACATGTAGACTTTTGTATAGTCTAAATAGTAACATCAGCACCACCTCAACACTAAGAAGAAGTCCACATTTAAACTTGGTTTTCAGACTTCTGGTACGCATTACGTGATACAGCTCATAAAAAATTTCAAAACAATATCCACAAATTTTATTGCAAATGTTGTTTCTAGGTGTAAATGAAAGTTAGACATTCAGGTAATCAGATTTACCTAAAAAAAAGGCTAAAAGCGGTTTGTCAAACAACTTGATATAATTTTGGAAACGGTCAGACGTTTCGGGTAGCATCCCCTACATTTCGCCAGGAGTGGGCAGATGTGTTTAAAATATAAAAATTAATATTTATTAAATTCTTTATGAAAGTTAGTGGATCCTTGATACTTGAAACGTTTCGAAAATCATATGCAAATGGTTGATTAACTGCTTTTTAGCGTATTTTTTTGGAAATGTCTGTGCACAGAGCACTGCCCCCCCTCCCCACCCCATCCGCAGACGAACGCGCAAATTATTTCTTCAAGATAGATAAGGAGTTTCAGCCACGACTCTCCAAACAAAGACAAAGACTTCATGTGTCGGCTGACACTCTTACCTCGTCCGTGTTGTCTGGAAGTATCGTAAAAACCGCGTCTTTCGTACTGGAACAAAGGAACAGAAATAGCCAATAGTCACATCCGGGGTTGTACGAAGGTGAAAGGTCAGAAGTTAATAAAACCTGATTACCCAGCTCGTGACCTCAGTAACAGATCGCAGATTAACGGAGTTGCGCTAGGAATAAATGTGTAGTAAAATTGCGATCTCAACGATATTATATACTCACTTTGCATTATCAAAGTCTTTTTTAGGTAAGAAGCTAGTGTTAATCGTGATTGTCATACATTGATACCCTTTGTGTTACATCAGTTCACGTATTCAATATACTTCAAGGAAAGGGACAATTGTACCTGAATTCAGTACGAAAATCTCTCACTTATTTTTACAGTATATCAATAATGTGGAATCAATCAAAGGTACTCGTACACATCAAATCTATGAAAAATTTATTCCTCAAAACTTAACATGAATGTTTGTGTGTCTCACAATTCGTGCTCAGAGAAATTAATGGTTAAAAAGTATGTCTTCACATTGTTGATACTAACAAAAGGAAACAGGTATAGAAGGTCCTCCCAGTTTGCTGAGCCTCTATGAACAAAATTGTTGCACTTTTCAATCATAAAGCAGACTACTGTCAAAACTCACAGAAAAGTCCCCACATATAGCTGTATATACTTATTGCTTATTACATTACCCCATAGAATACAATAATTCATGTAACAGTAGACCATTTAATAGTGGATGCATATTTGTCCAAACATGAATAGACATATATAATGTGAGTTAGTGTTGGATATCAAACAGTGCGCAAAGACGCAAACGTAAAAAAATGATAAATTGTTACATTCTACATTAATGTTAATAAGGATTTAAGCAAAGTGTCCAATGACAAATAATGTTATCATCTAAGCTATCATATACCAAATGCATTACATAAACCAAGTTACATGTAGTTTTGTATGCTTTACACTCATCACTCATCGCCGAGTCCATTTGATCTTGAATTGATCCTCCGCCAGGATGTGAAGAAGAAGAACACCCATCATACATGTGGGATTCCTTTCCAGTTGGCTTTCTCACGTGGTCATCGAAAATGGGATTTAACTCAAGCGTAAAAAAATTTTTAAGTAAATCGTGCAATGACACACTTCTACCCTAAGCTAAGAGGGGACAATTCTTCGCGAGAACAACAGAAGACTTTCCTCCAAGGCAAAATCGGACTTACAGTATGTCCTAAAGCATGTATGAACAAAAATTATCATCTAAGCTACCACATATCAATTACATTACTCAAATCAAGTAAGTTTTATATGCTTTGCACTCTTCAATTGTTTTTCTTATATAGTTATGTAAAATGGAATTCGGTGCTGCTGTGCAGACTAGTCCACTGGTAACAGGCATCTATCCGGTGTGAGTTTTGATATGTACAGACAATTCGTTTCTTGTAGCTGCCCTGTACTCGCATTTATCACACATGTAGGGTTTCTCCTGTGTATGCTCTACCAGGTGATCATCTAAGGAAGATTTCCTTGTTGCAGAATAGTCACACTGGTCACACTTGTAGGGTTTTTCTCCTGTGTGAGTTTTCATGTGTTGGGATAAGTATGACTTTCTACTTGTCCTGTACCCACACTCCCCACACATGTAGGGTTTGTCACTAGTATGTTTTGTTAGATGTTGGTCCAAATGGGATTTCTGTGCAGCAGAATAGTCACACTGGTCACACTTGTACGGTTTTTCACCGGTATGGATTCTCATATGTTTGGATAAGTCAGACTTGCGAGCTGTCCTGAACCCACACTCCCCACACATGTAGGGTTTCTCACCGGTGTGTTTTATCATGTGGTCATCCAAAGTTGATTTCCGTGCAGCAGAATAGTCACACTGGTCACATTTGTAGGGTTTTTCACTGGTATGAGTTCTCATATGTCTGGATAAGTCATCCTTGCGAGCTGTCCTGTACCCACACTCCCCACACATGTAGGGTTTATCACCGGTGTGTTTTGCTAGATGAATGTCCAAATGGGATTTCCTTGCAGCAGAATAGTCACACTGGTCACACTTGTAGGGTTTATCTCCTGTGTGAGTTCGCATATGTTTGGATAAGGTAGATTTCCGAGCTGTTCTGTACCCACACTCCCCACACATGTAGGGCTTATCACCGGTGTGTTTTGCTACATGCTTGTCCAAAGTGGATTTCTGTGCAGCAGAATAGTCACACTGGTCACACTTGTATGGTTTTTCACCGGTATGAGTTCTCATATGTCTGGATAAGTCAGCTTTTGTAGATGTCCTGTACCCACACTCCCCACACATGTAGGGTTTCTCACCAGTGTGGTTTCTTACATGTTGGTCCAAATTGTACTTCCATGCAGTAGAATAGTCGCACTGGTCACACTTGTAGGGTTTTTTACCTGCATGCATTCTAACATGTCTGGATAGCTCTGTCTTCACTGCTGTCCTGAAAACGCACTCCCCACACATGAAGGGTTTCTCCCCACTGTGTTTTGCTAGATGATGTTGGTGTAAAGTGTATTTCTGTGCTGCAGAGTAATTGCATTCCTCACACTTGTAGGGCTTTTCTCCTGTGTGTGTTCTCATGTGTTTCGATAAGTGCTGTTTCCGAGTTGTCCAGTACCCACACTCCCCACACATGTAGGGTTTATCACCAGTGTGTTTGGCTACATGGCTGTCCAAACTGCATCTTTGTGCAGCAGAATAGTCACACTGGTCACATTTGAAGGGTTTGTCACCGGTATGAGTTCTCATATGAGTGGATAAGGTAGATTTCAGAGATGTCCTGTACCCACACTCCCCACACATGTAGGGTTTCTCACCAGTGTGTTTTGCTAGATGTCGGTCCAAGTTGGACTTCCATGTAGCAGAATATTCACAATGACCACACTTGTAGGGTTTTTCTTTTGTGTGAGTTTTCATGTGTTGGCGCAAGGCAATAGGAGAACCTACTCTGAGCCCACACTCCTTACAAATGTAGGATTTCTCAGCACTGATGTCAGGCTTCAGGATCTCCCCCTGTTCTAGCTGTGATGACGGGCCAGTTTTCTTCACCTCCCAATAAAACGTCTCCTCGCCCGAATCTCTCCCTCCCCTGTCCCGCTGTCCAACCGTGTCTGTTGTCTTGTTTTGAAGTAGATCAGGATCCTCTGTTTGTAAACACGGTGACAAGGAATCAGTCCTCTCCACCTTCACATCAAACGTTCCCGCGCATGAAGCTTGCTCTTCTCTGCCACGCTGTCCGACAATGTCTGCTGTAGGAATGAATAAATGAATGAATGAATGAATTTGCCATGGAGGCTCATCTATGTTGGTAATCACAGTAAACTGCTTACCGGTTTCTTTTCTTCCAACACAAAGGAATACATAGATCAAATTTTCAACGACCGCTGTCGCCTTCTTTGGATCAATACTGATGACCGATCACTACAGAATGTAAACTCGCGAGAGTTACAAACACGTCAATCGCTGACGTCACGTATCCGTAAGATCACGCGTCTAACTCTCGCATGGTTATGTTCTGAATTCATAAATTCATTCGAAAGCAAGTGTTAAACAAGTGGAGTATGGGTTCTTTAAGCAACATTTTACCAGATTTTAGCATTTCATTCAAAATTCTGTCATTGCCGCTTGACTTGTTGTTTTTAAGCTTTAAAATTGCGGTTTCCAATTCTTTTGGAGTAATTGCGGAATCGAGTTCTGACGAGTTTGGTGGGGTGGTCGAAAAGTCTGAACGTTTTCACTGGGAAGGCCGTTGTCTGTAGTCGAAAAGTCTGAACGTTTTCACTGGGAAGGCCGTTGTCTGTAGAGCTATCAGGTAATTTGTCAAGATTCTTGAAGTGATTTACCCATTCCTCTTCTGTAATCTGGTTGTCGTCATTTGGCTTTCCTGGTTTCAATAATGTTAGCTTAGTACCTTCAATTAGTTAAATTGTATCTTGTTGTCCCTGCATATGTCTGTTATGTCTGTTATCAGTGACCTGTACCTAGCCCGTCGAGGCATGAATGTACAATAAAGGTCTTTCATTCATTCATTCATAAATTCATTGCAAACACAACATACGATAGCAGCTTTCATTGGCCTAAATGCAGCATGATTTACAATTAAAAGTAATCTTAACTAAAGATACATTCATAATCTAAACAATAAAAAACCTAACAATACTCCTGATTTTAAACATATGTGTACTAGTCTCAGTAGTAACACTTTGAGGTAGGACAACTAGGCAAACCAATGTACTCTGCTGATATCTATCTGTTTTACATCTACATGTAAATAGTGGAATTTGATATCTAGACCTAAGATTTTTGCCATGGAGACTCACGTGGTTTTGCAGCAGCCAATTCAAGAATGTCATGCTCAGTAGTCTGGTTTTCCCTACTGTATGTCTCGTTCCCAGGGTGGCCAGGGCACAAGCCATCAGTCTCGTTCCCAGGGTGGCCAGGGTACAAGCCATCAGTCTCGTTCCCAGGGTGTCCAGTTCCCAAGGCTTCGGTCTCGTTTCCAGGGTGGCCAGGGCACAGACCTTCAGTAGAACCTCCACAGCTGGGACTGGCCATTCCTTTTCTGTTGAGAGACAACAAATGATAGAAGGAAAATTGTATCTAGAAGGAAAGTAGTATCAATATTGGCCCGAATGACCAAGGTGCAGTGTCTTATGCAACGACCTACCACTTGCTGCTTTTCAAGTTATGAGCCCTTCACAGAGGTTAGAACGCATGTGCAGCTTGTAAGTGATGTTCTATTGCACTGTTATCGTGATTTGTAATGTATTATTTTGTTATTTTGTATTTTGTTGAAAAGCCTGAAAAAAAAGAAAGGAATGCTAGGTGATATGATATGTCAAAGGGTAAGGAAGCCCCGGCCGAAATTGAAAACAAAACGCATCTGGACATTGTTATGAAAATCGATACAATGGTCGAGACAAGAACTGTTGACAATTTGGGGGCCTTACCCTTTGATATATTACCTAGAATTCCTGTCGCCGCACACGCGTTCTGGTCTCTGTGAAAGGGCTTATTCCAAATTCTTGTTCTGAAGATACATGTGTACATATTTTCTATTTTATTGGAGAAGAAAGTGAGCAAAAACAACATGTTTCCCTTCTGTGAAAGAACGTCCTATCTATCCTATATCATGTACCACCGGCTCCACAGAGTAAAGCTGGGCAAGGCTTCTGGGGTGGACGGCATTTCTGCGCGGTTGGTGCGAGAATTCGCCTTTGAACTCAGTCTGCCCGTTAGTGACATCTTCAACTCGTCTCTCCAGGAAGGGTATGTGCCCTCGGTGTGGAAGATGGCTGATGTCGTACCTGTTCCGAAGGAGAAACCAGCACGTCTTGAAAAGCTCCGCCCGATATCCCTGACACCCATCTTCGCCAAGGTCTGCGAGGGTTTTGTCACGGATTGGTGTTTAACGGTGCACACCCCAGTTCTTCCGCGACCGGGGTCCGTGGTAGTCCGCGACCAAAAAGTGACGAAAGGCTTCCGAGGGCCCATGTTTGAGTTGACATTTCTCATTATTTCCTGCGAAATGACATTAAACGGTTACATGGCTGAAAAGCGTAGGAAATGGTGTGTTTTTGGTGCAAATTGTGTTTTGGTCCGCGCGTTGCTTCCGCGATATCCCTACGCCTGAATGTAAAGAGGCCGGTGACCCAGATTTACCTCTGAAGCGCTGTGTCAAGCAAAGTTGCAATGCCGCGCGCCGTGGATGATTAAAAAAACTGTAGTACTAGAATTTTCTTTATAATTGGCTGGATTAGTCTTTAGATTTTCCTCTTTCTGGCAGTATCAGTCGTGCTTGCCGGAAAAATCTTCTTCATCTGTTTTATCCAATGCGAAAATGCCCGATTTTGTGCATCATTTTGACATGAAAATGATGTTTTTTCCCTATAATTTTTCAAAATTAGAGAAGTTGAAGGATCGAAACTCAGTTGGTCTTGAAGCTGAAGGTATATCCTCTCACCCCATATACAGTTATTTTCCTTCAGGATAATTCCCTGGAAGAGATGGTCGCTAGACTTGAGGGTGTGCCGCCTCCATTTGAACCCCCAAATAAACTGGTGTGTGCCCCCTTAAAAGCACCCATCCTGAAAAAAGTATTAGTGATAATAGCCAACAAATTGCATTTTTCCCATGAAAGTGTATAGCCCCGATCGTATCTGACTGAAAAAAGCCGGATTTCGCAGGTTTTGATATGATTCTACACTGTCATATAATGGGTGGATTTGCTCCCCCCTCAAACGCCCCCCCCCCCCCCCCCCAAAACACGGTCGCATAGCCTTCGAAGTGTGTGTGCTAAGCATAGATTGCATAAAACCTACTGAAACATTGTTGTTTAAACTACAGTACCTCTTGGGCACTTTGAAATCGCATTTGGGCGTTTCACAATTGCTCCTACATTGAGAAGCAGGCATTTTCCAATGAAAAAAGGTCCCGATGACGTCACTTTCGCACCTTCCTTCCGAATCAAGTGTCAAGTTCGGTGTGGCGCTAGTTCTCGGCCTTAACACAAATACGTTGCACTAATCCGAAGACACATCCCAAGGCTTCTTTATCTCACCGAGACCGACACCAAACTGTACAGCCTTATCTTAGCAGATGCCCGTTTATACCTTCATAGCCGCAAGAAGTGGAGCACAGACCTCCATCTTTACCAAAGGTACAACATTTAACTTCATTTTTCTACGAAATAAAAGGAGTCTTGCCAACGGAAACGCTTGGACGGGAAAGCTAGGTCTATTCTCTACCCGATATGACCAAAAATTAACATTTCAAGTGCTTTCCGTTATAGCGCGGAACTTAAAACTGCATCGTTGTCACTTCAGAACATAGGCCAGCGGCAGGTATTGTGACGTCACGAACTCAAATATGTTCTAAGAGGTTTACACCGTTTGTTCCAGTCAGAAATAGGAGGAAAGTGTGCTCCATCACAAGAGCACCCCTCTGTCATTCCTTTTCATGGCAATAACTCTTTATTTAGCACGTATTGATAGCCTAAAACCTCTTCCATAGGACAAGCTCATTGTGACGTAATTGCTATTATGCGCATTGAATGGTATACCATCATGGAGGCGCAAAAACAGCCTTCCGACACCGCAACTTTCAACCACCTGTTACTCGAGAAAGAAAAGTCGCAGACAAGTCAAACTTGGCATGATTATAGAGTATAACTTTTTAAAGTCATTGACAATATTAATCATAATTTGCATATATTAACGGTGCACACCCCAGTTCTTCCGCGACCGGGGTCCGTGGTAGTCCGCGACCAAAAAGTGACGAAAGGCTTCCGAGGGCCCATGTTTGAGTTGACATTTCTCATTATTTCCTGCGAAATGACATTAAACGGTTACATGGCTGAAAAGCGTAGGAAATGGTGTGTTTTTGGTGCAAATTGTGTTTTGGTCCGCGCGTTGCTTCCGCGATATCCCTACGCCTGAATGTAAAGAGGCCGGTGACCCAGATTTACCTCTGAAGCGCTGTGTCAAGCAAAGTTGCAATGCCGCGCGCCGTGGATGATTAAAAAAACTGTAGTACTAGAATTTTCTTTATAATTGGCTGGATTAGTCTTTAGATTTTCCTCTTTCTGGCAGTATCAGTCGTGCTTGCCGGAAAAATCTTCTTCATCTGTTTTATCCAATGCGAAAATGCCCGATTTTGTGCATCATTTTTGACATGAAAATGATGTTTTTTCCCTATAATTTTTCAAAATTAGAGAAGTTGAAGGATCGAAACTCAGTTGGTCTTGAAGCTGAAGGTATATCCTCTCACCCCATATACAGTTATTTTCCTTCAGGATAATTCCCTGGAAGAGATGGTCGCTAGACTTGAGGGTGTGCCGCCTCCATTTGAACCCCCAAATAAACTGGTGTGTGCCCCCTTAAGCGACATACTACCAGCTATAGACCCCCGTCAGTATGGATCGCTCAAGGGCAAATCCACCACGCATTATCTAACCAGCTTAATGCATTACTTGGCAAGTACAACAGATAAGCCTGGCTTCTGTAACACCCTCGTCCTGACTGACTTCACACGCGCTTTTGATCGTGTGCACCACCTGACCGCAGTCTCCAAACTTCTGGACCTAGGCGTCAGACGTTCCATCATTCCCTGGGTATGCGCCTTTCTATCGAATCGTCAACAGCGCGTGAAGTACCGACAAGTTGTGTCCGACTGGGAAACGCTTACTTGTGGCGTACCGCAAGGAACCAAGTTGGGTCCCCTGGTGTTTCTCGCGCTCATAAATGACGCATCACCGGTGAGTGAAGACTCAGCCGAGACTTGGAAGTATGTTGATGACATGTCGTTGTCGGAGGCAAGGCACGTTACACATGACTCCACGGTGCAAACTGACGTGGATAATCTCGTTCATTGGACAGAAGCCAACTACATGCAACTGAACCCCTCCAAGTGCATAGTACTGCTCATATGCTTCATGCGAAACCCTCCTCCCCCACCTGTAGTGACTGTTAAGTCAACAACACTTGAAGTCGTTGAATTCGCGAAGATACTAGGGGTGATCTTTCAAGCTAACCTTAAGTGGGACATCCACGTCAACATGATGGTCAGCAAAGGCAGCCGCAGGCTGTACCTGTTACGGGTATTGAAGAGACATGGTCTGGACTCTAGTGACTTGACATTAGTGTTCTGTGGATTTATAAGACCAATCTTAGAATACGCGTGTCCGGTATGGCACCCTGGAATCACTAGTGCCCAGTCTAGGGCCATAGAGAACGTACAAAAAGAGCTTGCCGCATGATTCTAGGTTCCACCTATGTTAGTTACGACATGGCTCTAGACCAGTTGTCCCTTCCGTCTCTGTGCAACAGACGGCACGAACTCTGTACAAAGTTTGGTACCTCTTTGCTGAGCTCCTCGTCTTTCTCAAAATGGCTACCGCCAAACCGTGTGAGCCTGCATGGCAGAAACCTCAGGTCTAAACACCAGATAACACAATTCCACTGTAGAACGGCTAGGTACAGAAAGACTACACTGCCGTACCTTGTCGACTTGCTAAACAGTTCATAGTGCTAGAAGTATAACTAAGCTCAGTTGGATGTATACACAGTTATTTTAAAGATGATTATTGTTATGTTTTAAAATGTTTTGACTTGTGTACCTCTATTGCTTTTCATTTTAAATGTAACATGTGTAAAGCATACTGCAATTCAGCCGAAGAAATGAAGGCTGCCACTGTATGTTATTGTTTGTCGCTCGATGCGGAAATAAACCATTCATTCATCTGTGCACGAGCATTGCCCCCCTCCCCACCCATCCGCAGATGATCGCAAATTATATCCTCAAGATAGATAAAGAGTTTCATTCACGACTCTTTAAACAAGAACAAAGACGTCATAAGTCGGTCGACACTCTTACCTCGTCCGTGTTGTCTAAAAGTATCGTAAAAACCGTGTCTCCGTACTGGAACAAAGGAACAAACACTGCAGTCTTCACATCCGGGGTTGTGCGAAGATGAAAGGTCAAAGTTTACGCAAACCTGATTACCTCAGCTCGTGACCTCAGTAACAGATCGGAGATTGACGGAGTTGCGCTAGGAACAAATGTGTAGTAAAATGGCGATCTCAACGCTATCATATATTTACTTTGCATTATAAAAGTAATTTAGTGTGGAAATTAGTGTTAATTGTGATTGCAATACATTGGTTTTATCATTTCTGTTACATCAGGTCACGTAGGACTTTCCAAAGACTATAGATGCAGAACCCAGTGAATGATAATGATGATTCAATATAATGGAAAGTTTATTTTCAAGTTCTTACCGGAGGGCTAATTGCCACAAGGTGTTCAATATATGCAATTGTCACTTCAAGGAACAATTGTACATGAATTCAGTGCGCAAACCCCTCTCTTATTTTTTGCGGTATAACAATAATGTAGAATCAAAGGTACTCGTGCATATAAAATCTAAAATGAAAAATTTATTCCTCAAAACTGAACATGACTGTTAGTGTATCCCACAATTTGCGCTCAGAGAAATTAATGGTTAAAAAGTATGTTTTCACATTTAAATTCAAAATGTGATTGCAATACGTTGAATTTACCCTTTCTGTTTAATCAGTTCACGTGTTCAATATACTAGTATGCGATTGTCACTTCAAGGAACAATTGTACGTGAATTCAGTACGCAAATCCCTCCCTTATTTTTACAGTATAACAATAATGTAGAATCAATCAAAGGTACTCGTTTAAATCAAATCTATAACAAAAAACATTTATTCCTCAAAGCTGAACATGAATGTTCGTGTATCCCACATTTCGCGCTCAGATAAATTAATGGTTGAAAAGTATGTTTTCAAATTGTTGATACTAACAAAAGGAAACCCGTATCGAAGGTCCTCCCAGATTGCTGAGTGATTATAAACAAAATTGTTACAAGTCAATCATAATCATACAGCTGATTATTGTTAAAACTCGCAGAAAACTCCCCACATACATCTGCATACACATATTGCATACTGCATTACATCATAGAATACAACAATCGTGTACCAGTAGTGTATTTAATAGTGGACACATATTTGTTCAAACTTGAATGTGTCAAAATGTGTTAGCGCTAATACTGTATATCAAATAAGTTCACCGAGATTCAAACGTTGAGAAAAATGACATTATGTTATATTCCAAACTCATGCTAATAAAGACTTAAATACTGTACTGATAAACATATTTTTGCAAGATCTTCTACCACGTCTATTCGTTATCAGATAAGAGGTCACAACTGTTTGCAAGAATAGCATATTAAGAATTTGCTCCAAGGAAAATACGAACCTACAGCTTAACTATGAAACATGCTCCGGGGCTGGGAAGCATGTTGGAAGACTACAATTTTCATCTTTCGGGCGTTGCAGAAGGATAAACTTTTCAGGACAATCGGACCCTATAATGTACATCAGAATAAAAAAAATAGTAACAAATGTCAGATGTTACTAACATGTTTTTCTAAATGAAAATACCAACGGGATTTCTGTGCTGCGAAACAGTCATATTGCTCTGATTTGGTTTTTGCCCCATACCCACCCTTCCCACACATGTAGGGCTTCTCGCAAGTGTGTTTTGTTAATGGATGTCCAAGGGGCTTTCTGCGAGGCAGAATAGTCGCACTGGTCATACTTGTAGGGTTTTATGTGGCGTGAGTTTTGATATGTACGGACAGTTCATCCTTTGTAGCTGCCCTGTACCCGCATTTATCACACATGTAGGGTTTCTCCAGGGTATGTTCTCTAAGGTGGTCCTCTAAGGAAGATTTCCTTGTTGCAGAATAGTCACACTGGTCAAACTTGAACTTGAAGGGTTTCTCTCTAGTGTGTCTCAATACATGTTGGTCCAAGTGTGATTTCCGTGCTGCCACATAGTCACACTGGTGACACTTGTAGGGGTTTTCTCCTGTATGAGTTCGCATGTGCATGGATAGGTCTGACTTGTGAGCTGCCCTGTACCCGCACTCCCCACACATGTAGGGTTTCTCACCGGTGTGTTTGGCTAGATGTCTGTCCAAGTTGGACTTACATGTAGCAGAATAGTCACACTGGTCGCACTTGTAGGGT
The DNA here is from genome assembly GCA_019207045.1 of Branchiostoma floridae x Branchiostoma belcheri. Lineage (NCBI taxonomy): Eukaryota > Metazoa > Chordata > Leptocardii > Amphioxiformes > Branchiostomatidae > Branchiostoma > Branchiostoma floridae x Branchiostoma belcheri. The sequence continues at coordinate 549,294 of CM033031.1, forward strand.
TTTTCCCCTGTGTGAGTTCTCATGTGTTTCAATAGGTGAGACTTCTTCGCTGTCCTGTACCCACACTCCCCACACATGTAGGGTTTCTCACCAGTGTGTTTTGTTATGTGGTCCTCCAAAGTGGATTTACGTGCTGCAGAATAGTCGCACTGGTCACATTTGTAGGGTTTCTCACCAGTATGAGTTCTCATATGGTTGAATAAAGTAAATTTCAGAGCTGTTCTGAACCCACACTCCCCACACATGTAGGGTTTCTCACCGGTGTGCGTCAGTAGATGTTTGTCCAAAGAGGATTTCTGTGCAGCAGAATAGTCACACTGGTCACACTTGAAGGGTTTTTCCCCGGTATGAGTTTTCATGTGTCTGGATAAGTTGGACTTGCAAGCTGCCCTGAACCCACACTCCCCACACATGTAGGGTTTTTCACCGGTGTGTTTCGTTAGATGTAGGTCCAAATTAGCTTTCTGTGCAGCAGAGTAATCACATTGGTCACACTTGTAGGGTTTCTCACCTGTATGAGTTCTCATGTGTTTTGATAAGGTAGATTTCAGATTTGTCCGGTACCCACACTCCCCACACATGTAGGGTTTCTCACCGGTGTGTTTTGTTACGTGTATGACCAAAGCACATTTTTGTGCAGCAGAATAATCACACTGGTCGCACTTGTAGGGTTTATCACCGGTGTGTTTTGTTCGATGTCGGTCCAAATTGGATTTCCGTGCTGTCGCATAGTCACACTGGTCACATTTGTATGCCTTTTCTTCTTCTGTCTCGTTCCCAGGATGGCCAGGGCACAGACCTTCAGTATCGTTCCCAGGGTGGCCAGGGCACAAACCTTCAGTCTCGTTCCCAGGGTGGCCAGTGCGCAAACCTTCAGTATTACCTCCGCAGCTGGGACTGGCCATGCCTTTTCTGTTGAGGGGCAACAAATGGTAGTAGGAAATCAGGGCTCGAAATTCATTTGGGGGGGGGGGATACGTGCACTGGCGCACTCTACCTAGAAAATTGGGTAAACCAAAACATTTTAGGTGTACTACATAAAATAAAGTAGAATATCTAATTTAGTAATTTCAACGGTAGTAATTTGAACGAGCTCTTCAAAAATCGGAACAGGGATACTTGCTTTGACATTTTCCCGCTGTTTCTGACATCCAGGAATTAATTTGTAACACCAAATTTGGCCGACCCAGAGATCTACGATGTTAAGAAAATGTACAAATTTAACATGTTCTCGACCCAGCAGCTATCATTGGAAGTACCCCAAAACTCCTGAAATAATTGATGTCATGTTTCGACACATGGCAGTCAGTAGTCCCAATGTAAGAATTCTGAGGGGGCGAGTAAGAACAGAAAGAAACAAACATGCCGACAACCGGGATCGAACCCGGGTCGGCAGATTACAAATCCAACGTGCAAACCTCAACATCAAAAGCTCTAGAGCCGTTGGCGTGGTCATTTTGGCAGTGCTTGAACCAACTCTTACACCCAATAATTTTGGGTGCACAAACAAGAGCAATGATAATAGTATCTTCTAGTATATTGGCCCATGACCAAGATGCACTGTCTCATAGTGTAGAGATACCAGCTTACTCAGTTTCAAGTTATTCCAAGGTTTTAGTTGTGAAGATTTGATTGGAGAAGAAGAAAGTGAGCAAAACCAACACGTTTCCCTTCTGTGATAGAACGTGCTGTGTCTGTGCACAGAGACCTGCCCCCCTCCCCACCCATCCGCAGACGATCGCAAATTATATCTTCAAGATTGATTTAAAGAGTTTCATTCACGGCTCTTAAACAAGGACAAAGACTTTATAAGGCGGTTGGTACACTTACCTCGACCGTGTTGAGTAGAAGTGCCGTAAAACTCGTGTCTTTCGTCCTGGAACAAAGGAAAGGCCAGGCCAGGAACACCGCACGCAAATCGTCACATCCGGGGTCTGATGATGGATTCTCCTATCCGGGGTCTAGTACGAAGGTAAAAGGTCAAAGGTTGTGCAAACCTGATTACCCAGCTCACTCATGCAGACTAGTCGACTGTGAACTCAGTACTAGTAACTCTTATAAAGAGGTACGTTAGGAATAAGTGTGTAGTCAAATTGATCTAAACGGGATTATATTTCCTTCGCATTATCATAATTATAAAGTACAAAGTATTTTTGCAGTTGGTACATTTGTAATTAGTGTTTTGATGGTTGTAATAGTAGTACAGTCAACAACAACAACTAGTACAGTGCTAAACTTTCTTCCAACACCAAATAAAAGTTTACACGGATCAAAATTTCAACGACCACTGTCGCCTTCTTCAGGATCAATACTGATGACTAATCACCTTGGAATCTGTTGTGACCGACTTTTGCCAAACTTTTTTCTTCATCCATATAATCAAATCGACATGGTGCAGGTGAGTTCCAGGAAAGGTCATGACCTCACACGTATCAGTAGAGCTCCTGAATGAGATATTTCGTTAGATTTTGACTTTGTGTTCGATTATATTTCAAAGACTGGAAGATTCGCTTAGTTTAATTTGGATTGGAAAGCCAGCCCTGTAATCTTGATCAAGTTAGATTGTTATTGCTGTTTATTAAACTAATTTGTAAACTTTACAATTATTAGTTCCCTCTGGTGTCCGGTCGGGTAGCTTTAGGGGAATGAAAAGTACAATCTAAAAGTCAACAAAATACACAAAACATAAAGAAATAGTCACCAGCATAATTTGTATGAATTAAATGATAAACGCTTATTTTTCGCTTTCGCAAACATCCCGGCCGGGCCCCGTTTGGAAACGTGACGGTAGCAGTTCTGTAACTTTCCCCAGACAGACGTGGGATGAAGATTTAAATGCCGACAGTAACATCAGACATTCTCCGAGATTGAACAGTGCTATAGTTAAATTCCGACATTTGTATCGAGCATTCTCCCAAATAAGGTAGTCTGATTAAATCTCGCTTATCGCAGCCCGCCTAACATCCACCGGCCTCCGCGGGGAGGGGCCACTTACAGCCCTAGGCTTATCTGGTAGTCTGTGTGACACAAACTCTGCTGACCATTCCTGTCAGCAGAATTTGTGTCACACAGACTACCAGATAAGGCTAACATCACATTTTGCACAAAGGGGGCCCGGCCGGGCAGTTTTGGGTAACAAAAACTACGATAAAAAAAGAACACAAAACGGACCAAAACAATTTAACAGCATGCCCTGTGCATATTTATTGGCATAAACTTTAATTTTTCGTTTCCGCAAACAGCCCGCCGGGCCCCGGTTAGGAAATGTGATGTAGGCCTCGCGGAGGTTTCATGAAGAAAATCGTTACACGTTTCAATCATAAAGCTGAGTAGTATTAAAAACTCGCAGAAAACTCCCCACATACAGCTTATTTTTTATTGCTTACTGCATTACATTATGGAATACAACGACATGTAACAGTTTTTTAACAGCATTTAATCATCATCACCCCCAGATGAGCCCGCGAGGGGCAAAGTAGGGGAAGTAAGTGGACACATATTTGTTAAACATTAAACGCATCACTAACATGTGTTAGTGCTAATACTAGATCTTAAACTGTGTGCAGTGAAAACAACGTCGAAAAAATAACATTTTTGTTATATTCTACGTTCATATTAATAGGGATTTAAGTAAAGCGTGCAAAGACACACATCTACCCTTGATCAGCTAAAAATAATACGTAACAATCCTTCGAATTCTTTGTGAGAACAACAGAAGACATTGGTCCAAGGCAAAAACGAACTATGCACTATGCACTATGTCCTAAAAGCATGTATGAACAAACAAATCTTATTCATCATCTAAGATATATCAATTACATCTACTTCTACACATACATCTTACATTAATATATCAAGGTTTTTCTGTTTTTTTTTTCACGTGGTCACCCATAAATAAAAGGGGAATTTCTGTGCTGTAGAATAGTCGCACTGGTCACACTTGGATGGTTTTATCCGCCATGAGTTTTGATATGTACGGACAGTTCATCCTTTGTAGCTGTCCTGTACCCACATTCATCACACATGTAGGGTTTCTCCAGGGTATGTTCTCTCAGGTGGTCATCTAAGTCAGATTTCCTTGATGCAGAATAGTCACACTGGTCACTTGAAGGGTTTTTCACCTGTATGGATTCTCATATGTCGGGATAAGTCAGACTTGTGAGCTGTCCTGTACCCACACTCCCCATACATGTAGGGTTTCTCTCCAGTGTGCTTTGTCATGTGGTCATCCAAAGTTGATTTCTGTGCAGCAGAATAGTCACACTGGTCACATTTGTAGGGTTTTTTCACCAGTATGAGTTCTCATATGTAGGGATAAGGTCTATTTCCTAGCTGCCCTGTCACTGCATGGTCACACATGTAGGGTTTCTCTTTTCACCTGAATGAGTTGTCAAATGTCTGGATAAGTTAGATTTTCGAGCTGCTCTGTATCCACACTCCCCACACATGTAGGGCTTGTTACCAGTGTGGTTTGTTATATGGCGGTCCAAATCACATTTTTGTGCAGCAGAATAGTCACACTGGTCACACTTGTAGGGTTTTTCACCTGTATGAGTTCTCATATGTCGGGATAAGTCAGATTTGTGAGCTGTCCTGAACCCACACTCCCCACACATGTAGGGTTTCTCTCCAGTGTGTTTGGTGAGATTTTTGTCTAAATGGGATTTCCGTGCTGCCGCATAGTCACACTGGTCACACTTGTAAGGTTTTTCTCCAGAATGAGTTCTCATATGACTGGATAAATCAGACTTGCGAGCCGTCCTGTACCCACACTCCCCACACATGTAGAGGTTTTCTCCTGTGTGTTTTGCTAGATGATTGTCCAAACTGGACTTATGTGCAGCAGAATAGTCGCACTGGTCACACTTGAAGGGTTTGTCACCTGTATGAATTCTCATATGTTTGGATAAGTCAGACTTGCGAGCTGCCCCGTACCCACACTCCCCACATTTGTAGGGTTTCTCTCCAGTGTGCTTTGTCGTGTGGTCATCCAAAGTTGATTTCTGTGCAGCAGAATAGTCGCACTGGTCACATTTGTAGGGTTTTTCTCCATTGTGGGTTCTCATATGTCTGGATAAATCAGACTTTCGAGTTACCCTGTACCCACACTCACCACACATGTAGGGATATTCACCTGTATGAATTTTCATATGGTTGGATAAGTAAGATTTCCGAGCTGCCCTGTACCCACACTCCCCGCACATGAAGGGCATTTCACCGGTGTGTTTTGTTATGTGGTCATCCAAATGGGATTTCCGTGCTGCCGCATAGTCACACTGGTCACACTTGTAGGGTTTTTCTCCGGTATGGATTCTTACATGTTTGGAGAGGTCTGACCGCAGAGTTGTCCTGTATCCACACTCCCCACACATGTAGGGTTTCTCTCCGGTGTGTTTAGAAAGATGGTAGTCCAAAGCAGATTTCCCTGCTGCAGAATAGTCACACTGGTCACACTTGTAGGGTTTGTCATTGGTATGTGTTCTCACATGTATGGAAAGCTCTGACTTCTGTTTTGTGCTGAACCCACACTCCCCACACATGTAGGGTTTCTCAGTATTAATTTCAGGCATGCTGCTCTCCCCCCCTTTCTAGCTGCGATGACGAGCCAGTTTTCTTCACCTCGCAATAAAACGTCTCCTGGCACGAATCTCGCCCTTCCCTGTCCCGCTGTCCACCCGTGTTTGTTGTCTTGTTTTGAAGTAGAGCTTCATCAGGATCCTTGGTTTGTAAACATGGGGACAAGAAATCAGTCTTCTCAATCTTCACATCAAACGTTCCCGCGCATGGAGCTTGCTCTTCTCTGCCATGCTGTCCGATAATGTCAGCTGTATGGATGAATAAATGAATGAATGAATTTGTCATGGAGGCTCATCTATGTTGGTAATCACAGTAAACTGCTCACTGGTTTCTTTTCTTCCAACACAAAGGTATACATAGATCAAATTATCAACGACCACTGTCGCCTTCTTTGGATCAATGCTGATGACCAATCACTTCAGAATGTAAACTCGTGAAAGTTACAAACACGTCAATCGCTGACGTCACGTATCCGTAAGATCACGTGTCTAACTCTCGCAAGGTTATGTTCTGAATTCATAAAGTCATTGCAAACACAATAACGGTAGCAGCTTTCATTGACTGAAATGCAGCATGATTTACAATTAAAAGTAATCTTAATTAAAGATACATGCATAATCTAAACATTAAAAACCGAACAATATTCCCGGTTTTAACATATATATCTACAGGTCTAAATGCATATTGGTGGTGCTAACACTTTGAGGTAGGTCAACCAGGCAAGCCAATGTACTCTTCTGAAATCTGTTTTATCTTTAAATTGTGGATTTCGAATTTTATATCTAGACCTAAGATTCTTGCCACGGAGACTCACGTGGTTTTGCAGCAGCCAAATCCAGAAAGGCGTGCTTACCGATAGCACTTCTCTGGTCCTCCCTGCTGTGTGTCTCGTTCCCAGGGTGGCCAGGGCACAAACCTTCAGTCTCGTTCCCAGGGTAGTTAGGGCACAAGGCTCCAGTCTCGTTCCCCGAGTAATCGGGACGCAATCCTTCAGTAGAACCTCCACAGCTGGGACTGGCCATTCCTTTTCTGTTGTAGGGTTTTTCTCCATCAGTCTCGTTCCCAGGGTGGCCAGGGCACAAACCTCTAGTAGAACCTCCACATCTGGGACTGGCCATTACTTTTCTGTTGAGGGACAACAAATGATAGAAGGAAAATAGTATCAATATTGTCCGAAGGTGCAGTGTCTTATGCAACGATCTACCACTTGCTGAATTTCAAGTTATGAGCCCTTCACAGAGGTTAGAACGCATGTGCAGCTTACAAGTGATGTTCTATTGCACTGTTATCGTGATTTGTAATGTATTATTTTGTTATTTTGCTGAAAAGCCTGAAAAAAAATGCATGTGCGGCGAAAGGAATGCTAGGTGATATGATATGTCAAAGGGTAAGGAGGCCCCGGCCGAAATTGAAAACAAAACACGTGTGGACAGTGTTGTGCAAATCGATACAATAGTCGAGACCAGAACTGTTGACATTTTGGGGGCCTTACCCTTTGACATATTACCTAGAATTCCTGTCGCCACACATGCGTTCTGGTCTCTGTGAAAGGGCTTATTCCAAGGTCAAGTTCTGAAGATACATGTGTACATGTTTTCTGTTTTATTGGAGAAGAAGAAACTGAGCAAAACCAACATGTTTCCCTTCTGTGATAGAACGTCCTATGTCTGTGCACAGAGCATTGCCCCCCTCCCCACCCATCCGCAGACAATCGCAAAATTTTTTATAACTTCAAGATAGATTAAGAGTTTCATTCACGACTCTTCAAACAAGAACAAAGACTTCATAACTCGGTTGACACTCTTACCTCGTCCGTGTTGTCTAAAAGTATCGTAAAAACCGTGTCTCCGTACTGAAACAAAGGAACAAACACTGCAGTCTGTCGTCACATCCGGGGTTCTGCGAAGGTGAAAGGTCAACGGTTTTGCAAACCTGATTACCTCAGCTCGTGACCTCAGTAACAGATCGCAGATGGACGGAGTTGTACACGTATAGTTTAATTGCGACCTCAACGCTATCATATACATTATGTACTTACTTTGCATTATCAAAGTGTTTTTTTTTTTTAATCGTGATTACAATACATTGAGTTTACATTTTCTGCTACATCAGTGCACGTATTCAATATAGTAATAATGGAAAGTTTATTGGCAAGTTCTTACTGGAGGGCTAATTGCAACAAGGTATTCAATATATGCAAATGTCATTTCAACGAACAATTGTATGTGAATTCAGAAGGCAAATCCCTTCCTTATTTTCACAGTATAACAATGATGTAGAGTCAATGAAAGGTACTCGTTTATGTTAAATCTATATTATGAACATTTTATTCCTTAAAACTGAACTTTAATGTTGTGTATCTCATACCTTGTGCTCAGAAACATTAATGGTTAAAATGTATGTTTTCACATTGTTAATACTATTACAAAAGGAAACCGGTATGGAAAGTCCTCCCAGTTTGCTCAGCGATTATGAACAAAATTGTTACACGTTTCAATCATAAAGCCGGGTACTGTTAAAACTCACGGAAAACTTCCCACATAGAGCTAAATATACTTCTTGCTCAAGGGATTATGTAGGTTTGTAGGTACATTACATCATAGAATACAATGACAATTCATGTATCAGTAGACCATTTAATAGTGGATACATATTTGTACAAACTTTAATATATATATATATATATATATATATATATATATATATGATGTGTGTAAGTGCAAAGACTGGATATGAAATAGTGCGCAGAGATAGAAAAGTCAAAAAATGATAGATTGTTACATTCTACATTCATGTTAATAATGATTTAAGGAAAGTATGCAAAATCAAATAAATCCTGTCATCTAAGCTATCATGTACCAATTACATTACTCAAACCAAGTTACTACAATTATAGTAGTTTTATACGCTTCACACTCATCATACATGTAGGATTTCTTTCCAGTTGGCTTTCTCACTTGGTCATCGAAAATATAAGTCAAGCATAAAAAAGGATTTAGGTAAAGAGTGCAACAGAAGACTTTTGGTCCAAGGCAAAAACTGAATTGCAATATGTCCTAAAAGCATGTATGAACAAACAAATCTTATTCATAATCTAAGCTATCATATACCAATCATATTACTTCTACACATTCTTCATATATTACGGTCATCCAAAGGGGCTTTCTGAGCTGAAGAATAGTCGCACTGGTCACACCTGTCAGGTTTTTAGGCGGTGTGAGTTTTGATCTGTTCGGACTGCTCATCCTTTCCAGCTGCCCTGTCACTGGTCACACATGTAGGGTTTCTCTTTTCACCTGAATGAGCTTTCATATGTCTGGATAAGTTGGACTTGAAAGCTGTCCTGTATCCACACTCTCAACACTTGTGGGGTTCTCTTCTGTATGAGTTTTCATGTGTCGGGATAAGGTAGACCTGTCAGCTGCCCTGAACCCGCACTCCCCACACATGTAGGGTTTCTCACCGGTGTGTTTTACTAGATGTCGGTCCAAATTGAATTTCTGTGCAGCAGCATAGTCACACTGGTCACACTTGTAGGTTTTTTTTCCTGTGTGAGTTCTCGTATGTTTCAATAGGTCTGACTTGTGTCTTGTCCTATACCCACACTCCCCACAATTATAGGGTTTGTTACCAGTGTGTTTTGTAAGATGAAAGTCCAAAGAGGATTTGTATGCTGCAGAATAGTCACACTGGTCACACTTGTAGGGTTTTTCTCCTGTATGAGTTCTCATATGTTCAGATAAGGTAGATTTCTGAGTTGTCCTGTACCCGCACTCCCCACACATGTAGGGTTTCTTACCGGTGTGTGTTGCCAGATGGGAGTCCAACTGGGATTTCCTAACTGCAGAATAGTCACACTGGTTACACTTGTAGGGTTTTTCTCCTTTGTGAGTTTTCATATGTTTCGATAGGTCTGACTTCTGACTTGTCCTGTACCCACACTCCCCACACATGTAGGGCTTTTCTCCAGTATGTTTTCTTAGATGTAGCTCCAAGGTGAATTTCCGTGTTGCAGAATAGTCACACTGGTCACACTTATAGGGTTTTTCTCCGGTATGAATTCTTATGTGTCGGGATAGGGTAGATTTCTGACACGTCCTGTACCCACACTCCCCACACATGTAGGGCTTCTCACCGGTGTGTTTTGTTACATGTTTCTCCAAATCACATTTTTGTGCTGCTGAATAGTCACACTGGTCACACTTGTAGGGTTTTTCACCTGTATGAGTTCTCATGTGTCTGGATAAATGAGACTTGCGAGCTCCTCTGTACCCACACTCCCCACACATGTAGGGGTTTTCTCCAGTGTGCTTTGTTAGATGAAAGTCCAAAGAGGATTTTTCTGCTGCTGAATAGTCACACTGGTCACACTTGAAGGGTTTTTCACCAGTATGAGTTCGCATATGTTTGGATAAGTCAGGCTTCCAAGCTGTCCTGTACCCGCACTCCCCGCACATGTAGGGTTTCTCACCGGTGTGTGTTGCTAGGTGGGAGTCCAAATGGCCTTTCTGTGCTGCAGAATAATCACACTGGTGGCACTTGTAGGGTTTCTCTCCTGTATGAGTTCTCATATGTTTCGATAGGTCTGACCTGTGTGTTGTCCTGAACCCACATTCCCCACACATGTAGGGTTTCTCACCGGTGTGTTTCGTTAGATGTAGGTCCAAAGAGGATTTCCGTGCTGCAGAATAGTCACACTGGTCACACTTGTAGGGTTTCTCCCCTGTGTGGGTTCTCATGTGTCTACGCAGGTCACTAGGATAACGTACTTGGTATCCACACTCCCCACACATGTAGGTTTTTTTAGTACTGACTTCTGGCAGGTTTCTCCCCTGTTCCAGCTGTGATGACGAGCCAGTTTTCTTCACCTCCCAATAAAACGTCTCCTGGCACGAATCTCGCCCTCCCCTGTCCCGCTGTCCGCCCGTGTCTGCTGTCTTGTTTTGAAGTAGAGCTTCGTCAGGATCCTCTGTTTGTAAACATGGGGACAAGGAATCAGTCCTCTCAACCTTCACATCAAACGTTCCCGCACATGAAGCTTGCTCTTCTATGCCATGCTGTCCGGTTATGTCTGCTGTAGGAATAAATAAATTCATTAAATCATAAAGTAGTAGAATGTGGATACAATATGGAAATCACCGTGTTGTAATCGAATCAATAACCACTGTAAAATGATTAGAAATGCATCCAAAATAGCTTTTCAGTGATAAAAGGATGTTCACTTTGATACTTGATGACAAATAGGCAAAAATAACCTTGATACTGTTAATGGCATTGTGGGGCACTGTAGGGGCACTGTTGGGGCATTGCGTTATTTTCTAACTTACAAAAAAAGTCCTGCCTGCAACCGGCACCTGTAGGTTTGCTTGCGGCACCTCTAGGTTCTGTGAAGGTACATCTGCGTTATCGAACCCCGCAGTGCCACAAGCGTACCCCAAGTGCAGTGAGAGGGTACCGTAACAGTTTTCTGTCGAGTTAAGGAAAACAGTGTACTCTTTCTATATACAAAAATGATGCAGAAGTTCTACTTGTCTGGTACCTCCTAGTGTATGTTTTGTTCTCAGGGTGGTTAGGGCACAAACCTTTAGTCTCGTTCCCAGGGTGGCCAGAACGCAGGTCTTCAGTCTCGTTCTCAGAGTGGCCAGGACGCAAACCGTCAGTAGAACCTCCACAGCTGAGATTAGCCATCTCTGTTCTGGGAAATAAATGGCAGAAGGAAAAAGACAATGCATATTAACGAAACAAATCTTAAATACCAGGGCTGCACTAAAAAAACAACAACTTGAAACTCTACAAAACAGACCAATCTTGAAGCCTGTGATGAAAAAGAAAACGACTTATGCAACCGCAGCAGCACCGCTTGTGACATATACTATCTGCTAAGGTCCTCTAATGCAGAGTCCAGCATTTGTATGTGCAGATAGTGATAGAACATAAGCATGCAATCACAGACAACACTGGAATAGAGTAGACGTTTTCGATTAAGGAGTCTTACTCCACGAAACAAAGAAAACATTTTTTGTTGTTGCTTTAGCCCGTTCTGAGAGCGTTACAGGACTTCGAGCACGTACTGGCAGAAATTTGCCCCCCTCCCCGCAACGCCCCCCTCCCACCCATACTCAGATGAATGTAAAATATCTGTATGATGAAGCTTTTTTTCACTCCCCACGCTATAACAACTGTGTGCAGAGACAACGACAAAGACTTTGTGAGACGGCTGGAACTCTTACCTCGTCCGTGTCGCCTAGAAGTATCGTTAAAATCGTGTTTTTAAAGTACTGCCAAAAGGCAACAAGAGCAGGACACATCCAGGGTCAAACAAAGGTGAAAGGTCAAAGTGTAAACAGACCTGATTACCTCACCCAGCTAATGTAACCGCTTGTAGATTGACGGAGTTGCGGAGAATGCTGTAATTTAGTGTAAAATCCGGTGATATTAACGGGATTATATTTCCTTCGCGATAGTTAGCAAGTTCTTGTTTTTTTTTAGTTAGTAAATTAGTATTTTCCTTTCCTGTTACATTTGTGGACGTAACCGCTATATGTGCGGTTCGACGAACACTCGTACGTGAATTTTGTACGCTATTTGCGTATCAGCACAAGGACGATTCGGCACAGGAACCCAAAATCTACATTTTGAACGAAATTAGCCCCAAAGTTGGCAACTTTGAAGTGGCGTATGCCAAACGTTTGAAGTCTTGTGGAGATATACACTCCTGTGCCAAATCTGCGAGATTTAGTTTCAATACAAAGGTACAGGAGCCTGGATATACATTTTTGGTGTGAAAATTGTAACAAATGTCATTTTTAAAGTGGTGTATACAAAAACTGTTAATTAAGTCCTTTGTGCATATGTTGCACTGTGCGAAAGGGTGTGATTTCCGGACAAAGTCGGAGTTGACATATTTTTGGACATGCTAAATATTCGGACTGTGTCCGGGCACGATGTTCAATATTTCCCATATCTGGAAATATCATGAGTCAGGAATTGTCTTGTTATGTATCCGGACAAATAAGACTTTCCTGCTTTTCAAGATACGCGCCATTGACGTTTCTTGCCTCCGAATACGTGATATGTTCTACATTCTTTACATATCCAAGGTCCATATATTTCGATAAGGAATACCCGGACAAATTAGGAGTTTGCACGAAGCATGATGTGCATTATTTCTGGGCCATTGTCAGATGACATTTTCAATTCATTATGTCTCAGAATATCATGAGTCATGAAATGTTTCAGCACATGCCCGGACAGATAGAATTTCCCGTTCTTCCGAATACGTGTCAGGGACGTTTCATGTTTTCGAATTCATACTATTTTCTTTTCTTTCCATTTACGAGACATATCCGCGACAGATATTCCATGGATTAGTTTTAGGACAGATTCGAAGTTAGCATATTCTGACCGTTACCGATAAAGGTATTCTATACGTGAATTGTGAATCGGTGATTGTGTTATTGCGCATCTGAACAAATAAGACTGCATTTTTTTGCCGACATTTTCGCTCCTTCCGAATTCATATTCCGTTCCATTTACGACAGATGTCCAAAACAGAAACATTCCAGAGATCAGTTTTCGGACAACTTAATGGTTAACAAATTACTTTTCTTGTCATACATGAATCTGAGATTGTTTTGTTGAGTATCCTTAAAAAGGTTTCCTATCTTGTCAAATACACGTCATTAACGTTTTAGCTTCTGTATATGTGTTTTTATTCTACAACGAGTATGCCCGATGTCAATGTATGTTTACTCTTTAATTTTCTGGTAATTGAAGCTTAAGCTTCCATATACATGTGCAAATATACTGACATCGACATTTACAATCAAATGACACAGAAAGCAATCTTTGCGATGGTAACAATTATGAGTCAAGTATTATGGTTTCTTTGCATATCCGGACAATATCTTGACCAAAGTTCAGTCAAAACACTCCACCCCAGCGGTGCAGTTTGGGATAGGTCCATATCCGGACAATATCTTGAAAAAGTTCAGTCAAAACACTCCACACCAGCGGTGCAGTTTGGGATAGGTCCATATCCGGACAATATCATGACAAAAAGTCACTCATGATATTGAATACCAGCGTTGCTGTGTGGGAATGGCCCATATCCGGACAATATCACGAGGCAACTTTACTCGTAAAGCGGTTATGCAAGCTGTGCAAAGTGCCGAGCACTCTGACCAGTACGTTGGCATGTCAACGGTGCGCCTACTGGGGCAGTCGTTGCAGATAACAGCCTACACCGCGCCACAGCATTTGCTGCTGTGTACAACTTTGAAACTGGTAAGTACATGATGCATTTATTCACAAAAATAATGCACAATGCCATGTGTTTCCGTGAAACAGGCATGATGGATGACACTAACTTGCTTGGAACCATCTGGAGGAGTCCTTAGGTAACAAGACTATATTAGGAAGTCACATGACTTGACTAGACCAATAGTAGACCAGCTGGTGACAGCAGTTAGGTTTGAAACTAGATTTGAATCTCAGTTGCCGCTGCCGCTAGCCGCTACCGGACCAAGAAGTGAGTGGTGTAGCTCTCTAGTACATAGATTGTATATACATAGCAGTTACCGTTCTTAGTTCCGTATATGTCTGTCAGCAATGTCTGTTATCCCTTCCTAGTGTTTTGTATATTTAATAATTAGTAGTGTGATCTCTTTGTAAAGATTGTTGTATGATAGATCACTTCTCTTTCAGCTGGAACCCCCGCGTGTCATCCCCGGCTTGTTTACAAATTGCCCGTTCCATAGTTAGTTAAATTCTCATATTATTTTGTGCTGTATGTGCCGTAACGGCTGCTTCTAAACTTTCCTGTCCTGTTGTTTTGGCTGGCTAAATCTTTAATAGAACCAAGGAGAAACTGTAATCTCCTCACTAGGACCAATGTGATTGTGTGCATATAAAATTCCATTCGTTCTCTGGGGGTCCTTATCTGTGCCATCTGTGTGGCCGACACCCTTTGATGATAGCCGACTCCAGATTCCTGCCTTTGTCCCCGTCTTGTCCTGCTGTGATTTTTATGGCCGTGTTGTTTGAATAATTTTACATGTACCGTTCATGGGTTCGGGGCAGTTACTGGCCGTTTTTTTTCCATTCCAGCCGCTGTCAGCCTCTGTTTCCCCATCGCCTGTCCTGCCATGCCGACGACCGAGGCCTACCTCCTGGTAACACTTACGACAGTCTGTGCCTGGTGCCGTTGTATCCTGCCAGAACTGTTTCTACTCTGAAGACGGACGGTGCCTGGACTATGCAATGGAGCTGACTGTCCTCGAGACGTGCCGTCGATATTGCGGGGTCTTGCCAGAGCATCTTCCGTCGCCAATGATCGTCCACTACCACAAAGACGCAGAAGAGGGCGCCCCGGACGATGATTCCACAGTCAACACGATACGGACTTATAGAGGACTTGAAAATGGACTGTCGTACTGATTTCGTAATGACATTTTTATCCTACGAATATTGATTGTATGGTTTATAACGTTAGACTTGTGTCGGATACTGTACATTTGATATTGTACATTTAAACTGATCAGTTTTGTTATGATGTTATTGACTTGGGCTTGATATTATTGGATCTGACAGTGAACTGTTTAACTTTGGCTTCATTCGAGCTTCACTTTTTGTGAAGACCAATGAGGTTGTAGTGAGCTAAAACTTCCTTGGTAAGACTAAGAGACAAATGCATATTGATTTGCCCCTTGACGTTAACATGATCTGTTCCTCCACATAATGTATTTGTTGTGATACTTGTGTCATCTGATTTATACAGGAAAGTCTTTGAAAAGCTTTCACAAAATGTAGCCTTACCGAGTTAGCATTTTCGGGGTTAAAACGGACAGGAAACGTTAAATATTAGGTATTTAGCATGATCGTAAAGTTACTGGATATTCTGAAGTAATGTGTTGTATTGTTCCTATGATGTTTCAGTATATCTTAAGTTTATGCAACCTTTCCGGGGCGTAATAGCCCCGAACGCGCTCAGAAAATATGAAATATTCGGAACGTGTTTTGTCTCCAAAGAGTCCTAGAACGTTCCATTACTTGAAATCCGGATATGCGACATGATTATATGGTCCCATTCTTGACTCCTAAAATTATCCGGATTAATACGAAATATTCGGAACGTGATTTGTATCCAAAGAGTCCGAACACGTTCCATTACTGGACATCCGGATATGAGACGTAATTATTTGGTCCCGTTCCGGACTTCTGAAATTATCCGGATATATACGAAATATTCGGAACGTGGTTTGTCTCCAAAGAGTCCGAAAACGTTCCATTACTGGAAATCCGGATATGAGGCAGGAATTAAATGGTCCCGTTCCGGACTCCTGAAATTTTCCGAAAACGCAGGGGAGTCATGTCAGATTTCGTCCGGATATTGTCCGGATATATCCAGAAACGGTCCCGATCCGGATGTATACAAACATAGAAACGTCCGGAAATGACACCCTTTCGCACAGTGTTGGTGGTCTGGCAATTCTCTTTTAGCCTCTACCAGACTCCGTGGATCGCTGGTCAGTGAAAAGGCGGCATGAGTCTTCATGTTGCGTTGTCACCTGATATTTTTTTTACCTTCGCCAAGAAGGCTATATTTTGGGTAGCGTTTGTGTGTGTGTATGTATGTTTCTGTGTGTTTGTAGAGTCCCACCATAACCCAAGAACGCCTGAATGGATTGTATTGATATTTGGTATGCTGGTAGGTATTGATGAGACCTAAAAATAATTTGATTTTGAGCCTCCTAGCGGCTTGCTATGGTACTGCAGCGGAACATCCGGGTTTGATATCTCGAGTTCTGAACATGCTGTGGCTATGATTTTTGAGTGGTAGACATGTCTTGATGCCGAGAGTAAGTGGTACAGGTTAGGGCCCCCTAGCGGCTTGTCTTAGAACTGCAGGGCAGGTTTAGTGTCAGACTTTAAAAGGGAATAACTCAAGAAGGGGTTAACGGATTGTTATGATTTTTGGTATGTAGATAGCTTAAGTGGTGCTTCATATAATGAAATAATGATTATGCAAATTGGTATCTAATTTGCATAATTAATGAGGAAATCGTGTAAACACGCCCAGTTCCATTATAGGTCCATTGCAACATATGACATTTTTAACTGAGAAGCAGAAGAATATTAATTGATACATATTATGCAAAATAAAGACCTAATTTGCATAATTAATGAGAAAATGCTATAATGTCATTGTGGTAAATGACGGGAACTTCTTACTTGTAGCATTTGGAAGCTATGTACAGGTGAACATCATTGAACATGAATTATGCAAATGAGATCCTCATTTGCATAAATTATCAGAAATTGCGACAAAAGCTTCCTTTCTTAACATATATTGCGCACGTCTGTTGTGTGGTGGACTAGATGATCAAGGTATATAATTTATGCAAATGTGAGCCTTATTTGCATAATTAATGACAAACCCAATTAATACAGCAGTTGTAAAAGATCGAATCATTTGGCGAAGGTATGAGGTCGTGGGACTCTAGTTTGATATATGTTGACATGTCAGTAATTACTTCGGGTGGCATCAATAAATGTGATCTGCGAGGATATCTTGAAATAAACATGGCTGTCTAAATGCACAGTTTCTGCTATGGGCACACTTTGAAACCGGGTCCGGTCGGGTTGCTTTCAGGAACAAAAATGTGCCATATAAAAGACAACAGAATACACAAAATGTAAAAAAAAATGGTCACCAGCATAATTTGTATGAATTATTTGATAATCACTTATTTTATTTGTTTCCGCAAACATCCTGGTCGGGCCCTGGTTACCTTCGCTAGAATGGCAAGGTTATACTTTGGGTAGCGTGTGTCAGGTATGTTTGTAGAAGACCAGCATAAGTCAAGAACCCCTGGAAGGATTGTATTGATATTCGGTATGTGGGTAGGTATTAATGAGACCTAGAAACGATTAGATTTTGGGCCCCCTAACGGCCTGTTATGGTACTGCAGCGGAACTTCCTGGTTTGATATCTTCAGTTCTGGCCATGCTTAGGCTTTGATTTTTGAGTGGTGGGCAGATCTTGATACCGAGAGCAAGTGGCATAGGCTTGGGCCCCCCTAGTGGCTTGTTTTGGAACTGCAGGGCAGGTTTAGTGTCAGACATTGAAAGGGAATAACTCAAGAGGGAGTAGATGGATTGTCATGATTTTTGGTATGTAGATAGCTTGAGTGATGCCTCATATAGATACATATTAATTCTGCAAATTGGAACCTAATTTGCAAGATTAATTAGGATATTGTCTAAACACGCTCAGTTCAATTATGGGACCATTGCAACATGTGACATTTGTAACTAGAAAAGAGAAGAATATTTACTTCTTACTTATAGCATTTGGAAGTTATGTACAAGGGAACATCGTTGAACATTAATCATGCAAATGAGGCCCTAATTTGCATAAATTATCAGAAAATGCGATAAAAGCCTTCTTTCTCAACAGATTGCGTACGTCTGTTGCTTGGTGGAGATGATCAAGTTACATAATTTATGCAAATGTTAACCTTATTTACATAATTAATAATAAACACAATTAATACAGCAGTTGTAAAAGATAGAATTGTGTGGCGAAGGTATGGGGTCGTGGAGCTCTAGTTTAGAAATGTAATGGAAGCAGTACTTAACTTTCCCTAAACAATCTAGTGAAGAGGGCTGTAGTAATAGATGCCGACAGTTGTATCAGGAATTCTCCCCTGTTTCGGGGGTTTCATGAAGAAAATCGATACACGTTTTAATCATAAAGCCGAGTACTGTTAAAACTCACAGAAAATCCCCACATACAGCTGCATATACTTATTGCTTACTGCATTACATTATGGAATACAGCAACAAAATTGAATTTATGAAACAGTAGTGTATTTAATTCATGTAAACCAAACCTAAACATATCAATAACGTGTGTTAGACTATTCAGAAAAATACAGAAATACAACATCTATGTATTACAAGTAAATACGTTTTTCGTTTATAGTCGCACCGGCTAACCGAGACATAAACATTAAACAATGACAATACAGTAGAAGCCAGTTAATTGCACGACTTAGTAATGCACACTTCTGTTAACTGCACGGAAACTCAAAATCCCAAACCAGTGCGGTCCAGCTGGATAACTTCGCATTATTGCACCAGGCGGATAATTGCACGACGGAGTAACGCACACTTCTGTTAACTGCACGAATACCCCAAATCACAAACCGGTGCGGTCCAGCTGGAAAACTTCGCATTATTGCACCAGCCGGATAATTGCACGAAATTCACTGGCAAATAGGCCGTGCAATTAAGCGGCTTCTACTGCACTCTATATTCACGGATTTAAGTAAAGCGTGCAATAATACACATCTACCCGAAAAGCATGTATGAACAAACAAATCTTATTTATCATCTAAACTACCATAATTCATATAGCAATAACATTACTTCTACATACATTAGGGCCTCTCTCAAGCTTTTTACACGTGGTCATCCAGAAGGGCTTTCCTTATTATTGGAAGTCCTGTCTTGTAGGTGTCTAAACAGACTCAGTAACGACGAGAGACGCTCATATAGACGAAGACTTCAGAATACTAGTAATAAACAGGTCTCTCTGTGTACATGTGCTATCTGACCTCTAGGTCATTGGACTATACTACTGAAGCAGGGGGTGTATCTCACTTTGGCTTCTTACGTTATGTATCTACCGAAAATTTGTATTGTACCGTTGTAAAGTTATGTAATTTGTAGACCTATGCAATCAGCTGTGCTGCCTATAGGTCTGTGTAATGTGCTGTCGCATTTTGAATAAATAAAAGGGCTTTCTGTGCTGCAGATTAGTAGCACTGGTCACACTTGTAGGGTTTTCTGTGGCATGAGTTTTGATATGGTCGGACAATTCTGTCTTTAAAGCTGCCCTGTACCCACCATTGTCACACATGTAGGGTTTCCATAGATGAATGTCTATATGGGATTTTTTTTTATATGGGATTTCTGTACTGCAGAAAAGTCACACTGGTCACATATGTAGGGTTTTTCACCGGTATGGGTTTGCATATGTCTGGATAGGTCTGACTTGTATGTTGTCCTGTACCCAGACTTCCCACATGCACTTGTAGGGCCTTTCTCCAGGATTTTCGTGCATCAGAATAGTCACACTGGTCACACTTGTAGGTTTTTTTTACCAGAATGAGTTTTCATGTGTCGGGATAAGCCGCCCTTGCGAGCTGTCCTGTACCCACATTCCCCACACATGTAGGGTTTCTCTCCAGTGTGATTTGCTTGATGGGAGACCAAAGTAGATTTCTGTGCTGCAGAATAGTCACACTGGTCACACTTGTAGGGTTTGTCACCGGTATGAATTCTCATATGAAGGGATAAGTTGAATTTGCGAGCTGTCCTGTACCCGCACTCTCCACACATGTAGGGTTTCTCACCGGAGTGTTTTGTCATGTGGTCATCCAAATAGGATTTCCGTGCTGCCGTATAGTCACACTGGTCACACTTGTAGGGTTTCTCTCCTGTATGAGTTCTCATATGTCTGGATAAGTCAGGCTTGCGAGTTGTCCTGTACCCACACTCCCCACACATGTAGGGTTCCTCACCAGTGTGTCTTGCTAGATGGGAGTCCAAATTGGCTTTCTGTGCAGCAGAGTAATCACAAAGGCCACACTTGTAGGGTTTTTCACCTGTATGAGTTCTCATGTGTTTTGATAAGGTAGATTTCAGAGTTGTCCTGTATCCACACTCCTCACACATGTAGGGTTTCTCACCGGTGTGTTTTCTTAGATGTCGGACCAAAGCACATTTTTGTGCAGCAGAATAGTCACACTGGTCACACTTGTAGGGTTTATTACCAGTGTGTTTTGCTAGATGAATGTCCAAAGTGGATTGTTGTGCAGCTGAATAGTCACACTGGTCACAATTGTAGGGCCTTTCTCCTGTATGAATCCTCATATGAAGGGATAAGTTGAACTTGCGAGCTGTCCTGAACCCACACTCTCCACACATGTAGGGTTTCTCACCGGTGTGTTTTGTTCGATGTCGGTCCAAATTGGATTTCCGTGCTGTCGCATAGTCACACTGGTCACATTTGTATGCCTTTTCTTCTTCTGTCTCGTTCCCAGGGTGGCCAGGGCACAGACCTTCAGTCTCGTTTCCGGGGTGGCCAGTGCGCAAACCTTCAGTAGAACCTCCGCAGCTGGGACTCGCCATGCCTTTTCTGTTGAGGGGCAACAAATGATAGTAGGAAAATCAGGGCTCGAAATTCATTTGGGGGGGGGGGGGATACGTGCACTGGCGCACTCTACCTAGAAAATTGGGTAAACTAAAACATTTTAGGTGTACTACATAAAATAAAGTAGAATATCTAATTTAGTAATTTCAACGGTAGTAATTTGAACGAGCTCTTCAAAAATCGGAACAGGGATACTTGCTTTGACATTTTCCCGCTGTTTCTGACATCCAGGAATTAATTTGTAACACCAAATTTGGCCGACCCAGAGATCTACGATGTTAAGAAAATGTACAAATTTAACATGTTCTCGTCCCAGCAGTTATCATAGAAAGTACCCCAAAACTCCTGAAATAAATGATGTCATGATTCGACACATGGCAGTCAGTAGTCCCAATGAAAGAATTCTGAGGGGGCGAGTAAGAACAGAAAGAAACAAACATGCCGACAACCGGGATCAAACCCGGGTCGGCAGATTACAAATCCAACGTGCAAACCTCAACACCAAAAGCTCTAGAGCCGTTGGCGTGGTCAGTTTGGCAGTTCTTGAACCCCACTCTTACACCCAATAATTTTGGGTGCACAAACAAGAGCCCTGATAATAGTATATTCTAGTATATTGGCCCATGACCAAGATGCACTTGTCTCATGGTGTAGAGATACCAGCTTGCCGAATTTCATGTTCTTCCAAGGTCTAGTTGTGAAGATTCGATTCTCTATTTGCTTGGAGAAGAAGAAACTGAGCAAGAACAACATGTTTCCCTTCTGTGATAGAGCGTCTGTGCACAGAGCACTGCCCCCTCCCCACCCATCCGTAGACGATCGCAAATTATATTTTCAACATACATAATTGGGTTTCAGTCACGACTCTCTAAGCAAAGACAAAGACTTCATAAGGCGTTGCCACTTTTACCTTGTCCGTGTTGTCCAGAAGTATCCTAAAAATCGCGCCTTTCGTACGGAATGGAGCCACAAAGCAGAACACGACTCGCTGGCATCCGGGGTCGAACGAAGGTCGAAGGTTAAAGGTAATGCTAACCTGATTATCCAGCTTACCAAGACTGTGTACTCAGTGAGCGATTGTAGATCGACGGAGTTGCGCCAGGAATTATTGAATATTGAGTGATAAAATTAAAAAAATTATTGTGATTTTAACGGGATTATATTTCTTTCGCAGTACTTAAGTCTTGATTCTTTAGGTTTGGAATTACCGTCATTCATGATTGTAGTATAATGGGTTTCTGCTACGTTTTGTGTATTTTGTTGTCTTCTAAAGCATACGTTTAAATCTTGCATCATGTTCTAGTTCTAAAAGCAAGGGTCGCACAAGTGTTCAATCCAGTTTTGTCAAACAGAAGCTACTCAAGCAACTGGACATGGTTTTGGAAACGGCAAGACGTTTCAGGTGGTTTATGTGCACAAGAAAAGAGATGAATGCAACCTGAAACGTCTTGCCGTTTCCAAAATCATGTCCAGGGCACAACCCACCGTACGTGCAATTTGTCCGTACGTTTTTTGTGAGGCCACGTCTGCCGCGTATTTCTGAAAACGTTCAGGCTGTGCAGGGCAGGCGCGTCGCCCGAACTGGCACGTGGGGGGGGGGGGGGGGGGCGAATCCGCAGCCCGATGACACACAAAGTTTTGCCTGCACGTAATCTTCTACGGCGTGTCTGCGTGCTCCAAAATCCACGGATTCCCTACGAGTTCGCACGGAGGTGATACGTACCACTTACGGATCCCCAAAGATTGCCCACGATTTGGGACGTAGACAGCACGTATTTGCACGTACGGCGGGTCGTGCCCTTAGCTTTGCTGAAATCGACGCCCGAACAGCGTTGTGGTTAAATACCGACAGTAATTCGTGCATTCTCCCAGATTAGAGGTTTCATGAACAAGATCATTTCAAGTTGCAATCATAAAACCGATTGCTGTTAAAACTCACAGAATACCCCCCCCACATACAGCTGCATATACTTGTAATACGCAGCATACGTAATACTTACACATTCATGTAACAGTTAGTGCATCTAATAGTGGTTAAACGTATCACTTACATATGTTAGTGCTAATACTAGATATTAAATTGTGCAGTGACACCAACGTTGAAAAAAATTATGTATCTACATTCATGTTAATAGGTATTTAAGCAAAGCATGCAATAACACACATCTTCCCTTGATCAGCTTAGAGGTGACAATTCTTTGCGAGAACAACAAAAGACTTTGGTCCAAGGCAAAAAAGTATTTGCAACATGTCCTAAAAGCATGCATGAACAAACAAATGTTCTAATCATCTAAGCTATCATATATCAATTACATTACTTCTACACATACTTCATACATTAATACATTAACTTCTCACTCAGATTTTTTCACGTGGTCATCCAAAAGGAATTTCTGTGCTGCAGAACTTAGTCGCACTGGTCACACTTGTAGGGTTCTTTGCGACGTGAGTTTTGATATGTACAGACAGTTCGTTCTTTGTAGCTGCCCTGTACCCACAATTGTCACACACGTAGGGTTTCTCCAGGATATGTTCACTCAGGTGGTCATCTAAGTAAGATTTCCTTGTTGCAGAATAGTCACACTCGTAGGGGTTTTCACCAGTATGAGTTCTCATATGATTGGATAAGTAGGATTTCTTTGCTGTTGCAGAATAGTCACACTGGTCACACTTCTAGGGGGTTTTCCCCGGTATGAGTTTTCATATAATTGGATACGTCAGACTTTTGAGCTCCCCACACATGTAGGGTTTCTCTCTGGTGTGTTTGGTAAGATTTTGGACCAAATCGCACTTTTGTGCAACAGAAGTCACACTGGTCACACTTGTAGGGTTTTTCTCAGGTATGAGTTCTCATGTGCTGGGATAAGTTAGGCTTGTAACCTGTCCTGTACCCACACTCCCCACACATGTAGGGTTTCTCACCGGTGTGCTTTGCTAGATGGCAGTTCAAAGTGGATTTCTGTGCAGCAGAATAGTCACACTGGTCACACTTGTAGGGTTTTTCACCGGTATGAGTCCGCATATGTTTGGATAAGTCAGGCTTTTGAGCTGTCCTGTACCCGCACTCCCCACACATGTAGGGTTTATCACCACTGTACATGTGTTTTACTAGATGTTTGTCCAAATCACATTTCTGTGCAGCGGAATAGTCACACTGGTCAGTGGTCACACTTGTACGGTTTTTCTCCTGTGTGAATTCTCATATGAAGGGATAAGTGAAACTTGCGAGCTGTCCTGTACCCACACTCCCCACACATGTAGGGTTTCTCACCGGTGTGTTTTGTTAGATGTTGAAGTAAATTGAACTTCTGTGCTGCAGAATAGTCACACTGGTCACACTTGTAGGGTTTATCTCCGGTATGGGTTCTCATATGTCGGGATAAGTTACGCTTGTTACCTGTCCTGTACCCGCACTCCCAACACATGTAGGGTTTCTCACCGGTGTGCTTTGCCAGATGCAAGTTCAAAGTGGATTTCTGTGCAGCAGAATAGTCACACTGGTCACACTTGTAGGGTTTTTCACCAGTATGAGTTCTCATGTGTTCAGATAAGGTATCTTTCCGATCTGTCCTGTACCCACACTCGCCACACTTGTAGGGTTTGTCACCAGTGTGTTTTGCTAAATGATGGTCCAAAGTAGATTTCTGTGCAGCAGAATAGTCACACTGGTCACACTTGTAGGGTTTTTCACCAGTATGAGTTCTCATGTGTTCAGATAAGGTATCTTTCCGAGCTGTCCTGTACCCACACTCCCCGCACTTGTAGGGCTTCTCAGTATTAATTTCTGGCATGTTGCTCTCCCCCTGTTCTAGCTGCGATGACGAGCCGGTTTGAAAAGTTTCCTGTGCTGCAGAATAGTCACACTGGTCACCCTTGTAGGATTTCTCTCCTGTGTGGGTTCTAATATGTTTGGATAAGTGAGACTTGTGAGCTGTTCTGTACCCACACTCCCCACGATTGTAGGATTTCTCACCGGTGTGCTTTGCTAGATGTTGCTGTAATGTGGATTTCTGTGCTGCAGAATAGTCACACTGGTCACACTTGTAGGGTTTTTCTCCGGTATGAGTTCTCATATGTCTTGATAAGGTAGATTTCAGAGCTGCCCTGTACCCACACTCCCCACACATGTAGGGTTTCTCACCAGTGTGTTTTGTAAGGTGTAGGTCCAAAGAAGATTTCTGTGCTGCAGAATAGTCACACAGGTCACACTTGTAGGGTTTTTCTCCCGTATGAGTTCTCATGTGTTTAGATAAGGTAGATTTCTTAGTTGTCCTGTACCCACACTCCCCACACATGTAGGGTTTCTCACCGGTATGCTTTGTAAGATGAAGGTCCAAAGAGGATTTCCGTGCTGCAGAATAGTCACACTGGTCACACTTGTAGGTTTTCTCCCCTGTGTGGGTTCTCATGTGTCTACGCAGGTCGCTAGGATAACGTACTTGGCATCCACACTCCCCACACATGTAGGTTTTTTTAGTACTGACTTCAGGCAGGTTCCTCCCCTGTTCTAGCTGCGATGACGAGCCAGTTTTCTTCACCTCCCAATAAAACGTTTCCTGGTCCGAATCTCGCCCTCCCCTGTCCCGCTGTCTGGTCGTGACTGTTGTCTTGGTTTGAAGTAGAGTTTCGTCAGGATCCTCTGTTTGTAAACACGGTGACAAGGAATCAGTCCTCTCCATCTTCACATCAAACGTTCCCGCGCATGAAGCTTGCTCTTCTCTACCATGCTGTCCGACAATGTCTGCTGTAGGAATGAAGAAATGAATGAATGAATGAATTTGTCATGGAAGCTCATCTGTGTTGGTAATCATACTAATTTGCTCACCGCTTTCTTTTCTTCCAACACAAAGGCATACATAGATCAAATTATCAACGGCCGCTGTCGCCTTCTTTGGACCAATGCTGATGACCAATCACTTCAGAATGTTAACTCGTGAAAGTTACAGACACGTCAATCGCTGACGTCACGTATCCGTAAGATCACGTGTCTAACTCTCGCGAGGTTATGTTCTGAATTCATAAATTCATTACAAACACAACATACGATAGCAGCTTTCATTGGCCTAAATGCAGCATGATTTACAATTAAAAGTAATCTTAATACAAGATACATGCATAATCTACATAATAAAAACCTAACAATACTTCTGATTTTAAACATATGTGTGTACTAGTCTGAGTCGTAACACTTTGAGGTAGGTCAACAGGCAAGGCAGTGTAATCTACTGATATCTATCTGTTTTACATCTAAATTGTGGAATTTGATATCTAGACCTAAGATTGTTGCCATGGAGACTCACGTGGTTTTGCAGCAGTATTTGTCTGGTTTTCCCTACTGTAAGTCTCGTTCCCAGGGTCACCAGGGCACAAACCATCAGTCTCGTTTCCAGGGTGGCCAGGACGCAAACCTCCAGTCTCGTTCCCAGGATAACCAGGCCACAAACCCTCAGTAGAACCTCCACAGCTGGGATTGGCCATCGCTTTTCTGTTGAGGGACAACAAATGATAGAAGGAAAATGATATCAATATTTGGCCCGAATGACCAACGTGCAGTGACTTATGCTTCGACCTACCACTTGCTGAATTTCAAGTTACAAGCCCTTTCACAGAGGTTAGAACGCATGTGCGGCGACAGGAATTCTAGGTAATATGTCAAAGGGTAAGGGCCTGGCCGAAATTGAAAACAAAACCCTTCTGGACACCGTTATGCAAATCGTTACAATAGTCGAGACAAGTACTGTTGGCAATTTCGTGGACTGACCCTTTGACATATTACCAATAACTCCTGTCGCCGCACATGCGTTCTGACCTCTGTGAAATAGCTTATTCCAAGGTCTAGTTGTTAAGATGCATGTTTTCTATTTAATTGGAGAAGAAGAAACTGTGCAAGAACAAGTTTCCCTTCTGTGATAGAATGTCTGTGCACAGAGCACTGCCCCCCTCCCCACCCATCCGCAGACGATCGCATATTATATCTTCAAGATAGATTAAAGGTTTTCATTTAGGACTTCTTATACAAAGACAAAGATTTCATAAGGCGGTTGACACTCTTACCTCGTCGGTGTTGTCTAGAAGTACCGCAAAAATCGCGTCTTTCTTTCGTACTGGTACAAAGGAAACACCGCAGTGCAGTCTTCACATCCGGGGTTGTGCGAAGATGAAAGGTCAAAGTTTACGCAAACCTGATTACCTCAGCTCGTGACCTCAGTAACAGATCGCAGATTGACGGAGTTGCGCTAGGAATACATGTGTAGTTAAATGGCGATCTCAACGCTATTATATACTTACTTGCATCATCAAAGTTTTATCTAGGTTGGGAATTAGTGTTAATCGTGATTGCAATACATTAATTTTACCCTTTCTGTTACATCATTTCATGTATTTAACACATGCAGTTGTCACTTCAAGGAAAAACTGTACGTGAAGTCAGAACGCAAATCCCTGCTTTATTTTTTACAGTATAACAATAATGTAGAATCAATCAAAGGTACTCGTTTATATCAAATCTCTAGTAAAAACATTTATTCCTCAAAACTGAACATGAATGTTAGTGTATCCCACAATTCTCGCTCAGAGAAATTAATGGTTAAAAAGTATGTTTTCACCTTGTTAATACTATTACAAAAGGAAACCAGGTTCCCCCAGATTGCTGAACTTTTATGTACAAAATTGTTACACGTTTCAGTCATAAAGCCGAGTACTGTTAAAACTCGCAGAAAACTCCCCACTTTCAGCTGTATATACTTATTGTTTACTACATTACATCATGGCATACAACAATTTGTGTAACAAGTAGTGCATTTAATAGTGGATATATATTTGTGTGTCAAAAATGTGTGTTAGAGCTAATACTGGATATCAAATAGTTCACAGAGACACAAATGTTACATTACATTATA
The DNA here is from genome assembly GCA_019207045.1 of Branchiostoma floridae x Branchiostoma belcheri. NCBI lineage: Eukaryota > Metazoa > Chordata > Leptocardii > Amphioxiformes > Branchiostomatidae > Branchiostoma > Branchiostoma floridae x Branchiostoma belcheri. The sequence goes on from CM033031.1 coordinate 576,993, forward strand.
TTCTAGATTCATGCTAATAAAGACTTAAATAAAGCCTGTCCTTATATATAAAATACAAATATTTTGTAAGATCCTCTAAAACATCTATTCTTGGTCATCTAATAGTCACACTGGTCACACTTGTAAGGTTTTTCACCTGTATGAGTTCTCATATGTTCAGATAAGATAGATTTCCGAGCTGCTCTGTACCCACACTCCCCACACATGTAGGGTTTGTCACCAGTGTGTTTGGAAACATGTCTGTCGAAGTTGGTCTTACTTGTAGCAGAATAGTCACACTCCCCACACATGTAGGGTTTCTCACCAGTGTGTTTTGCAGCTAGATGTTGGTCCAAATGGGATTTCTGTGCTGCAGAATAGTCACACTGGTCACACTTGTAGGGTTTCTCTCCTGTGTGGATTCTCATATGTATGGTTAAGTCGGACTTCTGTTCTGCCCTGAACCCACACTCCCCACACATGTAGGGTTTGTCACCACTGTGCTTTCTTAGATGTCTGATAAAAGTGTATCTATCTGCAGCAGAAAAGTCACACTGGTCACACTTGAAGAGATTATGAGTATTCACATGTTCAGATAGGTCTGACTTCTGAGTTGTCCTGTACCCACATACCCCACACATGTAGGGATTTTGAGTATTGCGACTTTCCCTCCGTTCTAGCTGTGATGACGAGCCAGTTTTCCTGACCTTCCCATCAAACGTTTCCTGGCATGAAGCTGGTTCTTCCCAGTCCTGCTGCCGGCCCGCGTCTGCTGTCTGGCCCTCCCTGCTGCTGGTCTCCTTCCCAGGATGGCTGGGGTCAAGATCTTCAGTCTCGTTCCGAGGGTTCCAAGAGCCAAGATCTTCAGTCTCGTTCCCAGGGTGACCAGGACGCATATCTTCAGTAGAACCTCCACAGCTGGGATCGGCCATCTCGTTTCGGTTGTGGGATAAGAAACAACAAAAGGAACTATACATGTGATCAGATTCCCCCGCTTTCTGGGGCTAACACCGTCCCCTTTGACATGTGTTGACTGACACATATTTGGCAATGTTTTGACCGCAATGCCTGGCGGCAGCTGACCAACGCCACCATGTCGAGTCATAGTCGACCCTCGAGACCGAGAGGGTGGAAGCCGTCGAGGCGAAGAGAAAGGCAAGGAAGGCCCATCAAAATAGGACTGGAAACCAGTAGACTTACCAAACTCGACTTTGAGTGGCTGTCCATCACATTTGGCAATACTTCACTGTGGAGACTGTACCAATTCCAACGGTGGGTGTAAGAAATCAGTCCAAAGTTAGGGGGTTTTATGCATTTTTTAAGATTTCCCTTGTCTCTAGTTATGTCGTAGAAACTTTCAACTTCATTTTGATACCAAATATGTGGGTATTTAGCCAGCATATCACGCAACATTAATATGTTTTGCGGCCCCCCTCCCCGCAAACTGACTAATTTGTAATGGAGCGGGCCGTCAGTACAGATGTTTTTCTACTATAGTATTATCAACGAATCGATATGATACAACTAGCCATAATTTCTTTTTTACAGCTTTTTTTTTGTAAAGACACATGTGAATGGCTACGGTAGGATCGCCCGAAGGTTGGAGGGTGATCCGACCCACGGGAGGGCTGGGTAGTCTCGACCAGACTCCGGATCGCTGGAAAATCGTAAAAGTGGAACAAATAGAGGAGTAAGCCGGCCAGAGGAATATAGCCGGCAGGGGAACAGCACGCGCCGTAGATCGCTTGTTGTTCCTCTGCCAGCTATACTCCTCTGGCCGGGTTACTCCTCTATTTCTTGTTTGTTCCACTTTTACGATTTTCCAGCGATCCGGAGTCTGGTAGAGACTAAGAGCTGGGACGGAGGGTGATATGGAATATACCGTAGGTTTAGAAAATTTGGTGCCCTCGAACAAACATTGTTACAACAGCAATGTACCTGAATCAGGTATTCGAATTTTTGGTCGTGTCACTCTGTCGTGCGCAGTGTATGTTCGAAATATTCAATGGAAGCCTGTGTGATGCAACTTCGAAGCTTGTGTGGTACGGCTTTTTATCACACGGTCCGGAACACCTGTATCGAACACCTGTATCGAACGTCATTGCGGCACAGGTATGAAATAAATAACATTATAGTTCGCCACCTCCGTAACACATTTGCTGCCGCCGCCTCTGTTATGTGATTCCATGCTCGCACGAAAATTATAAAGACTATAGAAGTAAATTGGTATCAATTATTTGTAAGCATAATGTTTATTGTTAGTGTTTATTCATGGTCTAGGCTACCAAACTACCCACGGTCCTTCTTTGGCGCTACAAGTTACGTCAATATAGAATACAACGCAGTGTATTCCGCATCGCCCAGCCCGACCGCGGGTTGGATCGCCCAAAGGCTGGAGGGTGATCCAAGCCACGGGAGGGCTGGGTAGTCTCTACCAGACTCCGGATCGCTGGAAAATCGTAGAAATTGAACAAATAGAGGAGTAAGCCGGCAGGGAAACAACGGCTACACTCCTCTGGCCGTCTTACTCCTCTATTTGTTCCATTTCTACGGTTTTCCTCGACCCGGAGTCTGGTAGAGACTAAGGGCTGGAACCGAGGGTGATGCGGAATATACCGTGTTGTATTTTATTTATGTCATACCCACCTGATATTTGGATGCGAAATACACCATAGGTTGAGAAAATTTGGTGCCCTCGAACAAACGTTGTTACAACAGCAATGTACCTGAATCAGGTATTCGAATTTTTGGTTGTGCCACTCAATGGAAGCCTGTGTGATACAACTTCGAAGCTTGTGTGGTACGGCTTTTTATAATATAATCAAATGGTCCGGAACACCTGTATCGAACGTCTTCGCGGTACAGGTATGAAATAAATAACATTACGGTTCGCCACCTCCATAAGACATTTGCTGCTGCCGCCTCTGTTATGTGATTCCATGTTCGCACGAAATTTACGAAGACTGTTTGCAAATGTGTTACGGAGGTGGTGAACTATAATGTTATTTATTTCATACCTGTGCCGCGATGACGTTCGATACAGGTGTTCCGAACCGTGTGATAAAAAGCCGCATAGAAGTAAATTGGTATCAATATTTGTAAGCATAATGTTTATTGTTAGTGTTTATTCATGGTCTAGGCTACCAAACTACTGCTCCGTTTATTCTTACTCAAACATTCATATATATGGTAACCAGCTCGTCTAGTTAGGTCCTAAGCCTCTCATAGTATTTAAGTGTCTTGATCTTGGAATGCCTATCCACAGAGCATTGCCCCCCTCCCCACATTAACCCCCTCCCTACCCATCTTCAGACGCCCATGCCGTATCGGCAACGTTCAGAGGATTTCACTCCTTAAACAAAGACTTCATGTGTCGGTCGACACTCTTACCTGGTCCGTGTTGAGTAGAAGGATCGTAAAACTCGTGTCTCTGGCGTATTAGAGGCAGGCACCACGCCACGGAACAGAACACTAACTCGCCACATCCGGGGTCTTCTGAAGGTGAAAGGTCAAAGTGTTGCAAACCTGATTACCCAGTACACTCGATAACCGATCGCAGATGGACGGAGACTCGCTAGCAATAATTGTGTAGTATTTACCTCCATGAAATGTCATGGAGGTTATATTTTCACTAGCGCTTGTCTGTCTGTATGTCTATCTGTGTGTTCACAAGATAACTCAAGAAAGGCTAGGTGGATTGGTTTTATACTTGGTGTGTTGGAAGGGTGTGATGAAAGCTGGATAAGATTAGGGGCCTGCTAGCGGCTTTCCTCTCTACTGCAACGCAACTTCCGGTTTTGCTGTTTCGTGTTCTGAACACGCTATGGTCACGATTTTTGAATGTTAGATAGCTCTTGTGCCCAGGAAGAAGTGACATAGTTTGGGCCCCCTAGCGGCTAGTTTTGGACTAGCAGGGGCATATTTTGTAAACAAAAAACGCTGAAGAGGATAACTCAAGAAGCGAAGAACGGATTTTATGATTCCTGGTATGTACGTACCTTAGACAATGTTGTATAAGGTAAGATTGTGCAAAATAAATACATTTTCATACTTAATGAGAATATTCTATCATAGCAATTTTGTCGATGTATCTCTTGTCCCTGACATGATATGATTAGTAGATAGCTTTTAGCGTCATGACAAAGTGGGGCAAGTTTCAGCCCCCTAACATTTAGTTTAGGAACTGCAGGGGCGTTTTTGTCAAGATACTCCAAATAGCATAACTGCAGAAAGGAACGACAGATTGCCATCATTTTAGGAATGCAGGTAGCTTAGCCAAGTTAGGCAAATATGTTCATAATGATATACATATTATGGAAATGATGGCTTAATTTGCATAATTAATGAGGAAATTGTATAATTCCCTTGTTTTCAATTACTGGACTTCAATAAATGTAACACATATAAATGATAGGTGGAACATAAGCAGATACCAATTATACAAATGAGCAACTGATTTGCATAATATATACAAAAATTGCAAAACCGGGTAGAAGTTTTTTATTTGTGGCAAGTGTACAAAATGTATTAATGATGAAAATCGCCATGCATAAATCATGTAAAAGAGTAAGTCATTTGCATACAATTTACAAAAGCTCTAAATATTTCATGGAGGTATGAGAACTCTAGTTATTAGTAAAACCGTCATCTCAACAGGATTATATTTTCTTCGCATTATTTATGTCTTCTATTTTTTGGTGGAAGTGTTTTTTTTAATTCTTAATGATTTACAGCATTTTTAACTTTCTGCTACATTGTCAGGGTGGTTCACAGTATAATGTACGCAAATGTTATTCTTAAAGTACAACAGAAAAGTATACCATAGAATCAATCAAAAATATTCATTCATCTAATGGAAACATTTATTTCTCGAAACTAGAGAAAAAACATAACATGTTAGTGTATACTACTAGTCGTGTTTGGAGATATAAATGGTTAGAATAATACATTTTTAACAAACAGAAACCTTTATGTGCTTCCAGATTTAATGGTAAATAATGTTTACATGACTTACATATCTTCCAAGACATACGCCCATTTGCACTTAACTGCTAATCTCCAAGTAGATCTTGCAGTGGCTTAAGACAGTAACATCAGCTGGGAAAGGAGTTTAGCCGGCAGGGGAGTTTTATTCCACGACTACACTCCTTCCCCAGCTTATGTTACTGTCTTAAACCACTGCAAGATCTGCTTGCAGATTACTCTACTGCGACGAATACATTAGGTCGGGTATGGGGTCACTACTAGGACAAAGTATTAGTACTTACACCAAAAATAAGAACAATAATGATAGATAACTATTAAGTAAATCAAGACCTAATGTGCATAATTAATGAGAAATGCTACAATCCCATTGTGGTAAATATATTTCTTACTTGTGGTGTTTTGAACCTATGTACAGGTGAACATCATTGAACATTAATCATGAAAGGAGGACCTCGTTTGCATAAATTACCAGAAATGCAATTAAAGCCTTCTTTTTAACATACATTGTGTCCGTCTGTTATTCGGTTGGAGGAGATGATTAAGTTATATAACCCATGCAAATGAGGACCTTATTATGTGTCCGGTACCCACACTCCCAACATATGTAGGGCTTCTCACCGGTGTGCTTTCTTAGGTGAAGATCCAAATTGAATTTCTGTGCTGCAGAATAGTCACACTGGTCACTTTGACTTTTGACTTTGACTTTATTGACGATGAGACAAGACATTACATGGGTCTGCCTAGGCAGCTTTGAGCTGGTAGCGGCAGACCCTACAAAAATGAGGACGAACATACAAAGAATTTACAAAAAACATTACAATATGATACAATAAAAAGAATCAATAGCAATAAATTTGTCCTGCAAATTGTAGGGCTTGTCACCTGTATGTGTTGTCATATGTATGGATATTCCAGGCCTTGCATGTGCCCTGTACCCACACCCATGTAGGGTTTCTCACCGGTGTGTTTCATCATATGTTGATCCAAATGGGATTTCTGTATTGTGGAATAGTTGCACTTGTCACACTTGTTGGGTTTTTCTCCTGTGTGGGTTCTCATATGTGCGGATAAGTTAGACTTGTGAGCTGCCCTGTACCCACACTCCCCACACATGCAGGATTTTTCCCTGGTGTGGTTTGTAGGATGAAAGTCCAAAGAGGATTTCTGTACTGCAGAATAGTCACACTGGTTTTCACCTGAATGAGTTTTCATATTTTTGGTAAGGGCTGACTTCAGCCCTGCCCTATACCCACACTCCCCACACATTAGCGTTTGTCTCTGGTGTGTTTTGTTAGATGTAGGTCCAAACTGGACTTTCGTGCAGCAGAATAGTCACACTGGTTGCACTTGTATGGTTTTTCTCCTGTATGGATTCTTAAATGTTTGGATAGGTCTGGCTTCCACTTTGCCGCGTAGTCGCACTGATCACACTTGTAGGGTTTCTCTTCTGAATGAATTCTCATGTGTCGGGATAAGTTAGACCTTTGAGCTGCCCTGTACCCACACTCCCCACACATGTAGGGTTTCTCACCGGTGTGTATTATTAAATGTTGTTCCAAATGGTATTTCTGAGCTGCAGAATAGTCACATTGGTCACACTTGTAGGGTTTTTCACCACTATGAGTTTTCTGGGTTATATGTTGGGATAGGTGAGACGTCTTTGCTGTCCTGTACCCACAAATCCCACACATGTAGGGTTTCTCTCCTGTGTGCATTGTTAGGTGTAGGTCCAAAGTGTATTTATCTGCAGCAAAAAAGTCACAAAGGTTACATTTGAAGAGATTATGAGCTTTTACATGTTTAGCCAGGTCTGACTTCTGTGCTGTCTTGTACCCACATATCCCACACTTGTAGGGTTTTTCAGTACTGACTTCAGGCATGCCACTTTCCCCCCGTTCTAGCTGTGATGACGAGCCAGTTTTCCTGACCTTCCCATCAAACGTTTCCTGGCATGAAGCTGGTTCTTCCCAGTCCTGCTGCCGGCCCGCGTCTGCTGTCTGGCCCTCCATGCTGCTGGTCTCGTTCCCAGGGTGGCCAGGACGCAGACCTTCAGTCTCGTTCCCAGGGTGGCCAGGAGGCAGACCTTCAGTCTCGTTCCCAGGGTAGCCAGAATACCGACCATAAGTCTCGTTCCCAGGGTGGCCAGAATACAAACCGTAAGTCTCGTTCCCAGGGTGCCCACAATACAAACCGTAAGTCTCGTTCCCAGGGTGGCCAGTATACAGATCGTGAGTCTCGTTCCCAGGGTGCCCACAATACAGACCGCGAGTCTCGTTCCCAGGGTGGCGAGAATACAGACCGTTAGTCTCGTTCCCAGGGTGGCCAGCATACAGACCGTAAGTCTCGTTCCCAGGGTGGCCAGAATACAGACCGTAAGTCCCGTTCCCAGGGTGGCCAGAATACAGACCGTAAGTCTCGTTCCCAGGGTAGCCAGAATACAGACCGTAAGTCTCGTTCCCAGGGTATCCAGAATACAGACCGTAAGTCTCGTTCCCAGGACGTTTCACAAGCAGACCTGCAGTAGAGCCTCTACAGCTGGGATCGGCCATCTCTTTTCTGTTGTGCAATACAAAACAAAAGAAGAAACTTGAAATGTAACATTAGCAAGGACATACTAGTATATCACGTTTACCTCCACATAGTCTAGCCTTACAAACTACTGCTCAGTTCATTGTTATCCAACACATTCAATGGTGACCAACTCCTATTGTTCTGTTCTTTCTTTCTTCGAATTCTTTGGCTGTTCTAGACCTCTCATACTATAATTTTAGTTGGTTGCAGAATACAGTTTTCGTCCTATGGGGATTCCTACAAGGTGACTTGTGTTGAAGCTGATAAAATATATTTCAATTTTTTTTCAATTTTATAGAGAATCAGCTAGCAGTGTAAAATGTTTAGAGCAATATGTCCATTGGATTGACTTTTCACAAACATTAACAATGCAAGTTAAAATCAGACTAAGTTAACAGGTACGGGCAGACTCCAAGTACAGATAATAAAAACAATAACAACGATAATGTACACATACTGGCACCAATTAAGTCACGAGAACGTCCCAAGCACTATACTCATATGTCCTTAGCCATTCGACTCATTGTAAATTGTTGTAGGTTTCCTCTGTCAGTCTATGAAGCACGGCATGTGTTGAAGTCGAGGATACTTTCTACAAAATAACAGGACACCCCCCCACCGAAATATAAATTAGATATATTTCAATCTTGTTCTTGTTGTTATTGTTATTTCTATCGGGTGGGCCGACTATTCACACTTTGCAGCCAGCTGCTGAATTGCGAGGACCTTACAATTCTTCATGTGCACGTCCAACTTCAATAAAGCTGAAGACTCCGGACGCGGACAAGGGTCTTTTGGTTTGGTGGTGGTCGCTTTTTACTTCGGAGCTTTATGTTTGTGTGAGTGTGTGGGTGAGACAGGGATTAATATTGTCGCCCTCTTAAAAATGGTGACATGTAGGACATTTTTAAACCCCTGTGTTATCTCCAAAGGTCACGGATAAATACTTATAGACTCCTGAAAGGCACACTGTACTCCAGAGGAGAGGGCTATTTCCTAAAAGACCACATATTCCAAATCGACTAAATTTGTAAAAATTAATCACAGATGAGCAAATAAATGGACCATTTATAATCCAGTAACTGGGTATTGCCCCTTCATGCAGACCCATCAAGTGTGATGCATGACGGGAATAATGCCGCCCTTAACTATTGGTTCCTATGGGATAATTGCTAAAGTCCCAGGTCAATTTTGGGGTCAAATAAATAGAAGAATTAACTTGATAATAATGGAAAATGATGAACAACTATTCACACACATACTGCAAACATTGTTTTTAAGATCAGACCTTGATTTCCTAAGAGCTGCCAACTTTTATGAAGGCCCTTTTTTCAAGTCTTAAGTATGGGTTTCAATGGGATGATTGAATTTTGACCAGAGGCAAGTGGGAAATAAAGTTACCAAGGCTACAAGTTGTCAAATAAGTATCCAAATACGCCTTGCAGAAGTAATTTTCAAGCTCAACCAAATATTTCTTAAGAGCTGTCAAGTTGAAGTTTGTCCAATGGTTATTCACGTTATAATGTGTTACATAACTGGAATTTAATTGGAGCGTACTCGGGGGGTTACTGCTTTATAATGCAACTGCTCCCTTGTCTAGGTTCAATGTCAAGTGGCCGATACAATTACGTTTTGGGTTTCAGAAAAACATTACTAGCAGAACAGGAACACTCTCCTCTGGAGTACAGTATGGCTTGAAACCTAGGAACGTCTGTGCACAGAGCACCGCCCCCCTCCCCACCCATCGTCAGGAGATCGTACAGTATCACCAGGACAGATCAAGTGGGTTCCAGTCATTACTCTTAAAACAAAGACAAAGACTTCAGAAGAAGAAGAAAGACAAAGACTTCATGCGTCGGGTGACAGTCTTACCTGGTCTGTGTTGTGTAGAGTTATCGTAAAAATCGTTTCTCGTGCTATAGGCAGGAACAACGTAACAGAACGCCAACTCGACACATCCGGGGTTTTCCGAAGGTGAAAGACTTTAATCCTTTAAGTGTTGCAAACCTGTCTTTCCAGTTCACTCGCCTGGGCGTTAACCATTCGAAGACGGTGACGTATTGAATATGTAGCAGAAAAGGTAAAATGCTGTAAATCATCAAGAAATTTTTTAAAACGCACTTACTTCCACTAGAATGAGAAGACATAGATGATGCGAAGAAGGTATAATCCCGTTAAGACCACGATTTTACTACACATTTATTCCGAGCTCAAAATTCGTCAATCTGCGATCGGTTACCGAGTGAACTGGGTAATCAGGTTTGCAACAATTTGACCTTTTACCTTCGAAAGACCCCGGATGTGGGAAGTTGGTGCTCTGTTTCGCTGCACTGTGCGTCTACGACAGACACGATTTTTACGGTACTTCTACACAACACGGACGAGGTAAGAATGTTAACCTACTCACGAAGTCTTTGTCTTTCTTTAAAGTGTAGTGAGTGAACCCCCGTTTGTCTATCTTGCTGATACTGCACAATCTTCTATGGATGGGTGGGGAGGGGGGCGGTGGTCTGGGCACATACGTTTCCCAAAGTTGCAGAATGGTTTCATGTGAAGGTTTGAACAGTCTTTGTCGGCATACAATGCTCCTTTAATTTTCTGCAGACGTTTCATCTGTCGTTTTCATTACAGTTTTTATCGGTGCAAATCAAACTTGACCTATTGTGAAGAAATAACTTGACAGGAGTACAAGTTACAGAACAATACTTTGTTCAATTGATCTACCAAATTGATTAATCTATTTAAGGGTCATTGAAGGTATCATTTAACTTTGAATTATTTTTATTTAGAATTGGAGGAAGTAAATAAGTAGTGAATGTGCCTTGTTTCAAATTTTGTAGATTTTCAGTTTGATCGCAATTAGATTTGAACATAGCACTTCCCTGTGTCTGTTTTATTCAGTACATTCTTCTGTTATCACACAACAGAAAAGAGATGGCAGATCCCGGCTGTGGAACTTCTGAAGATCTTTGCCCTGGCCATCCTGGGAACGAGACTGAAGATCTTTGCCCTGGCCATCCTGGGAACGAGACTGAAGATCTCGGCACTGGCCATCCTGGGAACGAGACTGAAGATCTCGGCACTGGCCATCCTGGGAACGAGACTGAAGATCTCGGCACTGGCCATCCTGGGAACAAGACTGGAGATCTCGGCACTGGCCATCCTGGGAACGAGACTGAAGATCTCGGCACTGGCCATCCTGGGAACGAGACTGAAGATCTCGGCACTGGCCATCCTGGGAACGAGACTGAAGATCTCGGCACTGGCCATCCTGGGAACAAGACTGGAGATCTTGGCACTGGCCATCCTGGGAACGAGCCTGAAGATCTTGGCTCTGGACACCCTGGGAACGAGACTGAAAAACTTGGCTCTGAACACCCTGGGAATGAGACTGAAAAACTTGGCCCTGACTTCCCTGGGAACGAGACCAGCAGCAGGGAGGGCCAGACAGCAGACGCGGGCCGGCAGCAGGACTGGGAAAAAACAGCTTCATGCCAGGAAACGTTTGATGGGAAGGTCAGGAAAACTGGCTCGTCGTCACAGATAGAACAAGGGGAAAACCACGTGTCTGAGCTCCATACTGAGAAACCCTACAAGTGTGGAGAGTGTGGGTACAGGACAGCTCGGAAAGATACCTTATCTGAACACATGAGAACTCATACTGGTGAAAAACCCTACAAGTGTGACCAGTGTGACTATTCTGCTGCACAGAAATCTACTTTGGATCAGCATCTAACAAAACACACTGGAGAGAAACCCTACATGTGTGGAGAGTGTGGGTACAGGACGGATCGCAAGTCTAACATATTCCGGCATATGAGAACTCACACAGGAGAAAAACCCTACAAGTGTGACCAGTGTGACTATTCTGCAGCACGGAAATCTACTTTGGATCAGCATCTAACAAAACACACTGGAGAGAAACCCTACATGTGTGGTGAGTGTGGGTTCAGGACAGCTAACAGGTCTGACTTATCCGTACACATGAGAACTCATACAGGGGAGAAACCCTACAAGTGTGACCAGTGTGACTATTCTGCAGTACAGAAATCTTCTTTGGACATACATCTATTGAAACACACTGGTGATAAGCCATACATGTGTGGGGAGTGTGGGTACAGGGCAGCTGTAAGGTCTAACTTATCCCGGCATATGAAAACTCACACTGGCAACAAACCCTACATGTGTGGGGAGTGTGGGTACAGGGCAGCTCGGAAGGATGACTTATCCAAACACATGAGAACACACACAGGTGAAAAACCCTACAAGTGTGATCAGTGTGACTATTCTGCAGTACAGAAATCTTCTTTGGACATACATCTAACAAAACACACAGGAGAGAAACCCTACATGTGTGATGAGTGTGGGTTCAGGATAGCTCGCAAGTCTAACTTATCCCGACATATGAGAACCCATACCGGTGAAAAGCCCTACAAGTGTGATCAGTGTGACTATTCTGCTGCGCAAAAATGTGATTTGGACAAACATCTAACAAAACACACCGGTGAGAAACCCTACATGTGCGGGGAGTGTGGGTACAGGACAGCTCGGAAAGATACCTTATCTGGACACATGAAAACTCACACAGGAGAAAAACCCTACAAGTGTAACCAGTGTGACTATTCTGCTGGACATAAGTCCAGTTTGCATATTCATCTAGCAAAACACACCGGTGACAAACCCTATAAAAGTGACCAGTGTGTTTCAGAAATGTGATTTTGACCTAGTAGTAGCAGTTAGTAGCTGTAGTAGTAGTAGTTATTTAGACCTACGCCTAACAAAACACACTAGTGAGAAACCCTACATGTGGAAGGAGTGTGGGTACAGGACAACTCTAACATGCTTCCCATTTTTCATAGTTAAACTCTAACTTGGTTTTTGTATTGAACCCAAGTCTTCTGTTGTTCTTGCAAAGAATTGTGACCCCCTAGCTGTCTAATGATAGTACTAGAAGTAGAAGAGTTCAATACAATTTAGACATGTGAGATCTTGCAAAACCATATTTGTGACAAATAATAATTCTGCAAAAAGTCGGCTGATGGTGTATTCATTGATATATTTCTATTGGAAAATAATTCTCCATTCTGTAGTTCAGAACTCCTTTAAGTTTAACATCTCTGAGCACGAATAGCAGTATACATTAACATTTTTATTTCCGTGGTTCAGCTTTGAGAAATAAATGTTTTCACTATGAATTTCTCATGATTGAATTTCTCATAATTAATTCTATGCTATTGTTATACTGTAATAATAATGGAGGGATTTGCATACTAAATTTACATGCGATTCTTCGTTAAAGCGACATCATTTATTGAATAGAATACATACATGCATTAACCAGAAAGGATGAAAATCTGTAAAACATGTTAAAAATCATGAACAACACGCATGAAAAATTGCCCAACTCAAACTGGTGACAGTAGGTAACATACTCTGTGACCTAGTAATTATGGTTTATGTCGGTTGTGATGTTTTCTGTGGTGTATGACTTGGTGTTTATTTCGCATCACATCACATCGACTTATGCCAAAAACTTACTTAAAAGCTAATGTAAGACTCGAATTGTCCGCCCTGTCCCTCACCCCAAGGATACTCAGATGAAATGAGGCTCAGACAAGGACTGCTCTGAAGTGTAACTGTATTCTTGGAAACATGTGCAGAACTGAACTAGAACCGTGACCTCTGACCCCCACCTGGGCCATACCATTTGTCTCGGGGGTTTGGACTCTTACACTAACATACCTATCACTGCAAAATTAAAACACAGTCCTGTACGCATCAACAGCAAAATCAGCGTCTCAATCAAACGACACCAAATAAAAACAACCACACAGCTTCACAATGGATACCTTAGACGCACACCATTGTAAAAAGTTGCCCCAAACAGCCGGGGCAGTTACAGCTGTGAACAGATTACAACACGACATGCACATAACCCCATATCTGCTTGGAGATAAATAATTACCAAACCACTTGGCCTATAGGTTAGCTATTCCACAATACCAGGGAAATAGGGGTGATTTCTCAAATTATTACATCGATAATGAAAACAGCTATCGAGAAAAAAAACAATCAAGGATCAAACACATTCTAACCATAAAATGCATATGACTATCACCCACGCAAAATGTTAACAGTATGCTATGTCAAACCAACCTCAATACTGGAAACGCAAAGTCGGAACGAGATGGCACAGCTGTTGTCATATTCCGATATGGACAACATCTGCTTGACGATAGCCAATTACCACAACGCGCGATCATAACGAAGACCTGGGCCACTATACCGGAGAACATAGGGGTGAAAACTGAAATTATTACATCCATAATAAAAACCCTCAGGTCACAGAGCAAAAAAAAGAAACGATGGAAAAATCTGATAGCGATTTAACCATGCATTTATTCCCAGCGCAACTCCGTCAATCTGCAAGCAGCTGCCGGGTTCACAATCTGAGTGAGCTGGGTAATCAGGCGTGTATGCACTTCGACCTTTCACCTTCATGTGACCCCGAATAGGATGAAGTGCAGTGTTTGTTCCAATTCCAGTACGAAAAACGCGGTTTTTACGATACTTCTCGACAACACGGACGAGGTAAGAGTGTCAACCGACTTATGAAGTCTCTTTTTTAGTGTCTACTTGCATTTGTTAAAATAGTAGCGATCGAAAAACCCATTATTTTTCAAATACTGCACGGTCGTCTGACGATGGGTGGGGAGGGGGGCAACTTATGCTCAGACCTCTGTACACAGACGTTCCAAGAACGTAGTTTACTGTATGATATGTGAGACAAGGGAAAACACAGACCACTTTCTGTACTACTGTGTAAGACATGACAAAATGAGGCACCAGTTACTGAATAAAGTGGATAAAAGCTGTCAAGTATACAGCATAACATTAGCCTGGGTACCATCCGGAAAGTAGTTCGCCCCGGCGTCTATAATTTATACACTATAGTCACTTCTCTGCTGTTCCGTCTGGGATCTTTGACCATGTTATCATCTTGAATCGTTAAAGTTTTGGACGAGGGCGCTGATTGGTCCCAACACATAAGCAAATTAAGGAATGAATTCGAACACCCAAAAAGCTCTCTGTCCGCTTGCAGAAGGGCCTGTTGTCATCAAACGCGCTCTAGAACCCATTCCTTAACTCCCTCGTTCCCTCATAACTGACGTAACCACTAAACACTTTGAATGTGCAGGTCTCCAGACGGGTAGCAGAGGCAAACATACACTAAATAGGAGCGAACTAGTACCCGGAAGGTACCCAGGTTAGCATGCCCCAGGAAAAACGAGTACAAGAACCGGATAGGGTAACAATTGCAGTCATGAGGGAAGATAATTTTGGAGGAAGTTTAGCAAATAGTTGTACAAGGCGCTTTATGTTAACTAATGGAAGCTACAGGAAGATTTGCAAAGTGCCAGAGTTTCAGTACCTGAGAATCTACATCTTACATGTTACTGACATTACAGTTAATCTTTATTGTAGAAAGTCTCTATTCCATCCGTATAAACTTGCCTTGATAGCCGGGAAAGCTTCGACATTGGCACAGACTGTCACTTTTTTTACACACCTGTAGTATGGCACTGATCTATCCGTATGCCGTATAAACCTCCCTCATAACGAAAAGCCTCTACATTGTAGTATGATCTGAAAAACAACCTCAAGAGTACAGTAATCCATTAAATGTGTTAAAGTGCATGCCATATCACCGCCTGAGGTGATAGTGCAACAACACTACACTATTGGTATGGTTGACCCGGAAGCAGTTGATCCTTGTCCTATAACCCGATATATCAGAAAACCCCATGCAGTGCGTAACTCGTCTCGAATACAATAGCGAAATGCACCGCTAAAACCCTGAAAAGTTTGTTTTTTTTTGGGGGGGGCAGTTATTTTGTAGATAGTACCCTCGTCTTCAAAACACATCGTGTCGTACTTCAAAGACTCGAGAAGAGGCAACCTACTATGAGTCAAATGACTACAATGAGTCAAATGGCTAAGGACATATGAGTATCGTTCTTGAGACTTTCTCGTGACTTTATTGGTGCCAATATGTGTACATTACATTTTTTTATCATCTGTACTCAGAGTCTGCATATATGTATATACCTGTTAATAATAATAATAATCACAAAGTGTATTTTGCCAGCCAGTACGTACCCAAGTTATGAGTAATGAGGCTGTTTAACATGGTCGAGGCACCTCCTCGAGCACAGGACCCTCGTTTTACGTCCCTCCCGGAAGACGATTTCGTGGAAAGCTTCGTGAGGCTACAGCAATCCGGTCGTCCTTGGTTGGTCCCCCATCCAAGCACTGTCCGGACCGTCGCGTTGCTTAACTTCCAAGATCGAGGGATCGGGTATACCAACGTGCCACGCGGCCGTAGTTAACTTAGTCTGATTTCAATAGACATTGTTTATGGTTGTGTAAAATCAACGAAATTCAGTGGATATGCCTTTTTATGTCATACCTGGGCCGCGATAACGTTCGATACAGGTGTTCCGGACCGGGTGATAAAATGCCGTATCACACAGGCTTCCAAGTTTTATAACACAGGCTTCCATCGAATGATTCGAACATACTCTGTGCACGCCGAGTGCGGTGCTGTCGAAAATTCGAATACCTGATTCGGAAGTTGGAATTGCTGTTGTACCAGTTTTTTGATTGAGGGCACCAAATTTTCTCAACTTCTGGCACATTTTGCATCGAAACATGTTTTTTCATGTGGTTATGACATAAATAAATTATTATAGCACAGTGTATTCCGCATCAACCTAGCTCCCTGGCCTCCCGCGGGTCGGATCTGGCTTTCGGCCGTCGGACGATCCTTCCTGCGATCGGGCTTGTACCTGGGGTGTTACGGAATACACCGTGTTGTATTCTATATGTACACTGTTTGTTGATTCTCTCAGTAAAATTGAAAAAAAAATGTCTTTTATTGTGATCCTTTAAGTCAAATACATGTATAGGAATCCCCATAGGCTGAAAACTGTGTTCTGCAACCTCAATACAACTAAAAATGACATTACGTATGACTATGAGAGGCCTAGGTGTTAACATTTCTAGTTCCTTCTTTTTTATCGCACAACAGAACAGAGATGGTCGATCCCAGCTGTGGAGGTTCTACGGAAGGTCTGCGTGCTGGACATCCTGGGAACGAGACTGAAGGTTTGTGCCCTGGACATCCTGGGAACGAGAGTAAAGGTCTGCGTTCTGACCATCCTGGGAACGAGAGTAAAGGTCTTGGTACTGGCCACCCTGGGAACGAGACTGAAGTTCTTGGCCCTGTCCACCCTGGGAAGGAGACCAGCAGCAGGGAGGGCCAGACAGCAGACGCGGGCCGGCAGCGGGACTGGGAAGAACCAGCTTCATGCCAGGAAACGTTCGATGGGAAGGTCAGGAAAACTGGCTCGTCATCACAGACAGAACAGACAGAAAGTTACAATACTGGGAAACCCTACATGTGTGGGGTGTGTGGAACTTTTGATGTGAAGATTGAGAAGACTGATTCCTTGTCCCCATGTATAGAGGAGGAAGCTCCACTTCAAAACAGGACAACAAACATGGGCGGACAGCGGGACAGGGGAGGGCGAGATTTGTGCCGGGAAACGTTTTATTGGGAGGTGCAGAAAACTGGCCCGTCATCACAGCTAGAACGGGGGGAAAGTCGCAATACTCAAAAGCCCTACATGTGTGGGGTATGTGGGTACAGGACAACTCAGAAGTCAGACCTATCTGAACATGTGAATACTCATAATCTCTTCAAGTGTGACCAGTGTGACTTTTCTGCTGCAGATAGATACACTTTTATCAGACATCTAAGAAAGCACAGTGGTGAGAAACCCTACATGTGTGGGGAGTGTGGGTTCAGGGCAGAACACAAGTCCGACTTATCCATACATATGAGAACCCACACAGGAGAGAAACCCTACAAGTGTGACCAGTGCAACTATTCCGCAGCAGGTAAATCCAATTTACAGCAACATCTAGCTGCAAAAC
This sequence comes from Branchiostoma floridae x Branchiostoma belcheri, assembly GCA_019207045.1. Classification (NCBI taxonomy): domain Eukaryota; kingdom Metazoa; phylum Chordata; class Leptocardii; order Amphioxiformes; family Branchiostomatidae; genus Branchiostoma; species Branchiostoma floridae x Branchiostoma belcheri. The sequence continues at coordinate 594,528 of CM033031.1, forward strand.
ACACTGGTGAGAAACCCTACATGTGTGGGGAGTGTGGGTACAGAGCAGCTCGGAAATCTACCTTATCTGAACATATGAGAACTCATACAGGTGAAAAACCCTACAAGTGTGACCAGTGTGACTATTCTGCAGCACAAAAATCTAATTTGGACCGACATCTAACAAAACACACCAGAGACAAACGCTAATGTGTGGGGAGTGTGGGTACAGAAAAACATACAAGTCACACCTGTCGAAACATATGAGAAAGGAGAAAAACCCTACAAGTGTGACCAGTGCGACTATTCTACAGCCCAAAAATGTGATTTGGACCGACATCTACGAGAACACACCGGTGAGAAACCCTACATGTGCGGGGAGTGTGGGTACAGGACTGATCTAAAAGCTATCATATCCAGACATATGAGAACTCATACTGGAGAGAAACCCTACATGTGCGGGTGTGGGTACAGGGCAGCTCGCAAGTCTGACTTATTCCGACACATGAGGACTCATACCAGTGAAAAACCCAACAAATGTGACCATTGTGACTTTCATGTCTCATTTGGATGCCACGTGAGAGAACATACCATGGAGAAACCCTGCATGTGTGATAAATGTGGGTACAGGGCAGCTAAAAAGGATGACTTGTCAGAACACATCAAAACTCACATTGCATAAAAAAACCTACAAGTGTGACCAGTGTGACTATTCTGCAGCACAGAAAGCCCCTTTGGACATCCATGTAACAAAACATACTTGTGAGAAGACCTACATGTGCGGGAGTGTGGGTACAGGGCAGCACACAAATTGTTAGTTTTAACTTTGAATCTTTATTCCCTTGTTACTGACATCTGACCCTTGGAACTGACATCTGACCCTTATTACTGACATCTGACCCTTGTTACTGACATCTGACCCTTGTAACTGACAGCTGACCCTTGTAACTAGCATTTGACCCTTATTACTGACATCTGACCCTTATTACTGACATCTGACCCTTATTACTGACATCTGACCCTTGTTACTGATGTCTGACCCTTATTACTGACATCTGACCCTTGTAACTGACATCTGACCCTTATTACAGGCATCTGGCCCTTATTACTGACATCTGACCCTTGTAACTGACATCTGACCCTTGTTACTGATATCTGACCCTTATTACTGACATCTGACCCTTATTACTGACATCTGACCCTTGGAACTGACATCTGACCCTTATTACTGACAGCTGACCCTTGTATCTAGCATCTGACCCTTATTACTGACATCTGACCCTTATTACTGACATCTGACCCTTATTACTGACATCTGACCCTTGTAACTGACATCTGACCCTTGTTACTGACATCTGACCCTTATTACTGACATCTGACCCTTGGAACTGACATCTGACCCTTATTACTGGCATCTGACCCTTGTTACTGACATCTGACCCTTGTTACTGACATCTGACCCTTGTTACTGACATCTGACCCTTGTTACTGACATCTGACCCTTGTTACTGACATCTGACCCTTGTTACTGACATTTGACCCTTGTTACTGATTTTTGTAGTACATGTACATGAAAAGTACATGATAGTACAAGATAGGATCAGTAAGTCCTTATGGAACGCCAAATAGATAAAAACTTTAGTCCTCCAACATGCTTCCCAGTCCTGGAGCATGTTTCATTGTTAAACTGTAGTTTTGAGTTTGCCTTGGAGAAAGATCTTAATACGTTGTTCTTGCAAAGAGTTAATTGGCCAATAATAGTGATGTGCAGAATAAATATTTGCATCAGTACAAAGCTTTATTTAAAGTCTTTCCTAGCATAAATCTAGAAAAAAAAACTCTTAGCTGACCAAGAATAGATGTTTTAGAGGATCTTACAAAATATTTGTATTTTATATATAAGGACAGGCTTTATTTAAGTCTTTATTAGCATGAATCTAGAATATAATGTAAGGCCACAGCAAATAAATTTTATGGATGACATCAGCGCGCGCATTAATTTTCGCCTGATTTCAGAAAAAAAAACAAGATTTTTTTCTTCTGCAGGGATGGTCAACATGACGATAAAGTACCAAAATGAGCAAATATGTTGTATCGTAGCCTAATAATTGTACTTGTATAAGTGACACTTGCGAGGTACCCAGGGCTGTAGTTGTAGAAATGAAACTTATTGGATAGTTGTAAAAGTGACACCAATATGGAAGCCATGAGTGTGGTTACCAACTTTGTTGGTGATGCCAGTCTACCACACTAGTGTCACTTTTACCACACCAGTACATGTCTTGAATACTGGAATGAATGCCTTGTTGGCTCAAATACCATGTTTTGTTCCTTTAATTCTTGTTACAACATTCATCACAACTTTATGGTGCCTATTTTTGAAAATGTAGCCATCTTTTTTTTCGCCCTATCGCACTATTTTTGCAGTCTGCAGAGGATGTCATCCATAAAATTTACTTGCTGTGGGCTAATGTAACATTTGTGTCTCTGTGAACTATTTGATATCCAGTATTAGCTCTAACACACATTTTTGACACACAAATATATATCCACTATTAAATGCACTACTTGTTACACGAATTATTGTATGCCATGATGTAATGTAGTCAGCAATGTGTAACGTTATATACAGTTGAATGTGGGGAGTTTTCTGCGAGTTTTAACAGTACTCGGCTTTATGGTTGAAACGAGTAACAATTTTTTCATAATCGCTCAGCAAATTGGGATGACTTTCGATACCGGTTTCCTTTTGTTAGTATCAACAATGCTATGTGAAAACATACTTTTTAACCATTAATATCTCTGAGCGCGAATTGTGGGGTACACTAACATTCATGTTCATTTATCAGTTTTGTTATACATTTGATATGAACGAGTCCTTTGATTGATTCTACCTTATTGTTATACTGTAAAAATAAGGGAGGGATTTGCGTACTGAATTCACGTGCAATTGTTACTTGAAGTGACAATTGCATATATTGAATACCTTGTGTCAATTAGCCCTTTTGGTAAGAACTTGCCAATAAACTTTCCATTGTATTGAATACATGAACCCATGTAACAGAAAGGGTAAAATCAGTGTATTGCAATCACGATTAACACTAATTCCTAACCTCAAAAAGAGACTTTGATAATGCAAGTAAGTATATAATAGGGCTGAGATCGCAATTTTGCTACACATTTATTCCTAGCGCAACTCCGTCGATCTGCGATCTGTTACTGAGGTCACGAGCTGAGGTAATCAGGTTTGCTTAAACTTTGACCTTTCATCTTCGCACAACCCCGGATGTGAAGACTGCAGTGTTTGTTCCAGTACGGAGACACGGTTTTTACGGTACTTCTAGACAACCCGGCGAGGTAAGAGTGTCGACCGACTTATGAAGTCTTTGTCCTTGTTTAAAGAGTCGTGAATGAAACTCTTTAGTTATCTTGAAGTTATAATTTGCGATTGTCTGCGGATGGGTGGGGAGGGGGGCAATGCTCGTGCACAGATATAGGACGTTCTTTCACAGAAGGGAAACATGTTGTTTTTGCTCACTTTCTTCTCCAATAAAATAGAAAATATGTACACATGTATCTTCAGAACAAGACCTTGGAATAAGCCCTTTCACAGAGACCAGAACGCGTGTGCGGCGACAGGAATTCTAGGTAATATATCAAAGGGTAAGGCCCCCAAATTGTCAACAGTTCTTGTCTCGACCATTGTTTCGATTTGCATACTGAGTAAGAATGTCATGACGGGTTTTGTTTTCAATTTCGGCCAGGGCCTTACCCTTACCTACTTTTGACATATTACCTAGAATTCCTGTCGCCGCACATGCGTTCTAACCTCTGTGAAAGGGCTTATAACTTGAAATTCAGCAAGTGGTATGTCGAAGCATAAGACACTGCACCTTGGTCATTCGGGGCAATATTATATACTATTTTCCTTCTATCGTTTCTTGTTCCTCTACAGAAATAGGAATGGCCAATCCCAGCTGTAGAGGTTCTACTGGAGGTTTGTGCCCTGGTTATCCTGGGAACGAGACTGGAGGTTTGCGTCCTGGCCACCCTGGGAACGAGACTGATGAGCGAAAGCCCTACAAGTGTGACCAGTGTGACTTTTCCGCACCACAGAAATCCCATTTGGACCAACATCTAACAAAAGACACCGGTGAGAAACCCTACATGTGTGGGGAGTGTGGGTACAGGACAGCTTACAAGTCTCACCTATCTGTACACATGAGAACCCATACAGGTGAGAAACCCTACACGTGTGACCAGTGTGATTATGCAGCAGCACGGAAATCCCATTTGGACCGACATGTAACAAAACACACCGGTGATAAGCCCTACATGTGTGGAGAGTGTGGTTACAGGGCAGCTCAGAAATCTACCTTATCTGACCATATGCGAACTCATACTGGTGAAAAATCATATAAGTGTGACCAGTGTGACTATTCTGCAGCACGGAAAGGCCATTTGGACTACCACCTAGCAAAACACACCGGTGACAAACCCTACATGTGTGGCGAGTGTGGGTACAGGGCAGCTCAGAAATATACCTTATCCCGACATATGAGAACTCATACCGGTAATAAACCCTACAAATGTGACCAGTGTGACTATTCTGCTGCACAGAAATCTACTTTGGACCAGCATCTAGCAAACCACACCGGTGAGAAGCCCTACATGTGTGGGGAGTGTGGGTACAGGACAGCTCGCAAGTTTAACTTATCCCTTCATATGAAAACTCATACCGGTGAAAACCCCTACAAATGTGACCAGTGTGACTATTCTGCTGCACAGAAATCTACTTTGGACCAGCATCTAGCAAAACACACTGGTGAGAAACCCTACATGTGTGGGGAGTGTGGGTACAGGACAGCTCGCAAGTCTGGCCTATCCAAACATGTGAGAACTCATACGGGTGAAAAACCCTACAAATGTGACCAGTGTGACTATTCTGCTGCACAGAAATCTACTTTGGACCAGCATCTAGCAAAACACACTGGTGAGAAACCCTACATGTGTGGGGAGTGTGGGTACAGGACAGCTCGCAAGTCTGGCCTATCCAAACATATGAGAACTCATACGGGTGAAAAACCCTACAAGTGTGACCAGTGTGACTATTCTGCTGCACATAAATCCAGTTTAGTTATTCATCTAGCAATACACACAGGAGATAAACCCTACAAGTGTGACCAGTGTGACTATTCTGCAACACGGAAATTCACCTTAGAGCTACATCTAAGAAAGCACACTGGAGAGAAACCCTACATGTGTGGGGAGTGTTGGTACAGGACAGCTCAGAAATCTGACTTATCCAAACATATGATTACTCACACAGGAGAAAAACCCTTCAAGTGTAACCAGTGTGACTTTTCTACAGGGCGTAAGTCCAGTTTGGACATACATCTAGCAAAACACACTGGTAAGAAACCCTTCAAGTGTGGCCAGTGTGACTATTCTGCAGTACAAAAATCTGATTTGGTCCGACATCTAAGAAAACACACCGGTGAGAAACCCTACATGTGTGGGGAGTGTGGGTACAGGACAAGTCAGAGGTCAGACCTATCGAAACATATGCGAACTCACACAGGAGAAAAACCCTACAATTGTGACTAGTGTGACTATTCTTCAGGACGCGAGTCCAGTTTGGACATTCATCTAGCAAAATACACCGGTTAAAAACCCTACAAGTGTGGGGGTGTGGATACAGGACACATGAAAGGTCTAAGCTAGCCAGACATATGAAAATCCACACAGCAGAAAAAAAAACTACAAGTGTGATTTTAAAAAGTTATTCAGAAGATACCTTGTAACCAGAGGCTGAATTGTGTATTGCTTACAATCACCACCTGCACATATAACGTTACGTGTGGAATGCGCGCATTTAAATAGAATATGATAGATACCTATGTATTATTGTATGAGTAAAACTATATCTATGTATTGCCTTGTACCTTGTACCTTGGTCCCTTAACCCAGTATTCCCGGGTCGTGGGGGCGCTGCATGGTGGCACTGTGAGTCAGATTCCTCCATCCCATTTGGTCCTGCGTCAGCGGGAGGGACGCTGCAAAGCTCTTTCCTGTCCATTCCTTATGTATTATTGTATGAATAAAACTGACACATCAACATCATTAAAGCACCAAACTAGGGGACGAGGGGTTGTGCTTCTCACATAAAATTTCTGTACACTACAATGATTGATTAAAGATTAGCAAGTAATGCAAGCATTGAAATCTGGTACGTATGTATTTGAATATAACTGTGAAATAAATGTCATCATTCCACCTGTTACTAGGGGACGGTGTCACATTTCCAAACCGGGGCCCGGCCGGGTTGTTTGCGGACACAAACATGTTGATCACGGAGTATACACAAAATATATGCTGATGACTATTTTTTACGTCCTTCTGTCTTTTATATTGTACTTTTCCGAAAGATGCCCGACCGGACCCCTGTTTGTAAATAAGACCGGTAGCAGAAACTGTTTATTTCATGACATCTGCTACTCTCCAAGCAGAGGTTGAGTCGCGAAGACATACTAGTAGTATTATATTAGTCTGGAAATTTACTGGTCCGCTCCTTTTACGTACGAGGAGCGGACCAGTAAATTTCCCGACTATATCTTCGCGGCTCAACCTCTGCTTGGAGAGTAGACATCTGCACAGATCACATATTAAGGATAATTGACCTGTCAACATATCAGATGACAGCATCGAGATACAGAAATCTTTATTGACACGACAAAAGCAGCGACTTTCGTAAGGTCTATAACAACTACTTACGGTACAACTAAACAGACATCTACAAATATCTATAGATATGAATAAGTCAACATATTGGGTCTAGAATGTCATTTACACAATTAGTTCTATGGTATAAACATTCTTGGATATATGTATATATATATGATTGACAGGACAGCGGCCAAAATTGCATTTGTCGATGAAGGTTAGACATCCAGGTAACAACCTACGCCAAATAGCAGCTACTAGGTGTGCTGTAAAGGTGTCACAGCGGAGGGGCGACATCCCTAGCGTTTTCGCCCCCCTTTAGCGTTTTCCCCCTTAAGAACATTGCTTCTCGGAGGGTTTTCAAGAGCAACTGGTTACTACGTATTAGGTGCGCTACCTGGTACTAAACTGCACCTGGGAAGTAACGTATATGGTGTGTTACCTGGTACCTATATGGCACCGTATTACCTGAAGATGTTATACCTCGAAAGTCGATACTATATGGTTCGGTGCAAACAAGCCATTGAAATGAAAAAGACACTTTTTTTGCAGCTGAGGTGGCATAAAAAGACAGCGCTATCGTGAACGTATAAATCAACACCGTCTACGGTACGGAATAAGTCAGCAATATGTTTTCAATTTGTCACAGTATTTTCTATCTTGTGCACTAACAAAAACAAAAGTGAATAATAGTGAGAGTGCCCAGGGGAGTGATCATATGTGTGTGAATGTGTGTGTGTGTGCGTGTGTGAGAGTGAAATAGACCATTTATGCACAAAAAAGGGGCTGAGAGATAATATTTTTTTGTGTTAGCTCCCAAAGAAGTGGGGAGGGGCTTAGCACGAGCATTCGACGATTTCATCGATAGTTCTTACGTACGTTTGAATGGATTTGTTTGATCTTCTACCTCCCAGCTCAGAATAACGTTTTTCCTAGAAAATTAGTCTGCCACATGCAGAACAACAAAATGCCATTCGCACCACCTGATGCCACGTCATCCCTCCAAATGAATGCAAATGTGGCCTTACGTCGACAGACTAATCAAGGTATTATTTGCTACGTCAATACATTTTCACAGTTATTTATTGCGCAACGGTTGTCTGTACAGTACGGTCCAGATGTACGAGCAAGCAGAGCCGGTCCGGTCCCCTTTCTCGCGTCCTGACCGCGGCGAAACCAGCCGGCCGCCGCCAAAAGGCGCCTCTGACAAGCGGCAACAAGACAAAGGAGCTTCTCCAAATACATACGCAGAAGCAGAGAGAGTGTACTACACAATCAAGGATCAAGATCTGCCGCCGTCTTTGCATGGGATGGGGCAGCAGCAGGAGTCACCCCAGGGAGAGGTGGGAACCAGCGGGCCGCAGCCCCAACCCCCTCCTGTCCACCAGGGTGTTTCCCGCGGGCGTGTCCGCCATGGCAACGGGGCTGACAAGTCGCAAGAAGAGCAAGAAACGGCTTCACACACGTACGAAGGCCACGCAACGTACACGTCTGCAGGTAGCCGACATGTTTGTTACTTGCCATTTTCAGTATTTCTAGTATGAATACATTTTGTTTCGCAAAACAAGCAGAAAGTTTTCAAGAGGAAAATCTATGGTCATATTTGGACTGTTCATAGCATGGCTTGTGAAACTAGATAAACATAAGGATTGCAAATTCTGGGAGTGGACACATAAGTGCGTATGCATATACACGCCCGTATGGCTTACGTGTTTGTATTCTTTTGGTTGAGATACTGTTTGGGGGAGGGGGGCGTTTTTATTTCACTTTTATTGTGCAGCCTAGTATCGAAACAAAAATGACATTGTGGGTCACAAATTTTATCGTATTCAAAAAATGTAAACACGGAACACATCCCTATTTAGATATCCGTCTCGTGTGCCAACTTGCTAAGGCTTAGGTCCCGGTTGGAAAAGCGGCTGTTTTTAGCACTTGCGGGCGTGGCCCCCACATAGCCTGATGTCATTTTGTTAAAATTTTGTTTGTTATTCATTCATTTATTGATCTGAGTCAATATGTAGACGTTAACGCCATGGCAAATTCTACAGACCGCACGTACTCGCGTGAAGCAAGCGGCCGCGGTGCTCTCTGTAGCTTCATCCGCTCCCACCGCAGCTGCATCGCCGCCGGCATTGCCGTACTGATCGCTGTAGGACTAGCTTCTCTGACGTTCATCAATAAAGAGGTAAACACTCTTGCACTGTGAATACTGTTGTCTAAATTTTAGCATACTTTCTTTAACGTTTTACTCGAGAGGCTAACTAGACAGAACATCCTTTTGTTTTTCCTTAACATTTTCTCAAGTTTGGTATTCTGACAAACGTTCTAGGAAATATCCCAATTGTCCACCACTGTTGACGCCTTGAAGCGCGACCAAGACGACATAACCCAACTGTCAGACACTGTTGACGCCTTGAAGCGCGACCAAGACGACATGTCCACCACTGTTGACGCCTTGAAGCGCGACCAAGACGACATGTCCACCGCTGTTGACGCCTTGAAGCGCGACCAAGACATGTCCATCACTGTTGACGCCTTGAAGCACGACCAAGACAACATTTCCATCACTGTTGACGCATTGAAGCGCGACCAAGACGACATGTCCACCGCTGTTGACGCCTTGAAGCGTGACCAAGACGACATGTCCACCACTGTTGACGCCTTGAAGCGCGACCAAGACGACATGTCCACCACTGTTGACGCCTTGAAGCGCGACCAAGACGACATGTCCACCGCTGTTGACGCCTTGAAGCGCGACCAAGACATGTCCATCACTGTTGACGCCTTGAAGCACGACCAAGACAACATTTCCATCACTGTTGACGCCTTGAAGCGCGACCAAGACGACATGTCCACCGCTGTTGACGCCTTGAAGCGCGACCAAGACATGTCCATCACTGTTGACGCCTTGAAGCGCGACCAAGACATGTCCACCACTGTTGACGCCTTGAAGCACGACCAAGACGACATGTCCACCACTGTTGACGCCTTGAAGCGCGACCAAGACGACATGTCCACCGCTGTTGACGCCTTGAAGCGCGACCAAGACATGTCCATCACTGTTGACGCCTTGAAGCGCGACCAAGACGACATGTCCAACACTGTTGACGCCTTGAAGCGCGACCATGACGACATGTCCAACACTGTTGAAGCCTTGAAGCGCGACCAAGACGACATACTCAAACTTTCCGCCACTGTTGACGCCTTGAAGCGCGACCAAGGCGACATGCGCCACCTTTCTGCCACTGCTGACGCCTTGAAGCGCGACCAGGACAACATGCACCAACTGTCCGCTACTGTTGACGCCTTGAAGCGCAACCAAGACGACATATCCACCAATGTTGACGCCTTAAAGCGCGACCAAGGCGACATACGCCATCTTTCTGCCACTGTTGACGCCTTGAAGCGCGACCAAGACATGCGCCAAATGTCCGCTACTGTTGACGGCTTGAAGCGTGACCAAGACGACATGTCCACCACTGTTGACGCCTTGAAGGGCGATCTGGACAAGGAGCGAAACCGAATCGCCACTTTGGAGCAGCGTCTTGACGAGATGAGCAAGACGTCAGGTAATTTTGTTACCGGTATGCGTTGTTGTGTATACTATTAAGATGGTGAATTAGAAAATACCATTAGTTTAAAAAAAGGAAATTTGGTGTCACCATTATTAGTATAAAACAAAACATATTTGGCATTGATAATCATATTATGTCATATCTGTAACGCGAAAACGTTCGATATGGGTGTTCCGGACCGGGTCGTATCTTCCGTATCGCACAGGTTCGAAAGGTGTATCACACAGTAAAAGTAAATCGAATCATTTCGAGTGGGCCGATATATATATAAGAGAGAGAGAGAGAGAGAGAGAGAGAGAGAGAGAGAGTTACGCTGGTATTCTGATGAAGCATATCTAATAAAGTGTCAAGTGGTATCTTTTCAATATCTCCTATGTTATACGGTATACTTTAGTCAGACTGTTATTGTAAAAATTGTTTTCCAGAATCTTGTCCTACAGGCTACACAGAGTTCCATGGAATCTGCTACAAGGCCTTCGACACAGCCAAGAACTTCAGCGATGCGGCCACGGCCTGTGGTGAAGACGGCGGCACCCTCGCCATACCCCGAGACGCTGAGATCAACGCCTTCCTGATCTCCTTGTACAAGTCCGTGAGCGGCAATGGTGCCTTCTGGTTCGGCCTGCACTATCGGCGCCAAGAGGGACGCTTCGAGTGGGTGGATGGTTCTGAACTTGGGACGTACAACTCCTGGAGTGCGGGACAACCAAATAACTATGGGGGCAGCTGCGTTCTTTACTCCGCAAACTGGAAAGACACCTGGGCCGACGTCTCATGCGACACGGACGTTCGCTTCATATGCCAGGCTGTCCCAGGTACTTCTTATAACCATACCGTTTCCTGACCATTCTTTCTAGAAAACATGGCACAAGTCTCCATCAGACTAATCACGTTAGACCATTGATGATTACAAACCATTTCAAAACACATCACTCCATATCTCATGTCTGTTGTTTGTTTTCAGGACGACCCTAGACAACAGGCTGAACTATCTCCACCACTGTAACCGGCCCTCCGGACATCTGCAGTAAAACTTGCCAGTAAAACGATAAATATGAAAATGTAGCAATTGGTCAAAACACTCACTTTAAACAGCACTTTGTATAAGGTTGTTGTGTAGTAAAATAACGCACGAGAAAGGGTGAATACGCACCAAAGCAATGAATCAGTACTAAGTTCAAGTTTAGACACGCCTCACTTTTCATGTATATATTGCAGAGAACGTACTTACATTTTTGGCACGTAGCCAAAATGTTTTTTACTTAGGGATCACTCTAGATGTAGAAAGCTCCTTGTTTCCGTATCAAATCCATGATTTTTTTTCTTTACATAGATTTCAGCTTTGCTAAGAATCATATATCTTACCCCAGGTTCTTGTTTGGATTGTTCATGCCTGCCGTTGTACATATGGATAAAGCAATGGGCCCAAAGAACATGTTGTTTTACAGGTTTGTTGAGTAGTAAAATAACACATGAGAAATGGTGAATGCCATGATGCATTACTTTGCAATGGTAGACACGCCTCAGTTCTTATTTATATATTGTAACCATATAATTTGCCCTTAGCCAGAATGTTTTGTTTAACATAGGGAAGTTTAGAAAGTGCAAATTGTAGTTTGACAGTGTCAAATGCATTACTACTTCTTAAATAAACGTTTCCTGACAACAGGGAACACAGGCAAAATACAAGCGCTTAAAACTTGCAACTTCATTGTTTTCACAGTAGACTGACTCTTTGTTGTTGTAGTAAACGAGGAAAATGCGTAATGCCATAACAACCTAGTATTCATTGATGGAAGCTCCTTTAACAATAATCTTTATAATAGCTGGAATACTGTGCTCATGTAAGCCTAAACCACTGAAGAAGCCATATTGGTGAAGCCGATCTGTACATGTGTGACACTAAATTAAAGTTACCAACAGGAACTGTGGCTCCGGCTGTCTTAGTGAGGGGTGACTGTGGTGAGAAAGATGTCGGTTAGCGTGAGGATCAGTCCGCTCCATATATGAATAATTGTCCATCGTTTCGACACTGACCATTAATATGTTGTACCCAAAACTGTGCTCCACTCATGGCGTCTTTCTCTTTACCAAGGCAGCCCGGACACACGTAAGTCCAGCTGTTTTAGAACAAATCCTTCATTCTTGTTCTACCATTGAGAATTTGCTTCTTTTGCTGCAAAAGATGCTTTTACAAAACTCCAGCCAGCAGACGGCTCCCCCTGGCGCCCAGGGTTATATTGCACCGTTAGGTAATCCCCACACTTTACAGCATTTTGACATGAAAATAGAATCTATAAAAAGCCTACAATGTGATAATGTCTTCTAATTCTAGTGGAAGTTAGTGCGCGTTTTAAAAAATTTCTTGATGATTTACAGCATTTTACCCTTTCTGCTACATATTCAATACGTCACCGTCTTCGAATGGTTAACACCCAGGCGAGGGAACTGGAAAGACAGGTTTGCAACACTTAAAGGATTAAAGTCTTTCACCTTCGGAAAACCCCGGATGTGTCGAGTTGGCGTTCTGTTCCGCTGTTCCTGCCTCTAGTACGTCAGAGACACGATTTTTACGATACTTCTACACAACACGGACCAGGTAAGAGTGTTAATCGACCCATGAAGTCTTTGTGTTTGTTGAAAGAGTCGTGATTGTAAACCCCTTTATCTATCTTGCAGATACTTCGTGATCTTCTGTGAATGGGCGGTGGGGGGTGGGGCGGTGCTCTGTCTGTTTAAACCTTTATTTATTCATGAAAGCTCAACTCGTCCGGCAGGGTGCTTTTCATTGAGGTCATGAGGGAAGAGGCAAGAGTCAGACATAGTATATAACAGCAAGGAGGTTAAAAAAAACAACCTCCTTGATAACAGAGATACAGTTACATCGTTTAGAGTCCTTCATATAACGTTAAGCCCTATAAGTCTATATACACAATGTTTTACATACATACAAAGAAATTGACGAATTTGGGCTCGGAATAAATGTGTAGTAAAGTCGTGGTCTTAACGGGATTATATCTTCATCGCATTATCTATGTCTTCTAATTCTAGTGGAAATAACTGCGTTTTTTTTTTTTTAATTTCTTGATGATTTACAGCATTTTACCCTTTCTGCTACATATTCAATATGTCGCTGTCTTCGAATGGTTAACGCCCAGGCGAGTGAACTGGAAAGACAGGTTTGCAACACTTAAAGGATTAAAGTCTTTCACCTTCGGAAAACCCCGGATGTGTCGAGTTGGCGTTCTGTTCCACTGTTCCTGCCTCTAGTACGTCGGAAACACGATTTTTACGATACTTCTACACAACACGGACCAGGTAAGAGTGTTAATCGACCCATGAAGTCTTTGTTGAAAGAGTCGTGATTGTAACCCCCTTTATCGAGGGTCTGCATGCTCTTTTACGTATTAAAGGCGTAGGCAGCCTATTTTATTTCCCGTAATTCGTAGTAAGAACCATCTTATCTACGTAATTCGTAGCGAGGTGACCAAATTTAACGTAATTGCCTTCCTTGATTTAGCGTAATACGTAGGGGGCTCTTCTGAATTCAGCGTAAATCGTTGTAGGGACACCCCATGCAGACCCTCTTAAACTATCTTGCAGATACTCCATGATCTTCCGTGAATGGGTGGTGGGGGGTGGGCGGTGCTCTGTCTGTTTAAACCTTATTTATTCATGAAAGATCAACTCGTCCGGCAGGGTGCTTTAGATTGAGGTCATGAGGGAAGAGGCAAGAGTCAGACATAGTATATAACAGCAAGGAGGTTAAAAAAACAATCTCCTTGATAACAGAGATACAGTTACATCGTTTAGAGTCCTTCATATAACTTTAAGTCCTATAAGTCTATATACACAGTTTTTACATAAATACAAAGAAAGAAACTGTTTGATTCAAGTTCGTTCATTTGGCCGTTCCCATTACTTTAAGAGTTTCTGTGCACTGAGACGTTCCAAGGTTTTAGGACTCAGTATATGTGACCTTTGGAGACAACACAGGGGTAGAAGATGTCCCACATATTCCCATTGTAAAGAGGGCGAAAATATTTTTAAAAGTAGATTTTTGGGGGGCGGGGGTCTGTTATTTTGTAGATAGTACTAGTATTCTCTACTTCAACACATATTGGTGCCGTGCTTCATAGACTTAGATAGAGGCAACCTACAACAAATTACAATGAGCCAAATGGCTAAGGATATGAGTATTGTGCTTAAGATGTTCTCGTTCGCGACTTAATTGGTGCCAGTATGTGTACATTATCGTTGTTTTATTATCTGTACTCGGAGTCTGATTTTAACAATTGCACTGCTGATGTTTGTAAAAAATCAACCCAGTGGACATGCTCTAAACATTTAACACTGCGAGCTGATTCTCAAGAAAATTGAAAAAGAAAATACATGTGTGTGTAAAAACACTGTGTATATATATTTTATCCGCGTCAACACCAGTCACCTTGTGATCCTTTAAATGTAGGAATTCTCAAAGGCCGAAAAATGTGTTCTGCAACCTCAGCAAAGCTGAAAATGACATTACGAGTGGTCTAGAACAGCCAAAGAAGAAAGAAGGGACAGAACAAGAGTTGCTGGTCACCATTAAATGTGTTGCATAAGAATAAACCAAATAGAGGTTTGTAAGGCTAAACTATGTGAAAGTAAACATGATATATTTCCGTACAAATGTAACATCTATAGTTTCTTATGTTGTTTGTTATCGCACAACAGAAGAGAGATGGCCAATCCCAGCTGTAGAGGCTCTACTGCAGGTCTGCTTGCGAAACGTCCTGGGAACGAGACTTACGGTCTGTATTCTGGCCATCCTGGGAACGAGACTTACGGTCTGTATTCTGGCCATCCTGGGAACGAGACGTACGGTCTGTATTCTGGCCACCCTGGGAACGAGACTTATGGTCGGTATTCTGGCCACCCTGGGAACGAGACTAACGGTCTGTATTCTGGCCACCCTGGGAACGAGACTTACGGTTTGTATTCTGGCCACCCTAGGAACGAGACTTACGGTCTGTATTCTGGCCACCCTGGGAACGAGACTTATGGTCGGTATTCTGGCCACCCTGGGAACGAGACTAACGGTCTGTATTCTGGCCACCCTGGGAACGAGACTTACGGTTTGTATCCTGGCCACCCTAGGAACGAGACTTACGGTCTGTATTCTGGCCACCCTAGGAACGAGACTTACGGTTTGTATTCTGGCCACCCTAGGAACGAGACTTACGGTCTGTATTCTGGCCACCCTAGGAACGAGACTTACGGTCTGTATTCTGGCCACCCTGGGAACGGGACTCAATGTCTGTATTCTGGCCACCCTGGGAACGAGACTGAAGGTCTGTATTCTGGCCACCCTGGAAACGAGACTGGAGGTCTGTATTTTGGCCACCCTGCGAACGAGAATGAGGGTCTGTACTCTGGCCATATTGGGAACGAGAATGAGGGTCTGTATTATCTAAAACCCTACATGTGTGGGGTGTGTGGGTACAGGACAGCACAGAAGTCAGACCTGTCCGAACATGTGAGAGCTCATAATCTCTTCAAGTGTGACCTGTGTGACTTTTTTGCTGCAGAAAAATCCACTTTGGACCTACACCTAACATATCACACAGGAGAGAAACCCTACATGTGTGGGGAGAGTGGGTACCGGACAGTAAAGAAGTCTCACCTAAAAGAAAAACCCTACATGTGTGACCAATGTGACTATTCTGCAGCTATGAAATCCCATTTGGACCAACATCTAATAAAACACACCGGTGAGAAACCCTATATGTGTGGGGAATGTGGGTACAGGACAACTCGCAAGTTTGACCTATCCCGACACATGAGAACCCACACAGCAGAGAAACCCTACAAGTGTGGCCAGTGCGACTATGCGGCAAAATGGAAGTCAGACCTATCCATACATTTAAGAATCCACACAGGAGAAAAACCCTACAAGTGCAACCGTTGTGACTATTCTGCTGCACGAAAGTCCAGTTTGGACCTACATCTAACAAAACACACCGGTGAGAAACCCTACATGTGTGGGGAGTGTGGGTACAGGGCAGGGCTGAAGTCATGCCTTACCAAACATATGAAAATCCATTCAGGTGAAAAACCCTACAAGTGTGACCAATGTGACTATTCTGCAGTACAGAAAACCTCTTTGGACTTTCATCTAGCAAAACACACTGGAGAGAAACCCTACATGTGTGGGGAGTGTGGGTACAGGGGTGGACTGAAGTCATCCCTTACCAAACATATGAAAATCCATTCAGGTGAAAAACCATACAAGTGTGACCAGTGTGACTATTCTGCAGTACAGAAAACCTCTTTGGACTTTCATCTAGCAAAACACACTGGAGAGAAACCCTACATGTGTGGGGAGTGTGGATACAGGGCAGGGCTGAAGTCTTCCCTCTTCAAACATATGAAAACTCATTCAGGTGAAAAACCCTTTAAGTGTGACCAATGTGACTATTCTGCATTACAAAAGTCATCCCTCTCAGATCATGTAAGAACTCATACAGGAGAAAAACCCTACAAGTGTGACCAGTGTGACTATTCTGTAGCACACAAATCCAATTTGGCCCAACATTTATTGAAACACACCGGAGAGAAGCCCTACATGTGTGGGGAGTGTGGGTTCAGGGCACGACAGAAGGGATCCCTATTGAGACATATGCGAACTCATACAGGAGAAAGGCCCTACAAGTGTGACCAGTGCGACTATTCTGCAGCAGAGAAATACAATTTGGTCGAACATCTAAGAAAGCACACTGGAGAGAAACCCTACATGTGTGGGGAGTGTGGGTACAGGACAGCTCACAAGTCTAACTTATCCGCACATATGAGAACCCACACAGGAGAAAAACCCAACTAACCATTTATATCTCCAAACACGACTAGTAGTATACACTAACATGTTATGTTTATTCTTCAGTTTCGAGAAATAAATGTTTCCATTAGACGAATGAATAATTTTGATTGATTCTATGGTATACGCTTCTGTTGTACTTTAAGAACATTTGCGTAAATTATACTGTGAACCACCCTGACAATGTAGCAGAAAGTTAAAAATGCTGTAAATCATTAAGAATTAAAAAAAAAACACTTCCACCAAAAAATAGAAGACACAAATAATGCGAAGAAAATATAATCCTGTTGAGATGACGGTTTTACTAATAACTAGAGTTCTCATACCTCCATGAAATATTTAGAGCTTTTGTAAATTGTATGCAAATGACTTACTCTTTTACATGATTTATGCATGGCGATTTTCATCATTAATACATTTTGTACACTTGCCACAAATAAAAAACTTCTACCCGGTTTTGCAATTTTTTTATATATTATGCAAATCAGTTGCTCATTTGCATAATTGGTATCTGCTTATGTTCCACTTATCATTTATATGTGTTACATTTATTGAAGTCCAGTAATTGAAAACAAGGGAATTATACCATTTCCTAATTAATTATGCAAATTAAGCCATCATTTCCATAATATGTATATCATTATGAACAAATTTGCCTAATCTACCTGCATTCTTAAAATGATGGCAATCTGTCGTTCCTTTCTTCAGTTATGCTATTTGGAGTATCTTGACAAAAACGCCCCTGCAGTTCCTAAACTAAATGTTAGGGGGCTGAAACTTGCCCCACTTTGTCATGACGCTAAAAGCTATCTACTAATCACATCATGTCCGGGACAAGAGATACATCGACAAAATTGCTATAATAGAATATTCTCATTAAGTATGAAAATGTATTTATTTTTCACAATTAGTATCTTATCTTACACAACATTGTCTAAGGTACGTACATACCAGAAATCATAAAATCCGTTCTTCGCTTCTTGAGTTATCCTCTTCAGCGTTTTTTGTTTACAAAATATGCCCCTGCTAGTCCAAAACTAGCCGCTAGGGGGGCCAAACTATGTCACTTCTTCCTAGGCACAAGAGCTATTTAACATTCAAAAATCGTGACCATAGCGTGTTCAGAACACGAAACAGCAAAACCGGAAGTTGCGTTGCAGTAGAGAGGAAAGCCGCTAGTAGGCCCCTAATCTTATCCAGCTTTCATCACACCCTTCCAACACACCCAGTATAAAACCAATCCACCTAGCCTTTCTTGAGTTATCTTGTGAACACACAGATAGACATACAGACAGACTAACGCTAGTGAAATATAACCTCCTTGACATTTCATGGAGGTAAATACTACACATTTATTGCTAGCGCGTCTCCGTCCATCTGCGATCGGTTACCGAGTGAATGGGTAATCAGGCTTGTAACACTTTGACCTTTCACCTTCAGAAGATCCCGGATGTGGCGAGTTAGTGTTCTGTTCCGTGGTGCCTGCCTCTAATACGCCAGAGACACGAGTTTTACGATCCTTCTACTCAACACGGACCAGGTAAGAGTGTCGACCGACACATGAAGTCTTTGCTTAAGGAGTGAAATCCTGGCGTGGGCGTCTGAGGATGGGTAGGGAGGGGGTAATGTGGGGAGGGGGGCAATGCTCTGTGGATATGCATTTCCAAGATCAAGACACCTGAATACTAGAGGCTTAGGACGTAACTAGAGGAGCTGGTCACCATATATATGAATGTGTTTGAGTAAGAATAAACTGAGCAGTAGTTTGGTAGCCTAGACCATGAATAAACACTAACAATAAACATCATGCTTATAAATATTGATACCAATTTACTTCGATGAAGTCTTCGTAACCAGGGATGGGGGTTAGGGAACATTCTAGGGAATGGCATGGCTCATATCTCATCAGGGGTCACTACAGATGCGCGGGAGAGAAACAGATTCACAGGAGAGAAACAGATGCGCAGGAGAGAAACAGATGCGCGGGAGAGAAACAGATGCGCAAGAGAGAAACAGATGGGTGGGTGAGAAACAGATGCGCAAGAGAGAAACAGATGGGTGGGAGAGAAACAGATGCGTGGGAGAGAAACAGATGCGCAGGAGAGAAACAGGTGCGTGGGAGAGAAACAGATGCGCAAGAGAGAAACAGGTGCGCGGGAGAGAAACAGATGCGCAGGAGAGAAACAGATGCGCAGGAGAGAAACAGATGCGCAAGAAAGAAACAGATGCGCAAGAGAGAAACAGATGCGCAGGAGAGAAACAGATGCGCAGGAGAGAAACAGATGCGCAGGAGAGAAAAAGATGCGCAAGAGAGAAACAGATGCGCAGGAGAGAAACAGATGCGCAGGAGAGAAACAGATGCGCAGGAGAGAAAGAGATGCTCGAGAGAGAAACAGATGCGCAAGAAAGAAACAGATGCGCAAGAGAGAAACAGATGCGCAGGAGAGAAACAGATGCGCAGGAGAGAAACAGATGCGCAGGAGAGAAACAGATGCTCGAGAGAGAAAACAGATGCGCAAGAAAGAAACAGATGCGCAAGAGAGAAACAGATGCGCAGGAGAGAACAGATGCGCAAGAGAGAAACAGATGCGCAGGAGAGAAACAGATGCGCAGGAGAGAAACAGATGTGCAAGAGAGAAACAGATGCGCAGGAGAGAAACAGATGCGTCGGAGAGAAACAGATGCGCAAAAGAGAAACAGATGTGCGAGAGAGAAACAGATGCGCAGGAGAGAAACAGATGCGCAGGAGAAACAGATGCGCGGGAGAGAAACAGATGCGCAAGAGAGAAACAGATGCACAAGAGAGAAACAGATGCGCAAGAGAGAAACAGATGCGCAGGAGAGAAACAGATGCGCAGGAGAGAGAAACAGATGCGCAGGAGAGAACAGATGCGCAAGAGAGAAACAGATGCGCGGGAGAGAAACAGATGCACAGGAGAGAAACAGATGCGCAGGAGAGAAACAGATATGCAAGAGAGAAACAGATGCGCAAGAGAGAAACAGATGCGCGGAAGAGAAACAGATGCGCAGGAGAGAAACAGATGCGCAGGAGAGAAACAGATGCGCAGGAGAGAAACAGATGTGCAAGAGAGAAACAGATGGGTGGGAGAGAAACAGATGCGTGAGAGAGAAACAGATGCGCAGGAGAAACAGATGCGCGGGAGAGAAACAGATGCGCGGGAGAGCAACAGATGCGCAGGAGAGAAACAGATGCGCAGGAGAGAAACAGATGTGCAAGAGAGAAACAGATGCGCAGGAGAGAAACAGATGCGTCAGAGGGAAACAGATGCGTCAGAGAGAAACAGATGCACAAAAGAGAAACAGATGCGCGAGAGAGAAATAGATGCGCAGGAGAGAAACAGATGCGCAGGAGAAACAGATGTTTGGGAGAGAAATAGATGCGTAGGAGAGAAATAGGTACGCAGGAGAGAAACAGATGCCCAAGAGAGAAACAGATGCACAGGAGAGAAACAGATGCGCAAGAGAGAAACAGATGGGTGGGAGAGAAACAGATGCCTGGGAGAGAAACAGGTGCGCGAGAGAGAAACAGATGCGTGGGAAAGAAAGAGATGCACAAGGGAGAAATAGGTGTGCGGGAGAGAAACAGATGCGCGGGGAGAGAAACAGGTGCGCAGGAGAGAAACAGATGCGCAAGAGAGAAACAGATGCGCAAGAGAGAAACAGATGCGCGGGAGAGAAAACAGATGCGCAGGAGAGAAACAGATGCGCGGGAGAGAAACAGGTGCTCAAGAGAGAAACAGATGCGCAAGAGAGAAACAGATGCGCGGGAGAGAAACAGGTGCGCAGGAGAGAAACAGATGCGCAGGAGAGAAACAGATGCGCAGGAGAGAAACAGATGCGCAAGAGAGAAAGAGATGCGCGGGAGAGAAACAGATGCGTCGGAGAGAAACAGATGCGCGGGAGAGAAACAGATGCGCAGGAGAGAAACAGATGCGCAGGAGAGAAACAGATGCTCGAGAGAGAAACAGATGCGCAAGAAAGAAACAGATGCGCAAGAGAGAAACAGATGCGCAGGAGAGAAACAGATGCGCAAGAGAGAAACAGATGCGCAGGAGAGAAACAGATGCGCAGGAGAGAAACAGATGTGCAAGAGAGAAACAGATGCGCAGGAGAGAAACAGATGCGTCGGAGAGAAACAGATGCGCAAAAGAGAAACAGATGTGCGAGAGAGAAACAGATGCGCAGGAGAGAAAACAGATGCGCAGGGAGAAACAGATGCGCGGGAGAGAAACAGATGCGCATGAGAGAAACAGATGCACGGGAGAGAAACAGATGCGCAAGAGAGAAACAGATGGGTGGGAGAGTAACAGATGCGTGGGAGAGAAACAGATGCGCAGGAGAGAAACAGATGCACAGGAGAGAAACAGATGCGCAAGAGAGAAACAGATGCGCAAGAAAGAAACAGATGCGCAAGAGAGAAACAGATGCGCAGGAGAGAAACAGATGCGCAGGAGAGAAACAGATGCGCAGGAGAGAAAAAGATGCGCAAGAGAGAAACAGATGCGCAGGAGAGAAAAGATGCGCAGGAGAGAAACAGATGCGCAGGAGAGAAAGAGATGCTCGAGAGAGAAACAGATGCGCAAGAAAGAAACAGATGCGCAAGAGAGAAACAGATGCGCAGGAGAGAAACAGATGCGCAGGAGAGAAACAGATGCGCAGGAGAGAAACAGATGCTCGAGAGAGAAACAGATGCGCAAGAAAGAAACAGATGCGCAAGAGAGAAACAGATGCGCAGGAGAGAAACAGATGCGCAAGAGAGAAACAGATGCGCAGGAGAGAAACAGATGCGCAGGAGAGAAACAGATGTGCAAGAGAGAAACAGATGCGCAGGAGAGAAACAGATGCGTCGGAGAGAAACAGATGCGCAAAAGAGAAACAGATGTGCGAGAGAGAAACAGATGCGCAGGAGAGAAACAGATGCGCAGGAGAAACAGATGCGCGGGAGAGAAACAGATGCGCAAGAGAGAAACAGATGCACAAGAGAGAAACAGATGCGCAAGAGAGAAACAGATGCGCAGGAGAGAAACAGATGCGCAGGAGAGAAACAGATGCGCAGGAGAGAAACAGATGCGCAAGAGAGAAACAGATGCGCGGGAGAGAAACAGATGCACAGGAGAGAAACAGATGCGCAGGAGAGAAACAGATATGCAAGAGAGAAACAGATGCGCAAGAGAGAAACAGATGCGCGGAAGAGAAACAGATGCGCAGGAGAGAAACAGATGCGCAGGAGAGAAACAGATGCGCAGGAGAGAAACAGATGTGCAAGAGAGAAACAGATGGGTGGGAGAGAAACAGATGCGTGAGAGAGAAAACAGATGCGCAGGAGAAACAGATGCGCGGGAGAGAAACAGATGCGCGGGAGAGAGCAACAGATGCGCAGGAGAGAAACAGATGCGCAGGAGAGAAACAGATGTGCAAGAGAGAAACAGATGCGCAGGAGAGAAACAGATGCGTCAGAGGGAAACAGATGCGTCAGAGAGAAACAGATGCACAAAAGAGAAACAGATGCGCGAGAGAGAAATAGATGCGCAGGAGAGAAACAGATGCGCAGGAGAAACAGATGTTTGGGAGAGAAATAGATGCGTAGGAGAGAAATAGGTACGCAGGAGAGAAAACAGATGCCCAAGAGAGAAACAGATGCACAGGAGAGAAACAGATGCGCAAGAGAGAAAACAGATGGGTGGGAGAGAAACAGATGCCTGGGAGAGAAACAGGTGCGCGAGAGAGAAACAGATGCGTGGGAAAGAAAGAGATGCACAAGGGAGAAATAGGTGTGCGGGAGAGAAACAGATGCGCGGGAGAGAAACAGGTGCGCAGGAGAGAAACAGATGCGCAAGAGAGAAACAGATGCGCAAGAGAGAAACAGATGCGCGGGAGAGAAAACAGATGCGCAGGAGAGAAACAGATGCGCGGGAGAGAAACAGGTGCTCAAGAGAGAAACAGATGCGCAAGAGAGAAACAGATGCGCGGGAGAGAAACAGGTGCGCAGGAGAGAAACAGATGCGCAGGAGAGAAACAGATGCGCAGGAGAGAAACAGATGCGCAAGAGAGAAAGAGATGCGCGGGAGAGAAACAGATGCGTCGGAGAGAAACAGATGCGCGGGAGAGAAACAGATGCGCAGGAGAGAAACAGATGCGCGGGAGAGAAACAGATGCGCAGGAGAGAAACAGATGCGCAGGAGAGAAACAGATGCGCAAGAGAGAAACAGATGCGCACAAGAAAAATAGATGTGCAAGAGAGAAACAGATGCGCAGGAGAGAAACAGATGCGCAGGAGAGAAACAGATGCGAAAGAGAGAAACAGATGCGCAAGAGAGAACCAGATGCACGGGAGAGAAACAGATGCGCAGGAGAGAAACAGATGGGCAGGAGAGAAACAGATGCGCAAGAGAGAAACAGATGCATGGGAGAGAAACATATGCGCAAGAGAGAAACAAGTGCTGTGGTGGGCGTGATCCGAATTAAGTGTTAAGGAAGTGCAGGTGGTGTCAATTAACATTACGGGTAGGGCAATTGAAAATGCAACATTTTCCTGCCGGCGCACATGTCCAAGTTTCTGCTCCAAATGTTGCATTTCTCCCGGCCAAAAATGAGACAATTTCCCGGCAGCGAATATGTGCAACTTTCTGCTCCAAATGTCAGGGGGCCAGTCAAACTGTGACATTTTGAAAATGTCTCAAATCCATAATCCGTCAGATTAAAATTGTCTCATTTTGGCCAAATGTCTCATATTTGAGCTGGTAGTCCCTGCTGAAGCCAGGTTGCCCTTTCTACACCAGGGTTGAGTGAGGAAAGTCGTGGTAATTGTCTTTCCGAAGAGCACAATATCAGTGACATGATTCAAACCCAGTACCTCTGGCTTCTAGGGAAATCACCCTGCAGTAACCCATGACCTACCATGACCAGTAACCCATGACCTACCATGACCAGTAACCCATGACCTACCATGACCAGTAACCCATGACCTACCATGACCAGTAACCCATGACCTACCATGACCAGTAACCCATGACCTACCATGACCAGTAACCCATGACCTACCATGACCAGTAACCATGACCTACCATGACCAGTAACCCATGACCTACCATGACCAGTAACCCATGACCTACCATGACCAGTAACCCATGACCTACCATGACCAGTAACCCATGACCTACCATGACCTGTAACCCCATGACCTACCATGACCTGTAACCCCATGACCTACCATGACCTGTAACCCATGACCTACCATGACCTGTAAACCCATGACAGGTCCATGCAATTTTTAAAAAAGCTTTCAAAACCAAGATTTCCTTGTTCTTCTGGGTAAAGTAAACTGTAAAATGAGAAGTAACGGCTAGGTGTATCATATTGATTCGTTGATTAAGTAGAAAAACATCTGCACTGACGGCCCGCTCCGTTACAAATTAGTCAGTTTGTGCGAAAGGGTGCAGCATATACTTAAAATAAAATGTTGCGTGATATGCTGGCTAAATATCCACATATTTGGTATCAAAATGAAGTTGAAAGTTTATACAACATAACTACAGACAAGGGAAATCTTGAAAAAAGCATAAAACCCCTCAAATTTGGACTGATTTCTTACACCCACCGTTGGATTTGGTACAGTCTCCACAGTGAAGTATTGCCAAATGTGATGGACAGCCACTCAAAGTCGAGTTTGGTAAGTCTACTGGTTTCCAGTCCTATTTTGATGGGCCTTCCTTGCCTTTCTCTTCGCCTCGACGGCTACCACCCTCTCGGTCTCGAAGGTCGACTGTGACTCGACATGGTCAGCTGCCGCCAGGCATTGCGGTCAAAACATTGCCAAATATGTGTCAGTCAACACATGTCAAAGGGGACGGTGTAAGCCCCAGAAAGGGGGGGGAATCTGATCACATTTATAGTTCCTTTTGTTGTTTCTTATCCCACAACAGAACAGAGATGGCCGATCCCAGCTGTGGAGGTTCTACTGAAGATATGCGTCCTGGTCACCCTGGGAACGAGACTGAAGATCTTGGCTCTTGGAACCCTCGGAACGAGACTGAAGATCTATGCCCCAGCCATCCTGGGAAGGAGACCAGCAGCAGGGTGGGCCAGACAGCAGACGCATGCCGGCAGCAGGACTGGGAAGAACCAGCTTCATGCCAGGAAATGTTTGATGGGAAGGTCAGGGAAACTGGCTCGTCATTACAGCTAGAACGGGGGGAAAGTCGCAATACTCAAAAGCCCTACATGTGTGGGGTATGTGGGTACAGGACAGCTCAGAAGTCAGACCTATCTGAACATGTGAATACTCATAATCTCTTCAAGTGTGACCAGTGTGACTTTTCTGCTGCAGATAGATACACTTTTATCAGACATCTAAGAAAGCACAGTGGTGAGAAACCCTACATGTGTGGGGAGTGTGGGTTCAGGGCAGAACACAAGTCCGACTTATCCATACATATGAGAATCCACACAGGAGAGAAACCCTACAAGTGTGACCAGTGCAACTATTCCGCAGCACGTAAATCCAATTTACAGCAACATCTAGCTGCAAAACACACTGGTGAGAAACCCTACATGTGTGGGGAGTGTGGGTACAGAGCAGCTCGGAAATCTACCTTATCTGAACATATGAGAACTCATAAAGGTGAAAAACCCTACAAGTGTGACCAGTGTGACTATTCTGCAGCACAAAAATCTAATTTGGACCGACATGTAACAAAACACACCAGAGACAAACGCTAATGTGTGGGGAGTGTGGGTACAGAAAAACATACAAGTCACACCTGTCGAAACATATGAGAAATCACACAGGAGAAAAACCCTACAAGTGTGACCAGTGCGACTATTCTACAGCCCAAAAATGTGATTTGGACCGACATCTACGAGAACACACCGGTGAGAAACCCTACATGTGCGGGGAGTGTGGGTAGGACTGATCTAAAAGCTATCATATCCAGACATATGAGAACTCATACTGGAGAGAAACCCTACATGTGTGGGTGTGGGTACAGGGCAGCTCGCAAATCTGACTTATTCCGACACATGAGGACTCATACCAGTTAAAAACCCTACAAATGTGACCATTGTGACTTTCTTGCAGCACAAAAGTCTCATTTGGATGGCCACGTGAGAGAACATACCATGGAGAAACCCTGCATGTGTGATAAATGTGGGTACAGGGCAGCTAAAAAGGATGACTTGTCAGAACACATCAAAACTCACATTGCATAAAAAACCTATAAGTGTGACCAGTGTGACTATTCTGCAGCACAGAAAGCCCCATTTGGACATCCATGTAACAAAACATACTTGTGAGAAGACCTACATGTGCGGGAGTGTGGGTACAGGGCAGCACACAAATTGTTTTAAACTTTGAATCTTTATTCCCTTGTTACTGACATCTGACCCTGGGAACTGACATCTGACCCTTATTACTGACATATGACCCTTGTTACTGACATCTGACCCTTGTTACTGACAGCTGACCCTTGTAACTAGCATCTGACCCTTATTACTGACATCTGACCCTTATTACTGACATCTGACCCTTATTACTGACATCTGACCCTTGTAACTTACATCTGACCCTTGTTACTGATATCTGACCCTCATTACTGACATCTGACCCTTGTTACTGACATCTGGCCCTTATTACTGGCATATGACCCATGTTACTGACATCTGACCCTTGTTACTGACATCTGACCCTTGTTACTGACATCTGACCCTTGTTACTGATTTTTGTAGTACATGTTCATGAAAAGTACATGATAGTACAAGAGAGGATCAGTAAGTCCTTATGGAATACCAAATAGATGAAAACTTTAGTCCTCCAACATGCTTCCCAGTCCCAGAGCATGTTTCATTGTTAAGCTGTAGTTTTGAGTTTGCCTTGGAGAAAAATCTTAATACGTTGTTCTTGCAAAGAGTTAATTGGCCAATAATAGTGATGTGCAGAATAAATATTTGCATCAGTACAAAGCTTTATTTAAAGTATTTCCTAGCATAAATCTAGAAAAAAAACTCTTAGCTGACCAAGAATAGATGTTTTAGAGGATCTTACAAAATATTTGTATTTCATATATAAGGACAGGCTTTATTTAAGTCTTTATTAGCATGAATCTAGAATATAATGTAAGGCCACAGCAAGTAAATTTTTTGGATGACATCAGCGCGCGCATTAATTTTCGCCTGATTTCAGAAAAAAAAACAAGATTTTTTTCTTCTGCAGGGATGGTCAACATGACGATAAAGTACCAAAATGAGCAAATATGTTGTATCGTAGCCTAATAATTGTACTTGTATAAGTGACACTTGCGAGGTACCCAGGGCTGTAGTTGTAGAAATGAAACTTATTGGATAGTTGTAAAAGTGACACCAATATGGAAGCCATGAGTGTGGTTACCAACTTTGTTGGTGATGCCAGTCTACCACACTAGTGTCACTTTTACCACACCAGTACATGTCTTGAATACTGGAATGAATGCCTTGTTGGCTCAAATACCATGTTTTGTCCCTTTAATTCTTGTTACAACATTCATCACAACTTTATGGTGCCTATTTTTGAAAATGTAGCCATCTTTTTTTTTCGCCCTATCGCACTATTTTTGCAGTCTGCAGAGGATGTCATCCATAAAATTTACTTGCTGTGGCCTAATGTAACATTTGTGTCTCTGTGAACTATTTGATATCCAGTATTAGCTCTATCACACATTTTTGACACACAAATATATATCCAATATTAAATGCACTACTTGTTACACGAATTATTGTATGCCATCATGTAATGTAGTCAGCAATGTGTAACGTTATATACAGCTGAATGTGGGGAGTTTTCTGCGAGTTTAAACAGTACTCGGCTTTATGGTTGAAACGAGTAACAATTTTTTTCATAATCGCTCAGCAATCTGGGAGGACTTTCAATACCGGTTTCCTTTTGTTAGTATCAACAATGCAATGTGAAAACATACTTTTTAACAATGAATTTCTCTGAGTACGAATTGTGGAATGCACCAACATTCGTGTCCAGTTTTGAGGAATAAATGTTTTCATTATAGATTTGATATAAACGAGTACGTTTCATTGATTCTACGTTATTGCTTAGCCGCAGATACGACTGTTGGCCTATTATCGCTTATACTACATGTACTAACGCTCCCGGCCGGTCGATAATAGGCCAACAGTCGTCTCTGCGGCTAGTTATTGCTATTCTTTAAAATAATAAGTTAGGGATTTGCGCACTAAACTCACGTACAATTGTCCCTTGATGTGACAATTGCATATATTGAATACCTTTACTACATTTATTCCTGGCGCATCTCCGTCAATCTGCGATCTGTTACAGAGGTCACGAGCCGAGGTAATCAGGTTATCTTAACCTCTGACCTTTCACCTTCGCACAACCCCGGATGTGACTATTGCAGTCTTTTCCTTTGTTCCAGTACGAAAGACGCGATTTTTACGATATTTCCAGATAACACGGACGAGGTAAGAGTTTCAACCGCCTTATGAAGTCTTTTTCCTTGTTTAGGAGTCGTGAATGAAAACCTTTTATCTATCTGAAGATATAATTTGCGGTCATCTGCGGATGGGTGGGGAGGGGGGCCGTGCTCTGTGGGCAGACATAGCACGTTCTATCACAGAAGGGAAACATGCTGTTCTTGCTCAGTTTTTTCTTCTCCAATCAAATAGAAAACATAAATCTTCACAACTAGACTATGGAATAACTTGAAGTTCAATGAGTGGTAGGTCGTTGCATAAGACACTGCATTTTGGTCATGTGTGGCAACAAGAATTCTGGGTGATATATCAGGCCCACAAAAAGTAAATATTCCTTGTCTTGACCATTTTTGCCATTTGCATAACAGCGTCCAGACGCAAATATACAAAAGTAACGGTCTCCTCTATCAGCACTGGAGCAAGGCTACGCGGGTCACGGGCTCCTTGCTGGGCTTCCAGTGACGAACATACATTCAAAATGGCGTCGTCACTGGATGCCCAGTAACGAAGAAAGTTTGTCACTGGTTTCCCATTGATGAATTGCTTTGTTCCAGTAATGAAGCTCTCTCGGTACTGGAATTCCAGTGATGAACCTTGTCTCGTCACTCGGTTTCCAGTGATGTACTCCGCTCGTCACTCGGGACCCAGTGATGAACTCCACTCGGCACTCGGCACTCGGGACCCAGTGATGAACGTTATTCGTCACTGGACACCGAGTGCGGAACCATCGAGGTCACCGGTTCTTCACTGGGTTTTCCAGTGATCAGCGACTCTTCGTCACTGGACACCGAGTGATGAAATTATTTCGGCACTGGGCTTCCAGTGACCACGTTCTAATAGCACTAGATTATATATTAAACTAATGGAAGCTTCAGGAAGATTTGCAAAGAGTATGCAAAGTGCCAGAGTTTAAGTACCTGAGAATAAGCCTTTTCACACTAGTTACCACGCATGCGCGGGTGAAAGGAACTCTGGGTAATATGTCAAAGTTGAGGGCACACAGAACATCAACATTCCGCCATTTTGCAGGCGCCATTACGTTCTGGACATTGTTACACAAATCAAAACAATGTAGAGATGCGAGCACATGTGACCATATACCGACAAACTGAAGTGGTTAGAGAGACAACAACAACAACGACTTAAATGTTCTGTGTGCCTTCAACTTTGACATATTACCCAGAGTTCCATTCACCGGCGCATGCGTGGTAACTAGTGTGAGAAGGCTTGTTTCATCGTGGGATCGCGTAGCGCAGCGACAGCGTTTTTGGCTAAGAACCAAGAGATCTCGAGTTCGAATGCTGCCGTGTCACCGATCTTGTGCCCTTAGGGAAGGCATTTTACACGGTTTTCCTCACTTAACTCACTTAACTCAGGTAAAAATGAGTACCTAGCTTCGCTAGGGCCGTCCCTCAAATAGGACGTTACATGGAGGTCCTGTGTTTGGGGAGAGCCACACCCCACGCACATTAAAGAACCAACCACACCTTTCGAAAAAGCATGCCCCGGTGTACGATGGAGCAAATCGTTCTGTCTGAACAGAAATTCAGGTAAATTCAGGAAAACAAACTTTTTCACAGAGTTCACTAAGCATGTGCGAGCGACAGGAATCCTGGGTAATATGTCAAAGGTGAAGGCGCATAGACATGAACAGTCTCGTTGCGACCGTTGTTAAGATTTGCGTGACAATACCAAACTCGTAGTGCCTGAGATAAAATGTGATTTTCCTTCTGCCATTTTTTATCCCTCAGCATAGCAGAGATGGCCAATTGTGGAAGTCCTACTGAAGATCAGTCTCCTGAACATCCTGGGAACGAGACTGAAGGTCTGAATTCTGACCATCCTGGGAACAAGACCGAAGGTTTATGCCCTGGTCACCCCGGGAACGAGATTAAAGGTCTGTATTTTGGCCACCCTGGGAATGAGACTGAAGCTTTGTGCCCTGGCCACCCTGGGAACAAGACATACAGCAGGGAGGACCAGACAGGTACTACCCGTAAGCACAACTTTCTCGAATTGGCTGCAAAACCACGTGAGTCTTAGGGGCAAGAAATTCATAGGTCTAAATATCAGATAACGCAATGCAAGTGTAGAAAAGATAGATAATCAAAAGGGTACATTGCCTTGCCTGGTTGACACCAATATGCAGACCAGCACACATGTAAATGATAGTATGAATTTTAGGTTGGTTTTGCTGACGCATGTATCTTTAATTGTTTTAGATTACTTTTAATTGTAAACCATGCTGTCTTTTGGTCAAAGAAGGCTGCCACTATATGTTGTATTTGCAATAAATGGGCAAGTTATTGAATTCCTTCATTCCTACAGCTGACATTGGTGGCCAGCGTGGCAGAGAAGAGCAAGTTTCATGCGCGGGAACGTTTGATGTGAAGGTTGAGAAGACTGATTCCTTGTCTCCAGGTTTACAAAAAGGAGATCCTGATGAAGCTCTAGTTCAAAACAAGGCAACAGACACGGTTGGTGAGAAACCCTACATGTGTGGGGAGTGCGCGTACAGGACATCAAAGAAGTCTCACCTATCCAGACATATGAGAACTCATACCGGTGAAAAACCTTTCAAGTGTGACCAGTGTGACTATTCTGCAGCACAGAAGTCCCATTTGGAACAACATCTAAGACAACACACCGGTGAGAAGCCCTACATGTGTGGGGAGTGTGGGTACAGGGCAGCTCTGAGGACTAACTTATCCAGACATATGAGAACTCATACCGGTGAAAAACCCTTCAAGTGTGACCAGTGTGACTATTCTGCTGCATGTAAGTCCAGTTGGGACCTTCACATGGCAAAACACACTGACGACAAACCCTACAATTGTGACCATTGTAATTATGCTACTGTAAAGAAATCCTGTTTGGATGACCACATAACAAAACACACCGGTGAAATGCCCTACATGTGTGGGGAGTGTGGGTACAGGGCAGGTCGGAAATCTTACTTATCCAGACATATGAGAACTCATACCGGTGAAAAACCCTACATGTGTGGGGAGTGTGGGTACAGGGCAGCTCACAAGTCCGACCTATCCAATCATATGCGAACTCATACCGGTGAAAAACCCTACAAGTGTGACCAGTGTGACTATTCTGCAGCACGGAAATCCACTTTGAACAAACATCTACAAAAACACACCGGAGTGAAACCCTACATGTGTGGGGAGTGTGGGTTCAGGGCAAGACAGAAGTCTCACCTATCCCAACACATGAGAACTCATACCGGTGAAAAACCCTACAAGTGTGATCAGTGCGACTATTCTGCAGCACAGAAATCCACTTTACAGCAACATCACGTAGCATCACACACAGGAGAGAAACCCTATATTTGTGAAGAGTGTGGGTTCCGGACAGCAGTGAAGACAGAGCTATTCAGACACGTAAGAATCCATGCAGGTGAAAAACCCTTCAAGTGTGACCAGTGTAACTATTCTGCTGCACAGAAATCCTCTTTGGACAAACATCTACTGAAGCACACCGGTGAGAAACCCTACATGTGTGGGGAGTGTGGGTTCAGAACAGCTCTGAAATTTACTTTATTAAACCATATGAGAACTCATACTGGTGAGAAACCCTACAAATGTGACCAGTGCGACTATTCTGCAGCACGTAAATCCACTTTGGATGACCACATAACAAAACACACTGGTGAGAAACCCTACATGTGTGGGGAGTGTGGGTACAGGACAGCGAAGAAGTCTCACCTATCAAAACACATGAGAACTCACACAGGGGAAAAACCCTACAAGTGTGACCAGTGTGACTATTCTGCTACATGTAAGTCCAACTTGGACAGACATCTAGCCAAACACACCGGTGAGAAACCCTACATGTGTGGGGAGTGTGGGTACAGGACAGCTCACAAGTCAGACCTATCCATGCACATGCGAACTCATACAGGAGAAAAACCCTACAAGTGTGACTATGTGGCAGCACGGAAATCACACTTGGACCAACATGTATTGAGACACACTAGAGAGAAACCCTTCAAGTTCAAGTGTGACCAGTGTGACTATTCTGCAACAAGGAAATCTTCCTTAGAGGACCACCTTAGAGAACATGCCCAGGAGAAACCCTACATGTGTGATAAATGCGGGTTCAGGGCAGCTACAAAGGATGAACTGTCTGTGCATATCAAAACTCACGCCACATAAAACCCTACAAGTATGACCAGTGCGACTATTCTGCCTAACAGAGAGCCCCTTGGACATCCATGTAACAAAACACACTTGCGAGAAGCCCTACAAGTGTGGGAAGGGTGGGTATGGGGCAAAAAACAAATCAGAGCAATATGACTGTTTCGCAGCACTGAAATCCCGTTGGTATTTCCATTTAGAAAAAACATGTTAGTAACATCTGACATTTGTTACTATTTTTTTTTATTCTGATGTACATTATAGGGTCCGATTGTCCTGAAAAGTGTACCCTTCTGCAACGCCAGAAAGATGAAAATTGTAGTCTCCCAACATGCATCCCAGCCCCAGAGCATGTTTCATAGTTAAGCTGTAGGTTCGTGTTTTCCTTGGAGCAAAATCTTAATATGCTGTTCTTGCAAACAGTTGTGACCTCTTATCTGATAACGTAGTAGAAGATCTTGCAAAAATATGTTTATCAGTACAGTATTTAAGTCTTTATTAGCATGAGTCTGCAATATAACATAATGTCATTTTTCAATGTTTCTGTCTCGGTAAAGTACTTGATATCCACTATTAGCTCTAACACACATTTTTGACACGTTAAAGTTTGGACAAACATGTATCCACTATCAAATGGTCTGCTGTTACATGAATTGTCATTGTATTCTATGATGTACTAAGTAGTAAGCAATAAGTATATGGAGCTGTATGTGGGCAGTTTTCTGTGAGTTTTAACAGTAATCAGCTTTATGACTGAAAAGTGTAACAATTTTGTTAATAATCGCTCAGTAATCTGGGAGGACCTTCGATACCGGTTTCCTTTTGTTAGCACATGTATGAACAATGTGAAAACATACTTTATACTTTTTAACCATTAATTTCTCTGAGCGCGAATTGTGGGATACACTAACATTCATGTTCAGTTTTGAGGAATAAATGTTCTTGTTATAGATATGAATATAGATATATATAGATATAAACGACTACCTTTGATTCTACGTTATTTTTTACTGTAGAAATAAGGGAGGGCTTTGCGTTCTGATTTTACGTACAATTTTTTCATTAAAGTGACAATTGCATATATTGAATACATGAAATGATGTAACAGAAAGGGTAAAATCAGTGTATGGCAATCACGATTAGCACTAATTCCCAACCTAATAAAAGACTTTGATAATACAAAGTAAGTATATAATAGCGTTGAGATCGCAATTTTACGGCACATTTATTCCTAGCGCAACTCCGTCCATCTGCGATCTGTTGCTGAGGTCACGAGCCGGGTAATCAGGTTTTCATTGTCTTTGACCTTTCACCTTCGCACAACCCCGGATGTGAAGACTTGGCACTGTGGTGTTTCCTTTGTAGCAGTACGAAAGAAAGACGCGGTTTTTACGATACTTCTAGACAACACCGACGAGGTAAGAGTGTCAACCGCCTTATGAAATCTTTGTCTTTGTATAAGGAGTCCTAAGTGAAAACCGTTTATCTATCTTGTGGATATAATTTGCGATCGTCTGCGGATGGGTGGGGAGGGGGGCAATGCTCTGTGCACAGACATAGGACGTTCTATCACAGAAGGGAAACATGTTGTTCTTTCTCAGCTTCTTCTTCTCCAATCAAATAGAAAATCCTCACAACTAGACCTTGGAATAACTTGAAATTCAGTGAGGTCGTTGCATAAGGTCGCAGCCCACAGTATTTATCTGAAATCTGGAATCGCCTGTAAACACCGTAACGCGACAGCGGGGGATGAGCTTTACTATATGGAAGTATACGGAGTCAAATTTCAGGGCAAATATACAAAAGTAACGGTCTCCTCTGTCAGCACTGGAACACCAGTGCTGAAGTGGTCGTCAGCACTGGAAATCCAGTGCGAAACCCGTTACTTTTGTATACTTGCACTTTCAGGTGGTATGTGTAAGGTTTTGATGTTTCTCCATTTGGTGTATAAATGCGCGTGACCTTTACAGCTGCCTGTCCCTGTGAGTCGGCTGCAGTTCTGCATGACCCCGCATGACCCCATTTTAAAGAGGGCTTTAAAAAATTCAAAACGACAACTTGAACTTTTTCTGTTTTTCAATTATTTTGGTAGGTAATACCCTCGACTTCGACTTATTAGTTTGTCGTGCTTAAAAACTGCACCCTGCTATGATTTTATCAGCGTCGATGTCAGTCACCTTGTGGTCCTTAACTTTCTATAGAAATCCCCATAGGCCAAAAACTGTGTTCTGCTACCATAAGACACCTGCATTTTGGTCAAGTGGGACGACAGGAATTCTAGGTGATATATCAAAGTGTAAGGCCCACAAAACAACATTCCCTGTCCTGACCATTTTTTTCAATTTGTATAGCAACGTCCAGACGGATTCTGTTTACTTTATTTTGGCTTTACCCTTTGGGTTTGACATATTAACTAGAATTCTGTGAAAAGGTTTATGTACTAATTAGATACAATCTTCCTTCAATAGAAAAGAAATGGCCAGTCCCAGCTGTGGAGGTTCACCTGAAGGTTTGTGCACTGACCACCCTGGGAACGAGACTGGAGGTCTACGTCCAGGCCACCCTGGGAACGATACTGAAGGTCTGTGCCCTGGCCACCCTGGGAACGAGACAGAAGAAGAAAAGGCATACAAATGTGACCAGTGTGACTATGCGACAGCACGGAAATCCAATTTGGCCCGACATCGAACAAAACACACTGGTGATAAACCCTACAAGTGCGACCAGTGTGATTATTCTGCTGCACAAAAATGTGCTTTGGTCATACATGTAACAAAACACACCGGTGAGAAACCCTACATGTGTGGGGAGTGTGGGTACCGGACAAACCTGAAATCTACCTTATCAAAACACATGAGAACTCATACAGGTGAGAAACCCTACAAGTGTGACCAATGTGATTACTCTGCTGCACAGAAAGCTAATTTGGACCTACATCTAACGAAACACACCGGTGAAAAGCCCTACATGTGTGGGGAGTGTGGGTACAGGGCAGCTTGCAAGTCCAACTTATCCAGACACATGAAAACTCATACCGGGGAAAAACCCTTCAAGTGTGACCAGTGTAACTATTCTGCTGCACAGAAATCCTCTTTGGACAAACATCTACTGAAGCACACCGGTGAGAAACCCTACATGTGTGGGGAGTGTGGGCTCAGAACAGCTCAGAAATTTACTTTATTAAACCATATGAGAACTCATACTGGTGAGAAACCCTACAAATGTGACCAGTGCGACTATTCTGCAGCACGTAAATCCACTTTGGAGGACCACATAACAAAACACACTGGTGAGAAACCCTACATGTGTGGGGAGTGTGGGTACAGGACAGCGAAGAAGTCTCACCTATCAAAACACATGAGAACTCACACAGGGGAAAAACCCTACAAGTGTGACCAGTGTGACTATTCTGCTACATGTAAGTCCAACTTGGACAGACATCTAGCCAAACACACCGGTGAGAAACCCTACATGTGTGGGAGTGTGGGTACAGGGCAGCTCACAAGTCAGACCTATCCATGCACATGCGAACTCATACAGGAGAAAAACCCTACAAGTGTCACCAGTGTGACTATGTGGCAGCACGGAAATGACACTTGGACCTACATGTATTGAGACACACTGGAGAGAAATCATTCAAGTTCAAGTGTGACCAGTGTGACTATTCTGCAACAAGGAAATCTTCCTTAGAGGACCACCTTGGATAACATACCCTGGAGAAACCCTACATCTGTGATAAATGCGGGTACAGGGCAGCTACAATTTAAGGATGAACTGTCCGTACATATCAAAACTCACGCCACATAAAACCCTACAAGTATGACCAGTGCGACTATTCTGCCTCACAGAAAGCCCCTTGGACATCCATGTAACAAAACACACTTGCGAGAAGCCCTACATGTGTGGGAAGGGTGGGTATGGGGCAAAAAACAAATCAGAGCAATATGACTGTTTCGCAGCACAAAAATCCCGTTGATAGTTCCATTTAGAAAAATATGTTAGTAACATCTGACATTTGTTACTAATTTTTGTTTTGTTCTGATGTACATTATAGGGTCCGATTGTCCTGAAAAGTGTACCCTTCTGCAACGCCCGAAAGATGAAAATTGTAGTCTTCCAACATGCTTCCCAGCCCCAGAGCATGTTTCATAGTTAAGCTGTAGGTTCGTATTGTTCTTGGAGCAAAATCTTAATATGTTGTTAAGAACAGTTGTGACCTCTTATCTGATTAAGAATAGACGTGTTAGAAGATATTTATATCAGTACAGGCTTTATTTTATGTCTTTATTAGCATGAATCTAGAATATAACATAATGTC
The DNA here is from genome assembly GCA_019207045.1 of Branchiostoma floridae x Branchiostoma belcheri. Lineage (NCBI taxonomy): Eukaryota > Metazoa > Chordata > Leptocardii > Amphioxiformes > Branchiostomatidae > Branchiostoma > Branchiostoma floridae x Branchiostoma belcheri. Next base: position 631,622 of record CM033031.1, read on the forward strand.
ATTTTTTCAATGTTTCTGTCTCGATGAACTATTTGATTATCCAGTATTAGCACTAACACATGTTTTTGACACGTTAAAGTTTGGGTGAATATGTGTCCACTATTAAATGTACAACTTGTACACGAATTGTTGTATTCTATGATGTAATTCAGTTAGCAATAAGTATATGCAGCTGTATGTGGGAAGTTTTCTGCGAGTTTCAACAGTACTCGGCTTTATGATTAAAACGTGTAACGATTTTGTTCATAATCACTCAGCAATCTGGGAGAACCTTCGATACCGGTTTCCTTTTGTTAGTATCAACAATGTGAAAACATACTTTTATAAAATTAAATTTTTAAAACATAAATTTCTCTGAGCACGAATTGTGGGATACACTAACATTCATGTTCAGTTTTGAGGAATAAATTTTTCATTATAGATTTGATATAAACGAGTACCTTTGATTGATTGATTTTTTATTATTGTTATATTGTAAAAAAGGGAGGAATTTGCGTTCTGAATTCACGTACAGTTGTTCCTTGAATTAACATTTGCATTTATTAAATATGTGAACTGTGAATAAGTAACAGCAGAGATATAATAATAAGTGTATTGCAATCACGATTAACACTAATTCCCAACCTTTAAAAAAGACTTTGATAATGCGAAGTAAGTATATAATAGGGTTGAGATCGCAAGTTTACTAGACTCTACCAGGCTTCGTGGATCGGTGGTCTAATTGTAGAAATTGGACAAATAGAGTCTATAGTACGCTAGGGGAGTTAGCCGGCCAGAAGAGTACGTTTCCTCACCACGTGGTGAGGATAATGATTCTACCGATCCACGGAGCCTGGTAGAGGATACAAGTTTACTACCCATTTACTCCTAGCGCAACTGCGTCAATCTGCGATCTGTTACTGAGGTCACGAGCTGAGGTAATCAGGTTTTTCTGACCTCTGACCTTTCACCTTCGCCCAACATCGATGACATCGGATGTACATTTGGTGAGTGCAGTGTTTGTTCCAGTTCAAAAGACGCGATTTTACGATACTTCCAGACAACACGGACGAGGTAAGAGTGTCAACCGCCTTATGAAGCCTTTGCCTTTGTTTAAAGAGTCGTGAATGGAACTCTTTATCTATCTTGAAGATATAATTTGCGATCATCTGCGGATAGGTGGGGAGGGGGCAAATACTAGCCTATTTATAGAGTAGAATAGAATTCTTCGGGTTGGTAGGAGTCTGCACTCCCTGTATTATTGTATGCAATAATGTCCTACCGGGCTGAAACAAGTGACCAACTACCGACGTATGGAAGTGGTCAGAGAGACAACAACTCTACTCTACTGCAGGGTAATTTTTGGTATTTAGACTGCCTTTCCTTAACAATCGGAAACATGGCAGAAGATGGCTGTCAAAAATCACCTACCTGAGTTTTAGAACATGAAAAACTCACATTGGCATAGTTGTCCGGCCTGTAAAGAGTAATTTGACGACAAAAAAGGGGGGGGGGGGGGGGATTACGGCGGAATTATGTTATACGGGATCAAAACATAGGTGGTGACCTTTTCACCCCTTTTCACTGCCTGTAAACAACACCAAAACACCTAACTTCTAAGGCCTACTGCAACCACAAATAAACCTTCTTTTTTTCCAACACAATATAGAGGCTACAACCCTAACCTATGATATGCACCTCCAAAATTCAAACATAGTCCCAAAAAAACATTTCTGCAGGCACTTTTGCCAAGGGTACCTCATCATTTTGATTAGGCTGAAAGTGGGTCATCTGCGCCTGTCTGGAAATACTGAGGCAGTTTTGGGGCATCAAACACTGGGAGTATTATTTTCACACCAGACAAAAGTTCTCCCGTACACAGAGATATCTACCTATACTAGGATTATGTCAGTACAATACTATTCTAATGCTCTATTTACACATTGCATTAGTACGTAATCTCCAAGCAGATCCTACAATGGCATAAAATAGTACCAAGGAGTGTACTGTAGTCAGCCAAGAGGTGTCCATTTGCCATGTAGAATCTGCCCCCAGTCGGCTAGAACAAAGGCTATTAACATCCAATTCTTTCCCAATCAAACTGTGCTTGCAGTGTAGGTGCTAATTGCCCTACTTCCTGTTTGGTGCTAACTTCCAACTGGGACATGTGTTAGTCACTGAATTTGATACTATCTTATGCTACCGTAGGATCTGCCTGGAGATTATTAGTACGTACAACAGACGTTTCATCTAAACACAGTTTATTCAAAAACACATACCTTTTTAAGATCATTATTGTCGCAAACAAATATGACAAAGAAGGAAGGCAATACAATTGATATGACCTAACAGATATTGGGGTCGGGTGGGATCAGGGTGCAGATCAAAATGCGAAGCGTGGCAGCGTGCTTGCGTGACAGCAGAGTGTCTCTGAGGACGGACGTTATCGCCACCACAAAAAATAAGCTGAAACACACAAAATCAAGCTGAAACCCTTGTGTATATTTTCAATAATGGAAATTTTGCCAAATCTTGCTAGTCAACTGGCAAAATTTGCCCCTGAAAATGCAGGAAATGACGTTTCAGAGGGTCCAGATTTTATAATTTTAAAGGACCTCCTTTGCGAGGACTCGCGCCTTCGGCACTGGACATGGTGGAAAAATGTTGCCGGGGTGTCGTCCCCCACGACCCTTTTTACTAGTAGAAATATCATTATCAAACTTAGCTTTGTTTTCCAGCAAAATATTTACCTCAAATGCAGGAAATGGAATTTAAAGTGTCCTGATTTCAAAATTTCTCCAGAACTCCCATGCGACGGCTTGCGTCTTCGGGGCTCACGGGGCTGCAAACTATGTTCGGGCGTGCATGGGTCGTCGCCCTCGTTTTCTCTACTAGAAGTGTCATTAAATTTAGCTTAGTCTGTCAGCAAAATTTGTTCCTCAAAAGGCAGGAAATAGTGTTTCAGAAGGTCTAGATTTTCAGAACCTACCTTGCAACGGCTCGTGCCTTCGCCGCTCGAAATGGTGAAATATTTTGGGGGTGTTGCCTTCAATAACTAAAGCTAAAGCTGTATGTATTTTTGATAGATATGCCATTAAAGTTACCTTAGTTTGGCAGCAAAATTTGCCCCTCAAAATGTAGGAAATAGCGTTTCAGAGGGTTTAGATTTGAATTTTTTCATTTTTATCCCACAACAGAAAAGCGATGGCTGATCCAAGAACAAAAGATCTGCGTCCCGGTTATCCTGGGAACAAGACTGAAGAGCTTGGCCCTGACCATCCTGGGAAGGAGACCAGCAGCAGGAAGGGCCAGACAGCAGACGCGGGCCGGCAGCAGGAATGGGAAGAACCAGCTTCATGCCAAGAAACGTTTGATGGGAAGGTCAGGAAAACTGGCTCGTCGTCACAGATAGAACAAGGGGAAAACCACGTGTCTGAGCTCCATACTGAGAAACCCTACATGTGTGGGGAGTGTGGGTACAGGACGGATCGCAAGTCTAACATATTCCGACATATGAGAACTCACACAGGAGAAAAACCCTACAAGTGTGACCAGTGTGACTATTCTGCAGCACGGAAATCTACTTTGGATCAGCATCTAACAAAACACACTGGAGAGAAACCCTACATGTGTGGTGAGTGTGGGTACAGGTCGGCTCACAGGTCTGACTTATCCGTACACATGAGAACTCATACAGGGGAGAAACTCTACAAGTGTGACCAGTGTGACTATTCTGCAGTACAGAAATCTTCTTTGGACATACATCTATTGAAACACACTGGTGATAAGCCATACATGTGTGGGGAGTGTGGGTACAGGGCAGCTGTAAGGTCTAACTTATCCCGGCATATGAAAACTCACACTGGCAACAAACCCTACATGTGTGGGGAGTGTGGGTACAGGGCAGCTCGGAAGGATGACTTATCCAAACACATGAGAACACACACAGGTGAAAAACCCTACAAGTGTGATCAGTGTGACTATTCTGCAGTACAGAAATCTTCTTTGGACATACATCTAACAAAACACACAGGAGAGAAACCCTACATGTGTGATGAGTGTGGGTTCAGGATAGCTCGCAAGTCTAACTTATCCCGACATATGAGAACCCATACCGGTGAAAAGCCCTACAAGTGTGATCAGTGTGACTATTCTGCTGCGCAAAAATGTGATTTGAACAAACATCTAACAAAACACACCGGTGAGAAACCCTACATGTGCGGGGAGTGTGGGTACAGGACAGCTCGGAAAGATACCTTATCTGGACACATGAAAACTCACACAGGAGAAAAACCCTACAAGTGTAACCAGTGTGACTATTCTGCTGGACATAAGTCCAGTTTGCATATTCATCTAGCAAAACACACCGGTGACAAACCCTATAAAAGTGACCAGTGTGTTTCAGAAATGTGATTTTGACCTAGTAGTAGCAGTTAGTAGTTGTAGTAGTAGTAGTTATTTAGACCTACGCCTAACAAAACACACTAGTGAGAAACCCTACATGTGGAAGGAGTGTGGGTACAGGACAACTCTAACATGCTTCCCATTTTTCATAGTTAAACTCTAACTTGGTTTTTGTATTGAACCCAAGTCTTCTGTTGTTCTTGCAAAGAATTGTGACCCCCTAGCTGTCTAATGATAGTACTAGAAGTAGAAGAGTTCAATACAATTTAGACATGTGAGAAGATCTTGCAAAACCATGTTTGTAACAAATAAGAATTGTGCAAAAAGTCGGCTGATGGTGTATTCATTGATATATTACTACTGGAAAATAATGGCCCATCCTGTAGTTCAGGACTCCTTTAACATCTCTGAGCACGTATAGCGGTATGTGTTGACAGTTTCATTTCCGTGGTTCAGCTTTGAGAAATAAATGTTTTCACTGTGAATTTCTCATGATTGAATTTCTCATGATTAATTCTATGTTATTGTTATACTGTAATAATAATGGAGGGATTTGCATACTAAATTTACATGCGATTCTTCGTTAAGGCCACACCAATTTAATTTCTTGGTTCACGGATTCGCTCGCTCCTATTTTTTGGAAAAAAAATGAAAATAAAAATTACTACTTAGCAAATTTTCAAACCATTCACCAACTTTCTGGTGTAGCAAATTGGCCTTTATATTATAAGCTCCTTAAAGTGTGGGTACAGGTGCTGTTACTGTACAAAAATAGTGTTTTTTGTACTTTTTTCAAGCTGAAAACTATTTTTCTTTATGTTTTGGATTAGCCGTTACCTTTACCCCAACCATTTTACAATTTTTATTTTTATTTCGCCCTCTCGCTCCATATTTTTTATGAAAAAATCCGTGAACCAAGAAATTAAATTGGTGTGGCCTAAAGCGACATCATTTATTGAATAGAATACATACATGCATTAACCAGAAAGGATGAAAATCTGTAAAACATGTTAAAAATCATGAACAACACGCATGAAAAATTCCCCAACTCAAACTGGTGACCGTAGGTAACATACTCTGTGACCTAATTATGGTTTATGTCGGTTGTGATGTTTTCTGTGGTGTATGACTTGGTGTTTATTTCGCATCACATCACATCGACTTATACCAAAAACTTACTTAAAAGCTAACATACCTATCACTGCAAAATTAAAACACAGTCCTGTACGTATCAACAACAAAATCAGCGTCTCAATCAAACGACACCAAATAAAAACAACCACACAGCTTCACAATATATACCTGAGACGCACACCATTGTAAAAAGCCAGGGCAGTGACAGCTGTAAACAGCTGACAACACGACATGCACATAACCCTATATCTGCTTGGAGATAAGTAATTACCAAACCTCGTGGCCTATAGGTTAGCTATTCCACAATACCAGGGAAATGCGGGTGATTTCTCAAATTATCACATCGATAATGAAAACAGCTATCGAGAAAAAAAAACAATCAAGGATCAAACACATTCTAACCATAAAATACATATGACTATCACCCACAGAAAATGTTAACAGTACGCTATGTCAAACCAACCTTAATACTGGAAACGCAAAGTCGGAACGAGATGGCACAGCTGTTGTCATATTCCGATATGGACAACATCTGCTTGACGATATCCAATTACCACAACGCGCGATCATAACGAAGACCTGGGCCACTATACCGGAGAACATAGGGGTGAAAACTGAAATTATTACATCCATAATAAAAACCCTCAGGTCACAGAGCAAAAAAAAGAAACGATGGAAAAATCTGATAGCGATTTAACCATGCATTTATTCCTAGCGGAACTCCGTCAATCTGCAAGCAGCTGCCGGGTTCACAATCTGAGTGAGCTGGGTAATCAGGCGTGTATGCACTTCGACCTTTCACCTTCATGTGACCCCGAATAGGATGAAGTGCAGTGTTTGTTCCAATTCCAGTACGAAAAACGCGGTTTTTACGATACTTCTCGACAACACGGACGAGGTAAGAGTGTCAACCGACTTATGAAGTCTCTTTTTTAGTATCTACTTGCATTTGTTAAAATAGTAGCGATCGAAAACCCCATAATTTTATTTTTCAAATACTGCACGGTCGTCTGACGATGGGTGGGGAGGGGGGCAACTTCTGCTCAGACCTCTGTGCACAGACGTTCCAAGAACGTAGTTTACTGTATGATATGTGAGACAAGGGAAAACACAGACCACTTTCTGTACTACTGTGTAAGACAAGACAAAATGAGGCACCAGTTACTGAATAAAGTGGATAAAAGCTGTCAAGTATACAGCATAACATTAGCCTGGGTACCATCCGGAAAGTAGTTCGCCCCGGCGTCTATAATTTATACACTATAGTCACTTCTCTGCTGTTCCATCTGGGATCTTTGACCATGTTATCATCTTGAATCGTTAAAGTTTTGGACGAGGGCGCTGATTGGTCCCTACACATAAGCAAATTAAGGAATCAGGGTTCTCCCCAGAATTTTTTAGTATAGTGGAGGGGCTGGCAAAAATAACCCGCACCAACGCGCTGCACTTTCATGAAAATGGGTTCATTTTGCAATGACAGAGGGTGTCAAATACTACAAGTATAATATACTGTTGTTATTCCTTTGTTGTGAAGTGGAAAAACTACTATTGTTTTGATCATTGCTCATTCACAAGTTTTTGCAGACAATGCTGACTGGAAAAGTGATGCCACTTGGTATAAAAATCTGTGAATTGTCATTAATCTTAGCAAAACTAACAAAGAAAATAGGGAAGAAACACACTAAATTTGAAAAATAGTATAGTGGAGCTGGCTGAGAGTATAGTGGAGGGCCTCCCTTATTCCACTCTCTGGGGAGAACCATGGGAATGGATTCAGACACAAGTGTGACCAGTGTGACTATTCTGCAGCACGGAAATCTACTTTGGATCAGCATCTAACAAAACACACTGGAGAGAAACCCTACATGTGTGGTGAGTGTGGGTACAGGTCGGCTCACAAGTCTGACTTATCAGTACACGAGAACTCATACAGGTGAGAAACCCTACAAGTGTGACCTGTGTGACTATTCTGCAGTACAGAAATCTTCTTTGGACATACATCTATTGAAACACACTGGTGATAAGCCATACATGTGTGGGGAGTGTGGGTACAGGGCAGCTGTAAGGTCTAACTTATCCCGGCATATGAAAACTCACACTGGCAACAAACCCTACATGTGTGGGGAGTGTGGGTACAGGGCAGCTCGGAAGGATGACTTATCCAAACACATGAGAACACACACAGGTGAAAAACCCTACAAGTGTGATCAGTGTGACTATTCTGCAGTACAGAAATCTTCTTTGGACATACATCTAACAAAACACACAGGAGAGAAACCCTACATGTGTGATGAGTGTGGGTTCAGGATAGCTCGCAAGTCTAACTTATCCCGACATATGAGAACCCATACCGGTGAAAAGCCCTACAAGTGTGATCAGTGTGACTATTCTGCTGCGCAAAAATGTGATTTGGACAAACATCTAACAAAACACACCGGTGAGAAACCCTACATGTGCGGGGAGTGTGGGTACAGGACAGCTCGGAAAGATACCTTATCTGGACACATGAAAACTCACACAGGAGAAAAACCCTACAAGTGTAACCAGTGTGACTATTCTGCTGGACATAAGTCCAGTTTGCATATTCATCTAGCAAAACACACCGGTGACAAACCCTATAAAAGTGACCAGTGTGTTTCAGAAATGTGATTTTGACCTAGTAGTAGCAGTTAGTAGTTGTAGTAGTAGTAGTTATTTAGACCTACGCCTAACAAAACACACTAGTGAGAAACCCTACATGTTGAAGGAGTGTGGGTACAGGACAACTCTAACATGCTTCCCATTTTTCATAGTTAAACTCTAACTTGGTTTTTGTATTGAACCCAAGTCTTCTGTTGTTCTTGCAAAGAATTGTGACCCCCTAGCTGTCTAATGATAGTACTAGAAGTAGAAGAGTTCAATACAATTTAGACATATGAGATCTTGCAAAACCATATTTGTGACAAATAATAATTGTGCAAAAAGTCGGCTGATGGTGTATTCATTGATATATTTCTACTGGAAAATAATTCCCCATTCTGTAGTTCAGGACTCCTTTAAGTTTAACATCTCTGAGCACGAATAGCAGTATACATTAACATTTTTATTTCCGTGGTTCAGCTTTGAGAAATAAATGTTTTCACTATGAATTTCTCATGATTGAATTTCTCATAATTAATTCTATGCTATTGTTATACTTTAATAATAATGCAGGGATTTGCATACTAAATTTACGTGTGATTCTTCGTTAAAGCGACATCATTTATTGAATACAATACATACATGCATTAACCGGAAAGGATGAAAATCTGTAAACCTTGGTTTAAAATCATGAACAACACGCATGAAAAATTCCCCAACTCAAACTGGTGACCGTAGGTAACATGCTCTGTGATCTAGTAATTACCTCCATGGAATGGAGGTTATATTTTCTGTTATGTGTCTCTGTCTGTGTACAAGATTACTCAAGAACGGCTGGATGGATTGGTTTCATACTTGTTGTGTTGGTGGGGTGTGATGAAAGCTCGAATCGATGAGATTTTGGGAGCCGTATCTGTCGTTATAATCGATGTAATAATATCAGAAATCACCCCTATATTTGAGATATATTGGTACAGGCATCGTGCTTTATGTGTTTGTTAATGGGCTTAGCTCCAAGCAGATGGTGAGGTGACAGCTGTTTGGGGAACCCCGAGTTTTTTTTTAATATGATACAAAATGTAATTAGTTTTATTTATGTCTGCTTAGGATATCATGGAGATGTGAAGCGTAAGTATAATTGTAAGAAGTTGAGGTACATTTAACGATAATGCTTAACAGGTATGGATGTCTCACATACTGTACTGCTGATTTGAGTGACATGGTGATTAAAATGCCATTAGGTCCTCTCATCTGGGTTTGGTGTCAGAAGTTTTATGGGCGATACAGATGTTCTGATTTTGTTACGATAAGGGACAGTTGTTAGTTGTCTCTTTCGTAGCCAATGGTACTTGTTTTTTAGCAGACGGGGTTGGCGCCAAGTATTCATCTTACAGTTGGTGTAGGGCTATCAGAGGAAAGTGTGCATCTCGTTTTTGTACCGTGTGAACAGCTGATGTTATGACATATTGGTGGAAAATCAAATCACCATCTGACTAAAGTTGGCCACATCCCTTCTTCTTTCTGAGTTTCCCAACTTCCTCCCACCACACAGCTCTGAGGCACATAGTCGAACCTCAATAATGCTGACAACCTTAGACATTTTAAATGCCAAACATCAAGCTTAAGGAACACCACGCTACCATATGCCGTCGACCTCTTAAACGCACATTACACAATTAAGTGTCACATTTTGATAATTACTAATCAGATGGACATCCTCTGTGTCATTAAATAAATACACCACTACTTTCCCATAACATTTATATTATATAACCATTACTCTCAAATACAACCGACTATAAGCAAACATACCATCCACAAAAAAAAGCAATAAATATTTCATGGAGGTATGAGGTCCCCGAACTCTAGTTATGGTTTATGTCGGTTGTGATGTTTTCTGTGGTGTATGACTTGGTGTTTATTTCGCATCATATCACATCGACTTATACCAAAAACTTACTTAAAAGCTAACATACCTGCAAAATTAAAACACACTGCAAAATTAAAACACAGTCCTGTACGCATCAACAGCAAAATCAGCGTCTCAATCAAACGACACCAAATGAAAACAACCACACAGCTTCACAATGGATACCTGAGACGCACACCATTGTAAAAAGTTGCCCCAAACAGCCGGGGCAGTGACAGCTGTGAACAGATGACAACACGACATGCACATAACCCCATATCTGCTTGGAGATAAGTAATTACCAAACCACTTGGCCTATAGGTTAGCTATTCCACAATACCAGGGAAATGCGGGTGATTTCTCAAATTATTACATCGATAATGAAAACAGCTATCGAGAAAAGAAAAATCAAGGATCAAACACATTCTAACCATATAATGCATATGACTATCACCCACGCAAAATGTTAACAGTACGCTATGTCAAACCAACTTCAATACTGGAAACGCAAAGTCGGAACGAGATGGCACAGCTGTTGTCATATTCCGACGAGGACAACATCTGCTCGACGATATCTAATTACCACAAGGCTTAACGCGCGATCATAATGAAGACCTGGGCCACTATACCGGAGAACATAGGGGTGAAAACTGAAATTATTACATCCATAATAAAAACCCTCAGGTCACAGAGCAAAAAAAAGAAACGATGGAAAAATGATAGCGATTTAACCATGCATTTATTCCCAGCGCAACTCCGTCAATCTGCAAGCAGCTGCCGGGTTCACAATCTGAGTGAGCTGGGTAATCAGGCGTGTATGCACTTCGACCTTTCACCTTCATGTGACCCCGGATAGGATGAAGTGCAGTGTTTGTTCCAATTCCAGTCAAGAAAAACGCGGTTTTTACGATACTTCTCGACAACACGGACGAGGTAAGAGTGTCAACCGACTTATGAAGTCTCTTTTTTAGCGTCTACTTGCATTTGTTAAAATAGTAGCGATCGAAAAACCCATTATTTTTCAAATACTGCACGGTCGTCTGACGATGGGTGGGGAGGGGGGCAACTTCTGCTCAGACCTCTGTGCACAGACGTTCCAAGAACGTAGTTTACTGTATGATATGTGAGACAAGGGAAAACACAGACCACTTTCTGTACTACTGTGTAAGACAAGACAAAATGAGGCACCAGTTACTAAATAAAGTGGACAAAAGCTGTCAAGTATATCATAACACTAGCCTGGGTACCATCCAGAAAGTAGTTCGCCCCGGCGTCTATAATTTATACACTATAGTCACTTCTCTGCTGTTCCATCTGGGATCTTTGACCATGTTATCATCTGGAATCGTTTTCAAAGTTTTGGACGAGGGCGCTGATTGGTCCCTACACATAAGCAAATTAAGGAATCCGGGTTCTCCCCAGAATTTTTTAGTATAGTGGAGGGGCTGGCAAAAATAACCCGCACCAACGCGCTGCACTTTCATGAATATGGGTTCATTTTGCAATGACAGAGGGTGTCAAATACTACAAGTATAATATACTGTTGTTATTCCTTTGTTGTGAAGTGGAAAAACTACTATTGTTTTGATCATTGCTCATTCACAAGTTTTTGCAGACAATACTGACTGGAAAAGTGATGCCACTTGGTATAAAAATCTGTGAATTGTCATTAATCTTAGCAAAACTAACAAAGAAAATAGGGAAGAAACACACTAAATTTGAAAAATAGTATAGTGGAGCTGGCTGAGAGTATAGTGGGGGGCCTCCCTTATTCCACTCTCTGGGGAGAACCCTGGGAATGGATTCAGGCGCTCATTCGAAACAGGCATTCGAACACCCCAAAAGCTCTCTGTCCGCTTGCAGAAGGGCCTGTTGTCATCAAACGCGCTCTAGAACCCATTCCTTAACTCCCTCGTTCCCTCATAACTGACGTAACCACTAAACGCTTTGAATGTGCAGGTCTCCAGACGGGTAGCAGAGGCAAACATACACTAAATAGGAGCGAACTAGTACCCGGAAGGTACCCAGGCTAGCATGCCCCAGGAAAAACGAGTACAAGAACCGGATAGGGTAACAATTGCAGTCATGAGGGAAGATAATTTTGGAGGAAGTTTAGCAAATAGTTGTACAAGGCGCTTTATATTAACTAATGGAAGCTACAGGAAGATATGCAAAAAATATGCAAAGTGCCAGAGTTTTAGTACCTGAGAATCTACATCGTGAGATCGCGTGGCGCAGCGTGTTTGGCTCAGGATCGAGAGGTCTCGAGTTCGAATCCTGCCGTATCACCAATCTTGTGCCCTTGGGAAAGGCACTTAACACGGCTTTCCTCTCTTAACTCTCTTAAAATGAGTACCTAGCTTCGGCTAGGGCCGTCCCTCAAATAGGACGTTAAATGGAGGTCCCATGTTTGGGGAGAGCCACACCCCACACACATTAAAGAACCCACCACACCTTTCAAAAAACCATACCCCGGGGTGCGATAGAGCAAATCGTTCTGTCTGGAGTTAGTGATTCACTACAAATTACCCGTTTGGAGGGCCTGGCGAACCTCTGTCTCGTATCAGCCAAACATGTCAGTAATTGCCGATTCCTTGGCAGATGGACATTATCGGAAGAACAGAACAGAAATTCAGGTAAATTCAGGAAAACAAGCTTTTTCACAGATTTCACCATGCAGATGCGAGCGACAGGAATCCTGGGTAATATGTCAAAGGTGAAGGCCCATAGACATAAACAGTCTCGTTGCGACCGTTGTTAAGATTTGCACGATAATACCGAACTCGTAGTGCCCGAGATAAAATGTGATTTTCCTTCTGCCATTTTTTATCCCTCAGCATAACAGAGATGGCCAGTTGTGGAGGTCCTGAAGATCTGTGTCCTGAACATCCTGGGAACGAGATTGGAGGTTTGTGTCCTGGCCACCCTGGGAACGAGACTGAAGCTTTGTGTCCTGGCCACCCTGGGAACGAGATTGGGGGTTTGTGCACGGGCCACCCTGGGAAGGAGACTAGTAGGGGTTTGTGCCCTGGCCACCCTGGGAAGGAGACTAGTAGGGGTTTGTGCCCTGGCCACCCTGGGAACGAGACTGGGGGTTTGTGCACGGGCCACCCTGGGAACAAGACATACAACAGGGAGGGCCAGAGAAGTACTATAAAGCACGCCTTTCATCAAAACCATTTGAGCCCACAGGGGCAAGAATCTCAGGTCTTAATATCAGAAACAAACATTGATGAACAAGATCACATAACATAATTCAAATGTAGAACAGCTACTAAGATATAGGAAGAGTACACTGCCTTACCTGGTTTACCTTTAAGACAAAATAAGTGTTAGCACTGCCAATAATTATTCGGACCAGCACACATATATACGTTAAAGCCTGGGATATTGTAAGGTTTGTAATGTTAAGCTTAATATGTATGTGTCTTTCATTATTCTAAGATTACTTTTCATTATTAATGATCTGCATTTCGGTTTGTTTGTTTGTTTGTTTGCATCAATTGCATGTCATCAAGAAAAGAATCCGGTAAGCAGTTTACTGTGATTACCAGCACATATAAGCTTCCATGACAAATTTGTTCATTCATTTCTTCATTCATACAGCAGACATTACCGGACAGCATGGGGGAGAAGACAAAGCTTTATGGTCGGGAACGTTTGATGTGAAGGTTGAGAAGACTGATTCCTTGTCCCCATGTTTACAAACAGAGGATCCTGACGAAGCTCTACCTCAAAACAAGACAACAGACACGGACGGACAGCGGGACAGGGGAGGGCGAAACTCAGACCAGGAAACGTTTTATTGGGAGGTGAAGAAAACTGGCTCGTCATCACAGCTGCAACAGGGGAGAAACCTGCCAGAAGTCAGTACTGAGAAACCCTACAGGTGTGGGGAGTGTGGATACCAAGTACGTTATCCTAGCGACCTGCGTAGACACATGAGAACCCACACAGGGGAGAAACCCTACAAGTGTGACCAGTGTGACTATTCTGCAGCACGGAAATCCTCTTTGGACCTTCATCTTACAAAGCACACCGGTGAGAAACCCTACATGTGTGGGGAGTGTGGGTTCAGGACAACACACAGGTCAGACCTATCGAAACATATGAGAACTCATACAGGAGAGAAACCCTACAAGTGCCACCAGTGTGATTATTCTGCAGCACAGAAAGGCCATTTGGACTCCCACCTAGCAACACACACCGGTGAGAAACCCTACATGTGCGGGGAGTGCGGGTACAGGACAGCTTGGAAGCCTGACTTATCCAAACATATGCGAACTCATACTGGTGAAAAACCCTTCAAGTGTGACCAGTGTGACTATTCAGCAGCAGAAAAATCCTCTTTGGACTTTCATCTAACAAAGCACACTGGAGAAAACCCCTACATGTGTTGGGAGTGTGGGTACAGAGGAGCTCGCAAGTCTCATTTATCCAGACACATGAGAACTCATACTGGTGAAAAACCCTACAAGTGTGACCAGTGTGACTATTCAGCAGCACAAAAATGTGATTTGGAGAAACATGTAACAAAACACACCGGTGAGAAGCCCTACATGTGTGGGGAGTGTGGGTACAGGACGTGTCAGAAATCTACCCTATCCCGACACATAAGAATTCATACCGGAGAAAAACCCTATAAGTGTGACCAGTGTGACTATTCTGCAGTTAGGAAATCCCAGTTGGACTCCCATCTGGCAACACACACCGGTAAGAAACCCTACATGTGTGGGGAGTGCGGGTACAGGACAACTCAGAAATCTACCTTATCTGAACATATGAGAACTCATACAGGAGAAAAACCCTACAAGTGTGACCAGTGTGACTATTCTGCAGCATACAAATCCTCGTTGGACTTTCATCTTACAAAACACACTGGTAACAAACCCTATAATTGTGGGGAGTGTGGGTACAGGACAAGACACAAGTCAGACCTATTGAAACATACGAGAACTCACACAGGAGAAAAACCCTACAAGTGTGACCAGTGTGACTATGCTGCTGCAAAGAAATTCAATTTGGACCGACATCTAGTAAAACACACCGGTGAGAAACCCTACATGTGTGGGGAGTGTGGGTACAGGGCAGCTGACAGGTCTACCTTATCCCGACACATGAAAACTCATACAGAAGAGAACCCCACAAGTGTTGAGAGTGTGGATACAGGACAGCTTTCAAGTCCAACTTATCCAGACATATGAAAGCTCATTCAGGTGAGTAGAGAAACCCTACATGTGTGACCTGTGACAGGGCAGCTGGAAAGGATGAGCTGTCCGAACAGATCAAAACTCACATCGCATAAAAACCTGACAGGTGTGACCACAGAAAGCCCCTTTGGATGACCGTAATATATGAAGAATGTGTAGAAGTAATATAATTGGTATATGATAGCTTAGATTATGAATAAGATTTGTTTGTTCATATATGCTTTTAGGACATATTGCATTCAGTTTTTGCCTTGGACCAAAAGTCTTCTGTTGTTGTCGCGAAGAATTGTCACCTCTTAGCTGATCAATTGGTAGATTTGTGTCATTGCACGCTTTACTTAAATCCTTTTTTTTTACGCTTGAGTTAAAGTCCTTTACATCCTGGCGGAGGATCAGTTCAGGATCAAATGGACTCGGCGATGAGTGATGAGTGTAAAGCGTATAAAACTAACTTTTTTTTAGTAATGTAATTGGTATATAATAGCTTAGATAATAGGGTTTATTTGACATTGGATACTTTGCTTAAATCCTTATTAACATAAATGTAGAATGTAACGAATTATCATTTTTTGACTATTTGATATCCAGTATTAGCACTAACTGACGTTATAGATATATATTAAACTTTGGACAAATATGTATTCATTATTAAGTGGTCTACTGTTACATGAATTATTGTATTCTATGATGTAATGTAGTAAGCAATTAGGATATACAGCTGTATGTGGAGAGTTTTCTGTGAGTTTTAACAGTAATCAGCTTTATGATTGAAACGTGTAACAGTTTTGTTCATAATCGCTCAGCAATCTGTTTTCACCTTGTTAGTATCAACAAGGTGAAAACATACTTTTGAACCATTAATTTCTCTGAGCACGAAATGTGGAATACACTAACATTTATGTTCAGTTTTGAGGAATAAATGTTTTTGTTGTACATTTGATATAAACGAGTACATTTGATTGATTCTACATTATTGTTATACTGTAAAAATAAAGCAGGGATTTGCGTTCTGACTTCACGTACAGTTTTTCCTTGAAGTGACAACTGCATGTGTTAAATACATGAAATGATGTAACAGAAAGGGTAAAATCAATGTATTGCAATCACGATTAACACTTATTCCCAACCTAGAAAAAACTTTGATAATGCAAGTAAGTATATAATAGCGTTGAGGTCGCAATTTTACTACACATTTGTTCCTAGCGCAACTCCGTCCATCTGCGATCTGTTACTGAGGTCACGAGCTGAGGTAATCAGGTTTTGAAAACCTTTGACCTTTCACCTTCGCACAACCCCGGATGTGAAGACTTCACTGCGGTGTTTCCTTTGTTCCAGTACGAAAGAAAGACGCGGTTTTACGGCACTGCCAGACAACACGGACGAGGTAAGAGTGTCAACCGCCTTATAGAGTCTTTGTCCTTGTTTAAAGAGTCGTGAATGAAACTCTTTATCTATCTTGAAAATATGATTTGCGATCGTCTGCGGATAGGTGGGGAGGGGGGCAAATTATGCTCTGTCATTTAAAAAAAAAACACAAAAAATACGCTCAAAAAGCAGTTAATTGAAAGGCCATGTTCAGTCTCAAATCGCTACTCCGTTCGTCTGTCTCTCCGAAGTGCCTACTAAGAATATTCGACACTTGTATTAAACCAATAATTCTGTATAGATGTGAAATCTGGGGTAAAGACCCTATAAATGACACCTCACCTATTGAAAATTCCCATAACCGCTTCTGCAAGAATGTACTTGGTGTGCACAGGAACAGTAGTAATGTAGCAGCCAGAGCAGAACTAGGAAGGTTCCCACTAGATTTAGATATATCCCTACGCACTGTAAAATTCTGGACACACTTAACACAACTAGACTCCGATACACACCCGCTGCAAGTTGATGCTCTCCGATTACAACATACATATCAGACAAATAGTCGTCGACGGACATTATTATAGCGAGTTAAGGAGACCTTCGATCACTGTGGCTACTCATACTTATTATATGGTGATAGCACTAACTATGATCCTCAACATATATGCAATCTATTAAGGACAAGGTTTTCAGATATGTATATTCAAACTTTCTTCCATAATCTGTCTGCCGATACTGGCAAGCTGAGATTTTGCAGAAAATGTAAAACCGAATATTGTATAGAGAAATATCTCGAACTTTGTGACTTTGAGCAGCGTTCCGCTACTTGTAAGATTAGAATTAGTGCCCACCCCCTGGAAATAGAAAAGGGGAGGAATAAGAACTACCTGTGTCCGAGAGGATTTGTAAATATTGCCCCTCAAATGCTGTGGAAGACGAGAGTCATTTTATCTCTAATTGTTCTTTTTATGATGATATAAGAAACCAACTATTTATAAGTGTATCCAAAATACACGCTTACTTTTTAGATATTCCTGACAATGAGAAATCAATCCTGCTATTAAAATCAAAGAACCCACGCATTATAAAAGAAGTGGTAAGTTCGTCTTCCACTGCCTAAAAAGAAGAAATCAAACCCAACAAAACCAGTATAATGTACACTCTAGGAGTAGCACAGCATAGTCATAGAATGTAGTCCCAAGCACCTTTGTATTTTCCTTATTTTACATGTTGTTTGTATCTGCAATTAGCCCTCGGGCAAGAATTTGCAATAAACATTATATATATTAACCATTTGGATATGATTTTCGAAACGTTTCAAGTATCAAGCATACACTACCTTTCATAAAGAATGTTCTAAATATTATATTTTTGTAAGAATTCAGAGGGGCGAGTAAGAACAGAAAGAAACAAACATGCCGACACCCGGGATCGAACCCGGGTCGGCAGATTAGAAATCCAACGTGCAAACCACAACACCAAAAACTCTAGAGCCGTTGGTGTGGTCAGTTTGGCAGCGCTCTTTAACTCCACTGTTACATTTTCAGCAGATCTGCCCATTCCAGGCGAAATGTAGTGGAGGCTATCTGAAACGTCTGGCCGTTTCCAAAATCATATCCAGTTGTTTGAGGAACTGATTTTAGGTAAATCTGATTACCTGAATGTGTAACTTTCATTCACACTTAAAAACAACATTACGATAAAATTTGTGGATATTGTTTTGAAAAGTTTTAGCTGTATCATGTAATTTGCATACCAGAAGTCTGAAAACCAAGTTTGAAAGTGGACTATACAACGTTAAGTCTAAATGTATCACCATTCCCACAGAGGAACTAGGAGCCTGTAGCAACAACGTTAACATGGGCTACTTTAGTGAAACCAGAAAAAACAACTCAGTAACACACACCATCATGTTACTGGGGCAGTGTCTACAACAAACAAACAAACAAACAAACAAACATCTATTCCATTGGGACAACACATTTGTCAAGTTTAAGTCTTTTCCATCTGTCATTTTTTATTCCCCAGCAGAAAAGCGATGGCTGATACCAGTACGGAAGGTCTTCATCCTGGCCACCCTGGGAACGAGACTGAAGAGCTTGGCACTGGCCACCCTGGGAACGAGACTGAAGATCTTGGCCCTGACCATCCTAGGAACGAGACTGGAGGCCTTGGCCATCCTGGGAAAGAGACTGAAGATCTGCCCCCTGTCCACCCTGGGAAGAAGACCAGCAGCAGGGTGGGCCAGACAGCAGACGCGGGCCGGCAGCGGGACTGGGAAGAACCAGCTTCATGCCAGGAAACGTTTGATGGGAAGGTCAGGAAAACTGGCTCGTCATCACAGCTAGAACGGGGGGAAAGTTGCATGCCTGAATTCAGAACTGAGAAACCCTACATGTGTGGGGAGTGTGGGTACAGGACAGCAAAGAAGTGTCACCTATCCCAACACATGCGAACTCACACAGGTGAAAAGCCCTACAAGTGTGACCAGTGTGACTATTCTGCAGCACGAAAATCCCATTTGGACATACATCTATTGAAACACACCGGTGAGAAACCCTACATGTGTGGGGAGTGTGGGTTCAGGGCAGCTCACAAGTCTCACTTGTCCAAACATATGAGAATCCACACAGAAGAGAAACCCTACAAGTGTGACCAGTGTGACTATGCGACAGCACGGAAATCCAATTTGGACCGACATCGAACAAAACACACCGGTGAGAAACCCTACATGTGTGGGGAGTGTGGGTACAGGACAGCTCGCAAGTTCAACTTATCCCTTCATATGAGAATTCATACAGGAGAAAGGCCCTACAAATGTGACCATTGTGATTATTCAGCAGGAAGTCAGTCCAGTTTGGACATTCATCTATCAAAACACACTGGTGACAAACCCTACAAGTGCGACCAGTGTGGCTATTCTGCTGCACAAAAATGTGCTTTGGTCCGACATGTAAGAAAACACACCGGTGAGAAACCCTACATGTGTGGGGAGTGTGGATACAGGACAACTCTGAAATCTACCTTATCAAAACACATGAGAACTCATACAGGTGAAAAACCCTACAAGTGTGGCCATTGTGATTACTCTGCTGCACAGAAAGCTAATTTGGACTACCATCTAGCAAGACACACCGGTGAGAAACCCTACATGTGTGGGGAGTGTGGGTACAGGACAGCTCACAAGTCCGACTTATCCAGACATATGAGAACCCATGCAGGAGAGAAACCCTACAAGTGTGACCAGTGTGACTATTCTGCCGTTAGGAAATCCCAGTTGGACCAACATCTTACAAAACACACCGGTGAAAAACCCTACATGTGTGGGGAGTGTGGGTACATGACAGCTCGCAAGCCTGACTTATCCAGACATATGAAAACTCATACCGGAGAAAAGCCCTTCGAGTCGGACCAGTGTGAATATACTGCAAGACATTTTGTACAGTTTGGACATTCATCTAGCAAAACACACTTGTACCAAACCCTATAAAGGTGACCAGTGTGATTCAGAAATGTGATTTTGACTCCTCTGCAAAAAGCTGTTTGTTCTAATTTCGCCTCACAGTATTTGCCACGGTATAATTTAAATGTCCGTTCATTCAGGTCTTGCAAAAAACATATTTGCGAATATGCAGAATATAGAAACATCTCCGTTTTGAGACGCAAATGTACTAATGATAAATTTCCGTAAATCTGCATGAAATATTCTAATAATGTAATGACTTGCACATCTACATTGTCCAAGCTTAGTTATATATACCTTGAACTAACAGGTCACAAGTCGACAGTCCAATCATTTACTATTTATAAGAATTATGGCATTATTGGATGAATTATGCCAATTATGCCTTTTACCAGGCCGGCAGATAGCTGGATAGACTGCAAACGACTGACTGAAACCCCATGATAACTTATTTGACCCTACTTGGTCAAATTCTTCTCCTTTTTTTCACCCAGCTGACTCGTCTGCTCGGAGACTAGTCTGTGCATGTGGGGGAAGTCACAGCAATGCTTCGGTCAGATTTCCAAACCGGGGCCCGGCCGGGGTGTTTGTAGAAACAAAAAATAAATTTGTTTATCACGGAATATAACGTTACACAACGTAGCAAGTGTCATATTACGTCGAACGGTCCTGGGGTCACGTGGTACGAGCACGTGACCCTGGACGCGTCCTAACGTCAGCTTGGCCACGCCCCGCACGCTTGCTTAGCCCCGCCTCCAAGTAATTTGATACAAGCGCGGTACGCCACTAGATCGGGAAGTCAGGAGAGAGTTCAGAGAGACAGAGAACGTCTTCCGTCCGTCACATTTCATCACCGGTTTAGTTTCGCGCCACCAGTCGACAACATCTGTACAGGTACTGTGTCTTAGATTACGTGTAGCAAGCTAGTCTAAACTAATGTTCTGTTATACCTGATCGATTCGTAGTAAATTACTACGACTCTTTATTATAAAGATCACATCAAACTGTACACCGAACCCTTTCCCTGGCTCCTTGTGAGAGTGCTGTAGTATAGACACGTCATATTGACGTATCGCCCAAATCCTACCACCAAGACCGTTTGTTACATTGTCCCCGTGGTGGGTACAGTTTTGCTCCGTGATTCAAATACTGTTACTCCGTTTTTGTAAACTTCGTATCGTGATTTCGAAGTATACTCTGTACTTTCATTTTGCGCTAGAGTGACCTCAGTAAAACTTTCAAATTATTTGTTATTATGTAACTACGAACTTACTATCCGTTTAAGATATTTTGTTGTACCAGGCCCTTGACTCTGTCGAATGTCACAGATTAATGACTAGTCTCGATCAATAGTACCCGTTCGGATTTCCTAAGATACCCGTAACTTCTGTGTTTCTCCATGTTTATCTCGCGAATTTCGCATTGTTTTGTTGTTATTATTGTTTGTCTATCTTTCCTCGGTGATTTTCCCGGATTACTAGTATATGGCCGCACTCGCAGTGACATGCCTGCTTGACTACACTATCAAATAACTTTTGTCTACGAGTTGTTTTTTTCTTCTTTCGCCCGTCTCGTATAGTCATTTTTAGCTTTTCCGATAGCGTGGCGTCCGTTGTAATTTTCACTCCGACCTAACGCGCCAAGTGAAGTCCTTCGCACTTTCGCGGTGCCTTTGACTTGCCAGGCTGCCGACATTGTAATTCGCATATGTTAATTTTTCTCCGCGTTCAAAGCGTTTGTTTTATCGGCGCTCCCTTTGTCCTTCATTCATACTTGCCTGTTAACTCCATTGTCGGCCGTCACCGCCAAATTTCCATTTATTAGCACTTTCCTGCCAGTCAAGAAGTCCCATTTTTCCGACGCCGAGAATAACAACAAAATATGCTGAATACTATTTTACGTTTTGTGTCATCTGTTGTCTTTCATATTGTGATTTTTGTTCCTAAAAGCTGCCCGACCGGGCCCCTTTGGAGACTAGCCAGGTATCCAGCCTCATTACAGCTCCCGAGTCTCTTCTGTCCTATTCGCAATTACGTATTTACGTATTGGATATACCAGGCAATGTTGAGACCGTAGCAAACACTGCATCTGGACAGTTGATATGTTGAAAGTTGCAACTTCCCGTCTTCCGTGTGTCGGCTGCAGTATGGTGACCCCCGCGAGGATCAAATAGTTGCGAGAACAAGCAGACTTCACATATTTTGTAGATTCTTCACATATTTTGTAGATTCTGCCCTGAATTTCAACATTTTTAATTCTTGTAAATTACTTGTGCATCCTGCTATAAATTTTGAGGCATCAAACGTCACTTCCAAATCCACATAGAAAAAACTGTGTTCTGCTACATCTAATCATTATGTCATCATTTTCCTGCAAATGTTACATTTCTAGTTCCTTTTGTTGTTTGTTATCCAACAAGAGAACAGAGATGGCCGATCTCAGTTGTGGAGGTTCTACTGAAGATTTGCGCCCTGGTCACCCTGGGAACGGGGCTGAAGATCTTGGCCCTGACCACCCTGGGAACGAGACCAGCAGCAGGGAGGGCCAGACAGCAGACGCGGGCCGGCAGCAGGACTGGGAAGAACCAGCTTCATGCCAGGAAACGTTTGATGGGAAGGTCAGGGAAACTGGCTCGTCATCACAGCTAAAACTGGCGGCCCGGGAGAGCAACGTGCCTGAACCCAGTACTGAGAAACCCTACATGTGCGGAGAGTATGGGTTCAGGACAGATCGCAAGCTCAACTTATCCAGATATATGAGAACAGGAGAGAAACCCTATAAATGTGACCAGTCTGACTATTCTGCTGCAAAGAAATCCAACTTGGGCCAACATCTAACAAAACACACCGGTGAGAAGCCCTACATGTGTGGGGAGTGTGGGTACAGAGCGGCCCGCAAGTTTACCTTATCCGTACATATGAGAACCCATACTGGTGAAAAACCCTACAAATGTGACCAGTGTGACTATTCTGCTGCACAGAAATCCACTTTAGACTGCCATCTAATGAAACACACCGGTGACAAACCCTACAAGTGTGACCAGTGTGATTATTTTGCTGCCCAAAGATCCACCTTGAACCTACATATGTCTAAACACACCGGTGACAAACCCTACATGTGTGGGGAGTGTGGGTACAGGACAGTTTGGAAATCTCGCTTATCCAAACATATGAGGACTCATACCGGAGAAAAACCCTACAAATGCGGGGAGTGTGGGTACAGGACAGCTGTAAAGTCAGACCTCTCCATACATGTAAGAATCCATACTGGAGAAAAACCATACAAGTGTGACCAGTGTGACTATTCTGCCGCAAACAAATCCACTTTGAATAATCATCTAGCAGCAAGGCACACTGGCGAGAAACCCTACATGTGTGGGGAGTGTGGGTACAGGACATATCAAAGCTCTAACTTAACCCGACATATGAGAACTCATACGGGGGAGAAACCCTACAAGTGTGACCAGTGTGACTATTCTGCTGCACATAAGTACAGTTTGGATATTCATCTAGCAAAACACACCGGAGAGAAACCCTACATGTGTGGGGAGTGTGGGTACAGGACGGCTCACAAGTCAGACCTCACCAAACATGTAAGAAACCACACAGGTGTAAAACCCTACATGTGTGGGGAGTGTGGGTACAGGACAGCAAAGAAGTCTAACATATCCCAACACATGCGAACTCATACCGGTGAAAAGCCCTACAAGTGTGACCAGTGTGACTATTCTGCTGCACGGAAATCCTATTTGGAATTCCATGTAACAAAACACACTTGTGAGAAGCCCTAAGGAGTGTTGGTACAAGGCAGCACACATTGTTAGTTTGAACCTTTATCTATTCATAAAAGCTCAATTCGGCCTGAAAGCCGATTTTCAGATCAGAGCAAGGTGACAGTTTCGCCGCTTAGAAATTCAGGTTGTGTGTCCATTTAGAAAAAAAAAAACCTTGGTAACATCTGACCCAAGTGTTACTGATTCTTTGTTCTAATTTACATGATAGGGTCAATCAGGGATAATTTTATCCTTCTGCAACGCCAGAAAGATGGAAACTTAAGTCTTACAACATACTTTCTAGTCCCGGAGCTTTCATAGTTTATGAAGCTGTAGGGTAGTATTTTCCTTGGGCCAAAATCTTCTCTTGTTGTTGAAAAAAGAATTGTGACCTCTTATCTGATAAAGAGTAGACGTGTTAGAAGATATTGCAAAATATGTTTATCAGTACAGGCTTTTTTTATGTCTTTATTAGCATGAATCTAGAATATAACATAATGTAATTTATTAAATTTTAATAACGTTTGTGTCTCGGTGAACTATTTGATATCCAATATTAGCACTAACACACGTTTTTGACACGTTTAAGTTTGGATAAATATGTATCCACTATTAAATGCACTACTTGTACACGATTGTTGTATTCTATGATGTAATGTAGTCAGCAATGTGTATATACAGCTGTATGTGGGGAGTTTTCTGCGAGTTTTAACAGTAATCGGCTTTATGATTGAAACGTATAACGATTTTGTTCATAATCACTCAGCAATCTGGGAGGACCTTCGATACCGGTTTCCTTTTGTCAGTATCAACAATGTGAAAACATACTAGTTTTAACCATTAATTTCTCTGAGCACGAAATGTGGGATACACTAACATTCATGTTAAGTTTTGAGGAATAAATTTTCATTATAGATTTGATATAAACGAGTACCTTTGATTGATTTTATATTGTTGTTATACTGTAAAAATAAAGAAGGGTTTCTGAATTCACGTACAACTATTCCTTGTAGTGACAATTACATATATTGAATACCTTGTTGCAATTAGCCGTCGGGTAAGAACTTTATAAGAACAAATAAACTTACATTGAATACGCAAAATAAAAAAGACTTTGATAGTGAAAAGTGAGTATATAATAGCGTTGAGATCGCAATTTTACTACACATTTATTCCGAACGCATCTCCGTCAATCTGCGATCTGTTACTGAGGTCACGAGCTGGGGGTAATCAGGTTTTCATAACCTCAGACCTTTCACCTTCGCACAACCCCGGATGTGACTTGTTGCTTTCCCTTTGTTCCAGTACGAAAGACGCGGTTTTTACGGTACTTCAAGACAAAACGGACAAAACGGACAAGGTAAGAGTGTCAACCGCCTTATGGAGTCTTTGTCTTTGCTTAATGAGTCGTGAATGAAACCCAATCATCTATCTTGTAGATATAATTTGCCATCGTCTGCGGATGGGTGGGGAGGGGGGCATGCACTGCTCTGCACAGACATAGAAGGGCAAATTTCAGTATTTCCGGACTTAGGTGTTTTGGTGTTGTTTACATGCAGTGAAAGGGGGTGAAAAGGTCTCCCACCGATGTTTTGACGGCATATAATATAATTCCGCCGTAAATTTTTTCCTTTTTTTGTCGTTAAATTACTCTTCAGAGGTCGGACAACCATGCCAATGTGAGTTTTTCATGTTCTAAAAGTCAGATAGGTGATTTTTGACAGCCTCTTTCTCCCATGATTCCCATTGTTAAGAATATGTATATGAAATACCGAAATGCAGCCAGAACGTTTTATCACAGAAGGGAAACATGATGTTGGCCATGTTTCTTTATTCAGGTTGTAACAAAACAATACACTGTGGGCATGTTGTTCTTGCTCAGTTTCTTCTTCTCCAATCAAATAGAAAGCATTCATCTTCACCACTAGACCTGTACCTTCAGGCTTGGAATAAGTCCTTTCACAAAGGTCAGAGCGCATGTGCGGCGACAGGAATTCTAGGTAATAATATGTCAAAGGGTAAGGCCCCGAAATTGTCAACAGTCCTTGTCTCGACCATTGTTTCGATTTGCATACTGAGTAAGAATGTCATGACGGGTTTTGTTTTCAATTTCGGCCAGGGCCTTATCCTTTGACATATTACCCAGAATTCCTGTCGCAGCACATGCGTTCTAACCTCTGTGAAAGGGCTTATAACTTGAAATTCAGCAAGTGGTATGTCGAAGTATAAGACACTGCACCTTGGTCATTCGGGGCAATATTATATAGATACTATTTTCCTTCTATCATTTGTTGTTCCTCTACAGAAAAGGAATGGCCAATCCCACCTGTAGAGGCTCTACTGAAGGTTGGTGCCCTGGTTATCCTGGGAACGAGACTGGAGGTTTGCCTCCTGGCCACCCTGGGAACGAGACTGGAGGCTTGGGCACTGGCCACCCTGGGAACGAGACTGATGAGCGAAAGCCCTACAAGCGTGACCAGTGTGACTTTTCTGCACCACAGAAATCCCATTTGGACCAACATCTAACAAAACACACCGGTGAGAAACCCTACATGTGTGGGGAGTGTGGGTACAGGGCAGCTTACAAGTCTCACCTATCTGTACACATGAGAACCCATACAGGTGAGAAACCCTACAAGTGTGACCGGTGTGATTATGCAGCAGCACGGAAATCCCATTTGGACCGACATCTAACAAAACACACCGGTGATAAGCCCTACATGTGTGGAGAGTGTGGTCACAGGGCAGCTCAGAAATCTACCTTATCTGACCATATGCGAACTCATACTGGTGAAAAGCCATATAAGTGTGACCAGTGTGACTATTCTGCAGCATACAAATCCTCGTTGGACTTTCATCTTACAAAACACACTGGTAACAAACCCTATAATTGTGGGGAGTGTGGGTACAGGACAAGACACAAGTCAGACCTATTGAAACATACGAGAACTCACA
The DNA here is from genome assembly GCA_019207045.1 of Branchiostoma floridae x Branchiostoma belcheri. Lineage (NCBI taxonomy): Eukaryota > Metazoa > Chordata > Leptocardii > Amphioxiformes > Branchiostomatidae > Branchiostoma > Branchiostoma floridae x Branchiostoma belcheri. The sequence goes on from CM033031.1 coordinate 658,432, forward strand.
CAGGAAAAAAACCCTACAAGTGTGACCAGTGTGACTATTCTGCTGCACAGAAATCTACTTTGGACAAGCATGTAGCAAAACACACTGGTGATAAGCCCTACATGTGTGGGGAATGTGGGTACAGGACAGCTCGGAAAGATACCTTATCTGAACATATGAGAACTCATACTGGTGAAAAACCCTACAAGTGTGACCAGTGTGACTATTCTGCAGCACAGAAATCTAATCTGGACCAGCATCTAACAAAGCACACCGGTGATAAGCCGTACATGTGTGAAGAGTGTGGGTTCAGGACAACTCTGAAGTGTCACTTATCCCGACATATGAGAACTCATACAGCAAAAAAAGTGTGACCAATGTGACTATTCTGTAGCATAGAAAGGCAGTTTGACCCATCATTCATCAACGCAAACAGTAAAAAAAATTGTCAGGTTTGATTTTGGTGTTTGTGGTTATTCTACAGCAAAGAAATCTTACTTATCCAATCATATGAGAACTCATACTGGTGAAACCCCCTACGAGTGTGACTATTCTGCAATAAGGAAATCTTATTTAACTGATCACCTGAGAGAATATACCCAGGAGAAACCCTACTTGTGTGATAAATGTGGGTACAGGACAGCCACAAAGAGCGAACTGTCTGTACACATCAAAACTCACGCCACATAAAACCCTTCAAGTGAGACCAGTGCGACTATTCTGCAGCACAGAATCCACTTTGAGAAAGACAACTGCAACATCCTGCATGTATGATGATTGTGAAGCGGAGAGAACGAACTTTGAGTTGTGTAATTGATATATGATAGCTTAGATGATAAGATTTGTTTGTCTTTGGACACTTTTCTTAAAACCTTATCAACATGAATGTAGAATGTAACAATTTATTACTCTCCAAGCAGATGTTAGGCTCCGGCTGTTTTTTAACGTTTTTTTAGTCGTTTTTATCGGGCTTTCTATTCTTTTATTTTATCTTGCTGTATCAAAACCTAACTTTGGCTGGCGTACTTCAAGAAAAATGACAAAATTGAAAGCCCGATGAAAACGACTTAAAAAACGCTAAAAAAACGGCCGGAGCCTAACCTCTGCTTGGAGAGTAACAATTTATCATTTTTGACGTTTGCCTCTTTGCGCCCTATTTGATATCCAGTATTAGCACTAACTCACGTTATATATATGTTTAAGTTTGGACAAATATGAATCCAATAGTAAATGGTCTACTGTTGCATGGATTGTTGTATTCCATGATGTAATACAGTAAGCATTAAGTAGTATATACAGCTGTATGTGGGAAGTTTTCTACGAGTTTTAACAGTACTCGGCTTTATGATTGAAACGTGTAACGATTTTGTTCATAATCGCTCGGCAATCTGGGAGTACCTTCGATACCGGTTTCATTTTGTTAGTATTAACAATGCGAAAACATACTTTTTTATGTGGGGAAGTTTTCTGCGAGTTTTAATAGTAGTCAGCTTTATGATTGAAATGTCATTTTGCTCAAAAGCTCAGCAAACTGGCAGAACCCCCGATACCAACTTCTGTATATCTATCTATCTAGCCTATATAACCGGCTTCGCAGCCACGCGTCGCAGCAGCAGCTAGTTATATCACACCGAACGACCCGTCACACCTAACTTTTGCACATCTATATATAAATGCTCTTAAGAAACTATCCAACGAAGTTTCCTTTTGTTAGTATTATTAATTAAAATGTGAAAAACGCACTTTTTAATCAGTTATTTCTCTTAGGTATAGACTTACATTCACGTACGTTCTTCAGTTTTAAGGCATAAAAGTTTTTATTGTAGATATGATATTAACGAATACCTTTGATTCTACGTTATTGTTAAATTGTAAAAATAAGGGAGCGATTTGAGAATTGTTCCTTGAAGTGACAATGGCATACATTAAATACGTGCACTGTTGTAACAAAAAGGGTAAAATCAAGGTGTTGCAATCACGATTAATTCCCAACCTCAAAAAGGACTTTCATAACGTAACGTAAGTATATAATAGCGTTGAGGTCGCAATTTTACTACACATTTATTCCTAGCGCATCTCCGTCCATCTGCGATCTGTTACTGAGGTCACGAGCTGAGGTAATCAGGTTTGCAAAACCGTTGACCTTTCACCTTCGCAGAACCCCGGATGTGACGACAGTCTGCAGTGTTTGTTCCTTTGTTTCAGTACGAAAGACGCGGTTTTTACGGTACTTCCAGACAACACGGACGAGGTAAGAGTGTCAACCGCCTTATGAAGTCTTTGTCCTTGTTTAAGGAGTCCTGAAACGTTTATCTATCTTGTGGATATAATTTGCTATCGTCTGTGGATGGGTGGGGAGGGGTCTGTGCACAGATATAACGTTAGAACGTTCTATCACAGACGGGAAACATGTTGGTTTTGCTCAGTTTCTTCTTCTCCACTCAAATAGAAAACGTATATCTTCACAACTATACCTTCAATAGAATAACTTGGAATTCAGCGAGTGGTAGGTCGTTGCATAAGAGACTGCACCTTGGTCATTTGGGCCAAATTATATAGTGTGGCGCTAGACAAACAAGCATGGCGCCAAAAAGCTATCGTTCGTCTTATTCACAAACTCGAAACAAACTAGGCTGAATGCCCGAACTTATCTAACTTACAAACATTTCAGCTTCATACTGGCTACTTTTAGGTAGAATCAGTGGGAATTTTAGGTCACAAATTCACAAACATCAGTGTGTTAGACAAAAGAAAATGGCGACGACGCTATCCCGTCGGCCTTTGCGCTTTTGGATTTTGTGTTGCCGCCCGGGCGCGGCGTACCAGCATTTTTTTGTCAATTTCAGCGGGAATTTTGACAGTTTTGACGATCGAATGCGTTTGTTAAGGCCACTGTTAGATCATTTTCGATTTTTTTCTTGTTTTCTATCACATATTTCCGGGTCAGTATGCGATGTGACCTGACGATATTATACCTCAATGTCCGATTTATGCCATAATAGATGATGTGATTATGCCATTCTTTTTATAATGGAGTGAATAGGAAACTGTTTGGGTTTTCAGAATTTTATGCAAAACCAAGATTTATGCCAATGGCCGTGATGCAATTAGTTGGTGTCCTACTTTCCTTCTATCCTTTGTTGTCCCTCAACAGAAAAGCTATGGCCAGTCCCAGCTGTGGAGGCTCTACTGAAGGATTGCATCCCGGCTACTCGGGGAACGAGACTGGAGGTTTGTGCCCTGACCTCCCTGGGAAGGAGACTTGTGGAGAAAAACCCTTCAAGTGTGACCAGTGTGACTATGCGACAGCACGGAAATCAGATTTGGACAGACATCTAGCTAAACATAGTGGCGAGAAACCCTACATGTGTGGGGAGTGTGGGTACAGGACAGCTGACAGGTCTCACTTATCCCGACATATGAGGACTCATACCGGAGAGAGGCCCTACAAGTGTGACCAGTGCGACTATTCTGCTGCACTGAAATCTAGTTTGGACAAGCATCTGGCAACACACACTGGTGAGAAACCCTACATGTGTGGGGAGTGTGGGCACAGGACAGCTCACAAGTCTGACTTATCCGTACACATGAGAACTCATACAGGTGAGAAACCCTACAAATGTCATCAGTGTGACTATTCTGCAGCACAAAGATCCAGTTTGGACAAGCATCTGGCAACACACACTGGAGAGAAACCCTACAAGTGTGACCAGTGTGACTATTCTGCATTACAGAAATCCCATTTGGACCAACATCTAACAAAGCATACAGGTGAGAAGCCATACATGTGTGATGAGTGTGGGTACAGAACAGCTCGCAAGGCCAACTTATCCAGACATATGAGGACCCATACCGGTGAAAAATCCTACAAGTGTGACCAGTGTGACTATTCTGCTGCACAAAAATCCAGTTTGAACATTCATCTGGCAAAACACACTGGAGAGAAACCCTACAAGTGTGAACAGTGTGATTATTTTGCAGCACAGAAAGGTGATTTGGACCGACACTTAAGGACACACACCGGTGAGAAACCCTACATGTGTGGGGAGTGTGGGTACAGGACAGCAGACAGGTCTCACTTATCCAGTCACATGAGAACTCATACCGGTGAAAAACCCTACAGGTGTGACCAGTGTGACTATTCTGCAGCACAGAAATCCACATTACAGCATCATCTAACAACGCACACCGGTGAGAAACCCTACATGTGTGAGAAATGTGGGTACAGGACAGCTCACATGTCTGGCTTATCCCGACATATGAGGACTCATACTGGACAAAAACCCTACAAGTGTGACCAGTATGACTATTCTGCAGCGCACAAATCCTCTTTGGACTATCATCTTACAGAACACAGCGGTGACCAACCCTACATGTGTGGGTACAGATCAACATAGAAGTCAGACCTATCGAAACATATGAGAACTCACACAGGAGATAAACCCTACAAGTGTGACCAGTGCGACTATTCTACAGCACAAAAATGCGATTTGGACCGACATCAACGAAAACACACTGGTGAGAAACCCTACATGTGTGGGGAGTGTGGGTACAGAACAGATCGGACGTCCAACTTATTTAGACATATGAGAACTCATTCAGGTGAAAAGAGAAACCCTACATGTGTGACCAGTGACAGGGCAGCTAGAAAGAGTGAGCAGTCCGAACATATCAAAACTCACACCGCATGAAGACCGTACATGTATGACTAGTGCGACCATTCTGCAGCACAGAAATTCCATGATCAATGAAATTTAGGGATGACCACGTGAAAAAAGCCAAGTGGAAATAAATCCCACTAGGAGTGTAAAGTGTATAAAACTAACTTTGTTTGAGTAATGTAATTGGTATATGATAGCTTGGATGATGAATAACATCTGTGTGTTCATAAATGCTTTTAGTACATAGTGCAGGTCCATTTTTGCCTTGGACCAAAGTCTCTGCTGTTCTCGCAAAGAATCGGCACCTCTTAGCTGAGGTAGATGTGTGTCATTACACGCTTGACTTAAATCTTTTTTTACGATTGACTTAAATCCCATTTTCGATGACCAAGTGAGAAAGCCAACTAGAAAGAAATCCCACATGTATGATGAGTGTAAAGTGTATAAAACTAACTTGGTTTGAGTAATATAATTAGTATATGATAGCTTAGATGTAGAATGTAACAAAATATGATTTTTTTTCAACGTTTCCTTTTGTTAGTACATTTGTATCAACAATGTGAAAACTAGTCTGTGTAACACAAACTCCGCTGTCCAGGGCTGTAACTGGCCCCTCCCCGCGGGGGCCGGCCTATGTTGGGCGGGCTGCTATAAGGGAGATTCAATCAGGCTATGTGAAAACATCATACTTTTTAACCATTAATTTCTCTGAGCACGAATTGTGAGATACACTAACAGTCATGTGCATTTGTCATTTTTGAGGAATAAATGTTTTTACTATAGATTTGGTATGAATGTATACTTATTTTTACATTTTACATTTCTTATTGTTATACTGTAAATAAATAAGGTTCTGTAAATAAATAGATTTGCGTTCTGAATTTATGTACAATTGTTCGTTGAAGTGACACTCGCATACATTGCATACCTTGTTGCAATTAGCACAGGGCTCTAGCCAGCTCGAATTTTTTTTCCGTCAACCCGAATTCCCATTGTCACGAAAACACTATTCCAGGAGTTAGAGAGACTGAAATGAGACCTCGAAAAACTGCTTTTAATTAGATTATCGTATGCGAAAGAGCACCGACACACATTGTTAACAATCATAACAATAGCAAAACAAACATTGTGTGGCTTTTACGGCCGTGGACAGCGTCCCCAAGCCGCCTGTAGCTTCCACCAAGGAGCTTTTATCAGATTTTTGTCCGTCAAGGTTGACGGATTGGTTTTAAAATTTGTCCGTCACAAGCAGCAAATTTCGGTCAATTGACGGAAAAACGGACGCTGGCTAGAGCCCTGAATTAGCATAAACCTTCTATTGTATTGAATACGTAAACTGATGTAACAGAAAGGGTAAAATCATTGTACTGCAATCACGGTTAACACTTATTCCCAACCTAAAAAAAAAAGACTAATACAAAGTAAGTATATAATAGCGTTGAGATCGCAATTTTACTGCACATTTATTCCTACCGCAACTCCGTCAATCTGCGATCTGTTACTGAGGTCACGAGCTGAGGTAATCAGGTTTTCATAATCTCTGACCTTTCACCTTCTCACAACCCCGGATGTAACGAGTACGTGTTTTGTTCCTTTGTTGCAGGACGAAAGACGCGGTTTTACGGTACTTCTAGACAACACGGACGAGGTAAGAATGTCAACCAACACATGAAGTCTTTGTCTTTGCTTATAGAGTCCTGAATGAAACTCTTTATCTATCTTGAGGATATAATTTGCGATCATCTGCGGATGGGTGGGGAGGGGGGCAATACTAGCCTATGAAAATCATGGCAGAAGGAGGCTGTCAAAAATCACCTACCTGAGTTTTAGAACATGAAAAACTCACATTGGCATAGTTGTCCAGCATGTAAAGAGTAATTTGACGACAAAATTATGACGGCGGAATTATGTTATACGGGATCAAACATATGTGGTGTCATTTTCACCCCCTTTCACTGCCTGTAAAGAACACAAAAACACCTAACTTCTAAGTTTTTTCAACACAATATAGAGGCTACAACCCTAACCTATGATATGTACCTCCAAATTCAAACATATCCCAAGAAAAATATTTCTGCAGGCCCTTTTTGCCAAGGGTACCTAATCATTTTGATCAGGCTGAAAGTGGGTCATCTGCGCCTGTCTGGAAATACTGAGGCAGTTTTGGGGCATCAAACACTGGGAGTTTTATTTTCACACCAGACAAAAGTTCTTCCGTACACAGAGATTTATATCTATACTAGGATTATGTCAGTACAATGCTATCCGAATGCTCTATTTACACATTGCATTAGTATGTACAACAGACGTTTCATCTACACACAGTTTATTCATTAACACATACCTTTTTAAGATCATTATTGACGCAAACAAATATGACAAAGAAGGAAGGCAATACAATTGATATTATACCTAACAGATATTGGGGTCGGGTGGGATCAGGGTGCAGATCAAAATGCGAAGCGTGGCAGCGTGCTTGCGTGAAAGCAGAGTGTCTCTGAGGACGGACGTTATCGCTACCACAAAAAATAAGCTGAAACACACAAAATCAAGCTGAAACCCTTGTGTATATTTTCAATAATGGAAATTTCGCCAAATCTTGCTAGTCAACTGGCAAAATTTGCCCCTGAAAATGCAGGAAATGACGTTTCAGAGGGTCCAGATTTTATAATTTCAAAGGACCTCCTTTGCGAGGACTCGCGCCTTCGGCACTGGACATGGTGGAAAAATGTTGCCGGGGTGTCGTCCCCCACGACCCTTTTTGCTAGTAGAAATATCATTATCAAACTTAGCTTTGTTTTCAAGCAAAATATTTACCTCAAATGCAGGAAATGGAATTTAAAGTGTCCTGATTTCTAAATTTCTCCAGAACTCCCATGCGACGGCTTGCGTCTTTGGGGCTGCAAAATATGTTCGGGCATGCATGGGTCGTCGCCCTCGTTATTAAATTTAGCTTAGTCTTTCAGCAAAATTTGTTCCTCAAAAGGCAGGAAATGGCGTTTCAGAAGGTCTAGATTTTCAGAACCTACCTTGCAACGGCTCGTGCCTTCGCCGCACGAAATGGTGAAATATTTTGGGGGTGTCGCCCTCAATAACTAAAGCTAAAACTGTATGTATTTTTGATAGAAATGCCATTAAAGTTACCTTAGTTTGGCAGCAAAATTTGTCCCTCAAAATGCAGGAAATAGCGTTTCAGAGGGTTTAGATTTGAATTTTTTCCGGGGGTGCATGCCCCCCCACCCCCCTAGAAGGGTCACGCCTCCGGCGCGACGCCTCGGGCCTTCGGCCCTCGATTAAGTGATATGAAAATTTTTCACCCCACAGCTAAAAAACGGTGCCGCCGCCTCTGCGCCAAGTTATAAGCTGCTGAGATCATCCGAAGTAGACCCGCTAATCCCTTGTGCGGCATTCCGAGAACGGTCATTCTGAATTCAAAACTCAAATGAATAAATAAATCCATGTACACTTAGAATATGTGCCAGAAACATGAAAAATAAATCTGTCATTTTTTACCCCACAACAGAAAAGCGATGGCTGATCCCAGTACTGAAGGTCTGCGTCCTGACCACCCTGGGAACAAGACTGAAGTTCTTGGCCCCGGCCACCCTGGGAACAAGACCAGCAGCAGGGAGGGCCAGACAGCAGACGCGGGCCGGCAGCAGGACTGGGAAGAACGAGCTTCATGCCAAGAAACGTTTGATGGGAAGGTCAGGAAAACTGGCTCATCTTCACAGCTAGAACGGGGGGGAAACCACGTGTCTGAGCTCCATACTGAGAAACCCTACAAGTGTGGAGAGTGTGGGTACAGGGCAGATCGCAAGTCTACCTTATCCCGCCATATGATGACTCATACTGGTGAAAAACCCTACAAGTGTGACCATTGTGACTATTCTGCTGCACAGAAATCCAGTTTGGACCTTCATCTAGCAAAACACACAGGACAGAAACCCTACAAGTGTCACGAGTGTGACTATTCTTCAGCACAAAAATCCCATTTGGACCGACATGTATTGAAACACACTGGAGAGAAACCCTACATGTGTGGGGAGTGTGGTTACAGGACAACACAGAAGTCAGATCTATTGAAACATATGAGAACTCACACAGGAGAAAAACCCTACAAGTGTGACCAGTGTGACTATTCTGCAGCACAACAATCCACTTTGGACTATCATCTTACAAAACACACTGGTGACAAACCCTACATGTGTTGTGAGTGCGGGTACAGGACAGCTCGCAAGGCAGACTTATCAAACCATATGAGAACTCATACTGGAGAAAAACCCTACAAGTGTGACCAGTGTGACTATTCTGCTGCAAAGAAATCCTCTTTGGACTATCATCTTACAAAACACACTGGTGACAAACCCTACATATGTTGTGAGTGCGGGTACAGGACAGCTCGCAAGGCAGACTTATCAAACCATATGAGAATTCATACCGGTGAAAAACCCTACAATTGTGACCAGTGTGACTATTCTGCAGCACAGAAATCCTCCTTGGACAGTCATCTAGTAAAGCACACTGGTGAGAAACCCTACATGTGTGGGGTGTGTGGGTACAGGGCAGATTGCAAGTCTACCTTATCCCGACATATGAGAACTCATACTGGTGAAAAACCCTACAAGTGTGACCAGTGTGACTATTCTGCTGCACAGAAATCCCATATAGACATTCATCTAGCAAAACACACCGGTGAGAAACCCTACATGTGTGGGGAGTGTGGGTACAGGACAGCTCGCAAGGATGACTTATCCAGACATATGAGAACTCATACCAGTGAAAAACCCTACAAGTGTGACCAGTGTGACTATTCTGCTGCACGGAAATCAACTTTGGATGACCACATGACAAAGCACACTGGAGAGAAACCCTACATGTGTGGGGAGTGCGGGTTCAGGACAGCTCGCAAGTCTGACTTATCCAAACATATGAGAATCCATACCGGTGAAAAACCATACAAGTGTGACCAGTGTGACTATTCTGCTGCACGGAAACACTATTTGGACCAACATCTAACAAAACACACCGGTGACAAACCCTACATGTGTGGGGAGTGTGGGTACAGGACAAGTAGAAAGTCATACCTATCCCAACACATGAAAACTCACACAGGAGAAAAACCCTACAAGCTGTGACCAGTGTGACTCTTCTACTGCACAGAAATCCCATATGGACATTCATCTAGCAAAACACACCGGTGAGAAACCCTACATGTGTGATAAATGTGGGTACAGGGCAGCTACAAGAAACGAATTGTCTGTACATATCAAAACTCACACCGGATAAATGCCTGTTACCAGTGGACTAGTCTGCACAGCAGCACCGAATTCCACTTTTTTTTTACATAACTATATAAGAAAAACAATTGAAGAGTGCAAAGCATATAAAACTTACTTGATTTGAGTAATGTAATTGATATGTTGTAGCTTAGATGATAATATTTGTTTGTTGATACATTCTTAAGTCCGTTTTTGCCTTGGGCCAAAGTCTTATGTTGTTCTCGCGAAGAATTGTCACCTCTTAGCTTAGGGTAGGTGTGTGTCTGCACGCTTTAGTTAAAATCCTTTTTTACGCTTGACTTATTTATTAAGTCCCATTTTCGATGATAACGTGAGAAAGCCAACTAAAAAGAATAAAATAACTTGGTAATGTAATTCATATATGAGTGCTTAGATGATAAGATTTATTTGTGCATACATTGACATAGTGCAAGTCTGTTCTTGCCCAAAGTTGTCTTTGCAAAGAATTGTTACCTTGTATCTGATCAAAGGTAGATTTGTCGTTGAATACTTTGCTTAAATCCTTATTAACATGAATGTAGAATGTGACAAATTATCATTTTTTTTACGTTTGTGTCTTTGCGCACTATTTGCTATCCTGTATTAGCTCTAGCACACGTTATATATATGTATTAAAGTTTATATCCACTATTAAATGGTCTACTGTTAATGAATTGTCATTGTATTCTATTATGTAATGCAGTATGTAACGTGTATATATGCAGCTGTATGTGGCTTTTTTCTGTGAGTTTATGATTGAAACGTGTAACGGTTTCCATCCGTTAGTACCCATGTATTTGTAACAATGTGTATCTGCTTGGTGCTGAGTGCAAAGTCAAAAACTAACGAAATATCTCATTCAGGAGCTCTACTGGTCACGATGCGTGTGAGGTCATGGCCTTTCCTGGAACTCTCCTGGGTCATGCCTGAATGAGATATTTCGTTAGTTTTTGACTATATGGATGACATCCCCTGGGACCCAAAAAACTGGTGCGAGCGTGCGAAGAAAAAAAGTTTGGCAAAAGTCGGTCACAACAAATTCCGAAGTGATTGGTCATCAGTATTGATCCTGAAGAAGGCGACAGTGCCCGAAGAAAATTTGATCCGTGTGTGCTTTTATTTGGTGTTGGAAGAAACTTTAGCACTGTACTAGTATTACAACCAGAAAAACACTAATTACAAATGTACCAACCGCAAAAATACTTTGTACTTTATTGTTATGATAATGCGAAGGAAATATAATCCAGTTCAGATCAATTTTTCTACACACTTATTTTTTGCGTACCTAATTTAGTTACTAGTGCTGAGGTCACAGTCTGAGTGAGCTGGGTAATCAGGTTTGCACAACCTTTGACCTTCTACCTTCATACGACCCCGGATGTGACGATTTGCGTGCGGTGGTGTTCAGTGTACCAGTACGATAAACACGTTTTTTTTTACGGCACTTATAGACAACACGGACGAGGTAAGCGTGTAAACTGCCTTATGAAGTCTTTACCTTTGTTGAAAGAGCCGCAAGTCTACGAAAGCTTCACCTTCCGCACTGGAACCGAGTGCTGAAAACAATGGTCGAATCGGCCTCAGCACTCGGCGCCCAGTGCTGAAGAATGTTCAGCACTCGTTTTCCAGTGCTGATCGGCCTTTCTCCAGTGCTGAAGCTCCCTCAGCACTCGTTTTCCAGTGCTGAAAAGACGTCAGCACTCGTTTTCCAGTGCTGAAAAGACGTTTTCCAGTGCTGAATGTTCGTCAGCACTCGGCTCCAGTGCTGAACTCGCGGCCCGGGCGGCGATGGGTTAGGTCAAAGGTCACTCCGCACTGGTTACCCAGTGCTGAAACCGCCGTCAGCACTGGAACCGAGTGCTGATATACAAAAGCTTCGCCTTCCGCACTCGATTTTCCAGTGCTCAGGGGCACTTCAGCACTGGAACACCAGTGCTGAGAAATCTTCAGCACAGGAAAACGAGTGCTGACGTCTTTTCAGCACTGGAACGTTCTTCAAACCAGTGCCGAAGTCTTTCGAGCACTGGAGTGTCCTAGTGCTGAGAGCGGTACTTGACGTATATTCGGATTAAAAATAAAGTTAACGTTACAAACTTACAAGTACGTGCCAAGAAACTTTTGGTTGTGCTATTCAATTTAATGTGTAACTTGGTGTATGTATAGAGTATAGATACAAAGTACTGAAAGCGGTACTATATACTATACTAATAAAGATGATTTTTCAAGTTTAATTTGCAGTTTTTAGCTGGTGTGTTGCGCCGAACGGCGGTTATACCGGCTATATAACGTAAGATAGATACAGATGCAAAAAAGCCTGAATTTGTGTTGTTTTGTGTAATTGAAATGTATAAGGAATGGATATCATTAAAACGGGATTGCAAACAACTTCAAATTTAAAGATTTGGGGGGCCCTGAAAAGGGCCGGGGTGCTGTGAGACTTCAGCCTGCCTCCTCCTCCTCGTTGTTGTTGTTGTTGTTGAAGAGGCGCCGCTGAACTTCCAAAAGGATGAGGTCTGCCATAGCTGCTGTTGGTTCCCGAAGCCGGCGTTTCCAGTGCTGAGAGCGTCAGCACTCGGTTTCCAGTGCTGACGAACATTCAGCACTCGGTTTCCAGTGCTGAAGCCGGCGTCTCCAGTGCTGAGAGCGCGTCAGCACTGGTTTTCCAGTGCTGACGAACATTCAGCACTCGGTTTCCAGTGCTGAAGCCATCTTCAGCACTGGTTTCCAGTGCTGAAAAAGGAGGGTGAAGCTTTCGTAGTTTTGCGAAAGAGCCCTGAATAAAACCATTTATCTATCTTGAAGATATAATTTGCGATCGTCTGCGGATGGGTGGGGAGGGGGGCAGTGCTCTGAGCACAGACATGCGACGTTCTATCACAGAAGGGAAACAATACATGTTGTTTTTGCTCAGTTTCTTTTTTTACAATCAAATAGAAACATACATCATTACAACCAGACCTTGGAATAAGCCCTTCAACAGAGGTCAGAGCTCATGTGCGGCGACAGGAATTCTAGGTAATATGTCAATGGGTAAGGCCCCGAAATTGTCAACAGTCCTTGTCTCGACTATTTCGATTTTCATAAATTTAACTGTCCAGGTTTTGTTTTCAATTTGAAGGCCATACAATTTGAAATATTAGTTTTGTTTTATTACCTAGAAGTCCTGTTGACTCACATGGCCTCTGTGAAAGGGCTTATAACTTGAAATTAAGCAAGTGTTAGGTCGAAGTATAAGACACTGCACGTTGGTCATTCGGGCAAATATTATATACTATTAGATACTATTTTCCTTCTATCATTTGTTGTCCCTCAACAGAAAAGGAATGGCCAGTCCCAGCTGTGGGGGTTCTACTGAGGGTTTGTGTCCCGGCTACTCCAAGAACGGTACTAGAGATTCGGGCACTGGCCACACTGGGAACGAGACTGAAGGAGAAAAACCCTACAAGTGTGACCAGTGTGACTATGCTGCAGCATGGAAGTCCTATTCGGACCGACATCTGACCAAACACACCGGTGAGAAACCCTACATGTGTGGGGAGTGTGGATTCAGGACAGCTCGCAAGTCTGACTTATCTCGACATATGAGAACTCATTCCGGAGAAAAACCCTACAAGTGTGACCAGTGTGAATATTCTGCTGCACAAAAATGTGATTTGGTCCGACATCTCTCTAAAAAACACACCGATGACAAATCCTACATGTGTGGGGAGTGTGGGTACAGTACAGCTCGGAAATTTGACTTATCCCTTCATATGAGAACTCATACTGGTGAAAAACCCTACAAGTGTGACCTGTGCGACTATTCGGCGGTACAGAAATCCGCTTTAAACCGACACCACCTAGCAAAACACACCGGAGAGAAACCCTTAATGTGTGAGGAGTGTGGGTTCAGGACAGCAGTGAAGGCAGAGCTATCCAGGCATGTAAGAATCCATACCGATGAAAAACCCTACAAGTGTGACCAGTGCGACTATTCTGCTTCATGGAAGTCGAGTTTAGACCAACATGTAACAAACCACACTGGTGACAAGCCCTACATGTGTGGGGAATGTGGGTTCAGGACAACTCTGAAGTCTCACTTATCCCAACATATGAGAACTCCCACAGCAAAAAAAGTGTGACCAATGTGACTATTCTGTAGCATAGAAAGGCAGTTTGAACCATCAACGCAAACAGTAAAGAAAGTAGTCAAGTTTAATTGTGGTCTTTGTGGTTATTCTACGGCAAGGAAATCTTCCTTACATGACCACCTGAGAACTCATACTGGAGAAAAGCCCTACAAGTGTGGGGAGCGTGGAGAAACTCTACTTGTGACAAATGCGGGTACAGGGCAGCTACTATATAGGCAGCTACAAAGAATGAACTGTACATATCAAAACTCACGCCGCATAAAACCCTTCAAGTGAGACCAGTGCAGCACAGAAATTCACTTTCAGAAAGACAACTGCAACGTGGAAAATCCTACATGTATGATGACTGTGAAGCGGAGAGAACGAACTTTGAGTAATGTAATTGATATATGATATCTTAGATGATAAGATTTGTTTGTCTTCGGACACTTTCCTTCAATCCTTATTAACATGAATGTAGAATGTAACAATTTATCATTTTTTGACGTTTGCCTCTTTGCGCACTATTTGATATCCAGTATTAGCACTAACTCACGTTATATATGTCTATTCATTTTTGGACAAATATGTATTCACTAGAAAATTGTCTACTGTTACATGAACTGTTGTATTCTATGATGTACTAAGTAGTTAACAATAAGTATATACAGCTGTCTGTCGGGAGTTTTCTGTGAGTTTCAACAGTAATCGGCTTTATGATTGAAACGTGTTTTTGTTTATAATCGCCCAGCAATTTGGAAGGACCTTCGATACCTGTTTCCTTTTGTTAGCATCAACAAAGTGAAAACATACCTTTTAACCATTAATTTCTTTGAGCACGAATTGTGGGGTACACTAACATTCATGTGCATTCGTCAGTTTTGATGAATAAATGTTTTTTACTATAAATTTGGTATGAATGAATGAATACTTTTAATTGGTTCTATTTCTTATTGTTATACTTTAAAAAAATAAGGTAGGGATTTGCGTTCTAAATTCACGTACAACTCTTCTTCCTTGAAATGACACTTGCATATATTGAACAACAATATATTTCACCATGCATATGGTATGGCTGAAATATAATAAATGGTTAATGCCCCGCTCCGCCATCATCATTTAACTAATCATTTTAACTAATCATCCGTTTGTGAGATAGCATATCAGCATCAAAATGTGGCTTATTTGCAATACAAACTAGAAATTGGGGTCCTGGTAACCCTCATGCAGAGCCTCTTCACTTGGGCACGACAAAGTACGTATATACAAAGTGATTTAGGAAGGTACCGGCTTCATCACGTTAGAAAGCAATAATGAAAATGTGTAAAATCAGCATAATTCCTTTTCAAATATCCCTATATCCCTCATGTGGAGCCCCAATTAACATAACCAATCAATCATAATATTTTTGACAGTTATGCATGGTTTGCAAACAAAAAACTGCAGAAAAAAATTCTACGACTGTCCCTGTACAATGGTGCGGTCCAAAAAGTGTGCTAATAACCGCATACTTTTGGGGTTACGGTCTGATAACTCATAGGAAATGGGGGCTTCTGATTGGCCAACTCCATCTGGCTATATGACAATCATGAACAACACGCAAGAAAAATTCCCAACCTCAGTAAAGAAGCGATGGGAAAATCTGATAGCGATTTTACCGTGCATTTATTGCTAGCGCAACTACGTTAATCTGCAAGCAGCTACCGGGTAACTTGGGTAATCAGGCTTGTATACACTATGACCTTTTACCTTCATATGACCTCGGATGTGACGAGTGGTGTGTTTGTTCCAGTGCGAAAGACGCGGTTTTTACGACACTTTTGGACGACACGGACAAGGTAAGAGTGACAACCGACTTAGGAAGTCTCTGTTTCAATGTCTACTTCCTTTTGTTAAAAGAGTAGCGATTTAAAACGCCTTTATCTTGCAAATACTGCACCGCCTTCTGAGGAAGGGTGGGGAGGGGGCAGGGTAACGTTGTAGCTAGCACCCGTCCTTCAGTCCTTTGAAGGAATTTTGCAGCTGGGGACAGAAAAAAAAAGTTTGCCTATTCTGTCCTCTGTAATGGACAAAAATCTATATGTTAAGTCAGTAAAGATATAAAAAAAAACTGTCTTCCTGTGTAATTTTTCACCAAAACAGATGAACAGCTTAGTCTACCAACAAAATCTACACTCAAAATGCAGGAAATTTGGTTTCAGAGGGTCTAGATTTCAAAATCTTTCAGGGGAGTATGCCCCCGGATCCCCTTAGAAACGTTATGCCTTCAGCTCGACGTCTCGTTCCTTCTGATTCAAAATCGAGGGGACTGAAAATGATTTAAGGCTGGCTACAACCCTGGGAGGAGGGCAATGCTCTGTGCACAGACGTTGCAATAACGTGTTTTACTGTATGATATGTACGACAAGGGAACACACAGACCACTTTCTGTACTACTGTGTAAGACAGGGCAGAATGAGACACAATATACTAAATGAAGTGGATAAAATCTATCAAGTATACAACATGCCACAGGAAGAACGAGCATAACTGCCATAAGAACCGGATATCGTAACACACATGGGAAGATAATTTTGGAGGAAGATTAGCAAATAGATGTACAAGGCGCTTTCCATCAAACTAATCAAGCTACAGGAAGATTTGCAAACATTGTACCTGAGAATCTACATCGTGAGATCACGTGGCAGCGGCAGCGTGTTTGGCTCAGGACCAAGAGGTCTCGAGTTGGAATCCTGCCATGTCACCGATCCTGTGCCCCGGGAAAGGCACTTTACACAGCTTTCCTCACTTTACTCTGGTGAAAATCGGTACCTAGCTTCGACTAGGGACGTCCCTCAAATAGGACATTAAATGGAGGTCCCGTGTTTGGGGAGAGCCATGCCTCGAGCACGTTAAAGAACCAATCACACCTTTCGAAAAAGTACGCCCTGGTGTGCAATGGAACAAATCGTTCTGTCTGAGGTTAGTGATTCACTACAAATTACCCGGATGGAGGGCCTGGCATACCTCTGTCTCGTATCAGCCAAACATGTCAGTACAGTAATTGCCGATTCCTCGGCAGATAGACGTTATCGGAAGAACAGAACAGAAATTCAGGTCAATTCAGGAAAACAAGCTTTTTCACAGATTTCACTATGCATATGCGAGCGACATGAATCCTGGGTAATATGTCAAAGGTGACGGCCCATAGACATGAACAGCCTCGTTGCGACCGTTATTAAGATTTGCGTGACAATACCGAACTAGTAGTGCCTGAGATAAAATGTGATTTTCCTTCTGCCATTTTTTATCCCTCAGCATAACAGAAATGGCTAATTGTGAAAGTCCTGCTGAAGGTCTGTGTACAGGACATCCTGGGAACGACACTGAAGATCTGCATCCTGGGAACAAGACTTACAATAGGGAGGACCAGACAAGTACTGATCAAGCCTTTCTTGAATTGGCTGCTGCCAGACCACGTTAGTCTCCGTGGCAAGAATCTTACGTCTAAATATCAGAAACAAAGAAAGATAAATAAGATAACACAATGCCAATGTAGAACAGCTGGATATAGCAAGAGTACATTGCCTTACTGGGTTTACTTACTTAGCGAAAAAAGTGTTAGCACTGCCAATATACGTACACATGTATGTTGAATGTCAGGTTTGCAATGTTTAGTTTATACGTGTATCTTTTATTATTTTTAGGTTACTACTACTAGATTTCTTTTAGTTGTAGTAGGCATCCTTCCATCTTTCCAGATGATGGTAGCACTCTCTCCTTGAAATTAGGGCGGTTGACAGCGTCGACTGTGGGACTGTAACCCAATCCTCGCATGACAGTCGCGTCCGCAGTTTGGGCATATATATTCAGATGAATTGCCAGGTTGCAGTCTTTCTTTGCGTCTTTTTCTGGTTACTACTACTAGATTTCTTTTAGTTGTAAATCATGCTGTATTTTGGTCAATGAAGGCTGCTACTGTATGCTGTGTTCGCAATGGCTTTAAGATTCTTTCATTTGTTCATTCATACGGCAGACATAGTCGGACAGCATGGCAGAGAAGAGCAAGTTTCATGCGCGGGAACTTTTGATGTGAAGGTTGAGACGACTGATTCCTTGTCTCCAGGTTTACAAACAGAGGATCCTGACGAAGCTCTACTTCAAAACAAGACAACAGACACGGGCGGACAGCGGGACAGGGGAGGGCGAGAGAAAACTTTTCATTGGGAGGTGAAGAAAACTGGCTCGTCATCCCAGCTAGAAGGGGGGGAAATCCTGAAGCCTGACATCAGTGCTGAGAAACCCTACATCTGTGGGGTCAGAGTAGGTTATCCTAGTGCCCTGCGCCAACACATGAGAACTCACACAAAAGAAAAACCCTACAAGTGTGATCATTGTGAATATTCTGCTACATGGAAGTCCAACTTGGACCGACATCTAACAAAACACACCGGTGAGAAACCCTACATGTGTGGGGAGTGTGGGTACAGGACAGCTCTGAAATCTACCTTATCCACTCATATGAGAACTCATACCGGTGACAAACCCTACAAATGTGACCAGTGTGACTATTCTGCTGCACAAAGATGCAGTTTGGACCTACACCTTGCCCAACACACCGGTGCTAAACCCTACATGTGTGAGGAGTGTGGGTACAGGACAGCTCGGAAAGAGCACTTATCAAAACACATGAGAACACACACAGGAGAAAAGCCCTACAAGTGTGAGGAATGCAATTACTCTGCAGCACAGAAATACACTTTAAACCAACATCATCTTGCAAAACACAGTGGGGAAAAACCCTTCATGTGTGGGGAGTGCGTTTTCAGGACAGCAGTGAAGGCAGAGCTATCCAGACATGTTAGAATTCATGCAGGTAAAAAACCCTACAAGTGTGACCATTGCGACTATTCTACTGCATGGAAGTACAATTTGGACCAACATGTAAGAACTCACACTGGAGAAAAACCCTACATGTGTGGGGAGTGTGGGTACAGGACAGCCACAAAAGCTGACTTATCCAGACATATGAGAACTCATACCGGTGACAAACCATACAAGTGTGACCAGTGCGACTATTCTGCAGCACGAAAATCTCATTTGGACCAACATCTAACAAAACATACTGGTGACAAACCCTACATGTGTGGGGAGTGTGGGTACAGGGCAAGTAGAAAGTCATACCTATCCCAACACATGAAAACTCACACAGGAGAAAAACCATACAAGTGTGACCAGTGTGACTATTCTGCAGCAAGGAAATCTTCCTTAGATGACCACCTGAGAGAACATACCCTGGAAAAACCCTACATGTGTGAAAGATGCGGGTACAGGGCAGCTACAAGAAACGAATTATCTGTACATGTCAAAACTCACACCGGATAAATGCATGTGACCAGTGGACTAGTCTGCACAGCAGCAACAAATTCCACTTTTTATTACATAACTATATAAGAAAAACAATTGAAGAGTGCAAAGCATATAAAACTTACTTGATTTGAGTAATGTAATTGATATGTGGTAGCTTAGATGATGATATTTGTTCATACATACTTTAGGACATATTTTTAATTCCCAACCTATTCTACAGCACAGAAAGCCCCTTTGGATGAACCTAATGTATGAAGAATGTGTAGAAGTCATGTATTTGCTATTTAGCTGAGAGGATTAATAACGTTTGTTTGTTCATACATGCTTTAAAAAATAGAGCAAATCCGTTTTTGCCTTGGACCAAAGTCTTCTGTTGTTCTCGCCTCTTAGCTTAGGGTAGGTGTGTGTCTTTGCAGGCTTTAGTCAAAATCTTTTTTTTTCACGCTTGACTTAAATCCCATTTTCGATGACCACGTGAGAAAGCCAACTGGAAAGAAATCCCACATGTAAGATGAGTGTTCTTCTTCTTGTCCTTTACATCCTGGCGGAGGATCAATTCATGATCAAGTGGACTTGGCGATGAGTGATGAGTGTAAAGCGTATAAAACTAACTTTTTTTTAGTAATGTAATTGGTATATGATAGCTTAGATGATAGGGTTTATTTGACACTAGATACTTTGCTTAAATTAACATGAATGTAGAATGAAACGAATTATCATTTTTTGACTATTTGATATCCAGTATTAGCACTAACTCACGTTATAAATATATATATCAAACTTTGGACAATATGTATTCATTATTAAGTGGTTTTCTGTTACATGAATTGTTCTATTCTGTGATGTAATGTAGTAAGCAATAAGTATATGCAGCTGTATGTGGGGAGTTTTATGAGAGTTTCAACACTACTCAGCTTTATGATTGAAACGTGTAACGATTTTGTTCATAATCGCTCAGTAATATGGGAGAACCTTCGATACCGGTTTCCTTTTGTTAGTATTAACATTGTGAAAAAATACTTTTAAAACATAAATTTCTCTGAGCACGAAATGTGGGATACACTAACATTCATGTTAAGTTTTGAGGAATAAATTTTTCATTATAGATTTGATATAAACTAGTACCTTTGATTGATTTTATATTGTTGTTATACTGTAAAAATAAGGAAGGGTTTCTGAATTCACGTACATTTGTTCCTTGTAGTGACAATTACATATATTGATGCCTTGTTGCAATTAGCCGTCGGGTAAGAACTTTATAAGAACAAATAAACTTATATTGGATACCTACCTACTACCTACCTAGTCCCTTGACCTCCAGGTCGTTGGGGGGACAAGGTAGACGCAAAATAAAAAAGACTTTGATAGTGAAAAGTAAGTATATAATAGCGTTGAGATCGCTATTTTACTACACATTTATTCCGAACGCATCTCCGTCCATCTGCGATCTGTTACTGAGGTCACGAGCTGGGGGTAATCAGGTTTTCATAACCTCTGACCTTTCACCTTCGCACAACCCGGATGTGACTTGCAGTCTTTCCCTTTGTTCCAGTACGAAAGACGCGGTTTTTACGGTGCTTCTAGACAAAACGGACGAGGTAAGAGTGTCAACCGCCTTATGGAGTCTTTGTCTTTGCTTAATGAGTCGTGAATGAAACCCAATCATCTATCTTGTAGATATAATTTGCCATCGTCTGCGGATGGGTGGGGAGGGGGGCATGCACTGCTCTGCACAGACATAGAACGTTTTATCACAGAAGGGAAACATGATGTTGGCCATGTTTCTTTATTCAGGTTGTAACAAAACAATACACTGTGGGCATGTTGTTCTTGCTCAGTTTCTTCTTCTCCAATCAAATAGAAAGCATGCATCTTCACCACTAGACCTGTACCTTCAGGCTTGGAATAAGTCCTTTCACAAAGGTCAGAGCGCATGTGCGGCGACAGGAATTCTAGGTAATAATATGTCAAAGGGTAAGGCCCCGAAATTGTCAACAGTCCTTGTCTCGACCATTGTTTCGATTTGCATACTGAGTAAGAATGTCATGACGGGTTTTGTTTTCAATTTCGGCCAGGCCCTTACCCTTTGACATATTATCTAGAATTCCTGTCGCCGCACATGCGTTCTAACCTCTGTGAAAGGGCTTATAACTTGAAATTCAGCAAGTGGTATGTCGAAGCATAAGACACTGCACCTTGGTCATTCGGGGCAATATTATATAGATACTTTTACTTATAGATATTTTCCTTCTATCGTTTGTTGTTCCTATACAGAAAACGATGGCCAGTCCCAGCTGTGGAGGTTCTATTGGAGGTTTGTGGCCTGGCCACCCTGGGAACGAGACTAAAGGTTTGTGCCATGGCCTCCCTGGGAACGAGACTGTTCTCTGTGCTGGCCATCCTGGGAACGAGACTGAAGGTCTGCTCACTGGCTACCCTGGGAACGAGACTGAAGGTCTTGGCCCTGGCCACCCTGGGAACGAGACTGAAGCTCTTGGTACTGGCCACCCAGGGAACGAGACTGAAGCTCTTGGCCCTGTCCACCCTGGGAACGAGACCAGCAGCAGGGAGGGCCAGACAGCAGACGCGGGCCGGCAGCAGGACTGGGAAGAACCAGCTTCATGCCAGGAAACGTTTGATGGGAAGGTCAGGAAAACTGGCTCGTCATCACAGATAGAACGGGGGGAAAGTCGCATGCCTGAAGTCAGTACTGAGAAATTCTACTTATGTGGGGAGTGTGGGATCAAGTTACGTTATCCTAGCAGCCTGCACAGACACATGAGAACTCATACTGGTGAAAAACCCTACAAGTGTGACCAGTGTGATTACTCTGCTGCACTTAAATCCACTTTGGACATTCATCTAGCAGTAAAACACACCGGTGAGAAACCCTACATTTGTGGGGAATGTGCGTACAAGACATCCGACAAACGCTACTTATCCATACATATGAGAACCCACACAGGAGAGAAACCCTACAAGTGTGACCAGTGTGACTATTCTGCAGCACAGAAAAACAATTTGGACCGTCATATAGCAGCAAAACACACCGGTGAGAAACCCTACATGTGTGGGGAGTGTGAATACAGGACAACTCGAAAGTCTAACTTATCCCGGCATATGAGAACTCATACCGGAGAAAAACCCTGCAAGTGTGACCAGTGTGACTATTCGGCATCGCGGAAATCCACTTTACAACAGCATCACCTAGCAAAACACAGTACAGACGAACCCTACATGTGTGGGGAGTGTGAATACAGGACAACTTATAGATCTACCTTATCCCAACATATGAGAACTCATACCGATGAAAACCCTCAAAAGTGTGAGGAGTGGTATTATTCTGCAGCACAGATATCTCGTTTACACCAACATCACCTACCCAAACACACTGGTGATAAGCATGGAGAGTGTGGGTACAGGACAACTCAGACCTCTCACCTATCCACACATATGAGAACTCATACAGCAGAAAAACCCTACAAGTGTAAAAAGTGTGACTATTCTGCAGCACAGAGAGCCAGTTTGACCCGTCATTTAGCAACGCACACAGGAAAGAAAGTCTCTAAGTTTAATTGTGGTCATTGTGATTATTCTACAACAAGAAAATCTAACTTAGATGACCACCTGAGAGAACATACCCTGGAGAAACCCTACATGTGTGACAGTTCTGGGTACAGAGCAGCTTCAAGGAACGAGTTGTCTGCACACATCAAAACTCACATCGCATAAAACCCTCCAAGTGTGACCAGTGTGACTTCTCCAGGACAGAAATCCACTTTTGATGACAGGGCTCGAAATACTACCTTCATATGCACGTTAGTGCAGGTAATATTGGAGCTGTGCAGGTATTTCTGATGTCTACCTGCACCTAACCTGCACTGGTTCATGTACTGAGTTTTATACATTAATGTCTTGTCATGTATGTGTACATGGGTTGTTATTAGCTGCATTGACTTTTACCATCTATAAAGTATAAAATAAATAAAAATAGCAATGGTTCCTGACCAATTTTCGTATGATCCATACTTCCTAACTTTAGAGTGGTGCAGGTAAAATTTGTCTGGTGCAGGTAATTTTCAATGTTACCTGCACCAGTGCAGGTATGCAGAAAAAATTATTTCGAGCCCCGGATGGAATCCTACATATATGAGGAGTATGAAGAATACAAAAATAAACTTGGTTTGAGTAATAATAACATGATAGCTTTATATGATATTTGTTTGTTCATACATGCGTTTAGGACATAGTGCAAGTCCATTTTTGCCTCCGACCAAAGTCTTCTGTTGTTCTCTCAAAGAAGTGTGACCTCTTAGCTGATCAAGGGTAGATGTGTGTCTGTACCCTTATCAACATAAATGTAGATGTAACAAAATATCGTTTTTTCAACGTTTGTGTCTCTGCGCACTATTTCATGTCCAGTATTAGGGCTTACACGTTATTGATACGTTCACGTTTGGAGAAAAAAACATGTAACATGTTATCCCTACTAGTATTAAATGCATGAATTACATGAATTGTTGTTATATTCCATAATGTAATTATAATGCAATAAGCAACGTCTACATACATAATACAGCTATATGTAAGGCTTTTCTACGAGTTTTAAAATTACTCGGCTTTATGACTGATAGGTGTAATAAAGATTTTCGTAAAACACTAACTCGGAGAACTCTCAATGTTACTGTCTGCGCTGTTTCCACGTTTATTTCAACAAAGTCACTGTGTGTTTTGTACCATGTATATGTAGTGATGTATGTTGACAGATTGAATAGGACTTGAATGATGTAATCTGCTCTGCTATGTTTTATCTGACCCTTATCTTTTCTCTCATGACCTCAATGAAAAGCTTTCATGAATAAATAAGGGTTCAAACAAACAAACAACAAACAGTAATTCTTGAAATAGTTGAACTGTAATTTCCAACACCAAAATTGGACTTACCCAAATTTACAACCATCCCTGAACAGAGACGGTGGGCGCCATAGACTTCCTGCAACCTATAACGGTGCACACCCCAGTTCTTCCGCGACCGGGGTCCGTGGTAGTCCGCGACCAAAAAGTAACGAAAGGCTTCCGAGGGCCCATGTTTGAGTTGACATTTCTCAGTATTTCCTGTGAAATGACATTAAACGGTTACATGGCTGAAAAGCGTAGGAAATGGTGTGTTTTGGGTGCAAATTGTGTTTTGGTCCACGCGTTGCTTCCGCGATATCCCTACGCCTGAATGTAAAGAGGCCGGTGACCTAGATTTACCTCTGAAGCGCTGTGTCAAGCAAAGTTGCAATGCCGCGCGCCGTGGATGATTAAAAAAACTGTAGTACTAGAATTTTCTTTATAATTGGCTGGATTAGTCTTTAGATTTTCCTCTTTCTGGCAGTATCAGTCGTGCTTGCCGGAAAAATCTTCTTCATCTGTTTTATCCAATGCGAAGATGCCCGATTTTGTGCATCATTTTTGACATGAAAATAATGTTTTTTCCCTATAATTTTTCAAAATTAGAGAAGTTGAAGGATCGAAACTCAGTTGGTCTTGTAGCTGAAGGCATATCCTCTCACCCCATATACAGTTATTTTCCTTCAGGATAATTCCCTGGAAGAGATGGTCGCTAGACTTGAGGGTGTGCCGCCTCCATTTGAACCCCCAAATAAACTGGTGTGTGCCCCCTTAACAACCTATAATCCACTGCTTACTGAGTCACGTGTTCTATCTACATAACGTGACGTCACGACAGCAGTGGATTGTTCATTCCTTGACAAAGATTAATGTTGTGCAGTCGAAAATTTGGGTGAGTCCAATTTTGGTGTAAGAAATTACAGTTCAACTATTTCAAAAACGACTTCTACCAACACAGATGAACTTTCAAGTTAACAAACAGTAATGCTTCGTTCACATTTCCCAACCGGACCGGAATGTTTGCGGAAACAAGGTTACAAAAATATACTGTACACTATTTAGTATTTTTTACGTGTTGTGCATTTTGGTTTATCTAACATCGTACTTTTCTGGAAGCTGCCTGACTGCGTTTTGTTGTCTTATGCCTAGGTTACACATAGCCGACCTTGGCTCCCGAACACTAGCCGACTCTTAGCCGACCCAAGTCGGCAGTAGTTCGGGAGTAGTCTGACCAGTTTAAGTCTGATTTTCCCGACATATGAGAACTCATACGGGTGAAAGACCCTTCAAGTGTGACCAGTGTGACTATTTTGCAGGACGTAAGTCCACCCTGAACATTCATCTGGCAAAACACACAGAAGAGAAACCCTACATGTGTGGGGAGTGTGGGTACAGGACGGCTCGCAAGTCCGACTTATCTAGACATATGAGGACCCACACAGTGGAAAATCTCCACATGTGTGGGGAGTGTGGGTACAAGGCAGCTCGCAAGTTTGACCTATGCCGACATATGAGAACTCATACTGGTGAAAAACCTTACAACTGTGACCAGTGTGACTATTCTGCAGCACAAAAGTCCACTTTGGATGGACACATGACAAAACACACCGGTGACAAACCCTACATGTGTGGGGAGTGTGGGTACAGGGCATCTCGCAAAATATACTTATCCCGACATATGAGAACTCATACCGACGAAATAACCTTCAAGTGTGACCAGTGCGACTATTCTGCAACAAAGAAATCCACATACACCAACATGTAGCAAAACTTATTGGTGACCAAAGTCTTATGTTGTTCTCGCAAAGAATTGTTACCTCTGTCTTCTGTTTGGGGTTGGACAGGTCCACTAGCACTATTGTCCAGGGCAAGTCAAAGTGCTGATTGGACAAGTAAGATTATTCCATTGGGTGAAATAATGATATATTTGTTACTTTTTACAATCATGACATCAAGTAAGGGTCAACATAGAAAAATATAGGCAGTGATAAGACTTCCATCGCTGGAAGTGAAAATGTATATGGTTTGGTTTGGTTTATTTAGATCTCCATTAGTGAAATACACTAGTCTTCCTGGAGTCCACATTAAAACAATACAGAAATAATAGCAACAGAAATGTACAAATTATACAAATTATAACTTTGAAATAACAGAAAGCAAACATATGGTAAACTGAAAAACAGTGATTTCTATACGTGAAGTAAAATAAAATAAATCAACTTAGTTCTTATATATACAACAAAATGTCCAATTAAATTAACAGAAACTTAGTAATATCAACTCAAGAACGGAGTGGGAGAGGTCGGAGGTCGAGCAAAATCATAGTAAATCAAATACAATTTGAACTGGAGTATTGAAACAAACAGTATTTGAAAGCATATAAATCATATAGCAAAAATAATAATAATAATAGTCATTGGTACATCATGAATAAAACAAAACATAATTGGAATCAAGAGATGGGTTTCATTTTAACCACCATGAAGTGAGTGGCTGGTTTTTGTCTTTCTCTGCCTTTACCCACTCTCTTAACTTAGTCTTAAATACTTCCGGTTTTTTGTTGTAATACTTGTAGGGAGTGTGTTGTAGGTCTTTATACATCTGTATTGAAATGTTCTGGTCAATGAATTTGTACGGGGTTTAGGTTGTACGTAGCCTCCTCTCAGTGATAGCCTTGTGTTGTGGTGATGTGCGGTGTTTATATTTCTTAAGTTGTCATACATACATTTTGGTTCTTTAGTCGTCACTATCTTATGGAAGGCACAGATTGTTGTTGTAAACATTCTTTCCTTAACTGACGGCCAACATAGTCGATCATGTATCTTGTGAAATAATCATATGAAAATGACATTTGAATTTGGGGTGAGTGAAAAATTGGTTCGGACAAGTAAATGATTATGTGCTTGCCCAATAGGACAAATGGATTTTAGAAAACTTGTGCAACCCTGCTGTTGTTCTTGGAAAAAAAATAATAATTGAGAACTCTTAGCTGATCAAGAATAGACATGCTAAAAGATCTCGAAATTTCAGGCTTTACGTAAGTCTTCATTAGCATAAGCCAGGAATATAACATTTTATAATTTTTCTCAATGTTTGTGTTTCGATGAACTATTTGATCACATGTTTTTGACACGTTAAACTTTGGACAAATATGTATCGACTATAAAATGCACTACCTGTACACGAATTGTTGTATTCTGTGATGTAAATATTGCAGTATGCAACGTGTGAATGGAGCTGTATGCAATGTGTGTCTGCAGATATTCTTGGAGAGTTTTCTGTGAGTTTTAAGAGTAATCGGCTTTATGATTGAAACGTGTAACAATTTTGTTCATAATCGCTCAGCAATCTGGGAGGGCCTTCGATACCGGTTTCCTTTTCTTGGTATCAACAATGTGAAAACATAACTTTTTAACCATTCATTTTTCTGAGCATGAATCGTGGGATACACTAACATTCATGTTCATTCGTCAGTTTGGAGGAATAAATGTTTTTGTTATAGATATAAACGTGTAAACGTTTGATTAATTCTACGTTATTGTTATGCTGCAAAATAGTAAGGTAGGGATTTGCGTTCTGAACTCACGTACATGTACAATTGTTCCTTGACAATTGCATATATTGAATACGTGAACTGATTAAACAGAAAGGGTAAAATCATTGTAGAGTCCATTCCAAGACACCATGAGGGTTTTTAGGCGATATTTATAATTAGTCAGAATTATTTTGAATAAAAGAATATCTGAGCCACAATAATTAAATTATTTTTAAAAGAAATGACTAAGAAAGTACTCATATATTTGAATTCCTTTGAATATTTTAGAAACATTTTGAAAGTAACTGTACAAAAGTATCTTTATTTAGAATAATTGTGAAACCTCTGTGTGATTATTTCACATTTACAAATTTTTACAAAAAATGGTAAACCTAACCAAATGGTAAAATTAGTTTATTGCGCCCATAAAAGTAAGCCCTATTGTTGTGTCTTTATATTTTTAGATTTCACTGCTGGGCACTGGTGGATCCTTTGTGGAGGGCCATTGTTGCATGGCACCCAACCATACTTTGCAAGGATGTGTGAATTGTTATCTTCCGAACCCACTGAACCATTTACAAAAAATGGTAGAAAATGGTAAATAATGGTAGAATGCTGTTATCATTATCTAGAAACCATTAGAAGTATCCAATTCCACACGTTGAATATTTCCAAAGTTTTACAGGACCAGGGAAATATTTATAAAGTTGAAACAGTGTTATAAATATTTCTGAAGTATCAAATGTCCTAGACATATAATTACAAATCTTTAAAATCAATTCTAAACAGTGGCCACAAACATCCACATGGTGTCTTGGAATTGACTCTAGTGCAATCACGATTAACACTTATTTCCAACCTTGAAAATAAGACTTTGATAATGCGAAGTAAGTATATAATAGCGTTGAGATCGCAATTTTACTACACATTTATTCCTCGCGCAACTCCGTCAATCTGCGATCTGTTACTGAGGTCACGAACTGAGGTAATCAGTTTTTTATGACCTCTGACCTTTGACTTTTGCAAAACCGGATGTAAGGACTGCAGTGTTCGTTCCTTTGTTCCAGTACGAAAGACCCGATTTTTACGATACTTCTGGACAACACGGACGAGGTAAGAGTTTCAACCGCCTTATGAAGTCTTTATCTTTGCTTAAAGAGTCGTGAATGAAAACCTTTTATCTATCTTGAAGATATAATTTGCGATCATCTGCGGATGGGTGGGGAGGGGGGCAAATTATGCTCTGTCATTCTGTGCACGGACGTTCTATCACAGAATGGGTAGAAGAATGGATTGAGTTTTTGCTCAGTTTGTTCCTCTCCAAGCAAAATAGAAAACATACATCTTCACAACTAGACATTGGAATAACTTGAAATTCAGTGAGTGGTAGGTCGTTGCATAAGACACTGCATTTTGGTCATTCGTGCCATGAAAAGTCCTTGTCTTCACCAAAAATTGTTTCGATTTGCATAACAACGTCCAGACGAGTTTTGTTTACTTTTTTGGGCCTTACCCTTTGACATATTACCTAGAATTCCTGTCGCCGCACATGTGTCCTGACTTCTGTGAAAAGGCTTGTATAGATACCATTTTCGTTCTATCCTTTGTTCTCCCTCAACAGAAAAGAGATGGCCAATCCCAGCTGTGGAGGTTCTACTGAAGGTCTGTGCCCTGGCCAACCTGGGAATGAGACTGGAGGTTTGTGCCCTGGACGCCCTGGGAACGAGACTGGAGGTTTGTGCCCTGGCCACCCTCGGAACGAGACTGGAGGTTTATGCCCTGGCCACCCTGGGAATGAAACTGAAGGAGAAAAGTCCTACATGTGTGGGGAGTGTGGGTACAGGACAGCTCGGAAATCTACCTTATCCCAACATATGAGAACTCATACCGGAGAAAAGCCCTACAAGTGTGACCAGTGTGACTATTCTGCTGCACATAAATGTGGTTTGGTCCGACATCTAACAAAACACACTGGTGAGAAGCCCTACAAGTGTGGTGAGTGTGGGTACAGGGCAGCTCGGAAATCTACTTTATCAAAACATATGAGAACTCATACCGGAGAAAAGCCCTACAAGTGTGACCAGTGTGACTATTCTGCTGCACATAAATGTGGTTTGGTCCGACATCTAACAAAACACACTGGTGAGAAGCCCTACAAGTGTGGTGAGTGTGGGTACAGGGCAGCTCGGAAATCTACTTTATCAAAACATATGAGAACTCATACCGGAGAAAAGCCCTACAAGTGTGACCAGTGTGACTATTCTGCAGCACGGAAATCCAGTTTGGATATTCATCTGGCAAACCACACTGGAGAGAAAACCTACAAGTGCGACCAGTGTGATTATTCTGCAGCGCAAAAATGTGGTTTGGACCAACATCTAACAAAACACACCGGTGAGAAACCTTATATGTGTGGCGAGTGTGGGTACAGGGCAGCTCAGAAATCTACCTTATCAAAACACATGCGAATTCATACCGGGGAAAAACCCTTCAAGTGTGACCAATGTGACTATTCTGCTGCACAGAAATATCATTTGGACCGACATCTAATGAAACACACCGGTGAGAAGCCCTACATGTGTGGGCAGTGTGGACACAGGACAACTCACAAGTCCGACCTATACAGACATATGAGAACTCATACCGGTGAAAAACCCTACAAGTGTGACCAGTGTGACTATTCTGCATCTACGAACTCCACTTTACAGCAACATCTAGCAAAACACACTGGTGAGAAACCCTACATGTGTGACCAATGTGACTATTCTGCAGCACAGAAATGTCATTTGGACCGACATCTAATGAAACACACCGGTGAGAAACCCTACATGTGTGAAGAGTGTGGGTACAGGACAGCTCACAAGTCTCACTTATCCAGACATATGAGAACTCATAGTGGTGGAAAACCCTACAAGTGTGACTAGTTCGACTATTCTGCAGCACAGAAATCCACTTTACACCAACATCATCTAACTAAACACACCGGTGAGAAACCCTATATGTGTGGAGAGTGTGGGTACAGGACAGCTCGCAAATTCGACTTATCCGTACATATGCAAACTCATACCGGTGAAGAAACTTTCAAGTGTGACCAATGTGACTATTCTGCTGCACAGAAATCCCATTTGGACTTTCATCTGGCTAACCACATTGGTAATAAACCCTACAAGTGCGACTAGTGTGATTATTTTGCAGTACAAAAATGTGATTTGGTCCGACATCTAAAGCTAAGGGCACACTCCGCCGTACTTGCAACTGCGTGGTGTCTACGTGTCAAAACGTGGACAATCGCACAGAGTTTGTACGTTGTAAGCACGTACAAGTCACTTACCACTTGCGCAACGAACGATGCACGCAACCGGCTCGCGACCAGGCGTGGCGTGCAAACCACATACTTACACCTTAGCTTGCGCAACCGTGCGAGAGACGTGCGTTGAGACGTACTCTCTACACTACTCTTGCCAGTCCTTCCCCACGTTTTCAGAAAATGTGGCGGACGTGACTTTCCAAAAAACGTACGGACAAAACGCACGTACGGCGGGTTGTGCCCCTGAGAAACCTTATCTTAACATATGTTATCTCACAGCAGAAAAACCCTAGAACTGTGACCAGTGCGTTTATTCTTCAGCACAGTAGTTCAGTTTGACCCATTTGTTTATTTATTTCGCGCTTAAAAACAACAATAAATGCATGGCAATGCATTATAAAACATAGCTGAGGCCCAAAAGCTTCCGCTTATTAGAAGACCTTTCTTTACTATATTATTGCAATTCATGTTATAATTAACAAAAGAAATAAGCATGGACAATAAATAACGGAACCAATGGAATGAAAACACATTACACTAAATAATTAACCATACCTTAGGTAATAGTGAATGGATATAAGTGTTAATTCAAAGTTACCAGTAGTAAACAAGGAAGTATATTAACTAAACAAAAGAAATAAGTATGGATGATAAATAACTTTGCCGATAGAATTGAAACACAGTGAAGGGGACAGTTGAGGCTATTCTGATGAGCCGTTTCTGAAGTAAAAAGAATGGTTTAAGTGAAGTAGTGTACGTACTTGCACACAGGAAAGAAAGTCGTCAAGTTTAATTGTGGTCTTTGTGGTTATTCTGCAGCAAGAAAATCCTGCTTAGATGACCATCTGAGAGAACATACAGTGAAGAAACCCTACATGTGTGACCAATGTGGGTACAGGGCAGCCACAAAGAACGAATTGTCTGAACATATCAAA
Source organism: Branchiostoma floridae x Branchiostoma belcheri (assembly GCA_019207045.1). NCBI lineage: Eukaryota > Metazoa > Chordata > Leptocardii > Amphioxiformes > Branchiostomatidae > Branchiostoma > Branchiostoma floridae x Branchiostoma belcheri. Next base: position 690,485 of record CM033031.1, read on the forward strand.
ACTCACGCCTTATAAAACCCTTCAACTGTGACCAGTGCGACTATTCTGCAGCACAGAAACCCCCTTTAGATGGCCACATAAAAAAATAGCTGGAGAGAAACCCTAATGCATGTAGAAGTAATGTTATTGCTATATGAACTATGATAGTTTACATGATAAGATTTGTTTGCTCCTACATGCGTTTAGGACATACTTCAATTCAGTTTTTGCCTGTGACCAAAGTCTTCTGTTGTTCTCGCGAAGAATTATCACCTCTTAGCTGATCAAGGTGTGTCATTGCACGCTTTACTTAAATCCCATTTTTAATGACCACATGAAAAAGGCAACTGAAAAGAAATCCTACATGTATGATGAGTGTAAAGCGTATAAAACTAACTTGGTTTGAGTAATGTAATTAGTATGATGGCTTAGATGTAGAATGTAACAAAATATGATATTTTCAACGTTCGTGTCTGCGCACTTTTTAATATCCAGTATTAGCGCTTACACGTTATTCACTTATTGATACGTTAAAGTTTGGACAAATATGTATGCACTACTGTTACAAGAATTGTATTCTATGATGTAATGTAGTAAGCAATAAGTATATACAGCTGTATGTGGGGAGTTTTCTGTGACTTTTAACAGTAATCGGTTTTATGATTGAAACGTGTAACAATTTTGTTCATAATCGCTCAGCAATTTGGGAGGACTTTCAATACCGATCTCCTTTTGTTAGTATCAACAATGTGAAAACATACTTTTTAACCATTAATTTCTCTGCGCACAAATTGTGGTATACAATAACATTCATGTTAAGTTTTGAGGAATAAATTTTTTATAATAGATTTGATATAAACGAGTACCTTTGATTGATTGATTCTTTGATTATTGTTATATTGTAAAAAAAGGGAGGAATTTGCGTTCTGAATTCACGTACAATTGTTCCTTGAATTAACATTTGCATATATTAAATATGTGAACTGTGAATAAGTAACAGCAGAGATATAATAACCTTTAAAAAAGACTTTGATAATGCGAAGTAAGTATATAATAGCGTTGAGATCGCAAGTTTACTAGACTCTACCAGGCTTCGTGGATCGGTGGTCTAATTGTAGAAATTTGACAAATAGAGTCTATAGTACGCTAGGGGAGTTAGCCGGCCAGAAGAGTACGTTTCCTCACCACGTGGTGAGGATAATGATTCTACCGATCCACGCCACGGAGCCTGGTAGAGGCTACAAGTTTACTACACATTTACTCCTAGCGCAACTGCGTCAATCTGCGATCTGTTACTGAGGTCACGAGCTGAGGTAATCAGGTTTTTATGACCTCTGACCTTTCACCTTCGCACAACATCGATGACATCGGAAGTACATTTGGTGCGTGCAGTGTTTGTTTCAGTTCAAAAGACGCGGTTTTTACGGTACATCCAGACAACACGGACGAGGTAAGGGTGTCAACCGACTTATGAAGTCTTTGTCTTTGTTTAAAGAGTCCTGAATGGAGCTCTTTATCTATCTTGAAGATATAATTTGCGATCATCTGCGGATGGGTGGGGAGGGGGGCAATACTAGCCTATGGGAATCATGGCAGAAAGAGGCTGTCAAAAATCACCTCCCTGAGTTTTAGAACATGAAAAACTCACATTGACATAGTTGTCCGGCATGTAAAGAGTAATTTGACAACAAAATTATGACGGCGGAATTATGTTATACGGGATCAAACATATGTGGTGTCATTTTCACCCCCTTTCACTGCCTGTAAAGAACACAAAAACACCTAACTTCTAAGTTTTTTCAACACAATATAGAGGCTACAACCCTTACCTATGATATGCACCTCCAAATTCAAACATATCCCAAGAAAAACATTTCTGCAGGCACTTTTTGCCAAAGGTACATAATACGTCGATGTAGGTTAAATATCCAGGTAATAAGATACGCCAAAATAGTTACTCAAGCAACTGGATATGGTTTTGAAACGGTCAGACGTTTCGGATAGAATCCACTATCCTTAGTGTCACTGACGAAGGATAGTGGATTCTATCCGAAACGTCTGACCGTTTCAAAACCATATCCAGTTGCTTGAGTAACTATTTTTGGCGTACCAAAGGTACCTAATCATTTTGATTAGGCTGAAAGTGGGTCATCTGCGCCTGTATGGAAATACTGAGGCAGTTTTGGGACATCAAACACTGGGAGTTTTATTTTCACACAAGACAAAAGTTCTTCCGTACACAGAGATATCTATATATACTAGGATTGTGTCAGTACAATACTATCCTAAAGCTCTATTTACACATTGCATTAGTATGTACAACAGACGCTTCATATACACACAGTTTATTTAAAAACACATACCTTTTTAAGATCATTATTGTCGCAAACAAATATGACAAAGAAGGAAGGCAACACAATTGATATGACTTAACAGATATTGGGGTCGGGTGGGATCAGGGTGCAGATCAAAATGCTAAGCGTGGCAGCGTGCTTGCGTGAAAGCAGAGTGTCTCCGACGACGGACGTTATCGCTACCACAAAAAATAAGCTGAAACACACAAAATCAAGCTGAAACCCTTGTGTATATTTTCAATAATGGAAATTTCGCCAAATCTTGCTAGTCAACTGGCAAAATTTGCCCCTGAAAATGCAGGAAATGACGTTTCAGAGGGTCCAGATTTTAGAATTTCAAAGGACCTCCTTTGCGAGGACTCGCGCCTTCGGCACTGGACATGGTGGAAAAATGTTGCCGGGGTGTCGTCCACCACGACCCTTTTTACTAGCAGAAATATCATTATCAAACTTAGCTTTGTTTTCAAAATATTTACCTCAAATGCAGGAAATGGAATTTAAAGTGTCCTGATTTCAAAATTTCTCCAGAACTCCCATGCGACGGCTTGCGTCTTTGGGGCTGCAAAATATGTTCGGGCATGCATGGGTCGTCGCCCTCGTTTTCTCTACTAGAAGTGTCATTAAATTTAGCTTAGTCTGTCAGCAAAATTTGTTCCTCAAAAGGCAGGAAATGGCGTTTCAGAAGGTCTAGATTTTCAGAACCTACCTTGCAACGGCTCGTGCCTTCGCCGCGAGAAATGGTGAAATATTTTGGGGGTGTCGCCCTCAATAACTAAAGCTAAAACTGTATGTATTTTTGATAGAAATGCCATCAAAGTTACCTTAGTTTGGCAGCAAAATTTGTCCCTCAAAATGCAGGAAATAGCGTTTCAGAGGGTTTAGATTTGAAGTTTTTTCCGGGGGTGCATGCCCCCGGACCCCCCTAGAAGGGTCGCGCCTCCGGCGCGACGCCTCGGGCCTTCGGCCCTCGATTAAGTGATATGAAAAATTTTCACTCCACAGCTAAAAAACGGTGCCGCCGCCTCTGCGACAAGTTATAATCTGCTGAGATCATCCGAAGTAGACCCGCTAATCCCTTGTGCGGCATTCCGAGAACGGTCATTCTGAATTCAAAACTCAAATGAATAATATACATCCATGTACACTTAGAATACGTGCCAGAAACATGAAAAATAAATCTGTCATTTTTTTATTCCACAACAGAAAAGCGATGGCTGATCCCAGTACTGAAGGTCTGCGTCCTGGCCACCCTGGGAACGAGACTGAAGGTCTGCATCCTGGCCACCCTGGGAACGAGACTGAAGTTCTTGGCCCCGGCCAACCTGGGAACAAGACCAGCAGCAGGGAGGGCCAGACAGCAGACGCGGGCCGGCAGCAGGACTGGGAAGAACCAGCTTCATGCCAGGAAACGTTTGATGGGAAGGTCAGGAAAACTGGCTCATCTTCACAGCTAGAACGGGGGGAAAACCACGTGTCTGAGCTCCATACTGAGAAACCCTACAAGTGTGGAGAGTGTGGGTACAGGGCAGATCGCAAGTCTACCTTATCCCGCCATAAGATGACTCATACTGGTGAAAAACCCTACAAGTGTGACCATTGTGACTATTCTGCTGCACAGAAATCCAGTTTGGACCTTCATCTAGCAAAACACACAGGACAGAAACCCTACAAGTGTCACGAGTGTGACTATTCTTCAGCACAAAAATCCCATTTGGACCGACATGTATTGAAACACACTGGAGAGAAGCCCTACATGTGTGGGGAGTGTGGTTACAGGACAACACAGAAGTCAGATCTATTGAAACATATGCGAACTCATACAGGAGAAAAACCCTACAAGTGTGACCAGTGTGACTATTCTGCTGCACAACAATCCACTTTGGACAGGCATCTAGCAAATCACACTGGTGACAAACCCTACATGTGCGGGGAGTGTGGGTACAGGACCCGTCATAGGCAAGGCCTGGTTAGACACCTGAGAAGCCACACAAGAGAGAAGCCCTACAAGTGTGGTCAATGCAACTATTCCACAATACTGAAATCCACTTTGGATCAACATATGATGAAACACACCGGTGAGAAACCCTACATATGTGGGGAGTGTGGGTACAGGACAGCTCGCAAGTCTAACTTATCCCGACATATGAGGGGCCATACGGGGGAAAAACCCTACAAGTGCGACCAGTGTGACTATTCTGCTGCACAGAAATGTAGTTTGGTTCAACATCTAGCAAAACACACCGGTAAGAAACCCTACATGTGTGGGGAGTGTGGGTACAGGGCAGCTCGGAAATTTACCTTATCTGAACATATGAAAACTCATACAGGGGAAAAACCGTACAACTGTGACCAGTGTGACTATTCTGCTGCACACAAGTCCAGTTTTGACATTCATCTAGCAAAACACACCGGTGAGAAATCCTATATGTGCTAATCTCTAAGCATATCCTACGATGTCAAAACTTGCCAAGGAGTGTAGTCAGCCAAGAGGTGTACTACCACATTCGCCAAACACACTCCTAGGCCGGCTTCACTCTGGCAGCTTTTGGTACTATCTTATGCTACTGTAGGATCTGCTTGGAGATTAATATGTGCAGGGAGTGTGGGTACAGGAATACTCCACATAGAGTTAAAATTTAACTTGATCTTTGTCTTGAACCTAAGTCTTCTGAAGTTCTTGCAAAGAGTTGTGACCACTTAGCTAACCAAGGATAGTACAAGAAGAGTTCAATACAATTTAGACTTGTGAAAAGATCATGCAAAAACATATTTGTAACAGTAGCAAGCTTTATTTAAAGGAGCCCAAAACTCCACAAGAGGCTGTGTGTTATTTTCTGATAGATTAATTCTAGGAAGTAAAGGTGAATGCAACTTCATGTTATACCTGTAAGTACCTGCTAGTCTGGCGTACATCCAAAAACATTAAGTGTTGTGCTAAACTCCCCGAGTACTCTTTTAATGAAGTAAATCGTGTAATCTCAGGCTATGGCTGAATGTGTCTGACATGGCCTGACAAAAGTTCAGATACAAAACCAATTTGAGGGGCCTTGTTATGTGTTGTTTAATATCTTGTGAAAAATTTGTCGTTTTGGTGTGCACATCGCCCCTAATTTTATGCCGAAAATATTCATGATGAAGGAAGTGCATGGGTAGGGTCTGCATGGGTACAGTGGGCTTTACAAACACACCTCGTGTAATTCACCAAAGTGGAACTCTGATAAACGGTTGTTGATTATGAATTCACTGATACATAATCTATTGGAGAATAGCACTCCCTTCTAGAGTTAAGAACCTCTTCAACAACTCATTGTCACAGGAACAGGTACAGGAACAGTAATGTGCTAGTAGGTACCTATACCTGTACCTGAACAAGTTTGATCAAGCTGTAAATGTACCCAACTGTCTTTTTAGTGGTCATATTTGTATGAGAATTTAGATATTTGTGTCTGAAATTTTCTTAATCTTCAACTGGCAGGTTTTCAAAATTTTCATCTATCTGAAAAGTGACGTTCACTAATCTTTTAGTTTGTTTAGGTACAGGTACAGGTACAGGTAACCCCTTACTAATAGTCGTAACCCCTTACCTAATCTCATGTATTTGCAAAAGTTTTGTGTAAAGTTGCGTAAGAATATAGAAACATATTTATTACCATTGTTATTAAAAAAAATTAGTTGAAAGCAAGGGAAGTTTTCCTATTGTTAGTGTCTAGAATGATTACTTTTCTAGCAATTAATATCTCTGAGCACGAATAGCAATATACATTAATAATAAAATTCTTATTTTTGTGGTTCAGTTTTTGAGAAATAAATGTCAGTAATAATTAATTCTACGTTATTTTATACGAAAAGAATAAGGGAGGGATCTGCAAACTAAATTTACGTACAATTGTTGGTTGAGGTGATATTGACATTTATTTATTACATACATAATAAATTACTTATTACATACGATATGATGATGATTACATACATGAACCGGAATGATACAATTCTGTCAAACATTATGTTAAAATCATTAACAAAACGCATGACAAATTCCCCACCTAAAAAAAAGAAGCGATGGTAAAATCTGATAGCGATTTTACCGTGCATTTATTGCTAGCGCATCTCCGTCAATCTGCAAGCAGTGGATTCATAACTGTGAGTGAGCTGGGTAATCAGGCGTGTATGCACTTTGACCTTTTACCTTCTTATGACCCCAGATAGGATGAGGTGTGGGAGGCTCGGTGTGGTGTATCTTTGTTCCAGCGCGAAAGAAACGATTTTTACGGTACTTCTCGACAACACGGACGAGGTAAGAGTGTTAACCGCCTTATGAAGTCTCTGTTTTAGTGTCTACGTGCATTTGTTAAAAAAACTAGCGATAAAAAAACCCAAATACTGCACGGTTGTCTGACGAAGGGTGGGGAGGGGGGCAGTGGTCTGTGCACACAAGAACGTGTTTTCTTCTTCTTTAACTTTATGTAAGACAAGGGAGAACACAGACCACTATTTGTACTACTGTGTAAGGCAGGACAGAATGAGACACCATTGAAACACCGAATAAAGCTTAAAGTGGATTGAATCTGTCAAGTATACAGCATATATACTATTATCAGGGCTCTTGTTTGTGCACCCAAAATTATTGGGTGTAAGAGTGGGGTTCAAACACTGCCAAACTGACCACGCCAACGGCTCTGAGCTTTTGGTGTTGAGGTTTGCACGTTGGATTTGTAATCTGCCGACCCGGGTTCGATCCAGGGTGTCGGCATGTTTGTTTCTTTCTGTTCTTACTCGCCCCCTCAGAATTCTTACGTTGGGACTACTGACTGCCATGTGTCGAAACATGACATCATTTATTTCAGGAGTTTTGGGGTACTTCCAATGATAGCTGCTGGGTCGAGAACATGTTAAATTTGTACATTTTCTTAACATCGTAGATCTCTGGGTCGGCCAAATTTGGTGTTACAAATTAATTCCTGGATGTCAGAAACAGCGGGAAAATGTCAAAGCAAGTATCCCTGTTCCGATTTTTGAAGAACTCGTTCAAATTACTACCATTGAAATTACTAAATTAGATATTCTACTTTATTTTATGTAGTACACCTAAAATGTTTTGGTTTACCCAATTTTCTAGGTTGGGTACACCAGTGCACGTACCCCCCCCCCCCCCCAAATGAATTTCGAGCCCTGATTTTCCTACTATCATTTGTTGCCCCTCAACAGAAAAGGCATGGCGAGTCCCAGCTGCGGAGGTTCTACTGAAGGTTTGCGCACTGGCCACCCTGGGAACGAGACTGAAGGTCTGTGTCCTGGCCACCCTGGGAACGAGACAGAAGAAGAAAAGGCATACCAATGTGACCAGTGTGACTATGCGACAGCACGGAAATCCAATTTGGACCGACATCGAACAAAACACACCGGTGATAAACCCTACAAGTGCGACCAGTGTGATTATTCTGCTGCACAAAAATGTGCTTTGGTCATACACGTAACAAAACACACCGGTGAGAAACCCTACATGTGTGGGGAGTGTGGGTACCGGACAAATCTGAAATCTACCTTATCAAAACACATGAGAACTCATACAGGTGAGAAACCCTACAAGTTTGACCAATGTGATTACTCTGCTGCACAGAAAGCTAATTTGGACCTACATCTAACGAAACACACCGGTGAAAAACCCTACATGTGTGGGGAGTGTGGGTACAGGGCAGCTTGCAAGTCCAACTTATCCAGACACATGAAAACTCATACCGGGGAAAAACCCTTCAAGTGTGACCAGTGTGACTATTCTGCTGCACAGAAATCCTCTTTGGACAAACATCTACTGAAGCACACCGGTGAGAAACCCTACATGTGTGGGGAGTGTGGGTTCAGAACAGCTCTTAAATTTACTTTATTAAACCATATGAGAACTCATACTGGTGAGAAACCCTACAAATGTGACCAGTGCGACTATTCTGCAGCACGTAAATCCACTTTGGAGGACCACATAACAAAACACACTGGTGAGAAACCCTACATGTGTGGGGAGTGTGGGTACAGGACAGCGAAGAAGTCTCACCTATTGAAACACATGAGAACTCACACAGGGGAAAAACCCTACAAGTGTGACCAGTGTGACTATTCTGCTACATGTAAGTCCAACTTGGACAGACATCTAGCCAAACACACCGGTGAGAAACCCTACATGTGTGGGGAATGTGGGTACAGGGCAGCCCACAAGTCAGACCTATCCATGCACATGCGAACTCATACAGGTGAAAAACCCTACAAGTGTCACCAGTGTGACTATGTGGCAGCACGGAAATCACACTTGGACCAACATGTATTGAGACACACTAGAGAGAAACCCTTCAAGTTCAAGTTTGACCAGTGTGACTATTCTGCAACAAGGAAATCTTCCTTAGAGGACCACCTTAGAGAACATACCCTGGAGAAACCCTACATGTGTGATAAATGCGGGTACAGGGCAGCTACAAGGAACGAACTGTCTGTACATATCAAAACTCACGCCACATAAAACCCTACAAGTGTGACCAGTGCGACTATTCTGCAGCACAGAAAGGCCGTTGGACATCCATGTAACAAAACACACTTGCGAGAAGCCCTACATGCGTGGGAAGGGTGGGTATGGGGCAAAAAACAAATCAGAGCAATATGAATGTTTCGCAGCACAGAAATCCCGTTGGTATTTACATTTAGAAAAATATGTTAGTAACATCTGACATTTGTTACTGATTTTTTTTTACGATGTATGTGATAGGATCACATTGTCCTGAAAAGTTTATCCTTCTGCAACGCCAGAAAGATGAAGATTGTAGTCTTCCAACATGCTTCCCAGCCCCGGAGCATGTTTTCATAGTTAAGCTGTAGGTTCGTATTGTTCTTGGAGCAAAATCTTAATATGCTATTCTTGCAAACAGTTGTGACCTCTTATCTGATAATGAATAGACGTGGTAGAAGATATTTATATCAGTACAGGCTTTATTTTAAGTCTTTCTTAGCATGAATCTAGAATATAACATAACGTCATATTTCTCAACGTTTGAGTCTCGGTGAACTTATTTGATATCCAGCTTCAGCGTTGGCGTTTTTGACACGTTAAAATGTGGACAAGTATGTGTCCACTGTCAAATGCACTACTTGTTACACGAATTGTTGTATGCCATGATGTAATGTAGTCAGCAATGTGTATATACAGCTGTATGTGGGGAGTTTTAACAGTACCCGGCGTTATGATACATGTAACATTTTTTTTATTATTGCTCAGCAATCTGGAAGGACCTTCGATACCGGTTTCCTTTTGTTACTACAAAACTGTATTAACAATGTGAAAACAGTTTTAACCATTAATTTCTCTGAGCACGAATTTGATACACTAACATTCATGTTCAGTTTTGAGGAATAAATTTTTCATTATAGATTTGATATAAACGAGTTGATTGATTCTACGTTATTTTTATACTGCAAAAAAATAAGGAAGGGTTTTGCATACTGAATTCACGTACAATTGTTCCTTGAAGTGACAATTGCATATATTGAATACCTTGTTGCAAGATTTGGGATGGGATTTGGGATGGGATATACTCAAAACAAAATAGAAGAACAGCCAACCGACTAACAATTCTCCAGAAATCTAGACAAAGTCTCCTAGCCCTGCCGGTTGATTCCTATCTGCAGTTGAACCCAAGGCAATCTCGACATAATCACCCAAACTCATACAAACTCATCAAGACCAATAAAGATTGTCTCAAATACTCATATTTCATACCACTATCGACTGGAATAATCTACCATATTCAACCATCCTTCAAGCTAATCCCGTTAAGTCCAAGGAAGAGGTGTTACAACACCTGAGGAACGGCTAATAAAACAACAGTACTGCGCCCTGGGTGGATTGCCCCAACACTAAGGGGGTGTTACCCAGTAACCATACAAGAACAAGAATTAGCCCCCAGGTAAGAACTTGCAAATAAACTTCCCATAGCCATAAGCTAGTTGGGCAGCCCTGACTGTGTGTTCTGAACAGCCAAACCAATAAATAAATAAATTTTCCGTTATATTGAATATGTGAAATGATGTAACAGAAAGGATAAAATCAGTGTATTGCAATCACGGTTAACACTAATTCCTAACCTGAAAAAAAAAGACATTTATGATGCAAAGTAAGTACATAATAGCGCTGAGATCGCAATTTTACTACACGTTTTTCCTGGCACAACTCCGTCCATCTGCGATCTGTTGCTGAGGTCACGAGCTGAGGTAATCAGGTTTGCAAAACCTTTGACCTTTCACCTTCGCACAACCCCGGATGTGAAGACTTCACTGCGGTGTTTCCTTTGTTCCAGTACGAAAGAAAGACGCGGTTTTACGATACTTCTAGACACCACGGACGAGGTAAGAGTGTCAAACGCCTTATAGAGTCTTTGTCTTTGCTTAAAGAGTCCTGAATGAAAACCTTTTATCTATCTTGAAAATATAATTTGCGATCGTCAGCGGATAGGTGGGGAGGGGGGCAATGCTCTGTGCACAGTCATTTAAAAAAAAAACACTAAAAATACGCTAAAAAGCAGTTAATTAACCATTTGGATGTGATTTTCGAAACGTTTTAAGTGTCTAGCATATACCTTTCATAAAGATTTTTATCGATATTATATTTTTAATACATCTGCCCATTCCTGGCGAAATGTTGTGGATGCTACCTGAAACGTCTGGCCGTTTCCAAAATTATATCCAGTTGCTTGACAAACTGCTTTTAGGCAAATCTGATTACCTGAATGTCTAACTTTCATTGACACCTAAAAACAACATTACGATAAAATTTGTGGATATTGTTTTGAAATTTTTTATGAGCTGTATCACGGAATGCGTACCAGAAGTCTGAAAACCAAGTTTAGATGTGGACTTCTTCTTAGTATTTAGGTGGTTCTGACGTTACTATTTAGACTATACAAAAGTCTAAATGTATAATCTAAATGTATCACCCTTCCCACTGCGGAGCCTGTAGTAGCGACATTAACATAGGCAACTTAGTCAAACCAGAAAAAAACAACTCAGTAATACACACCATCATGTTACTGGGGACGTGTCTACAACCCATCATGGGTCTCGATGCCAGAGTAACTTTTATTAAAAACAGATGTTAGTATAGTGGCCGGATTACTGGTTACATCATGGGGATCGTACAGTACATATGTGGGCTGGGTATAGTATATTGACAACATAACAGTAATTTGCATCGTCTTTTTCCTTCTGCCATTTGTTTCCCACAACAGAAAAGAGATGGCCGATCCCGGTTGTAGAGGTTCTACTGAAGGCTTGCGTCCTGGCCACTCTGAGAACGAGACTGAAGATCTGTGTCCTGGACATCCTGTGAACGAGACTAAAGGTTTGTGCCCTGGCCACCCTGAAAACAAAACATACACTAGGGGGCACCAGACAAGTAGAACTGTTGCATAATTTTTGTATATAAAAAGAGTACACTGTTTACGTTAACTTGGCAGAAAACTGTTATGGTACCCTCTCACTGCACTTGGGGCACACTTGTGGCACTGCAGGGTTCGATAACGCAGATGTACCTTCACAGAACCTAGAGGTGCCGCAAGCGAACCTAGAGGTGCCGGTTGCAAGCGGGACATTTTTTTTTTCAAGTAAAAAATAACGCAAGTGGCAAGATGCCCCCACAGTGCCCCAACTGTGCCCCCACAGTGCCCCTACAGCAGCTGCCCTACAGTGCCCCACAATGCCATCAACAGTATCAAGGTTATTTTTGCCTATTTGTCATCAAGTATCAAAGTGAACATCCTTTTATCACTGAAAAGCTATTTTGGATGCATTTCTAATCATTTTACAGTGGTTATTGATTCGATTACAACACTGTGATTTCCATATTGTATCCATATTCTACTACTTTATGATTTAATGAATTTATTTATGCCTACAGCAGACATAACCGGACAGCATGGCATAGAAGAGCAAGCTTCATGTGCGGGAACTTTTGATGTGAAGGTTGAGAAGACTGATTCCTTGTCACCATGTTTACAAACAGAGGATCCCGACGAAGCTCTACTTCAAAACAAGACAACAGTCATGACCGGACAGCGGGACAGGGGAGGGCGAGATTCGGGTGAGAAGACGTTTTATTGGGAGGTGAAGAAAACTGGCTCGTCATCACAGCTGGAACAGGGGAGAAACCTGCCTGAAGTCAGTACTGAGAAACCCTACATGTGTGGAGAGTGTGGGCTCAGGACAAGACAGAAGTCGGACCTAACCATACATAAGAGAACTCATACCGGCGACAAACCCTACAAGTGTGACCAGTGTGACTATTCTGCAGCACAGAAATCAACTTTGGACTACCATCTATTGAAACACACCGGAGCTCGAGAGAAACCCTACATCTGTGGGGAGTGTGGGTACAGGGCAGCAAAAAAGTGTACCCTATCTCAACATATGAGAACTCATACTGGTGATAAACCCTACATGTGTGACCAGTGTGACTATTCTGCTACATGTAAGTCTAACTTGGACCAACATCTGACAAAACACACCGGAGAGAAACCCTACAAGTGTGGGGAGTGTGGGTACAGGGCGGCTCTGCGGTCAGACCTCTCCAAACATGCAAGAATCCACACAGGAGAGAAGCCCTACAAATGTGACCAGTGTGACTATGCGGCAGCACGGAAATCCTCTTTGAATAACCACATAACAAAACACACCGATGAAATGCCCTACATGTGTGGAGAGTGTGGGTACAGGGCAGCTCGGAAATCTTACTTATCCAGACATATGCGAACTCATACTGGTGAAAAACCCTACAAGTGAGACCAGTGTGCCTATTCTGCATCGCGGACATCCAATTTGAACAGACATCTAGCAAAAAACACTGGAGAGAAACCCTACATGTGTGGGGAGTGTGGGTTCAGGGCAGCTAAGAAATATACCTTATCCGTACATGTGCGAACTCATACAGGTAAAAAACCCTACAAGTGTGACCAGTGTGACTATTCTGCAGCAGAGAAATCCACTTTGGATGACCACATGAGAAAGCACACCGGTGAGAAACCCTACATGTGCTGGTAGTGTGGATACAGGACAGCTCACAAGTCCGACTTACTTAGAATTACTTAGAATTCATACAGGTAAAAAAACCTTCAAGTGTGACCAATGTGACTATTCTGCTGCACATAAGTTCAGTTTGGACAATCATCTGGCAAAGCACACTGGCATACCGGTGATAAGCCCTACATGTGCTGGGAGTGTGGGTACAGAACAACTCTGAAATCTACCTTTTCCAATCATATGAGAACTCATATCAATGAAAAACTTTACAAGTGTGACCAGTGTGACTATTCTGCAACAAGAAATTCTTACTTAGATGGCCACCTGATTGATTGATTGACCACCCGACAGAACACACAGGAGAGAAACCCTACATGTGTGATAAATGCAGGTACAGGGCAGCTACAAGGAATGAACTGTCTGTACATGTAGAATCTCACGCCGCATAAAACCCTTCAAGGTGACTGTTTCACCGCTTAGAAATTCAGGTTGTGTGTCCATTTAGAAAAACACACTAGTAAAATCTGACCCTTGTTACTGATTTTTGTTTGTTCTGATTTACATGATAAGATTGTCCTGAAAATTTTATCCTTCTGCAACGCCAGAAAGATGGAAAGTTAAGTCTTACAACATACTTCCAACTCCCAGAGCATGTTTTCATAGTTAAATAAGATGTAGGGTATAATTTTCCTTGACCAAAATCTTCTGCTGTTGAAGAAAGAATTGTGACCTCTAATCTGATAAGATTAGACGTGTTAGAAGATCTTGCAAAAATATATTTATCGGTACAGGCTTTAGTTAAGTCTTCATTAGCATGAGTCTAGAGTATATAACATAATGTCTGTGTCTCGGTAAACCATTTGATATCATGTTTTACTAACATGTTTTAATACGATAAAGTTTAGATAAATATGTAACTACACGAATTGTCGTATTCTATGATGTAATGCAGTATGCAATGTGTGTATGTAGCTGTATGTGGGGAGTTTTCTTTACGAATGAAACGTGTAATAATTTTTGTTCATAATCGCTCAGCAATATGGGAGGACCTTCAATCTCGATTTCCTTTTGTAAGAATCTTCAATGTGGAAACATACTTTTTACCATTAATTTCTCTGAGCGCGAATTGTGGGATACACTAACATTCATGTTCAGTTTTGAGGAATAAATGTTTTTACTGTAGATTTGATATAAATGAGTACCTTTGATTGATTCTACATTATTGTTATACTTTTAAAATAAAGCAGGGATTTGCGTTCTGACTTCACGTACAGTTTTTCTTTGAAGTGACAACTGCATACGCATATATTGAATACAGTCAAACCTGCCCGAGCGACCACCTCTTCTCAGCGACCACCTGGCCATTTCGACCGTTTTTTCTCGGTCCCGATTTTTTCCCCATTGACGTAAGCATTAAGCGACCTTTTCTCAACGACCACCTGGCCAACGCGACCGCGACCGGCCCAAATTGGGACCAGTAACGACCACATTATTTTGAAAATTGAGGTTTTCATCGATTTTTGATGATAACTAGCGCGATTTTGTGCCGAAATCGTTGTAAGAAAATCCGAATTTAGTTGTTACAGAAGATTTAAAAAAAAAATCTATATCATTATAAAGTGAACGAATGCTGAAACGTATATAGCATCATACTTTTTAAAGAAAGATCTGTGTAGCTCATACCTTTTTAAGAAAGATCTGTAAGTGTGAGTGCTTTTGTCCAACTGTACTGTACTGTACATTCAGCCGTGGGGGGAAGTACGCTATCGGGACGTACCGGGCATAGAATTCGAAAGGTGCACCGTAGTTATTTCAGATCAAGAACATAGCGGCACATTAAGGCTTGTATGGTAGTTAACTGACAGCATCAAAGTTCCCTTACTGTCTAAAACGTTAATGTACACATACTTGAGCTTTAAAACACTGTATTGTAAATTCGACAAAAGCTTGGGGTTAGATTTACAATTTACAGTGTGCGTGTTGTATTTGACATTAAAGACCTCGCTTCTTTGCGTGCGTGCAGTGTGCTTGCTATTTGCCATTCAACTGTAAGAAGTCAGAGGGGCGAGTAGAACAGAAATAAACAATATATACAAACATCCCGACCGACCCGGGAATCGAACCCGGGTCCTTAAGATCACAACACCAGCGGTCTAACTGATCGAGCCAAAAGCCTGACAGGCGTTTGGCATGGCCAGTTAGCACTACTTAAACCCCCCACTGTTACACAACACAACGGAAACCATTTATACTTTGCATCGGGCATGTTATGAGTCGATACTCCTCTCAGCGACCACCTGTCTAAATCGACCGCTTTTTTCCGGTCCCCGGGGTGGTCGACTTGGGCAGGTTTGACTGTACATGAAATGATGTAACAGAAAGGGTAAAATCAATGTATTGCAATTCAATAACACTAATTCCCAACCTAGAAAAAACTTTGATAATGCAAAGTAAATATATAATAGCGCTGAGATTGCAATGTTACTGCACTACGGCCGCGTGGCGCGTTGGTACACCCGATCCCTCGATCTCGGAAGTTAAGCAACGCGACGGTCCGGACAGTGCTTGGATGGGAGACCAACCAAGGACGTCCGGATTGCTGTAGCCTCACGAAGCTTTCCACGAAATCGTCTTTCGGGAGGGACGTAAAACGGGGGTCCCGTGCTCGAGGAGGTGCCTCGACCACGTTAATCAGCCTCATTACTCATAATGGGTACCTACTGGCTGGCAAAATACACCTGGTGATTATTTATTCCTAGCGCAACTCCGTCAATCTGCGATCTGTTACTGGGGTCACGAGCTGAGGTAATCAGGTTTTCATGGTCTCTGACCTTTGACTTTCGCAAAACCGGATGTGAGGACTGAGGACTGCAGTGTTTGTTCCAGTACGAATGACGCGATTTTTACGGTACTTCTAGACACCACGGACGAGGTAAGAGTGTTAACCGCCTTATAAAGTCTTTGTCTTTGCTTAAATAGTCGTGGCTGAAACCCATTTATCTATCTTGAAGATATAATTTGCGATCGTCTGCGGATGGGTGGGGAGGGGGGCGGTGCTATGTGCACAGACAATAAACGTTTTATCACGGAAGGGAAACTTGTTTTTGCTCAGTTTCTTCTCTCAATCAAATAGAAAACATACACCTTCACAACTAGACCTTCAGGCTTGGAATAACTTGGAATAACTTGAAATTCAGTGCAGTTGCAGTTTGGTCATGTGCGGCACGCGGCGACAACAATTCTGGGTGATATTTCAGGCCCACAAAAAGGAAACATTCCTTGTCTTTACCGTTTTTGCCATTGGCATAACAACGTCCAGACGGGTTTTGTTTACTTTTTTGGGGCCTTACCCTTTGGGTTTCACATGTTAACTAGCATTCATGTCGCCGCACATGCGTCCTGACTTCTGTGAAAAAGCTCATATACTAATAGATACCATTTTCCTTCTACCATTTGTTGTCCCTCAGCAGAAAAGGAATGGCCAGTCCCAGCTGTGGAGGTTCTACTGGAGGTTTGTGTCCTGACCTGCCTGGCTACTCGGAGAACGAGACTGAAGGTTTGTGCCCTGGCCACCCTGGGAACGAGACTGATGAAGGTTTGTGCCCTGGCCACCCTGGGAACGAGACTGATGGTTTGTGCCCTGGCCACCCTGGGAACGAGACTGATGGTTTGTGCCCTGGCCACCCTGGGAACGAGACTGATGGTTTGTGTCCTGACCACCCTGGGAACGAGACTGAAGGTTTGTGCCCTGGACACCCTGGGAACGAGACTGAAGGTTTGTGCCCTGGCTACTCGGAGAACGAGACTGAAGGTCTACGTCCAGGCCACCCCGGGAACAAGACTGATTTTTTGTGCACTGGCCACCCTGGGAACGAGACTGACAGTTTGTGCACTGGCCACCCTGGAAACGAGACTGAAGGAGAAAAGCCCTACAAGTGTGACCAGTGTGACTATGCGGCAGCACAGAAATCCAATTTTGAACGACATCTAAAAAAACACACCGGTGAGAAACCCTACATGTGTGGGGAGTGTGGGTACAGGACATATAACAAGCCTAACTTATCCCGTCATATGAGGACCCACACAGGTGAAAAACCTTTCAAGTGTGATCAGTGTGACTATTCTGCAGCACGAAAATCTCATTTGGATTACCATCTATCGAAACACACCGGAGAGAAACCCTACATGTGTGGGGAGTGTGGGTACAGGACAGTTCTGCGGTCAGACCTCTCCAAACATGTAAGAATCCACACAGGAGAGAAGCCCTACAAGTGTGACCAGTGTGACTATGCTGCTGCACGGAAGTCCGCTTTGGATAACCACATAACAAAACACACCGGTGAAATGCCCTACATGTGTGGGGAGTGTGGGTACAGGGCAGCTCGGAAATCTTACTTATCCAAACATATGAGAATTCATACCGGTGAATATCTCCACATGTGTGGTGAGTGTGGTTACAGGGCAGCTTACAAGTGTGATTTGTCCAGACATATGAGAACTCATACCGGAGAAAAACCCTACAAGTGTGATCGGTGTGACTATTCTGCAGCACACAAATCCAGTATGGATGACCACATGATAAAACACACCGGTGAAAAACCCTACATGTGTGGAGAGTGTGGGTTCAGGACAGCTTGGAAATCCAGCTTATCCGAACATATGATTACTCATACCGGAGTAAAACCCTACATGTGTGGGGAGTGTGGGTACAAGACACCACATAGGTCTCGCCTATCCAAACATGTAAGAATCCATACAGGTGAAAAACCCTACAAGTGTGACCAGTGCGACTATTCTGCAGTACGGAAAGCCACTTTACAGCAACATCTAGCAGCAAAACACACCAGTGACTAATCCTACATGTGTGGGGAGTGTGGGTACAGGACAGCTCGCAAGTCTGACTTATCCCGACGTATGAGAATTCATACCGGTGAAAAACCCTATACGGGTGACCAGTGTTACTTTTATGCAGTGGAAAAGTCTCATTTGGATGGCCACGTGAGAGAACATACCCTGGAGAAACCCTGCATGTGTGATAAATGTGGGTACATGGCAGCTAAAAAGGATGACTTGTCAGAACACATCAAAACTCACATTGCATAAAAAACCTACAAGTGTGACCAGTGTGACTATTCTGCAGCACAGAAAGCCCCTTTGGACATCCATGTAACAAAACATACTTGTGAGAAGACCTACATGTGCGGGAGTGTGGGTACAGGGCAGCACACAAATTGTTAGTTTTAACTTTGAATCTTTATTCCCTTGTTACTGACATCTGACCCTTGGAACTGACATCTGACCCTTATTACTGACATCTGACCCTTGTTACTGACATCTGACCCTTGTTGCTGACATCTGACCCTTGTTACTGACAGCTGACCCTTGTAACTAGCATCTGACCCTTATTACTGACATCTGACCCTTATTACTGACATCTGACCCTTGTTACTGACATCTGACCCTTGTTACTGATATCTTACCCTTGTTACTGACATCTGACCCTTGGAACTGACATCTGACCCTTATTACTGGCATCTGACCCTTGTTACTGACATCTGACCCTTGTTACTGACATCTGACCCTTGTAACTGACATCTGACCCTTGTTACTGATATCTGGCCCTTATTACTGACATCTGACCCTTATTACTGACATCTGACCCTTATTACTGGCATCTGACCCTTGTTACTGACATCTGACCCTTGTTACTGACATCTGACCCTTGTTACTGACATCTGACCCTTGTTACTGACATCCGACCCTTGTTACTGATTTTTGTAGTACATGTACATGAAAAGTACATGATAGTACAAGATAGGATCAGTAAATCCTTATGGAACGCCACATAGATGAAAACTTTAGTCCTCCAACATGCTTCCCAGTCCCAGAGCATGTTTCATTGTTAAGCTGTAGTTTTGAGTTTGCCTTGGAGAAAAATCTTAATAGGTTGTTCTTGCAAGGAGTTAATTGTGACCTCTTAGCTGGCCAATAATAGTGATGTGCAGAATAAATATTTGCATCAGTACAAGCTTTATTTAAAGTCTCTCCTAGCATAAATCTAAAAAAACTCTTAGCTGATCAAGAATAGATGTGTTAGAAGAGCTTTCAAAATATTTGTATTTTATATATAAGGACAAACTTTATTTATGTCTTTATTAGCATGAATCTAGAATATAACATAATGTAATTTTTCTCAACATTTGTGTCTCTGTGAACTACTTGATATCCAGGATGACGTTTTTGCACACACATATGTATGCACTATTAAATGCACTATTAAATGTACTATTTGTACACGAATTGTTGTATTCCATGATGTAATGAAGTAAGCAACAATAAGTATATGCAGCTGTATGTGGGGACTTTTCTGCAAGTTATAAGTTTAACAGTACTCGGCTTTATGGTGAAACGTGTTACGATTTTGTTCATAATCGGTCAGCAATCTGGGAGGACCTTCGATACCGGTTTCCTTTTGTTAGTATCAACAATGCAATGTGAAAACATACTTTTAACCATGAATTTCTCTGAGCGCGAATTGTGGGGTACACTAACATTCATGTTCATTTATCAGTTTTGAGTAATAAATGTTTTTGTTATACATTTGATATGAACGAGTACCTCCCATTGATTCTACATTATTGTTATACTGTAAAAATAAGGTAGGGATTTGCGTTCTGAATTCACGTACAATTGTTTCTTGAGGTGACAATTGCATATACTGAATACGTGAACTGATGTAACAGTAATGATAAAAAAATACTTTGATAATGCAAAGTGAGTGTATAATAGCGTTGAGATCGCAATTTTACTACACATTTATTCCTACCGCAACTCCGTCAATCTGCGATCTGTTACTGAGGTCAAGAACTGTGGTAATCAGGTTTCACGACCTTTCACCTTCGCACAACGCCGGATGTGACCTACTGCGGTGTTCTGTTCCTTTGTTCCAGTACGAAATACATGGTTTTACGGTACAAGTCTACACAACACGAGCGAGGTAAGAGTGTCAACTGCCTTATAAAGTCTTTGTTCTTGTTTAAAGAGTTCTGAAGGAACACCTTTTATCTATTTCAAAGATATAATTTGCGATCGTCTGCGGATGGGTGGGGAGGGGGGCAGTGCTCTGTACACAGATATAGGACGTTCTATCACAGAAGGGAAACATGTTGTTTTTGCTCAGTTTCTTCTCCAAGCAGATAGAAAACATGCATCATCACAACTAGACCTTGGAATAAGCAGAGGTAAGGCTCCAAAATTGTCAACAGTCCGTGTCTCCACCATAATTGTTTCGATTTGCATAACACTGTCCAGACGGGTTTTGATTTCAATTTCGGCAGGAGCCTTACCCTTTGACATATTACCTAGAATTCCTGTCGCCGCTAATGCCTCTGTGAAAGGCCTAGGGGTTATAACTAGAAATTCAGCGATTGGTAGGTCGAAGCATAAGACACTGCACCTTGGTCATTTGGGCCAAATATAATACCATGTTCCTTCTATCATTTGTTGTCCCTCAACAGAAAAGGAAATGGCCAGTCCCAGCTGTGGAGGTTCTACTGAATATTTGTGCGCTGGCTACTCGGGGAACAAGACTGGAGACTTGTGTACTGGCCACCCTGGGAATGAGACTGATGAAGGTTTGTCCCCTGGCCATCCTGGGAACAAGACTAAAGGAAAAAAGCCCTACAAGTGTGACCAGTGTGACTATGCGACAGCACGGAAATCAGATTTGGACAAGCATCTGACCAAACACACTGGAGAGAAACCCTACATGTGTGGGGAGTGTGGATACAGGACAGGTCACAAGCCTAACTTATCCAGACATATGAGAACTCATACCGGGGAAAAAACCTATAAGTGTGATCAGTGTGATTATTCTGCAGCACTGAAATCATCTTTGGACCAACATCTAACAAAACACACCGGTGAGAAACCCTACATGTGTGGGGAGTGTGGGTTCAGGACAACTCTGAAATTTACCTTATCTAACCACATGAGAACTCATACAGGAGAGAAACCCTATAAGTGTGACCTGTGTGACTATTCTGCAGCACTGAAATCATCTTTGGACCAACATCTAACAAAACACACCGGTGAGAAACCCTACATGTGTGGGGAGTGTGGGTACAGGACAACTCACAAGTTCGACTTATCCAGACATATGAGAACTCATACAAAACCCTACAAGTGTGACCAGTGTGACTATTCTGCAGCACAGAAAGACCATTTTGACATTCATCTATTGAAACACGCAGGTGAGAAACCCTACATGTGTGGGGAGTGTGGGTACAGGACAGCTCGAAAGGGGGACTTATCCAAACACATGAGAACTCATAGTCATACCGGTAAAAAACCCTATAAGTGTGATAAGTGAGACTATGCGGCAACATGGAAGTCTGATTTGGACCGACATGTAAGAAAACACACTGGAGAGAAACCGTGCGGTGATTGTGGATATAGGACGGCTAAAAAGTCTGACTTATCCAGACATATGAGAACTCACACAGGAGAAAAACCCTACAAATGTGACCAGTGCGACTATTCTGCTATATGTAAGCGCTACTTGGACCGACATCTAACAAACCACACTGGTGATAAGCCCTACATGTGTGGGGAGTGTGGGTACCGGACAGTTCACAAGTCTGACTTATCCAAACATATGAGAACTCATACCGGTGAAAAACCCTACAAGTGTGACCAGTGTGACTATTCTGCAGCACGGAAACACGATTTGGACATTCATCTAGTGAAACACTCTGGTGAAAAACCCTACATGTGTGACCAGTGTGTCTATTCTGCAGCACACAAATCCTCTTTGAACTTTCATCTTGCAAAACACACCGGTGAGAAACCCTACATGTGTGGGGAGTGTGGGTACAGGACAGCTCACAAGACAGACCTATCAAAACATATGAGAACCCATACCGGTGAAAACCCCTAC
Organism: Branchiostoma floridae x Branchiostoma belcheri; assembly: GCA_019207045.1. Lineage (NCBI taxonomy): Eukaryota > Metazoa > Chordata > Leptocardii > Amphioxiformes > Branchiostomatidae > Branchiostoma > Branchiostoma floridae x Branchiostoma belcheri. The sequence goes on from CM033031.1 coordinate 712,802, forward strand.
AAGTGTGACCAGTGTGACTATTCTGCAGCACGGAAATGCGATTTGGACATTCATCTATTGAAACACTCTGGTGAAAAACCCTACAAGTGTGACCAGTGTGACTATGCGGCAGCACAGAAATCCAGTTTGGACCAACATCTATCGAATCACACCGGTGAGAAGCCCTACATGTGTGGGGATTGTGGGTACCGGACAGCTCGCAAGTCAGACTTATCCAAACATATGCAAACTCATGCTGGTAAAAAAACCCTACAAGTGTGACCAGTGTGATTATTCTGCTGCACGAAAGTCTCATTTATCCAGACATATGAGAACTCATACTGGTGAAAAACCCTACAAGTGTGACCAGTGTGACTATTCTGCAGGACAGAAATTCAGTTTGGACCAGCATCTATCAAAACACACCGGCAAGAAACCCTACAAGTGTGATGAGTGTGGATACAGGACAGCTCTGAGGACTAACTTATCCAGACATATGAGAACTCATTCCGGAGAAAAACCCTACAAGTGTGACCAGTGTGACTATTCTGCAGCACAGAAATCTACTTTGGACCGACATCTGAGACAACACGTTGGTGAGAAACCCTGCGTGTTTGGCAATGTGGGTTCTGGACAAATGAAACTAGAGTTCCACAACCTCATACCTTCACCAAATGGTTTGAATCTTTTCCAGTGAAGTATTTATAAATTTTTCTATTTGATTCCAATCAAACCTGTATTAGCTGCCACCTTTGCATAATGGCCACCTGACCATATGTGGTCATTTTTTGTCGGTCCCTTGGATTTTATCCATTGACCTAAGCATTGAGAAATAGTCTATAGCGGCCACCTGGCCATGGCCACACAATTTCTGGTCGCATAGATACAGAAACTCTTCCTATTGTGACCATAGAGCGGCCATGCACTGGGATTACAATGATCATAGTTTATGAGGATTCAAGGTTAGTCTCTACCAGACTCCAGTAGAGACAAATTCAAGGTTGACAAGGTTAGTTTGGCAGTAGCGGTAGGTAGCATGCCTTGAACGTTAGACTCTTAGAGGGCAAGTCTTTGTCAGCAAATTTACCAACATTCCGCATGGCAAGATCAATCATTTGGGGGAAATTTTACTTTTATTTGCAGGGTTTTGAGACAATAATACTGAAAAAGATCAGTGGGTACCGAAATAGCTACATGTAACATTTTGCTCGTGGTCAATTGATCAGTATTTTCTCTACGGTGGCCACATGTCTGTAGTGGCCACCTGTCGTTAGTGGCCACACTTCTCCAGTCCCTTGAGTGGCCGCTATAAACAGGTTTGACTGTATGCAAATAAGGTCCTGATTTGCATAATTTGTCTCGGTTGATCATCCTCTCTATCCAAGAGGCACAAGCCCAAAGTCTTAACTTCTCATAGCAGAGAAGGCTATTAGTGTTTCCTGATTAATTGTGTGAATATTGAACTAATTTGCATGATCTATGTCTAATAATTTTCACCTTCACTAAGCTTCATAATGTTCCCATCATTTACCACTATGGAATTATTATATTTTCTCATTAAGTATGCAAATGAGGTCATCATCTGCATAATTGATATCTATTGACATTTCTCTCTTTACATATGTGACAAGTTTGAAAGTCCTATCATGGAATGCAATGGATCTATAAACTTTCTTCATTAATTATGCAAATTAGCTGTTGATTTGCATAATGAGCATTACATTACGTAAGTCATCATATAGGCATCCTACATACCAAAAATCATGACGATTCGTCAACACGCTCTTGAGTTATTTTCGTTCAAAGTTTGAAAAGAAATCTGCGCCTGCGCCTGCAGATCCGAAAATGCCGCTAAGACTTACAGCAATTAATCTCTGTTCAAAGGGCTATCAACTGCGTAAATATCACGACCACAGGATGTCCAGAACACGAGATATCAAAAACGGAAGTTACGCTGCAGTACCCGAGTTAGCCGCTAGAGGGCCCATTATTGAACTCGACCTTCGTAAGCCCTACCCACCTACCAAATATCATCAGGATCCATCCAAGCCTTTTAGAGTTATGCTGTTAACAGACAGACACACAAACAGACACACAAACATGCTCAAAACATAACCTTCTGGCAAAGGTAATAACTTTCCAGGTATGTGAGAACCCACAGATCACCCCACCCTGCAAGTGTGACCAGTTTGGCCATTAAACAGCAAATAAGGCCAAACTACTCTAAAAAAAGTAAGGCCAGTTTGGATGATATTTATGAAGATTTGTTTAAGCATAGATAACGCAGTTTAGAAGATAGTGAGTCATTCTCTGGTAAAATAAATAAAGTGAAAATAAAGTGAAAGTGTTTGCCCATTGTAGCCTTGAACCAAAGCCTTCGGTTGTTTGATTGTGACCTCTTAGCTGACCAAGGATAGTAGTAGCTATAGACACCCGTCCAGTTCAAAAGATGATGGTAGCACTCTTGATTAAGGCAGTTAGATCACTAGAATACAGTAGAAGCCGTTTAATTGCACACCCAATTTGCCAGCACATCTCGTGCAATTATCCGGATGGTGCAACAAAGCGAACTTATTCATCTGGACCGCATCACTACAGGGCTTTGGGATTCCGTTCAAATAACAGAAGTGTGCGATTATTCATTGTGCAATTAACTGCCTTCTACTGTACAAGTAAAATGTGAAGGAAGATCTTGCCAAACATATTTGCATAGCAGCAAGTTATGCTGAGTCATTATTAGCACGAATCTAGGATATTACAAAAAATTTACCGATAATGTCTCTGCACACTAACACACTTTAAATTGGTATGGATACGTTAAAGGTTGGACAAATATATCTCCACTATTAAATGCACTATTTTTACAATAATCGTTGTTGTTTTATTCTATGATAATGATACAGTAAGTGAAACATTAACTGAAACATTAACTGTGCATCCAGACAGTCATGTTTTATTTCATGACATCCTCTCGGATCACGTTACAGTCCCACTAAGGAGAATTGACCTGTCAACATATCAGTTGACAGCATCAAGATACAGGAGTGACAAGTCAGGGACGAAAATTGGATTTGTCGATAAAGGTTAGACTTCCAGGTAATAACATACGCCAACTAGAAAGGCCGACATTTGCTTAAGAGCAAATACAGCATATTTCAGCCATACTCCTTCCCACGCAACAGTGGACTGTTCCAAATCACTCCTGCACAACAATGGAACATTCTATCAGTAACTTCTCGAAATGAACCACTAGAAAGGCCGACATTTGCTTATGAGCAAATGCACCATTTTCACTCCACCCCCAAGTAGGATGAAATTCAGAATGATTATCTCTTCTCTCTCTCTCTTACAAACACATACGCATACACACACACACACAAACAAGAGCACACAAAAAGGATGAAAAAACTTTCAATCTTGACAGTTTTACTTACACAAAATTGCAATTGTACACTTGTCTGCTCTCACAATCTGATTAATGTAAATACAATAATTTGAGCTAAACTTTTTACATGTTGAACCTTGATCCGGAAAAATAGCAAACTACATACTAAATCTTATTCACAGAAAATTTACAATTCCGTCAAAACATATACATATTTTCAGAATTGGTTGCGATCTATATCTGCATGTCCTTTTCTGGCTGGTTGGGATCAAGCCTGTCTGCTTCTTCCACATAGTTTGTCATGGACCAAGCTCTGCTTCTCTTCTGTAGAGGGGTATGGAGAACAGAAACAGGAGAGTAAGAATTTCAACGCAAAGCAGAAACATCAAACTATAAGCAGATTTGGGAACAGTACACATTTCCACAATTACTTACAACCTGCCATCCATCTGTTGCAGCCTGGACAAGATCTGTGTGCTTCCTCCAAATACAGCTTCTCATGGACCAATTGTTTTCTTCTCTAGAGGTCTCATCTGAACAATACAAACAGGAGAGTGAGATTTGACATTTCAAGGCAGACATGAATCAAATATATGACGAAATAATTAAACTATTGAATTGGAAAGTGTACATATTGTTGTCAGAGATAACAATGTGTTTATGTTACACATAATCTTCTCTTTGATCCAAATGCAGCACCTGTTTCTACACTTACATGCACGTGAAAGTCTACTGACAGAAGAAAACAGGCCCTACCTGCTGTGTGTCATGAGCACAATCTTCTTACTGCTGAAAAGAAACAGAGACATGTCAATCATTGTTGTACACATGTGTGGACACCTATCAAAATGTTAATACACAATGCTTGTAAACAATAAAGGAATGACAACAACAGAGGTATACATATCCGTAAGGCGTAGGCAGGCCTTTTTATTTCCCGTAATTCGTAGGGAAGCTATTTCATTTTGCGTAATTCGTAGTGGGATGAAGCGTAAAGCGTTGCTAGCCTTCTTGAATTTAACGTAAAGCGTAGTCAGCCATCCCGAATTTAGCGTAAATCGTTGTCAGAACCCCCATGCAGACCCTCCATGGTGTTCCCACAACAAAACGTAACAGTTTGGAGATGTTTCCACGGAAATAAATAAACTCGCGAGTAATCATCATTCAACAGAAATATGGGAAGACGCAAGGGACGTCTAGAAGTATTTTTCAGTTGTGTTTTTGACAACAAACGGAGATACACAACGACGGCAGTGGCTTGTCAGCACTTGCCTGCGGTACCGGCGTTTCACGTTCTCATATAACGTTGTTTTGACGAATTTCTCAAACGAAAACACCTTTCAATGTACATTAACAACGGAGTGGACAATGTAAGGATAGCCATTTCTTACCTAAAGATGTTCTGCTACCGATGACAACCGAAACTGGGTAGAAGCTGACGTAAAATGCGCAGAAAGTTGCAGACTTGTGCGCGCAGTTGCAAACAAGAAAGTTGCCTTCACTTAGCGGGAGTTTTGTGACGTACATACATACATACATACATAATCATACTTGTTAACAAGTTGGAGCATCTAACTTGTGACGTAATGTAAAATAAAAATGAACGAGTCCGGGGCGGGGTGGAATCTTCAAGAAGGACTGCATAAAAATGTCAGACCTGAAAGTTTCTTTCCGTAAATCAATTTTGTGTCTCTGTATAATTAATATTTTCAAAATAATGCTCACATATTATCTTCCTTTATTCTTTGCAGTACATTGTATGGAGTAACATAAATTACAAAATCCTCCCAAATATGAATGGTTGCGTCTACATATACACGTGACAATGTTAGCCAATCAGCTTCAGTTTTGGAAATTCGCGGGTTGTTTGACAAGTGTTGTGTCATTGGTTGTTTTAATACCAATTGCCGACGAAGTGTACTTTCCTATTCGCTGATTGGCTGGCGGCAAATTCAATTAATTAGCAGACCGACAGCTGACACCTGTCGCCCAGGGCGGGAGTTATTGCTTTGTTTGCCATAGAAGGAACGCACTGAACGCCGAGAATGGCCAAAACACGTGGCCGTGAATTGCAAAATGACAAAAAATCCCCCAATATATCATTTTGAAGAGGTTTATGCCAAAAATTATACATGTGTCATTTGAATAAATATCTAGTGCACCCTTTTACCCAAATTCAGGTCATTTGGTTTTAAAACCACGGTATAGGAGCCAAAGGTGTACGTTTTTGGTCATAAAATGGCCAAATAGTCTCAAAATTAAGCATTTTGTTGTACTGTTTGCCTAAAGTGTTGATGAATCCATGTGCGCATATGTGTATGGCACTCCAATACTAAATTTCAGATCATTTTGGTTTTAAAACCAGGGTACAGGAGCCAAAAGTGTCCTTTTTTGGTCAAAAAAATGGCCAAAAAATCGCAAAAATAAGCATTTTGTTGTACTGTACACCACAAGCGTTATTGAATTTATATGGGGGAATTATCAAGGCACATCTGTGCCAAATTTCAGCTCATTCGGTTGTAATACCAAGGTACAGGAGCCAAAAGTGTCCTTTTTTGGTCAAAAAATGGCCAACAAATCGCAAAAATAAGCATTTTGTTGTACTGTACACCAAAAGTGTTATTGAATTTATATGGGGGCATTATCGAGGCACATCTGTGGCAAATTTCAGCTCATTCGGTTGTAATACCAGGGTACAGGAGCCAAAATATACAGTTTTGGTCTACAATTGACCAAAAAAACTTAATAAAACCTCTTAAGAGACAGATATGAAAAAATTGGAAAAATCGCCTGAGGGTATTAGCCCACTCTACCCTTGTGCCAAATTTCAGGTCATTTGGTCCAGGAACGGCGGAGATGATTCGATTTGAAGATTTGACAGGAGAAAGAAAGAAAGAAACATTACGAATACTAGAAAGGCCGACATTTGCTTAGGAGCAAATACAGCATATTGCAATCCATCTTCATCCTGGAAAAAATTCCCAAATTCAACAATTTGAAGTAATGTTTACTCAAAGGGAAAATGAAGTACTGTGGGCACTTGTCCTACACACCTTCATGCCGAATTTTAGGTCATTTGGTTTCAATATAAGGGCATAGGAGCCAAAATATACATTTTTTAGTTAAAAATGGCTAAAAATCCCAAAATAACTCATTTTATAAGTGCTCTATAAAGAAAGTGTTTTTGGGGTCCTGTTGTCATATGTCCAATTCACCTTTGTACCAAATTTCAGGTCATTTGGTTTACATACAAGGGCATAGAAGCCAAAAATATACATTTTTAATCAAAAATGACTGAAAACCCCAAAATAACTAATTTTGGAAGTGATCTATGAAGAAAGTGTCAATGGGACCCTGTGAGCATATGTTCAATGCACCATTGTACCAAATTTCAGGTCACTTGGTTTCTATACAAGGGCATAGGAGCATAAAATATACATTTTTAGTCAAAAATGGCCAAAAACCCTAAAATAACTCATTTTTGGTGTCAACAATGAATAAAGCGTTGATGGGGTTCTGTGGTTATACGTCAAACGCATCCATGTACCAAATTTTAGGTCATTTGGTTTTAATACAAGGGCATAGGAGCCAAAAATAGACATTTTTAGTCAAAAATGGCCAAAACCCCTAAAATAACTAATTTTTGAAGTGATCTATGAACAAAATGTTGATGGTTTTCTGTGCTCATATGTCCAATGCACCTCTGTACCAAATTTCAGGTCATTAGCTTGTAATACCAGGGCACAGGGGCCCAAAATATACATATTTTGTCTAAAAATGACCAAAAACCCAAAATATCATAAATTCTAGGGCCTCTATCAAGAAAGTGAAAAAAACGCCTAGGGGTATTTGCTATCCCAACCTCCATGCCAAATTTCAGCTCATTTGGCCCAAAAATGAAAAAGTAGAATCTATTTGAAGATTTGACAGGAGGAGAACCTAAGGAAAAACAATATATTGCATCCATACTATGTATGGATTGCAATATAACAATATATTTCACCATACCTATGGTATGGCTGAAATATAAATAGCAGATACACATGATCAAGCAACTAAATATGGTTTGGAAACGGTCAGATGTTTCAGGTAGAATTCAGGTAAAACCTTTCTTCAGTGAGCTGGATGCAACCTGAAACGTCTTGCTATTTCCAAAATATGTCTAGTTTCTTGAGTTGCTGCTATTTGACAAAACTGGATTTGACATGTGTGACCCCTGCTTTTATAGCTGGGATATGGTGCAAGATGTTAAAGTATGGATGAGGATGAGAATGGGACTAGGTAAAGGGAAACGTAAAAGTATGACTAAAATCAAAGACAACAAAATACACAAAACGTAGCAGAAACCCATTATACTACAATCATGAATGACTTTAATTCCCAAGTAAAAGAAAGCAAGCCTTTAGTACTGCGAAGGAAACATAATCTGTCTATCTACAATCAGTTACTGATAACACAGTCTGAGTGAGCTGGGTAATCAGGTTTGCATTACCTTTGACCTTTCACCTTCATACAACCCCGGATGTGACGAGTGCTGTGTTCTGTTCCTTTGTTCCAGCACGAAAAACGCGATTTTTACGATATTTCCAGACAACACGGACGGGGTAAGAGTGTCAATCGCCTTATGAAGTCTTCGTCTTTGCTTAAAGAGTCGTGAATGAAACCCCTTTATGTATTTTGAATATATAATTTGCGATCGACTGCGGATGGGTGGGGAGGGGGGCAGTGCTCTTTGCACAGACATAGACGTTCTTTCACAGAAGGGAAACATGTTGTTTTTGCTCACTTTCTTCTTCTACAATCAAATAGCAAACATGCATCCAAACAAGTAGACCTTGGAATAACTTGACATTCAGTGAGTGGTAGGTCGTCGCATAAGATACTGCATTTTGGTCATGTGCGGCGACAAGAATTCTGGGTGATATATCAGGCCCACAAAAAGTTACCCTGGGAGCCAGCCGGGATCGGGCAGCTAGGACAGTTTATCTACCCTTCTCCCGTCTGGTGCCTTCTCTCTTGCTGTCAGGTCCCTCGTTCTCTATAGAGAGCAAGGGCCACTATTGGCCTGGCACTAATTACCTCTAATCCCAGCATACTGGGCCTGATAGGGTATCACAATCCACATGTGGAAATTTCAAACCACAACTGCTGGGGAAATGACTATATTTACTTTACAATTGTACAAATCATCATCAGTGTAAAAATTTAAAACACCCAAAGTGTGGGAAATATTTTTGTGTAGGCTTGGCCCTTCAAAACGGAGGTGGGATTGTTTCATGTTGACTTAAGTTGAAATCAACTGTAGCCAATAAGGTTTTGCACTGGGCAGGGTGGGGGATCTTCACATCTCGTACTATGAACACATCACAAACGAGTATGTGCGGGATCAGGTACGCCGCCTCGCTGGCCCTCAAGAACCACTCCTAGCAACAGTTAAAAGACTCAAACTGCAGTGGTTCGGGCACGTTACCAGACAGAACAACCTGGCCAAGATAATCCTGCAGGGAACAGTAGAAGGAGGGCGTCGTCGCGGACGTCAACGCAAAGCTTTGCAGGACAACATCACTGACTGGACGGACCTCAGCCTCCAGGAGAGGTTAACCCTGGCTAGGGAGAGACGAACCTGGAGGCAACTCTCTGTCTTCATGTCTACCTTGTCCCCCCAACGACCTGGAGGTAGGTAGGTAGGTAGGGTGGGGGATGACATGCTGGGCGTGGGGTCATTAATCACAGCACTGACCAGCCCCTCTTGGAAGCTCTGCATGGGAGGAGACACCAGACGGAAAGGGTAGCGATAACTCCTTCAGGCTTAAACTCCCCTGGAGCACTAATGTGAGATCTGCGGGCTGACTGCCTTGGCTCCCCGAACAAAACTTGCTAGCTACCCGGTCCTGTCTGGCTCCCAGGGTAACAAAAGGTAAACATTCCTTGTCTTGACCATTTTACCATTTGCATAACAACGTCCAGACAGGTTTTATTTACTTTTTGTGGGCCTTACCCTTTTGAGTTTGACATATTAACTAGAATTCCTGTCGCCGCACATGCGTCTGACTTCTGTGAAAAGGCTTATATACTAATAGATACAATTTTCCTTCTATCATTTGTTCTTCTTTCCTTCAACAGAAAAGCGATGGCCAATCCCAGTTGTGAAGGTTCTACTGAAGGTTGGTGCCCTGGCTACTCTGGGAACGAGACTGAAGGTTTGTGCCCTGGCTACTCTGGGAACGAGACTGAAGGTTTGTGTCCTGACCACCCTGGGAACGAGACTGATGAAGGTTTGTGCACTGGCCACCCTGGGAACGAGACGGATGAAGGTTTGTGCACTGGCCACCCTGGCTACTCGGGGAACGAGACTGAAGGTTTGCGTACTGGCTACTCGGGGAACGAGACTGAAGGTTTGCGTACTGGCTACTCGGGGAACGAGACTGAAGGTTTGCATACTGACCACCCTGGGAACGAGACTGATGAAAGTTTGTGTCCTGACCACCCTGGGAACGAGATTGATGAAGGTCTGTGCACTGGCCACCCTGGGAACGAGACTGAAGGAGAAAAGCCCTACAAGTGTAACCAGTGTGACTATGCGGCAGCATGGAAATCCCATTTGGACAAGCATCTGACCAAACACACCGGTGAGAAACCCTACATGTGTGGGGAGTGTGGGTACCGGGCAGCTCAGAAGATTAACTTAACCGTACATATGAGAATGCACACAGGTGAAAAACCCTATAAGTGTGACCAGTGTGACTATTCTGCAGCACATAAATCCAGTTTATACAAACACCGCCTAGCAAAACACACCGGTGAGAAACCCTACATGTGTGACGAGTGTGGGTACAGGACAGCTGACAGGTCTACCTTATCCCGGCATATGAGAACTCATACCGGAGAAAAATCCTACAAGTGTGACAAGTGTGATTATTCTGCTGCAGAAAAATTTGCTTTGGTCCGACATCTAACAAAACACACCAATGAGAAACCTTATATGTGTGGGGAGTGTGGGTACAGGACAGCTTGGAAATCTACCTTATTAAGACATATGAGAACACATACTGGAGAAAAACCCTACAAGTGTGCCCAGTGTGACTATTCTGCAGCAGAGAAATCCACTTTGGATGACCACATGACAAAACACACTGGTCAAAATCCCTACATGTGTGGGGAGTGTGGGTACAGGACAGCTCTAAGGGCTAACTTATCCCGACATATGAAGACCCATACGGGGGGAAAGCTCTACAAGTGTGACCAATGTAACTATTCTGCAGCACGAAAATCTGCCTTATCCTTTCATGTGAAGCGCCATACAGGAGAGAAACTCTACAATTGTGACCATTGTGACTATTCTACTACACAAAAATTCAGTTTCGACAGTCATCTGGCAAGACACACTGGAGAGAAACCCTACAAGTGCAACCAGTGTGACTATTCTGCAGTTAGGAAATCCCAGTTGGACTCCCATCTGGCCAGACACACCGGTGAGAAGCCCTACATGTGTGGGGAGTGTGGATACAGGACTGCTTGCAAGTCTAACTTATCCAGGCATATGAAAACTCATACTGGCGAAAAAAACCTTCAAATGTGACCAGTGTGACTATTCTGCAACAAGGAAAACCACTTTACACCAACATGTAAAGAAACACACCGGAGAGAAACCTTACATGTGTGGGGAGTGTGGGTACAGGACAAATCAGAAATCTTCCTTATCTACTAGTAACCACATGAGAACTCATACAGGAGAGAAACCCTATAAGTGTGACCAGTGTGACTATTCTGCAGCACTGAAATCATCTTTGGACCAACATCTAACAAAACACACTGGTGAGAAACTCTACATGTGTGGGGAGTGTGGGTACAGGACAACTCTGAAATTTATCTTGTCAAAACACATGAGAACTCATACAGGAGAAAAACCCTATAAATGTGACCAGTGTGACTATTCTGCAGCACAGAAATCCTCTTTGGACTATCATCATACAAAACACACTAGTAACAAACCCTACATGTGTAGGGAGTGTGGTTACAGGACAATGCACAAGTCAGACCTATTGAAACATACAAGAACTCACACAGGAGAAAAACCCTTCAAGTGCAACCAGTGTGACTATTCTGCTGCACAGAAATCCGCTTTGGACAGTCATCTACTAAAGCACACCGGTGAGAAACCCTACATGTGTGGGGAGTGTGGGTACAGAGCAGCTCGCAAGTTTCATTTATCCAGACACATGAGAACTCATACTGGTGAAAAACAAGTGTGACCAGTGTGACTATTCTGCTGCACATAAGTCCAATTTGGCAATTCATTTGGCAAAGCGCACAGGAGAAAAACCCTATAAATGTGACCAGTGTGACTATTCTGCTGCAAAGAAATCCTCTTTGGACTATCATCTTACAAAACACACTGGTGTCAAACCTTACATGTGTGGGGAGTGTGGTTACAGGACAGCAGACAGGAGCCACATTTCAAGACACATGAGAACTCATACTGGTGAAAAACCCTACAAGTGTGACCAATGTGACTATTCTGCAGCACAAAAATCTGATTTGGACCAACATCTAACAAAACACACCGGTGAGAAACCCTACAAGTGTGGGGAGTGTGGGTACAGGTCAAATGACAGGTCTCACTTATCCCGACATAAGAGAACTCATACAGAAGAGAACCCTTCAAGTGTGGAGAGTGTGGATACAGGGCAGCTCGGAAATCCAACTTATAAAAAAAACTTATCGAGACATATGAAAACTCATTCAGGTGAAAAGAGAAACCCTATGTGTGTGGCCAGTGACAGGGCAGCTGGAAAGAATGAGCTGTCTGAACAGATCAAAACTCACACCGCATAAAAACCCTACATGTGTGAACAGTGCGACTATTCTGCGGCACGGAAATCAATGACCACGTGAGAAAGCCAACTGGAAGAAAATCCCACATGTACAAGGAGTATGAAGCATACTAAACTGACTTGGTTTTTAGTAATAGAATTGATACATGATAGCTTAGATGATGAATAAGAAGTGCTTGTTCCTACATGCGTTTAGGACATAGTTAAAGTTCGTGTTTGCTTGGACTAAAATCTTCTGTTGTTCTTTTAAAGAATTGTGACCCCTTATCTGATCAAGGATAGATGTGTGTCATTGCACGCTGTACTTAAATCCCATTTTCAATGACCAGGTGCCAGGTGGGAAAGCCCACTGGAAAGAAATCCAACATGTATGATGAGTGTGAAGCGTTTAAAACTAACTTGGTTTGACTTATGTATTTGGTATATGATAGCTTAGATGATAACATTTGTCTCATTGGACACTTTCCTTAAATCCTTATTAACATGAATGTAGAATGTAACAAATTATCATTTTTGACGTTTGCGTCTTTGCGCACTATTTGATATCCAGTATTAGCACTAACTCACGTTATATATGTCTATTCATGTTTGGACAAATATGTATCCACTATTAAATGGTCTACTGTTACATGAATTATTGTATTCTATGATGTAATGTTACAGTAGTAAACAATAAGTATATGCAGCTGTATGTGGGGAGTTTTCTGTGATTTTTAACAGTACTCGGCTTTATGATTGAAACGTGTAACAATTTTGTTCATAATCGCTCAGTAATCTGGGAGGACCTTCGTTACCGGTTTCCTTTTGTTAGTATCAACAATGTGAAAACATACCTTTTAACCATTAATTTCTCTGAGTACGAATTGTGGGGTACACTAACATTCATGTTCATTTATCAGTTTTGAGTAATAAATGTTTTTGTTATACATTTGATATGAACGAGTACCTTTCATTGATTCTACATTATCGTTGTACTGCACAAAAATAAGGAAGGGATTTGCTTTTTGAATTCACATACAATTGTTCCTTGAAATGACATTTGCATATATTGAATACCTTGTTGTAATTAGCCCTTTGGGTAAGAACTTGCCAATAAACTTTCCATTATATTGAATATGTGAAATGATGTAACAGAAATGGTAAAATCAGTGTATTGCAATCGCGTTTAACACTAATTCCCAACCTTAAAATAAGGCTTTGATGATGCGAAGTAAGTACAGTAGAAGCCAGTAAATTGCACATCGGATTAACGCACACCTCTGTTAACTGCACGGAAACCCATAATCCCAAACCGGTGCGGTCCAGCTAGTTAGCTTCGCATTATTGCACCAGCCGGATAATTGCACCAAATCCACTGGCAAATAGGCCGTGCAATTAAGCGGCTCCTGCTGTATGTATTAGCGTTGAGGTCGCAATTTTACTACACATTTACTCCTAGCGCAACTCCGTCAATCTGCGATCTGTTACTGAGGTCACGAGCCGGGTAATCAGGTTTTCACAACCTCTGACCTTTCACCTTCGCACAACCCCGGATGTGAAGACTGCACTGCGGTGTTTCCTTTGTACCAGTACGAAAGAAAGACGCAATTTTTGCCGTACTTCTAGGCAACACCGACGAGGTAAGAGTGTCAACCGCCTTATGAAATCTTTGTCTTTGTATAAGGAGTCCTAAGTGAAAACCTTTTATCTATCTTGAAGATATAATTTGCGATCGTCTGCGGATGGGTGGGGAGGGGGGCAATGCTCTATGCACAGACATAGGACGTTCTATCACAGATGGGAAACATGTTGTTCTTTCTCAGCTTCTTCTTCTCCAATCAAATAGAAAATCTTCACAACTAGACCTTGAAATTCAGTGAGTGGTAGGTCGTTGCATAAGGTCGAAGCCCACAGTATTTATCTGAAATCTGGAATCGCCTGTAAACACCGTAACGCGACAGCGGGGGATGAGCTTTACTATATGGAAGTATACGGAGTCAAATTTCAGGGCAAATATACAAAAGTAACGGTCTCCTCTGTCAGCACTGGAACATCAGTGCTGAAGTGGTCGTCAGCACTGGAAATCCAGTGCGAAACCCGTTACTTTTGTATACTTGCACTTTCAGGTGGTATGTGTAAGGTTTTGATGTTTCTCCATTTGGTGTATAAATGCGCGTGACCTTTACAGCTGCCTGTCCCTGTGAGTCGGCTGCAGTTCCGCATGACCCCGCATGACCCCATTTTAAAGAGGGCTTTAAAAAAATTCAAAACGACAACTTGAACTTTTTCTGTTTTTCAATTATTTTGGTAGGTAATACCCTCGACTTCGACTTATTAGTTTGTCGTGCTTAAAAACTGCACCCTGCTATGATTTTATCAGCGTCGATGTCAGTCACCTTGTGGTCCTTAACTTTCTATAGAAATCCCCATAGGCCAAAAACTGTGTTCTGCTACCATAAGACACCTGCATTTTGGTCAAGTGGGACGACAGGAATTCTAGGTGATATATCAAAGTGTAAGGCCCACAAAACAACATTCCCTGTCCTGACCATTTTTTTCAATTTGTATAGCAACGTCCAGACGGATTCTGTTTACTTTATTTTGGCTTTACCCTTTGGGTTTGACATATTAACTAGAATTCTGTGAAAAGGTTTATGTACTAATTAGATACAATCTTCCTTCAATAGAAAAGAAATGGCCAGTCCCAGCTGTGGAGGTTCACCTGAAGGTTTGTGCACTGACCACCCTGGGAACGAGACTGGAGGTCTACGTCCAGGCCACCCTGGGAACGATACTGAAGGTCTGTGCCCTGGCCACCCTGGGAACGAGACAGAAGAAGAAAAGGCATACAAATGTGACCAGTGTGACTATGCGACAGCACGGAAATCCAATTTGGACCGACATCGAACAAAACACACCGGTGATAAACCCTACAAGTGCGACCAGTGTGATTATTCTGCTGCACAAAAATGTGCTTTGGTCATACATGTAACAAAACACACCGGTGAGAAACCCTACATGTGTGGGGAGTGTGGGTACCGGACAAACCTGAAATCTACCTTATCAAAACACATGAGAACTCATACAGGTGAGAAACCCTACAAGTGTGACCAATGTGATTACTCTGCTGCACAGAAAGCTAATTTGGACCTACATCTAACGAAACACACCGGTGAAAAGCCCTACATGTGTGGGGAGTGTGGGTACAGGGCAGCTTGCAAGTCCAACTTATCCAGACACATGAAAACTCATACCGGGGAAAAACCCTTCAAGTGTGACCAGTGTAACTATTCTGCTGCACAGAAATCATCTTTGGACAAACATCTACTGAAGCACACCGGTGAGAAACCCTACATGTGTGGGGAGTGTGGGCTCAGAACAGCTCAGAAATTTACTTTATTAAACCATATGAGAACTCATACTGGTGAGAAACCCTACAAATGTGACCAGTGCGACTATTCTGCAGCACGTAAATCCACTTTGGAGGACCACATAACAAAACACACTGGTGAGAAACCCTACATGTGTGGGGAGTGTGGGTACAGGACAGCGAAGAAGTCTCACCTATCAAAACACATGAGAACTCACACAGGGGAAAAACCCTACAAGTGTGACCAGTGTGACTATTCTGCTACATGTAAGTCCAACTTGGACAGACATCTAGCCAAACACACCGGTGAGAAACCCTACATGTGTGGGGAGTGTGGGTACAGGGCAGCTTATAAGTCAGACCTATCCATGCACATGCGAACTCATACAGGAGAAAAACCCTACAAGTGTCACCAGTGTGACTATGTGGCAGCACGGAAATCACACTTGGATCAACATGTATTGAGACACACTAGAGAGACACCCTTCAAGTTCAAGTGTGACCAGTGTGACTATTCTGCAACAAGGAAATCTTCATTAGATGACCACCTTAGAGAACATGCCCAGGAGAAACACTACGTGTGTGATAAATGCGGGTACAGGGCAGCTACAAAGGATGAACTGTCTGTACATATCAAAACTCACGCCACATAAAACCCTACAAGTGTGACCAGTGCGACTATTCTGCCTCACAGAAAGCCCCTTGGACATCCATGTAACAAAACACACTTGCGAGAAGCCCTACATGTGTGGGAAGGGTGGGTATGGGGCAAAAAACAAATCAGAGCAATATGACTGTTTCGCAGCACACAAATCCCGTTGATATTTCCATTTAGAAAAACATGTTAGTAACATCTGACATTTGTTACTATTTTTTTTGTTCTGATGTACATTATAGGGTCCGATTGTCCTGAAAAGTGTACCCTTCTGCAACGCCCGAAAGATGAAAATTGTAGTCTTCCAACATGCTTCCCAGCCCCGGAGCATGTTTTCATAGTTAAGCTGTAGGTTCGTATTTTCCTTGGAGCAAAATCTTAATATGCTTTTCTTGCAAACAGTTGTGACCTCTTATCTGATAACGAATAGACGTAGTAGAAGATCTTGAAAATATGTTTATCAGTACAGTATTTAAGTCTTTATTAGCATGAGTTTGGAATATAACATAATGTCATTTTTCTCAACGTTTGAATCTCGGTGAACTTATTTGATATACAGTATTAGCGCTAACACATGTTTTTGACACATTAAAGTTTGAACAAATATGTGTCCACTATTAAATACACTACTGGTACACGAATTGTTGTATTCTATGATGTAATGTAGTCAGCAATGTGTATATACAGCTGTATGTGGGGAGTTTTCTGCGAGGTTTAACAGTAATCGGCTTTATGATTGAAACGTGTAACGATTTTGTTCATAATCACTCAGCAATCTGGGAGGACCTTCGATACCGGTTTCCTTTTGTCAGTATCAACAATGTGAAAACATACTAGTTTTAACCATTAATTTCTCTGAGCACGAAATGTGGGATACACTAACATTCATGTTAAGTTTTGAGGAATAAATTTTTCATTATAGATTTGATATAAACTAGTACCTTTGATTGATTTTATATTGTTGTTATACTGTAAAAATAAGGAAGGGTTTCTGAATTCACGTACATTTGTTCCTTGTAGTGACAATTACATATATTGATGCCTTGTTGCAATTAGCCGTCGGGTAAGAACTTTATAAGAACAAATAAACTTATATTGGATACCTACCTACTACCTACCTAGTCCCTTGACCTCCAGGTCGTTGGGGGGACAAGGTAGACGCAAAATAAAAAAGACTTTGATAGTGAAAAGTAAGTATATAATAGCGTTGAGATCGCTATTTTACTACACATTTATTCCGAACGCATCTCCGTCCATCTGCGATCTGTTACTGGGGTCACGAGCTGGGGGTAATCAGGTTTTCATAACCTCTGACCTTTCACCTTCGCACAACCCCGGATGTGACTTGCAGTCTTTCCCTTTGTTCCAGTACGAAAGACGCGGTTTTTACGGTGCTTCTAGACAACACGGACGAGGTAAGAGTGTCAACCGCCTTATGAAGTCTTTGTCTTTGCTTAATGAGTCGTGAATGAAACCCAATCATCTATCTTGTAGATATAATTTGCCATCGTCTGCGGATGGGTGGGGAGGGGGGGCATGCACTGCTCTGCACAGACATAGAACGTTTTATGGTAGCAGAACACAGTTTTTCGCCTATGGGGATTTACATGGTTAAGGACCCCAAAGTGATGTGGTTCGACGACTCAAAAAATATATCAGGGTGCAAAAGTAATTAACAAGAATTCGATATGTTGGAGTTGAGGGTATAATCTATAACATATGTGAAAACGAGATGAAGTTTGTCGTCTCGTTTTCCCAGAAAGAACACTTTGAAATGACCCCCAGCGGAGGTCACCATACTGCAGCCGACACACGGAAGTAGCGGGAACCGGATTCGTGCGCGAAATACTACCCAGCCAAACAAACATCGTAACCCAACTCATACAGCCTCAAAACTTACGTATCCCTCTACTATTCACCACAGTTTCCGACTCGCTGACGTGCACAGAAAAATTTCTATGGCTTTTCAAGAACTGCGACGACCTATTTTGTGCCCGATCTACTTATGTCCACGGGGGTCGCCCATAAATACTGTGTTATGCGACCTTATCACAGAAGGGAAACATGATGTTGGCCATGTTTCTTTATTCAGGTTGTAACAAAACAATACACTGTGGGCATGTTGTTCTTGCTCAGTTTCTTCTTCTCCAATCAAATAGAAAGCATTCATCTTCACCACTAGACGGAATAAGTGCTTTCACAAAGGTCAGAGCGCATGTGCGGCGACAGGAATTCTAGGTAATAATATGTCAAAGGGTAAGGCCCCGAAATTGTCAACAGTCCTTGTCTCGACCATTGTTTCGATTTGCATACTGAGTAAGGATGTCATGACGGGTTTTGTTTTCAATTTCGGCCAGGGCCTTACCCTTTGACATATTACCTAGAATTCCTGTCGCAGCACATGCGTTCTAACCTCTGTGAAAGGGCTTATAACTTGAAATTCAGCAAGTGGTAGGTCGAAGCATAAGACACTGCACCTTGGTCATTCGGGGCAATATTATATAGATACTATTTTACTTCTATCGTTTGTTGTTCCTCTACAGAAAAGGAATGGCCAATCCCAGCTGTGGAGGTTCTACTGAAGGTTTGTGCCCTGGTTATCCTGGGAACGAGACTGGACGTTTGCGTCCTGGCCACCCTGGGAACGAGACTGGAGGCTTGGGCACTGGCCACCCTGGGAACGACACTGATGAGCGAAAGCACTACAAGTGTGACCAGTGTGACTTTTCTGCACCACAGAAATCCCATTTGGACCAACATCTAACAAAACACACCGGTGAGAAACCCTACATGTGTGGGGAGTGTGGGTACAGGACAGCTTACAAGTCTCACCTATCTGTACACATGAGAACCCATACAGGTGAGAAACCCTACACGTGTGACCAGTGTGATTATGCAGCAGCACGGAAATCCCATTTGGACCGACATCTAACAAAACACACCGGTGATAAGCCCTACATGTGTGGAGAGTGTGGTTACAGGGCAGCTCAGAAATCTACCTTATCTGACCATATGCGAACTCATACTGGTGAAAAATCATATAAGTGTGACCAGTGTGACTATTCTGCAGCACGGAAAGGCCATTTGGACTACCACCTAGCAAAACACACCGGTGACAAACCTACATGTGTGGAGAGTGTGGGTACAGGGCAGCTCAGAAATATACCTTATCCCGACATATGAGAACTCATACCGGTAATAAACCCTACAAATGTGACCAGTGTGACTATTATGCTGGACAGAAATCTACTTTGGACCAGCATCTAGCAAAACACACCGGTGAGAAACCCTACATGTGTGGGGAGTGTGGGTACAGGACAGCTCGCAAGTTTAACTTATCCCTTCATATGAAAACTCATACCGGTGAAAACCCCTACAAATGTGACCAGTGTGACTATTCTGCTGGACAGAAATCTACTTTGGACCAGCATCTAGCAAAACACACCGGTGAGAAACCTACATGTGTGGGGAGTGTGGGTTCATGACAGCTCGCAAGTCTGGCCTATCCAAACATATGAGAACTCATACCGGTAATAAACCCTACAAATGTGACCAGTGTGACTATTCTGCTGCACAGAAATCTACTTTGGACCAGCATCTAGCAAAACACACTGGTGAGAAACCCTACATGTGTGGGGAGTGTGGGTACAGGACAGCTCGCAAGTCTGGCCTATCCAAACATATGAGAACTCATACGGGTGAAAAACCCTACAAATGTGACCAGTGTGACTATTCTGCTGCACATAAATCCAGCTTAGACATTCATCTAGCAATACACACAGGAGATAAACCCTACAAGTGTGACCAGTGTGACTATTCTGCAACACGGAAATTCACCTTAGAGCTACATCTAAGAAAGCACACTGGAGAGAAACCCTACATGTGTGGGGAGTGTGGGTACAGGACAGCTCAGAAATCTGACTTATCCAAACATATGATTACTCACACAGGAGAAAAACCCTTCAAGTGTAACCAGTGTGACTTTTCTACAGGACGTAAGTCCAGTTTGGACATACATCTAACAAAACACACTGGTAAGAAACCCTTCAAGTGTGGCCAGTGTGATTATTCTGCAGTACAAAAATGTGATTTGGTCCGACATCTAAGAAAACACACCGGTGAGAAGCTCTACATATGTGGGGAGTCTGGGTACAGGACAGCTCAGAAATCTACCTTATCCCGACACATGAAAACTCATACTGGAGAAAAACAAGTGTGACCAGTGTGACCAGTGTGACTATTCTGCAACACGGAAATTCACCTTGGAGCTACATCTAAGAAAGCACACTGGTGAGAAACCCCACATGTGTGGGGAGTGTGGGTACAGGACAAGTCAGAAGTCAGACCTATCGAAACATATGAGAACTCACACAGGAGATAAACCCTACAAGTGTGACCAGTGTAACTATTCTGCAGCACAGAAATCCCATTTGGATATTCATCTATTGAAACACACTGGTGAGAAACCCTACATGTGTGGGGAGTGTGGGCACAGGACAAGTCAGAAGTCAGACCTATGGAAACATATGAGAACTCATTCAGGAGAAAAACCCTACAAGTGTGACCAGTGTGACTATTCTTCAGAGCGTAAGTCCAGTTTGGACATTCATATGACAAAAACACACCGGTGAGAAACCCTACAAGTGTGGGGATACAGGACACATGAAAGTGTGGATACAGGACACATGAAAGATCTAAGCTAGCCAGACATATGAAAACCCACACAACAGAAAAAAAACTACAAGTGTGACTTTGAAAAGTTATTCAGAAGATACCTTGTAACCAGAGGCTGAATTGTGTATTGCTTACAATCACCACCAGCACATATAACGCTACGTGTGTAATGCGCGCATTTAAATCGAATATGATAGATACCTATATGTTATTGTATGGATAAAACTGACACATCAACATCATTAAAGCACCAAACTAGGGGACGAGGGGTTGTGCTTATTTACATGTAATTTCTGTACACTCAATGATTGATTAAAGATTAGCAAGCAATGCAAGCATTGAAATCTGGTACGTGTGTATTTGAATATGACTGTGAAATAAATGCCATCAGTCCACCTGTTACTAGGGGACGGTGTCACATTTCCAAACCGGGGCCCGGCCGGGCTGTTTGCGGACACAAACATGTTGATCACGGAGTATACACGAATAATATGCTGATGACTATTTTTTACGTCCTTCTGTCTTTTATATTGTACTTTTCCGAAAGCTGCCCGACCGGACCCCTGTTTGTTAATAAGACCGGTAGCAGAAACTGTGCATCTACACTCGGCACAAAAAGTTTGGAATATCAACTTTGGTATATCATATTTCTGTTATTTATGCATCAATTTCAATGTATTATATATCAATAGTAAGCTTGTGTGATTTTCTTTCCTATGGTATCAAACTTATTATGATTGTTAACACATGAAACGAGCACAAGGCCTGCTAACGTGAGTGGGTCACGAAAAAAAAGTGCCCAAATTCCCCGTTTCTGTTCAAAACTGTATCGTCCGGTTCAACCGTTGTTATGGCCGCGGGTGACAATGATTCAATCAATCCTTTTATCACCTAACGTTTGGTATACAGAACATCCAAGTTTCTTTTTGGCATATCTGAGTAGAGTATTTGATGAGTGTAAATTCATGGAACGAGCACCAGGCCTGCTTACGTTCAGTGGGTCACAAAGATAAAGTGCCAAAGTTACCCTACTAAAGTCAATCACTCATGCTGCTCATTTTCTTCCGTCAGTATTGACTTGTGAAAGAAGGCAAGTTGAATAAACAGGACATGTCAATCAAAGCTACTATTAATCTTTATTCAAGCAAAAAATCTGAACCATGGCAAGAGGTGATCAATCGAATGCTAGCCATAAGCCGTAGGAAGGCTATTCCACCCTAAGACTGTACTCCAGCATCCAATGGTCCTTGCTCTGTGTGGACTGGTGTTGTAATCTTGCAGAATGGCATTTGGTCCAATATTGAAGAGGTAGAATGTTGCTACTGGATGGAGGATGGTGTCCCTATTTGTCACCACATTAATTTGCCTGGAATGATGATGAGTCTTGTTTTCCCTATGGTGGTTACACCGCCCCACACCATGACGCTGCCTCCACCAGCAAATGCCGAAAGTTACTCTTGCCTTGTCAGCGTGCGGTTCTTCTTGCCGCATCCACGCTTTGATTCTGCCATCCAACTATCGAAAGAGCAGGTGAACTCTACTCAAGTGTTCTAAAACCCTGAGTAGAGTTCACACGTGTAGACAAAATGTGAGGTGAAAAGAGCATTGATTGAACCAGTGACACACGCGCCAATATTAACAGGACGATGCAGTGTTGAACAGAAGTAGGGGAATTTGGGCACTTTTTTTTCGTGACCCACTCACGTAAGCAGGCCTTGTGCTCGTTTCATGTGTTAACAATCATAATAAGTTTGATACCATAGGAAAGAAAATCACACAAGCTTTCTATTGATATATAATACATTGAAATTGATGCATAAACAACAGAAATATGATATACCAAAGTTGATATTCCAAACTTTTTGTGCCGAGTGTAGACAGTCATGGTTATTTCATGACATCTGCTACTCTCCTAGCAGAGGTTGAGTCGCGAAGATATAGTATTAATATTAGTCGGGAAATTTACTGGTCCGCTCCTCTTACGTAAGACGAGTGAACCTGTAAATTTCCCGACTACTACTGTACAGATTACGTATTAAGGATAATTGTCCTGTCAACATATCAGATGACAGCATCGAGATACAGACATCTTTATTGACACGACAAAAGCAGCGACTTTCGTTAGGTCTATAACAACTACGTACAGTACAACTAAACAGACATACACAAATATCTATAGGTATGAATAAGTCAACATATTTGGCCTAGCATGTCATTTACACAATTAGGTCTATGGTATAAACATTCTTGGATATATATATGATTGACAGGACAGTGGCTAAAATTGCATTTGTCGATGAAGGCTAGACATCCAGGTAACAACCTACGGCAAATAGCAGCTACTAGGAGTGCTGTACCGGTACAAAACCGTTTTTTCGTGTTGGACCGGTACAGAAAAACCGGACCTGAAAAAAATCAGTGGACCGGATGTTGGACCGATTCGAAAATGAAGAGATCAGGCGTTCATGGGTTTTGAGGCTTACAGGTCCAAGAAAATAACAAGAGCGAAGTAGAGGAGAGTTGATAGTCATTTGTACCAAGTTTCTACGGCCAGAGTTGGTCTAAAACAGAGGCAGCTAGTGTTTTTAACATGCCTCGGACAGGATTTTAAAATGTCAATGGACGTCGGGTACTCCACCAAACAGAATTCTCTGTAGCAAAATGAACCATTATTTTGAGTATCGCCCATTCACAAACTTTCACATATGTGGTCCAGGTTCAGGTCCGGACCTGGACCTGATCCTCTGGACCAGGGCCGTACCTGGACCTGAGTTTTCTGTACCGGTACTCAGCCCTAGTAGCTACTCATGATCAAGCAACTGGGTCAGACGCTGCAGGTAGCATCCACTGCTTTTCGAGTGTATCAGTGTCACTGAGGCTGGATGCAACCTGAAACGTGTGACCGCCGTTTCCAAAATCATGTCCAGTTGCTTGAGTAGCTGGTGTCTGCAAAACCGGATTGGAGGCTTGTGTAACCCTTGCTTTTATAAGTGGGATATGGTGCCAGATGTAAAAGTATGGATGAGGATAAGGATGAGAATGGGACTAGGTAAAGGTAAACGAAAAAGTATGATTTAAATCAAAGACAAAAAAATACACAAAACGTAGCAGAACCCCATCATATTACAATCACGAATGACGGTAATTCCCAACTTTAAAGTGACGTTATTAATGATGAAAGCTGATGAAACTATTTACGGATGTAAAGCTATGATTTAAAATACAACAAAATACACAAAAACGTAGCAGAAACCCATTATATTACAAACATGAATGACAATAATTCCCAAAATAGAAAGAGCAAGACTTAACTACTGCGAAGGAAATATAATCCCGTTGAGATTACACTTTACTACACAATATTCAATAATTCCTGGTGCAACTCCGTCAATCTACAATCGGTTACTGAGTACACAGTCAGAGTGAGCTGGGTAATCAGGTCTGCATCACATTTGACCTTTAAACTTTATTCGACCCCGATGTTAGCGAGTCGTATCCTGCCCTTTGTGGCTCTCACCTGTGGAATTTAGACGCGTTTTTTACGATACGTCTAGACAACACGGACGAGGTAAGAGTGTCGACCGCCTTATGAAGTCTTTGTGTTTGTTTAAAGAGTCGTGAATGAAACTCTTTATCTATCTTGAAGATATAATTTGCGATCGTCTGCGGATGGGTGGGGAGGGGGGCAGTGCTCCGTGCACACACACCAGGGTAAATTTCGCGCAGATGACCTACTTTCAGCAAAATGATTAGGTAACCTTGGCAAAAGTGTCCGTAGAAATGTTTTCTTGGGATATGTTTGGATTTTAGAGGTGCATATTACAGGTAAGGGTTGTAGCCTCTGTATTGTTGCGAAAACAGATTTTTTGCAATATTTGTGGTTGCAGTAGGCTTTAGAAGTTTGGTGTTGTTTACAAGCAGTGAAAAGGTCACCACCTATGTTTTGATCCCATATAACGTAATTCTGTCGTTAATTTTTTCCTTGTTTTGTCGTCAAATTCAACTTGACATGGCCGGACATGCAAATGCGAGTTTTTCATCGTAATGTGTGTTTTTCATATTCTAAAACTCAGGTGATTTTGACCTAGTCCTTGATTTGACAGCCTCTTTTTGCCATGATTTCCATTGTTATTAAGAATAGGCAGTCTAGATACCGAAATTTGCCCTGCACCAGGAGGCCACGTCTAGTAAAATCATATCTACTGAGTGATATTACCAGTCTTCATCCAATTCATTGAATTTGTCAATTTTCATTCCACAGCAGAAAAGCGATGGCTGATCCCAGTACAGAAGGTCTGCATCCTGGCCACCCTGGGAACGAGACTGAAGATCTTGGCCCTGGCCACCCTGGGAACGAGACTGAAAAACTTGGCCCTGTCCACCCTGGGAAGGAGACCAGCAGCAGGGAGGGCCAGACAGCAGACGCGGGCCGGCAGCAGGACTGGGAAGAACCATCTTCATGCCAGGAAACGTTCGATGGGAAGGTCAGGAAAACTGGCTCGTCATCACAGATAGAACAATGGGAAAGTTGCACGCCTGAGCTCAATACAAAAAAACCCTACATGTGTGGGGAGTGTGGGTACAGGACAGATCGCAAGTTTCACTTATCCATACATATGCGAACTCATACTGGTGAAAAACCCTACAAGTGTGACCAGTGTGACTATTCTGCTACATGTAAGTCCAACTTGAACAAACATCTAGCAAAACACACTGGTGACAAACCCTACATGTGTGGGGAATGTGGGTACAGGACAGCTTACAAGTCTGACTTATCTAAACATATGAGAACTCACACAAGAGATAATGCATACAAGTGTAACCATTGTGAATATGAAGCAAAAGATAAGTCAAACCTATCCAAACATTTAAAAATCCATAAAGGAGAAAAACCATATAAGTGTGACCAGTGTGACTATGCAGCAGCACGGAAATCCCATTTGGACCTACATCTAACAAAACACACCGATGAGAAACCCTACATGTGCGAGGCGTGCGGGTACAGGACGTGTCAGAAATCTACCTTATCCCGACATATGAAAATTCATACCGGAGAAAAACCCTACAAGTGTGACCAGTGCGATTATTCTGCAGCACGGAAGTTCACCTTGGAGCTACATCTAAGAAAACACACTGGTGAGAAACCCTACATGTGCGGGGAGTGTGGACACAGGACAAGTCAGAAGTCAGACCTATGGAAACATATGAGAACTCACACAGGAGATAAACCCTACAAGTGTGACCAGTGTAACTATTCTGCAGTACGGAAATCCCATTTGGACATTCATCTATTGAAACACACCGGTGAGAAACCCTACATGTGTTGGGAGTGTGGGTACAGGACAAGTCAGAAGTCAGACCTATCGAAACATATGAGAACCCACACAGGAGAAAAACCCTACCATTGTGACTAGTGTGACTATTCTTCAGGACGCAAGTCCAGTTTGGACATTCATCTAGCAAAATACACCAGTGAGAAACCCTACAAGTGTGGGGGTGTGGATACAGGACACATGAAAGGTCTAAGCTAGCCAGACATATGAAAACCCACACAGCAGGGAAAAAAACTACCGGTGTGACTTTGAAAAGTTATTCAGAAGATACCTTGTAACCAGAGGCTGAATTGTGTATTGCTTATAATCACCGCCGGCACATATAACGCTACGTGTATAATGCGCGCATATAAATCGAATATGATAGATACCTATGTATTATTGTATGAATAAAACTGACACATTAACATCATTAAAGCACCAAACTAGGGGACGAGGGGTTGTGCTTATTTACATGCAATTTCTGTACACTACAATGATTGATTAAAGATTAGCAAGTAATGCAAGCATTGGAATCTGGTACGTGTGTATTTGATTATTACTGTGAAATAGATGTCATCATTCCACCTGTTACTAGGGGACGGTGTCACATTTCCAAACCGGGGCCCGGCCGGGTTGTTTGCGGACACAAACATGTTGATCACGGAGTATACACAAAATATATACTGATGACTATTTTTTACGTCCTTCTGTCTTTTATATTGTACTTTTCCGAAAGCTGCCCGACCGGACCCCTGTTTGTAAATAAGACCGGTAGCAGAAACTGGTTATTTCATGACATCTGCTACTCTCCTAGCAGAGGTTGAGTCGCGAAGATATAGTATTAATATTAGTTGGGAATTTTACTGGTCCGCTCCTCTTACGTAAGATTAGCGGACCAGTAAATTTCCCGACTACTACTATATCTTCGTGGCTCAACCTCTGCTTGTAGAGTAGACATCTGCACAGATCATGTGTTAAGGATAATTGACCTGTCAACATATCAGATGACAGCATCGAGATACAGAAATCTTTATTGACACGACAAAAGCAGCGACTTTCGTAAGGTCTATAACAACTACTTACGGTACAACTAAACAGACATATACAAATATCTATAGATATGAATAAGTCAACATATTGGGTCTAGAATGTCATTTACACAATTAGTTCTATGGTATAAACATTTTTGGATATATGTATATATATATATGATTGACAGGACAGCGGCTAAAATTGCATTTGTCGATGAAGGTTAGACATCGGCTACAACTGATTAGACATTGATACAACTGGCTAACCAAGAATTGCGCAAAGTAGCTACATGGTTTGAAGCCAATAAATTATCAATAAATACTAAAAAAACAAATTTTCTCATTTTCTGTAGCAAGAATAAAAGCTATGATATTAATAAGGCCAAAATTTTCCTACAGAATGTTCCTATAAAGCAGGAGAAACAAACTAAATTTTTGGGAGTAATTATAGATGAAAAATTAAATTGGAAAGCCCATGTCTCCGCCGTAAGTAAAACAGTTGCTAAAACAATTGGTGTTATTGGGAAAATCAAACACAATATTCCTCTAAAGACCCTTTCAACTATTTACAACAGTCTTATATACCCGTACTTGACTTATTGCAATATAGTTTGGGGATGTGCCTGCCATACAACACTTCACCCACTTACAACTCTACAAAAAAAATTCACACGAATGGCCACCGCCTCTGATTTTCTCTCACATACAGCCCCTTTATTTCTAAAATTGAAAATATTGAATGTGTTTGATATAAATAAGCTGCAAATTAGTATATTCACGTTTAACTGTCTTTCTAACAATCTCCCCTGTATATCTACTTTCTTACGTCCAGGAACGAGGTCAGCCTTGCACACAAGACTAGACTTTCTTGGTTCTATTATTTTGACAAACCTATACCATGGCGAGATGTATTTACAAACTTATATAGATGTACTATTGATCCAAGTACTAGATATTTTCAATACCGATTAATTAATAAATTTTTACCTTGTAACAAAATTCTACATATATGGAAATTAATAGACTCTAGCTCTTGTTCTTTCTGTCATGGCGATGTAGAATCCTATGTTCATATTTTCTGGGAGTGTCCACATGTAGTATCATTTTGGAATGATGTAAAAAATTGGTTGAAAGTAGAAACTTCTATAGAGTGCTACCTAAATTCCTTTATTATCATATTTGGAGATACATGTAACAATGCGCCCCCCCTGAAAAATTTGATTATTTTGTTAGGTAAAGTTTTCATCTTCCGGTGTAGACGGCCTGCCCGCCCTAACCCGGGAGCCTCAGCTCCCCCCCCCCTACTTTTGCCCCTCGCGGGGTCATTTGGGGGTATCCTATGCAGATGCAGATGCTTAAAAATGATAAACTTCCAGGCCTTTAAAAGACTAATATCTACTTTTGAAAAAACTGAACGTCTCATTGCATCTCGGAGAGGGAAGCTGGAGAAGCATCGGGGTAAGTGGGGAACTTTGTGTTTAATTTGATTTTGAAATGTAGAAATACTCATGAAAGAATATAGAAATGACGTGATAATGATATTTGATTACAATACTGAAATGATTATGCGAGTAATGGTACAATGCTTATATGAAAAGATGACATGTAATGTGATAAAATGATATGTAATGATTTGATAACTAAAATGAATAACGTTAGTAACGACATAATAATAATAATCATATTATATGAGCTGTTAAGTTTACAATGTGGCTGTTAGACTTGGATAGGTTAATATTTAAGGGAGGTCTTCATTTTCTGTTGTGTGACTGTTATATTTATCAGTGAAAATATAATAAAGAATTATAAAAAAAAAAAAAACAATCTCCCCGATATGTTTAAAAGTTTCCTAAACCCTAATTCACATGTACACAATTATCATACCAGGCAAAGAAATCTACTCCATATCCCTCTCTTTCGAACATCATTAGCGCAGTCCACCGTAAAATATAGATGTGCCACAATCTGGAACAGTCTTCCTACAAATATCAAAAACACTTCTTCCCTCCTTACATTTAAAAATGCCCTGAAAACATATCTCATAAACCACCCTAGCCGGCCCCTTATAGAAATATTTATCCGATCTTAATTCATATTGCTATTATCATTTGATTTCATTGATCACACATTTTCTTCTTTTGTATTACTATAACATATGACTGTGTTAGTTACTTCTCCTTGTTATTTATTGATCCACTGATCATACATCTTTTGTTGTATTATTATAACATATGATTGTGTTAGTTACTTATGTTTGTTATTTATTGATTTCACTGATCGTACATCTTTTGCATTATTATAACATGTGCTAGTTCTTTCTTTGTTAATTATGATTTCATTGATCATATATTTTGTATAAGCATAGAGGAGGAGGGCACAGCATAAACCGTTAAGGTTTTTTCCCTCCTCCTGCACCTGTTTTATATTTTATTCTCTTCTGTATCTATTATCATTTGTATGTGCAAACTGAATAAACAAACAAACAAAACATCCAGGTAACAACCTACGCCAAATAGCAGCTACACAGGTGTCACAGCGGAGGGGCGAGATCCCTAGCGTTTTCGCCCCCGTTTAGCGTTTTCCCCCTTAAGAACATTGCTTCTCGGAGGGTTCTCAAGAGCAACTGGTTACTACATATTAGGTGCGCTACCTGGTACTAAACTGCACCTGGGAAGTAACGTATATGGTGTGTTACCTGGTACCTATATGGCACCGTATTACCTGAAGATGTTATACCTCGAAAGTCGATACTATATGGTTCGGTGCAAACAAGCCATTGAAATGAAAAAGACACTTTTTTTTGCAGTTGAGGTGGCATAAAAAGACAGCGATATCGTGAACGTATAAATCAACACCGTCTACGGTACGGAATAAGCCAGCAATATGTTTTCAATTTGTCACAGTATTTTCTATCTTGTGCACTAACAAAAACAAAAGTGAATAATAGTGAGAGTGCCCAGGGGAGTGATCATATGTGTGTGGATGTGTGTGTGTGTGTGTGTGTGTTTGTGTGTGTGTGTGTGTGTGTGTGTGTGTGTGAGTGAAATAGACCATTTATGCACAAGAAAGGGGCTGAGAGATAATATTTTATTGTGTTAGCTCCCAAAGAAGTGGGGAGGGGCTTAGCACGGGCATTCAACGATTTCATCGATAGTTCTTACGTACGTTTGAATGGATTTGTTTGATCTTCTACCTCCCAGCTCAGAATAACTTCTTTTCCTAGAAAATTAGTCTGCCACTTGCAGAAAAACAAAATGCCATTCGCACCACCTGATGCCACGTCATCCCTCCAAATGAATGCAAATGTGGTCTTACGTCGACAGACTAATCAAGGTATTATTTGCTACGTCAATACATTTTTCACAAATATATTGCGCGACGGTTGTCTGTACAGTACGGTCCAAATGTACGAGCAAGCAGAGCCGGTCCGGTCCCCTTTCTCGCGTCCTGACCGCGGCGAAACCAGCCGGCCGCCGCCAAAAGGCGCCTCTGACAAGCGGCAACACGACAAAGGAGCTTCTCCAAATACATACGCAGAAGCAGAGAGAGTGTACTACACAATCAAGGATCAAGATCTGCCGCCGTCTTTGCATGGGATGGGGCAGCAGCAGGAGTCACCCCAGGGGGAGGTGGGAACCAGCGGGCCACCGCCCAAACTCCCTCCTGTCCATCAGGGTGGTTCCCGTGGGCGTGTCCGCCATGGCAACGGGGCTGACAAGTCGCAAGAAGAGCAAGAAACGGCTTCACACACCTACGAAGGCCACGCAACGTACACGTCTGCAGGTAGCCGACATGTTTGTTACTTGCCATTTTCAGTATTTCTAGTATGAATACATTTTGTTTCGCAAAACAAGCAGAACGTTTTCAAGAGGAAAATCTATGGTCATATTTGGACTGTTCATAGCATGGCTTGTGAAACTAGATAAACATAAGGATTGCAAACTCTGGGAGTGGACACATAAGTGCGTATGCATATACACGCCCGTATGGCTTACGTGTTTGTATTCTTTTGGTTGAGATAATGTTTGGGGGAGGGGGGCGTTTTTATTTCACTTTTATTGTGCAGCCTAGTATCGAAACAAAAATGACATTGTGGGTCACAAATTTTATCGTATTCAAAAAATGTAAACACGGAACACATCCCTATTTAGATATCCGTCTCGTGTGCCAACTTGCTAAGGCTTAGGTCCCGGTTGGAAAAGCGGCTGTTTTTAGCACTTGCGGGCGTGGCCCCCACATAGCCTGATGTCATTTTGTTAAAATTTTGTTTGTTATTCATTCATTTATTGATCTGAGTCAATATGTAGACGTTAATGCCATGGCAAATTCTACAGACCGCACGTACTCGCGTGAAGCAAGCGGCCGCGGTGCTCTCTGTAGCTTCATCCGCTCCCACCGCAGCTGCATCGCCGCCGGCATTGCCGTACTGATCGCTGTAGGACTAGCTTCTCTGACGTTCATCAATAAAGAGGTAAACACTCTTGCACTGTGAATACTGTTGTCTAAATTTTAGCATACTTTCTTTAACGTTTTAATCGAGAGGCTAACTAGACAGAACATCCTTTTGTTTTTATATTTCAGCCATACATAGTATGGTGAAATATATTGTATTCGTCATGTTTCTTCTTCTTCTTCTTCTCCTGTCAAATCTTCAAAGTGATTCATCTCCGCCGTTCCTGGACCGAATGACCTGAAATTTGGCACAGGGGTAGAATGAGCCAATACCTTGATGCTTTTTTCTCAGTCTTTTCATATCTGCCTCTAAAATGATTTTATTGAGATTTTTTGGTCAATTTTAGACCAAAACTGTATATTTTGGCCCCTGTACCCTGGTATTACAACCAAATGAGCTGAAATTTGACAGAGATGTGCCTTGATAATGCCCCCCATATAAATTCAATAACACTTTTGGTGTACAGTACAACAAAATGCTTATTTTTGCGATTTTTTGACCAATTTTTGACCAAAAAAGGACACTTTTGGCTCCTGTACCTTGGTATTGCAACCGAATGAGCTGAAATTTGACACAGATGTGCCTTGATAATCCCTTCATATAAATTCAATAACACTTTTGGTGTACAGTGCAACAAAATGCTTATTTTTGCGATTTTTGGCCAATTTTTGACCAAAAAAGGACACTTTTGGCTCCTGTACCCTGGTATTACAATTAAATGACCTGAAATTTGGTATAGATAGGCATTAGATACTTGGTAACAAGATTCAAGTAAAATTTTTGACATAAACAACTTTAAAATGATTAATTTTGGCACTTTTTTGCGGGGAAATTTGTTTTCTTTTGGCCTCCTGACGTGACCTTCCGTGACCCCGCACAGAGCCACACCTGTGCGCGTCAGCCGGAGAGTTAATTGAATAAAAGACCTAGCCAATCAGCGAAGAGGAGGCCAAAGGCTAATTAATATTCATAAGCGGGGCCTCATGATCCCGTATATAGCAGTGTTCCCGCCAGGGGGAGCGAAGCCCGCCTAAGGCTCTCGCATTTTAGACTATTCAGAAGGCTTTATATTGTATCAGTTCTTAGGGGCATATCTATGATAATCGCAGCAGTCACTTAACTTCTCTTCAGGAGTTTAGCGTAACACTATTTCAGGTCAAACCGTCAAAGGCAACTAAAAACAAACTTTAACGTTACTGAGTTCAACAGTACTTATAACTTGTTATCCGAAGTTGAAACGCTAGCGATGGTATTTTCGCTGCGCTGTTAACTCCGTGCGACTGTTGTTGACGGTCTTATAACGGTATATTTTGCACCCCTGTACCCTGGTATGAGTAACATTTGGTATAGATAGGCATACGATAGTTGGTAAAATGATCCAAGTAAAATTTTTGGCATAAAGTACTGTAAAAGGCTTAATTACAGCACTTTTTTTTAGGGGAAATTGGTTTTCTTTCGTTCTCCATGCCATGACCTTTCGGACGTTCACCCCACAGAGCCGACATCTGCACCTGCGTCTAGCCGGCAGGAAGAGTTAATTCAATTAATGGTTCAGCCAATCAGCGAAGAGGAAAGCGAAGGCTAATTAATATTCATAAGCGGGACCACACAATACGTTAACTTGAAGACTCAGGCCGTACATACTTCTCGCCGGGATTTTTTCAAAGCGTCGGACAGGGGTCCGGGGGCCGCCGAATGTCCCTGGCGGGGTCCAGGGGCAGGGCCACTGTGGGGGGGACCCAGGTGGGCGAAGCCCCCCCGGAAGCTCTTGCATTTTAGACTATTGAGAAGGCTTCTTTTATCAGTTTTTTAGGGCCATATCTACGATAATCGTAGCAGTCACTTACTTCTCTTCAGCAGTTTGACTTTAAAATATTTCGGGTCAAAGCTTCAAAGACAACTAAAACCTCATAAACAACAAACTTTACTTAGCTCAACAGTATACAAAAATATTGTACGGGTTGCCATCCTTAGTTGAAGCGCTTATTTATAGCGCTAGTATCTTCGCTGCGCCGTTAGCCGCCGTGCGACTTTTGTTGACGGTCTGATATCCCTACGTCGCCGCCTCGCTGATATTCCCACGGACATGTTTCAAGAAAAATACCCAGCAAAAAACGCTGTTCTGCGTCAAATTCTATTCTATAAAGCATGTGGGACTCAGTGTTACAGTCTAATTATTTTGTAGAAGCACCGCTGTAGGAAAGAAAGTCCAAGCAATGTAAAACATCACGTAGCATGAAGTTCGCTGTCAACTGGCACACAGCACATGACTGTTTGAAACTCTAAGTCTAATCAACAGCAGTGTTTGATTGATAGCCGGCGGTCCTTTGATGAAGTCGGCGAAAGGTGCGTTAGTTAGAAAATCTGCGTTTAGTTTTGATACGTAATTATAAGTTACACAGTGGCGAGAATGATTATTTTCTCATCAATATTTCTCTTCAGAATTATTTGAACTTAATTGTACATCTAAACAATTGGCTTACCTGTGCAATGTTTATATGATTAATGATCAGTGTACTGAAATCATGTGTAACGTATGGCTCCTAGTCAATAGATCAGCATTTTCTCTATAGTAACCACCTGTCTATAGTGGCCACATTTCCTAGTGCTGTTGTTGTTTGACATAAACTTTGAACATTTAAATTGTAAGTAACTTTAAACTGCCAGAGTTTCAGCCCAATAAAACACTCTCAGCGCCAGGGTATGAACAGACTGACCAGACAGACGAAAATAAATCCTCGAACAAGGTTCAATCGTATCTTCCGGGTCTGGCAGGAAGTTGTTAAACTAAAATAAGAATAGGCTCGATGGCTGATTGCATACAAAGTAAAACAGTTTAACAGTTTTACAGCTTGAAGAAAACAAACGCTCCTACAGTACCTGCACCTGCTTGATAATTATTAAATCGTATGCCCTACTTGAATAAAAAAGTCCACTGCAATAATAAATGTACCCACATCACAAGGAGCTTATACTTTTTTAAACTTACACCTAGTTATCGTACTGAAAATTGTTAATGACATTACATGAAGTCATTCAACAATTTTCAGTCATGATGAAAATTTTCTGAATGGAAGGTGTGATTATTGTCATTTTCTGAAAAATAGAAGCAAGCTCTGTTTTTACCTGGAATCAATTCACAATACCAGTCCACTTTGGGGGATAATGTACTGTTAAGAGGATGTTCCATTTTTGCGCAGGGGTGATTTGGAACAGTCCAATGTTGCGTGGGAAGGGGTATGGCTGAAATATGCTGTATTTGCTCTTAAGCAAATGTCGGCCTTTCTAGTTCCTTAACATTTTCTCAAGTTTGGTATTCTGACAAACGTTCTAGGAAATATCCCAATTGTCCACCACTGTTGACGCCTTGAAGCGCGACCAAGACGACATAACCCAACTGTCAGACACTGTTGACGCCTTGAAGCGCGACCAAGACGACATGTCCACCACTGTTGACGCCTTGAAGCGCGACCAAGACGACATGTCCACCGCTGTTGACGCCTTGAAGCGCGACCAAGACATGTCCATCACTGTTGACACCTTGAAGCACGACCAAGACAACATTTCCATCACTGTTGACGCCTTGAAGCGCGACCAAGACGACATGTCCACCACCGTTGACGCCTTGAAGCGCGACCAAGACGACATGTCCACCGCTGTTGACGCCTTGAAGCGCGACCAAGACATGTCCATCACTGTTGACGCCTTGAAGCGCGACCAAGACGACATGTCCACCACTGTTGACGCCTTGAAGCGCGACCAAGACGACATGTCCACCGCTGTTGACGCCTTGAAGCGCGACCAAGACATGTCCATCACTGTTGACGCCTTGAAGCGCGACCAAGACGACATGTCCAACACTGTTGACGCCTTGAAGCGCGACCATGACGACATGTCCAACACTGTTGAAGCCTTGAAGCGCGACCAAGACGACATACTCAAACTTTCCGCCACTGTTGACGCCTTGAAGCGCGACCAAGGCGACATACGCCACCTTTCTGCCACTGCTGACGCCTTGAAGCGCGACCAGGACAACATGCACCAACTGTCCGCTACTGTTGACGCCTTGAAGCGCAACCAAGACGACATATCCACCAATGTTGACGCCTTAAAGCGCGACCAAGGCGACATACGCCATATTTCTGCCACTGTTGACGCCTTGAAGCGCGACCAATACATGCGCCAAATGTCAGCTACTGTTGACGGCTTGAAGCGTGACCAAGACGACATGTCCACCACTGTTGACGCCTTGAAGGGCGACCTGGACAAGGAGCGAAACCGAATCGCCACTTTGGAGCAGCGTCTTGACGAGATGAGCAAGACGTCAGGTAATTTTGTTACAGGTGTGACAGCGATCTCGCCCCCCCGTGATCTCGCCCCCCCCCCCCCCCCGGGGGCGAAATCACTAGCGATCTCGCCCCCCCGGGGCGAAATCACTAGCGATCTCGCCCTCCCCGGCTAGTGATCTCGCCCCCCTACCTCACCCCCTTTAGCGATTTCGCCCCCCCCCCAAAAAAAACGGGTTTACATGACATTTTAGAAGTTGATTGGTATAAATCACAAAATGCAGTTTCAGAATGATATAAGTACACGAGTTTGATACATAACTCCATTCATAGTATCAATATTAACGTAATTACATGGTAATAAGATAGTTGAACTTGTTTCAGACAAGGAGGGTTGGGTCCCTTGTATTCCCATTATTGCATATACCTGAGTCTTGACATAAGATGTATTTCATTGTATTCACCTGTCCTCAAGCAACCTATATATCTCCAATATGAAGTCTCTACCATGAAGTGACCACAAAAGAACTATGTAATGTCTTTATTAATTATGCAAATATTAGGTATTAATTAGAATAACGCACATTTTGGTATATGCACCTGGCCAAGGGATATCTTCACCTCCAACATGACTGTTTTTTATAGTATTTAGGAACTGATGCATTTACCCGTGTTTCTTAAGACTGGTACTTTACCAGTGTTTGAGTAGCATTTAGCAACAGCTATATCAACTTGCGCGTAGATAGTGTTTATAATGAGAAACTATTATTCACGTGTGTTTTTGTTAGTGCTTTGGAAATGTTTCCAGCACAAGAAAGAAAACACTGTGACAAATTGAAAACATATAGCTGACGTATTCTGTACCATAGACGGTGTTGATTTATACGTCTGCAGTAGCACTGTTTTTATGCCACCTCAGCTGCAAAAATTGTCTTTTTCATTTCAATGTCATGTCATGCATCGAACAATGTAGTATCGACTTTCGAGGTATGACATCTTACGTTACGGTAATAAGGTGCCATATAGGTACCAGGTAACACACCATATACGTTACTCCCCAGGTGCAGTATAGTACCAGGTAGCGCACCTGTAATATGTAGTAACCAGCTGCTCTTGGGGGGGGGGCGAAAACGCTAAAGGGGGGCGAAAACGCTAGTGATCTCGCCCCCCGGGGGGGCGAGATCGCGGGGGGGGGGGGCGAGATCGCTGTCACACCGGTATGCGTTGTTGTGTATACTATTTAGATGGTCAATTGGAGAATACCATTAGTTTAAAAAAAGGAAATTTGGTGTCACCATTATTAGTATAAAACAAAACATATTTGGCATTGATAATCATATTATGTCATGCCTGTGACGCGAAAACGTTCGATATGGGTGTTCCGGACCGGGCCGTATCTTCCGTATCGCACAGGTTCGAAAGGTGTATCACACAGTAAAAGTAAATCGAATCATTTCGAGTGGGCCGATATATATATAAGAGAGAGAGAGAGAGAGAGAGAGAGAGAGAGAGAGAGAGAGAGTTACGCTGGTATTCTGATGAAGCATATCTAATAAAGTGTCAAGTGGTATCTTTTCAATATCTCCTATGTTATACGGTATACTTTAGTCAGACTGTTATTGTAAAAATTGTTTTCCAGAATCTTGTCCTACAGGCTACACAGAGTTCCGTGGAATCTGCTACAAGGCCTTCGACACAGCCAAGAACTTCAGCGATGCGGCCACGGCCTGTCGTGAAGACGGTGGCACCCTCGCCATACCCCGAGACGCTGAGATCAACGCCTTCCTGATCTCCTTGTACAAGTCCGTGAGCGGCAATGGTGCCTTCTGGTTCGGCCTGCACGATCGGCGCCAAGACGGACGCTTCGAGTGGGTGGATGGTTCTGAACTTGGGACGTACAACTCCTGGAGTGCGGGAGAACCAAATAACTATGGGGGCAGCTGCGTTCTTTACTCCGCAAACTGGAAAGACACCTGGGCCGACGTCTCATGCGACACGGAGCTTAGCTTCATATGCCAGGCTGTCCCAGGTACTTCTTATAACCATACCGTTTCCTGAAACCATTCTTTCTAGAAAACATGGCACAAGTCTCCATCAGACTAATCACGTTAGACCATTGATGATTACAAACCATTTCAAATCACATCACTCCATATCTCATGTCTGGTGTTTGTTTTCAGGACGTCGCTAGGCGACATGTGGAACTATCTCCACCACTGTAACCAGCCCTCCGGACATCTGCAGTAAATCGATAAATATGAAAATGTAGCAATGGGTCAAAACACTCACTTTAAACAGCACTTTGTATAAGGCTGTTGTGTAGTAAAATAACGCACGAGAAAGGGTGACTACGATGCAAACGCACCAAAGTAATGACTCAGTACTAAGTTCAAGTTTAGACACGCCTCACTTTTCATGTATATATTGCAGAGAACGTACTTACATTTTTGGCACGTAGCCAAAATGTTTTTTTACTTAGGGATCACTCTAGATGTAGAAAGCTCCTTGTTTCCGTATCAAATCCACATTTTTTTTTCTTTACATAGATTTCAGCTTTACTAAGGGACCTGACGTTATTTACTGGGGGGGGGGAGGGGGGAGGGCTGGTGCAAAATAGGTCTGGTAAAAAAAATTTCAATGGTCCCCCCCTCGGCTCAAAAAATTTTTCAATGCCCCCCCCCCCCCCCTCGGCTAAAAAAAATGTTCAATGCCCCCCCCCCCCAATTTTTCCTTGCCTTATCCATTGCACACAGTCTGTCATTAAATAATATAGCAATAACAATAGCGGTAGCGTTGTTTGAACGTGACGACGATCGGGGTGTCAAGACCCGCGCGTCAACAAATTACGCACGTTGGAGTCCTGCTGGGGCATGTGTTATCTCCCAAAGTTTTACAACAGCCGAGTTTTCATTTTGATGACATATATACAAACATGTAGCACTTGATGTTGTTACACTCACGCTGCAACGGTTATAAGACTTACCTTGTCTCATATCACTTCTCCGATCTCCGTGAAAAAAGTCTCTGGTAACGTTTAATACGCAAGATCACGAAACTGAGCGTCTCCGCCAGACCGACGGCTAGCTGTTAAAGGCCGTCCAGGGATCAGAGGGCCGAATGCCCGACCGGTCTCGGGGGTTAGGGGCATGCTACCCGGGAAATTTTGATATTTTTGACCCTCTAAAACGAAATTTCCCGCATTCTGTGAGGCAAAAAAAATTTGGATTTTATGCGTCCACATCAACCTTGGGATCAGTGAATCACCTGTATTGTACCCCATGTACAGTTACCTTCTAACACCGGATACTTGTCTAGTAACTACATCTGATACAACTAATCAATATCTGTTGTAGGCAGCTGTGGTATAAAACAGGAATCAGAAATTGAGAAATTGGGGGCAATAGATATGTAGCTGTACTGGTAGTAAAAGTGATGATGTTGGAGAGTTGCAGGATTTTATCACTACCATTTAGATATATTACCCAATCTAAGGAATGGCAGGGCTCTTCAGAGATGGGAATAACAACCCTACTGCAATTTGCAGTCTATAAACCATTGTTGTGTCAGATCCTCCCACATCAACGAAGAGAAAAGCGGGCGGGGAGGGGTGGTAATCCAAGGCGATCTTTTCCACTACACATGTACGAAATTTACACAAAAGAAAACAAATTAATGTTGTAGATGGAAGAGACTTGGGTACATTTTAGCGATATCGTTTCGAAAACCGCTTCAAGACTGCTTCAATCTTTCCAAAACGGGAGTTATTTCGGCCAATTGCAACCTACAAACTTGCCAAAAAAATTTTGCGCCACCATGATTACGTCGATGATATGATGTTAATATATGCTCCATTTTAGATGATATGTAAGTTGTCTTACACCATGTACATATAAATGTTCTTTTTTAATATGTATTGTTTATGTGTTTGTCAGCAGGGCTAGCCCTTTGTAATAGCCATAGGCTAGTTGGGCAGCCCTGGCTGTGTGTTCGTTGCAGCCAAACCAATAAATAAAAATAAATGATTACGTCATATGCAGCAGAGAGCCCGCTGTCACGAAAGTAAACATCGTAATGTTTTATCCCGTTGCCGTCCGTGAACCATTCCGTATACAAAGAACAGATGCACGCAGGATTGATATTTATACCAATTTTAGTTTCTATAGTTTTCTTAAACTTCGTGCGAACATGGAATCACACGACAGAGGCGGCTGCAGAAAATTTCTCAGTATGGGGAGGGCGAACTATATCAACGTAATCCTTGGGGGTCCGGGGGCATGCTCCCCCGGCAAAATTTGGAAATCTTGACTATCTGAAACGATCTTTCCTAAATTTCGATGGGCAAAATTTGCTGGCAGACTAAGGTTTAAGTTTAATAGCCTTTCTATTAGAACTTCACATGGTTTTGAGGGCGACGACGCCCCCAACGTATTTCCACGATTTCGAGCGCCGGGCATGGCACGAGCCGTCGCAAGGTAGGTCTGGAGAAATGTCATTCAAATGATGAAGTTTATCCCTCAAAATGCAGAAAATCGTGTCTCAGAGGGTCTATCCAGGAATAGCTTTTCTTTGAAATCTTTGAAATCCTTGAAATCTTTATTAACATACCACGTAGCAGACATTTAGTTATGTCTGAATTATGTTGGTATTTACATGTGCTCCTCCGGGGAGAAATACACTATAAGTTAAGTACATCAATTTAAAAAGACAGCATAGTTCAAAATCTTAATTGCTAACAATACGATTTGTATCACGAATAAGGAAGCATTGGTCTTAGACTACATATCACAATCAAGACAAGTGTTCGGTTAATATGGAAAGACGTGCACAATATAATAGTCGATATAACTTGTTCAAAAATGTCTTCAAAAGTCACTCAGTTCGTTCAAAAGTCACTCAGGGATCAGGCCATACTTGTTAATCAGTTGGCACATATACGGTATTGGCGAGTTTCTATATCTATTGGTTCGTGCTGCTGGGCAATCTAACTTCTCACTGTTTCTGGTAGTGCGGCCAGTTATCTGAAATCTTTGCGGAGGTAGCCAGTCTCTGTACTCAGATTTCAAGAGTGACTTAGCAAACTTAACACATAACAGTTCCCTTCTCTCAGATAGACGTGACAGTCCTAGCCGTTGGAGTGCACGGTCGTATCCGACGTAGGAGTCACCAAGAATAATGCGGCACGCCCGTCTTTGGATCCGCTCAAGGCTTCGTTCTTGGGTTTTAGTGAGACCGGGGGACCAGGCAGGAGCTGCATACTCCAGGATAGGTCTAATGTATCCTGTGTAGATGGTGGTGAGGTCACTGTGGGAGAGGTTAAACCTTTTGAGTCGTTTAAGGAAGTACAGCTTCTTAGCTGCTCTCCCCTCCATGTAGTACACTTGTTTGTCCCAGCGTAGGTTGTTTTGGACAAACACACCAAGTAGTTTCAAGGTGGGGACTGCGGGCAGAGACACATCACCTATTTGTAGCGATGGCAGCAATGGGGGATTCCGGCTAAAGTAGACATGCATGACCATACACTTACCACTGTTCAAGAGCATATGGTTAGTTTTAGACCAGGAGTTTAACTCATCCAGATCGCTTTGTAGAGTAGATGCCTGGTGTAGGGTTCTAGTTTCTAACATGTTCATGTCGTCAACATATTTCCACACAGAACTGTTGGCGTCATTGCAGGCATCATCAATTAAGACGAGGAAAAGTATTGGTCCCAACAGAGTGCCTTGTGCAACTCCGCACGACAGATACTCCCATCCGGACAGAGACCCTCGGTAGCGTACAACTTGCCGCCTGTTTCAACGCAGTGGCCTTCGTACCAAGGATACTCTTATCAAGGAAGGCAACAATCATGGCTCTGACATTGACCCATCCTACATGCCGCTAACTTTCATTGATAAATCCTGCAGAATTTTAGAAACAAATATGTCAATGTCAGAGCCATGATTGTTGCCTTCCTTGATAAGAGTATCCTTGGTACGAAGGCCACTGCGTTGAAACCTGTGTTTTCTTTCTCAAGTCTATCTACTTGACAGAAGTCAACAGGGTTGGCAGTCCAAACTTCTCCCTACAAGATCTAGTTGTGTGGACACTGCTTTCTAATCACTGCTCCCCTATCATGTTCCACCCCTCAGGGAACATTAAAGCGCAGCTAGCCTTTATAAAAGAACTGTATAAATTAAACTGCTCTTGATCAATTGTGCCTCCAAAAAATTTTTCAATGCCCCCCCCCCCCCACCCTCGGCTCAAAAAATTTTTCAATGCCCCCCCCCCACCTATGCACCAGCCCCCCCCCCCGGTAAATATCGTCAGGTCCCTAAGAATCATATATCTTACCCCAGGTTCTTGTTTGGTTTGTGTGCATGCCTACAGTTGTACATATGGATAAAGCAATGGGCCCAAAGAACACGTTTTTTACAGGTTTGTTGAGTAGTAAAATAACACATGAGAAATGGTGAATGCCATGATGCATTACTTTGCAATGGCAGACACGCCTCAGTTCTTATTTATATATTGCAGAGAATGTAACTATATAAGTTGCACTCAGCCAGAATGTTTTGTTTAACATAGGGAAGTCTAGAAAGTGCAAATTGTGGTTTGGCAGTGTCAAATGCATTGCTTCTTCTTAAATAAACGTTTCCTGACAACAGGGAACACAGGCAAAATACAAGCGCTTAAAACTTGCAACTTCATTGTTTTCACAGTAGACTGACTCTTTGTTCTTATAGTAAACGAGAAAAATGCGTAATGCCATAACAACCTAGTATTTATTGATGGAAGCTCCTTTAACAATAATCTTTATAATAGTTGGAATACTGTGCTCATGTGGGCGTGAACCACTGAAGAAGCCATATTGGTGAAGCCGATCTGTACTTGTGTGACACTAAATTAAAGTTACAAACAGGAACTGTGGCTCCGGCTATCTTACTGAGGGGTGACTGTGGTGAGAAAGATGTCGGTTAGCGTGAGGATCAGTCTGCTCCATATATGATAATTGTCCAACGTTTCGACACGGACCATTAAAATGTTGTACTCATGGCGTCTTTCTCTTAACCAAGGCAGCACGGACACACGTAAGTCCTGTTTTAGAACAAATTCTTCATTCTTGTCCTTCCATCTGGAGGTTGTTTATTTTGCTTCAAAAGATGCTGTAACAAAACTCCAGCCCAGCAAACAGCTCCCTCTGGCACCCAAGATTATATTGCACCGTTAGGTAATCCCCACACTTTACAGCATTTTGACATGAAAATAGAATCTATAAAAAGCCTACAATGTAATAATGTCTTCTAATTCTAGTGGAAGTTAGTGCGCGTTTTAAAACATTTCTTGATTTACAGCATTTTACCCTTTCTGCCACAAATTCAATACGTCACCGTCTTCGAATGGTAACGCCCAGGCGAGTGAACTGGAAAGACAGGTTTGCAACACTTAAAGGATTAAAGTCTTTCACCTTCGGAAAACCCCGGATGTGTCGAGTTGGCGTTCTGTTCCGCTGTTCCTGCCTCTAGTACGTCGGAGACACGATTTTTACGATCATTCTTCACAACACAGACCAGGTAAGAGTGTTAATCGACCCATGAAGTCTTTGTGTTTGTTGAAAGAGTCGTGATTGTAACCCCCTTTATCTATCTTGCAGATACTTCATGATCTTCTGTGAATGGGTGGTGGGGGGTGGGCGGTGCTCTGTCTGTTTAAACCTTTATTTATTCTTGAAAGCTCGACTCGTCCGGCAGGGTGCTTTTCATTGAGGTCATGAGGGAAGAGGCAAGAGTCAGACATAGTATATAACAAACAACAACAACCTCCTTGATAACAGAGATACAGTTAACGCTAGTTTACCTTTATCCGTAGGGTACACTATACCCGTTCATTTTAAAACCAATGTAATTGGGGATATCAAGTCGACAGATGGTGGTTTTAAACTGCAATATTCTGAAAATAGTACAATATGAAACTACCGTCCATCGACTTAGTATCAATGGATACCCTGTTTAGCAACACAACGGATATAGGTTACCCCGCGAATCAAGGTGAACTAACGTTACATCGTTTAGAGTCCTTCATATAACTTAAAGTCCTATAAGTCTATATATACACAGTTTTTACATAGATACAAAGAAAGTAACTGTTAGATTCAAGCCCGTTCATTTGGCCGTTCCCATTACTTTAAGAGTTTCTGTGCACTGAGACGATCCATTAGGTTTTAGGACTCAGTATATGT
Source organism: Branchiostoma floridae x Branchiostoma belcheri (assembly GCA_019207045.1). Taxonomy (NCBI): domain Eukaryota; kingdom Metazoa; phylum Chordata; class Leptocardii; order Amphioxiformes; family Branchiostomatidae; genus Branchiostoma; species Branchiostoma floridae x Branchiostoma belcheri. The sequence continues at coordinate 756,978 of CM033031.1, forward strand.
GACCTTTGGAGACAACACAGGGGTAGAAGATGTCCCACATATTCCCGTTGTAAAGAGGGCGAAAATATTTTTAAAGGTAGATTTTGGGGGGGGCGAGGGGTCTGTTATTTTGTAGATAGTACTAGTATTCTCTGCTTCAACACATTGGTACCGTGCTTCATAGACTTAGATAGAGGTAGCCTACAACAAATTACAATGAGTCAAATGGCTAAGGATACGAGTATTGTGTTTAAGACGTTCTCGTTCGCGACTTAATTGGTGCCAGTATGTGCACATTATCGTTGTTTTATTATCTGTACTCGGAGTCTGATTTTAACATGCACTGCTGATGTTTGTAAAGAATCAACCCAGTGGACATGCTCTAAACATTTAACACTGCGAGCTGATTCTCAAGAAAATTGAAAAAGAAAATACATGTGTGTGTAAAAACACTGTGTATATATATATTATCCGCGTCAACACCAGTCACCTTGTGATCCTTTAAATGTAGGAATTCTCAAAGGCCGAAATATGTGTTCTGCAACCTCAGCAAAGCTGAAAATGACATTATGAGTGGTCTAGAACAGCCAAAGAAGAAAGAAGGGACAGAACAAGAGTTGCTGGTCACCATTAAATGTGTTGCATAAGAATAAACCAAATAGAGGTTTGTAAGGCTAAACTATGTGAAAGTAAACATGATATATTTCCGTACAAATGTAACATCTATAGTTCCTTATGTTGTTTGTTATCGCACAACAGAAAAGAGATGGCCAATCCCAGTTGTAGAGGCTCTACTGCAGGTCTGCTTGCGAAACGTCCTGGGAACGAGACTTACGGTCTGTATTCTGGCTACCCTGGGAACGAGACTTACGGTCTGTATTCTGGCCATCCTGGGAACGAGACTTACGGTCTGTATTCTGGCCACCCTGGGAACGAGACGTACGGTCTGTATTCTGGCCACCCTGGGAACGAGACGTACGGTCTGTATTCTGGCCACCCTGGGAACGAGACTTACGGTTTGTATTCTGGCCACCCTAGGAACGAGACTTACGGTCTGTATTCTGGCCACCCTGGGAACGAAACTGGAGGTCTGTATTCTGGCCACCCTGGGAACGAGACTTACGGTCTGTATTCTGGCCACCCTAGGAACGAGACTTACGGTCTGTATTCTGGCCACCCTGGGAACGAGACTTACGGTTTGTATTCTGGCCACCCTAGGAACGAGACTTACGGTCTGTATTCTGGCCACCCTGGGAACGAAACTGGAGGTCTGTATTCTGGCCACCCTGGGAACGAGACTTACGGTCTGTATTCTGGCCACCCTGGGAACGAGACTTACGGTCTGTATTCTGGCCACCCTGGGAACGAGACTTACGGTCTGTATTCTGGCCACCCTGGGAACGAGACTTACGGTCTGTATTCTGGCTACCCTGGGAACGAAACTGGAGGTCTGTATTCTGGTCACCCTGGGAACGAGACTTACGGTCTGTATTCTGGCAACCCTGGGAACGAGACCGAAGGTCTGTATTCTGGCTACCCTGGGAACGAGACTGAGGGTCTGTATTCTGGCTACCCTGCGAACGAGGATGAGGGTCTGTACTCTGGCCATATTGGGAACGAGAATGAGGGTCTGTATTATCTAAAACCCTACATGTGTGGGGTGTGTGGGTACAGGACAGCACAGAAGTTAGACCTGTCCGAACATGTGAGAGCTCATAATCTCTTCAAATGTTATCTGTGTGACTTTTTTGCTGCAGAAAAATCCACTTTGGACCTACACCTAACATACCACACAGGAGAGAAACCCTTAACATGTGTGGGGAGAGTGGGTACCGGACAGTAAAGAAGTCTCACCTAAAAGACAAACCCTACATGTGTGACCAATGTGACTATTCTGCAGCTATGAAATCCCATTTGGACCAACGTCTAATAAAACACACCGGTGAGAAACCCTACATGTGTGGGGAATGTGGGTACAGAACAACTCGCAAGTTTGACCTATCCCGACACATGAGAACCCACACAGCAGAGAAACCCTACAAGTGTGGCCAGTGCGACTATGCGGCAAAATGGAAGTCAGACCTATCCATACATTTAAGAATCCACACAGGAGAAAAACCCTACAAGTGCAACCATTGTGACTATTCTGCTGCACGAAAGTCCAGTTTGGACCTACATCTAACAAAACACACCGGTGAGAAACCCTACATGTGTGGGGAGTGTGGGTACAGGGCAGGGCTGAAGTCATGCCTTACCAAACATATGAAAATTCATTCAGGTGAAAAACCATACAAGTGTGACCAGTGTGACTATTCTGCAGTACAGAAAACCTCTTTGGACTTTCATCTAACAAAACACACTGGAGAGAAACCCTACATGTGTGGGGAGTGTGGATATAGGGCAGGACGGAAGTCGTCCCTCTTGAAACATATGAAAACTCATTCAGGTGAAAAACCCTTTAAGTGTGACCAATGTGACTATTCTGCATTACAAAAGTCATCCCTCTCAGATCATGTAAGAACTCACACAGGAGAAAAGCCCTACAAGTGTGACCAGTGTGACTATTCTGTAGCACACAAATCCAATTTGGCCCAACATGTATTGAAACACACCGGAGAGAAGCCCTACATGTGTGGGGAGTGTGGGTTCAGGGCACGACAGAAGGGATCCCTATTGAGACATATGAGAACTCATACAGGCGATAAACCCTACAAGTGTGACCAGTGCGACTATTCTGCAGCAGAGAAATACAATTTGGTCGAACATCTAAGAAAGCACACTGGAGAGAAACCCTACATGTGTGGGGAGTGTGGGTACAGGACAGCTCACAAGTCTAACTTATCCGCACATATGAGAACCCACACAGGAGAAAAACCCAACTAACCATTTATATCTCCAAACACGACTAGTAGTATACACTAACATGTTATGTTTATTCTTCAGTTTCGAGAAATAAATGTTTCCATTAGACGAATGAATAATTTTGATTGATTCTATGGTATACGCTTCTGTTGTACTTTAAGAACATTTGCGTAAATTATACTGTGAACCACCCTGACAATGTAGCAGAAAGTTAAAAATGCTGTAAATCATTAAGAATTAAAAAAAAACACTTCCACCAAAAAATAGAAGACATAAATGATGTGAAGAAAATGTAATCCTGTTGAGATGACGGTTTTACTAATAACTAGAGTTCTCTTACCTCCATGAAATATTTAGAGCTTTTGTAAATTGTATGCAAATGACTTACTCTTTTACATGATTTATGCATGGCGATTTTCATCATTAATACATTTTGTACACTTGCCACAAATAAAAAACTTCTACCCGGTTTTGCAATTTTTTTATATATTATGCAAATCAGTTGCTCATTTGCATAATTGGTATCTGCTTATGTTCCACTTATCATTTATATGTGTTACATTTATTGAAGTCCAGTAATTGAAAACAAGGGAATTATACCATTTCCTAATTAATTATGCAAATTAAGCCATCATTTCCATAATATGTATATCATTATGAACAAATTTGCCTAAGCTACCTGCATTCTTAAAATGATGGCAATCTGTCTATCCTTTCTGCAGTTATGCTATTTGGAGTATCTTGACAAAAACGCCCCTGCAGTTCCTAAACTAAATGTTAGGGGGCTGAAACTTGCCCCACTTTGTCATGACGCTAAAAGCTATCTACTAATCACATCATGTCCGGGACAAGAGATACATCGACAAAATTGCTATAATAGAATATTCTCATTAAGTATGAAAATGTATTTATTTTGCACAATTAGTATCTTATCTTACACAACATTGTCTAAGGTACGTACATACCAGAAATCATAACATCCGTTCTTCGCTTCTTGAGTTATCCTCTTCAGCGTTTTTTGTTTACAAAATATGCCCCTGCTAGTCCAAAACTAGCCGCTAGGGGGCCCAAACTATGTCACTTCTTCCTGGGCACAAGAGCTATTTAACATTCAAAAATCGTGACCATAGCGTGTTCAGAACACGAAACAGCAAAACCGGAAGTTGCGTTGCAGTAGAGAGGAAAGCCGCTAGTAGGCCCCTAATCTTATCCAGCTTTCATCACACCCTTCCAACACACCAAGTATAAAACCAATCCACCTAGCCTTTCTTGAGTTATCTTGTGAACACACAGATAGACATACAGACAGACAAACGCTAGTGAAATATAACCTCCTTGACATTTCATGGAGGTAAATACTACACATTTATTGCTAGCGCGTCTCCGTCCATCTGCGATCGGTTACCGAGTGAACTGGGTAATCAGGTTTACAACACTTTGACCTTTCACCTTCAGAAGACCCCGGATGTGGCGAGTTGGTGTTCTGTTCCGTTGTTCCTGCCTCTATTACGACAGACACGAGTTTTACGGTACTTCTACACAACACGGACCAGGTAAGAGTGCTAACAGACACATGAAGTCTTTGTTTAAAGAGAGAAAGCCTCTGAACGTTGCCGATACGGCATGGGCGTCTGAGGATGGGTAACGTGCATATGTGGGGAGGGGGGCAATGCTCTGTGGATAGGCATTGCAAAGGAAGCAGCTAAGGAGAGTAAAAAAGAAGAACACATGATGATTACACCTATGACAAAACAAGACATTAAGAAGGAAATCAATGAAAACTCCACACAGAGATGGCAAAATAGATACATGTTGTCGACACAAAGTATCTTAACGCACAGTGTGATCAAGAAAGTGGGAGTAAGAAGAATGTTAAGTAGTATAACGGATAGAAGAGGATATATACTGCTGAACCATATACTAAGCGGACACACAAGACTCAATAGCATGGAGAAACTGACCAACCCTGAGTGCAAAACAGACCTGTGTAAACACTGCTTGTTGCCGGAAACCATAGAACATTATTTATGGGATTGTGACCTTTATTCAGAGCAGAGAGAGAGATTACAGAGAGACACATACCTCTGTCTGAGAGAAGAGGGAATGATGACAGTGAATCCAGAGGATCTAGAAATCTATGCAGGATCAGAGGAGGAGATTAGCAAGGAAGGAGTGGAAAAACTCCAAACAGCCCTGATCAAATACTTGACAAGTACAAGAAGATTTGAACAATGACTGATGAGAGGGAAGATGGAGAATGAGAATAGACAACAAAAGGAATAGAAGAATGGAAGTTTGAAGGGATACCGACAATGTGTGCAAAAGCCGACCAATTGGAAAAAGCAGCAAGAGTGAAACACATGTGTTTGGATGCACATAGAGAGAAAGGAATGAAGGAAAGCACATGAGACCATTTACCGACGAACTGAAGCGGTTAGAGAGACAACAACAACAACAACAACAGGTTGTCAAAATTGTCATCCGTCTGAAAAGTGACAGGTACAGGTACAGGTAACCCCTTACTAATAGTCGTAACCCCTTACCTGACCTCACGTATTTGCAAAAGTTTTGTGTAAAGTTGCGTAATGTTTGCTAACATGTAGAATACAGAAACATATTTTGTTGAAACATTGTTATAAAAAAAGTTATTTGAAAGCAAGGGAAGTTTTCCTATTGTTAGTGTCTAGAATGATTACTTTTCTAGCAATTAATATCTCTGAGCACGAATAGCAATATACATTAATAATAAAATTCTTATTTTTGTGGTTCAGTTTCAGAAATAAATGTTGTCAGTAATAATTAATTCTACGTTATTTTATAAGAAAAGAATAAGGGAGGGATCTGCAAACTAAATCTACGTACAATTGTTGGTTGAGGTGATATTGACATTTATTTATTACATACATGAATCGGAATGATACAATTCTGTCAAACATTATGTTAAAATCATTAACAAAACGCATGACAAATTCCCAACCTAAAAAAAAGAAGCGATGGTAAAATCTGATAGCGATTTTACCGGGTATTTATTGCTAGCGCATCTCCGTCAATCTGCAAGCAGCTGGCGGATTCACAACTGTGAGTGAGCTGGGTAATCAGGCGTGTATGCCTGAATATGCAGAATATAGAAACATTTCCGTTTGGAGACACAAATGTACTAATTATAGATTTCCATAAATCTGCATGAAATATTCTAATTATCAAATGACTTGCACATCTACATAGTCCATGCTTAGTTATATACACCTTTAACTAACAGGTCACAAGTCGACAGTCCAATCATTTACTATTTATAAGAATTATGGCACTATTGCATGAATTATTCAAATTATGAACTTCTATGCCTTTTACCAGAGCATACCATGCCGGCAGATAACTGCAAATGACTGACTGAAATCCCATGATAACTTATTTGGCCAAATTCTTGTCTGTCTTTTCACCCAGCTGACACGTCTACTTGGAGACTAGTCTGTGCATGTGGGGAAAGTCACAGCGATGCTTCGGTCAGATTTCCAAGCCTGGACCCGGCTGGGTTGTTTGCGGAAACAAAAAAGTGTTCATTACGGAATATAACGTTACACAATGTAGCAAATGTCAAAATACTAGTATTACGTTTACATTTTGACTCTGTATGGAAAATCTTTTGTTATAAAAACTTTAGCTTTGTCGAAAATTATTTATAATATGTCTATGATTCCGACCCCTGACTGGGTATTGACAAAAATTCAGAAACTATGCTTCACGTTCCTCTGGGACGGCAAGCCCGACAAAATAAAACGTAATGTACTATTCTCTAGTTATATGGAAGGGGGAATTAGAATGCCTGATATTCATTTAAAATGTAAAAGTTTACAAGCTGCGTGGGTGAAGAGACTTAGTAATACTCAGACCACACAAGACACTACTAATATACGAAATTGGCAACTAATTCCTTTCCATTTCATTGATAAGCTCGGAAAAGGGTTGTCTATTTTCCGACACAGTTTAAATGTAAAAAGTGACGCCACGTCCCTAAGTAGCCTCCCACCTTTTTATAGGGAGGTAGTTCTGGCCTGGCAGGAGTTGGGTTGGGGAAAGAAAGACCTTGTACAGATACATTACGACACGTTTTGGTTAAATGAAAACTTTAAGTTTAAAATATGCAAGCATGATCATGATAAGATTGTTCCGATTGAAACATTCACAAGCAGATATATGTACTCTGTCAGTATTCTACAAAATACGATATTACCCACTGCCCAAGCCTATTGGGACACCGTATGTCCCGGTCTGAACTGGCGAAAAGTTTGGACATCACAAACTGTTGACATCAAACCGAATAAGCTAAGAGAATTCAATTTTAAGATACTACATAGAATATAGCCCTGTAAAGTCTTACTGAATAGATGGAGAATTGTTAATACATCTGGAGATATTTACAGTCCATTATGTGAATTTTGTAACAAAGATGAAGACTATGAACATATGTTTGTTGAATGTGGACGGTTAAGTGGATGTTGGGATAGAATAGCTGTATATGTTAACCAGGATAAAATTTCATTAAAACACTTACTTCTCTCTTCAAACACTTATATTACGCAATATTTCTTTCTTGGACAAAACATAAGGATAACCCTGTACTTATCAAATATGACAATATCATACGTATTTTTCAAACCATGTGCGAATTATTGATATGTGTATCCATTGTGCTTGTATATGTATCCATTGTATTTGAACTAAAATATATACGTACCCAGTGTGCTTGCACTGAAATACTAGTAGGTACCCAGTGTACTTGAACTGAAATAAGTACCCGAGTGTACTCGAACCGAAATATGAACGTACACATTGTATTTGAACTAAAATATATACGTACCCAGTGTACTTGAACTGAAATAAGTACCCGAGTGTACTCGAACCGAAATATGAACGTACACATTGTATTTGACCTGAAATATGTATATACCCACTATGCTTGAACCGATATGTATCTATCCATTGAAATATGTATCTACCCATTGTACTTGAATTGAAATATGTACTTGAACTGGGAATAAAGGCCTACGGAAAAAAATTACGTATAGACGGTCCTGAGGTCACGCGGTGAGAGCACGTGACTCTGACGTCAGCTTGGCCACGCCCGCCCCGCACGCTCCCAGTAATTTGATACAAGCGCGGTACGCCGCTAGGCCAGGAAGTCAGGAGAGAGTTCAGAGAGACAGAGTGCATCTTCCGCCCGTCACATTTTCATCACCGGTTTAGTTTCGCGCCAACAGTCAACAACCTCTGTACAGGTACTGTGTCTTAGATTACGTGTAAGAAGCTAATCTAAACTAACGTTCCGTTATACCTGATCGAGTCGTAGTAATAACGATCACATCAAACTGTACACCGTACCCTGTCCCTGGCTCTTTGTGAGAGTGCTGTAGTGTAGACACGTCATATTGACGTATACCCCAAACCCTACCACCAAGACCATTTGTTACATTGTCCCCATGATGGGTACAGTTCTGCTCCGTGATCCAAATACTGTGACTCCGTTTCTGTAAACTTCGTATCGTGATTTCGAAGTATCATACTCTGTGTTTTTGTTTTGCGCTAGGGTGGCGCTCAGAAGAACTTTCAAATTATGTGTTCTTGTGTGTGTGCTACAAACTTGCCATTTGTGTATGATTTGTTGTACCAGACCATTGACTCGGTCGAATGTCACAGATTTGAATGACTAGTCTCGATGATTAATGCTACCCGTTTGGATTTTATAAACTTTTGTGTTTCTCCATTTTGATCCCCGCGAATTTCGCATTGTTTTGTTGTTGTTGTTATCATTGCTCGTATATACTAGTATTTCCTCGGTGATTTTACCTCCCTGATTACTAGTATATTGCCGCACTCGTAGTGACATACCTAAATGACTACACTATCAGACAATTTCTGTCCACGAGTTTTTTTTTTTTTTTGCCTGTCCCGTATAGTAATTTTTAGCTTTTCCAATGTCCTTAGTTTTTCCGATAGCGTGGCGCCCATTGTAATTTCCACTCCGACCCCCCGCGTCAAGTTAAATCCTTCGCACGTTCGCGGTGCCTTTGACATACACGGCTGCTGACATTGTATTTCGCGTATGTTAATTTTTATCCGCAGTCAAAGCGTTTGTTGCATCGGCGCTCCCTTTGTCCTTCGTTCATACCTACCTGGTAACTCCATTGTCGGCCGTCGCCGCCAAATTTCCATATTATAGCACTTTCCTGCCAATCAAGAAGTCCCATTTTACCGACGCCGTGAATTACAACAAAATATGCTGAAGACTATTTTACGTTTTGTGTCATCTGTTGTCTTTTATATGGTGATTTTTGTTCCTAAAAGCTGTCCGACCGGGCCCTGTGGAGTCTAGCCTGGTATCCAGCTGTATTATAATAATACGTATTTGTAAAGAGGACAGAAGAGACTTGGAGCTATAATACAGCTGGATACCAGGCAATGTTGAGACCGTAACAAACACTGCATCTGGACAGTTGATATGTTGAAACAAGGTGCTTGGTTGAAAGTTGCAACTTCCCGTCTTCCGTGTGTCGGCTGCAGTATGGTGGCCCCCGCGGGGGTGAAATAGTTGCGAGAACAAGCAGACGAACTTTAGCTCATTTTCACATATTTGTAGATTCTGCCCTGAATTTCAAAATTTTTAATTCTTGTAAATTACTTTTGCATCCTGCTATAAATTTTGAGGCATCAAACATCACTTGCAAATCCACATCGAAAAACTGTGTTCTGCTACATCTAATCATTATGTCATCATTTTCCTGCAAATGTTACATTTATAGTTCCTTTTGTTGTTTGTTATCCAACAACAGAACAGAGATGGCCGATCCCAGCTGTGGAGGTTCTACTGAAGATATGCGTCCTGGTCATCCTGGGAACGAGGCTGAAGATCTTGGCCCTGGCAATCCCGGGAACGAGACCAGCAGCAGGGAGGGCCAGACAGTAGACGCGGGCCGGCAGCAGGACTGGGAAGAACCAGCTTCATGCCAGGAAACGTTTGTTGGGAAGGTCAGGAAAACTGGCTCGTCATCACAGCTAAAACTGGGGGCCCGGGAGAGCAACGTGCCTTAACCCAGTACTGAGAAACCCTACGTGTGCGGAGAGTATGGGTTCAGGACAGATCGCAAGCTCAACTTATCCAGATATATGAAAACAGGAGAGAAACCCTACAAATGTGACCAGTCTGACTATTCTGCTACAAAGACATCCAACTTGGACCAACATCTAACAGAACACACCGGTGAGAAACCCTACATGTGTGGGGAGTGTGGGTACAGAGCGGCCCGCAAGTTTACCTTATCCGTACATATGAGAACCCATACTGGTGAAAAACCCTACAAGTGTGACCAGTGTGACTATTCTGCTGCACAGAAATCCACTTTAGACTGCCATCTAATGAAACACACCGGAGAGAAGCCCTACATGTGTGGGGAGTGCGGGTACAGGACAGGTTGGAAATCTCGCTTATCCAAACATATGAGAACTCATACCGGTGAGAAACCCTACATGTGTGGGGAGTGTGGGTACAGGACAGGTTGGAAATCTCGCTTATCCAAACATATGAGAACTCATACCGGAGAGAAACCCTACAAATGTGGAGAGTGTGGGTACAGGACAGCTGTAAAGTCAGACCTCTCCATACATGTAAGAATCCATACTGGAGAAAAACCATACAAGTGTGACCAGTGTGACTATTCTGCCGCAAACAAATCCACTTTGAAGAATCATCTAGCAGCAAGGCACACTGGCGAGAAACCCTACATGTGTGGGGAGTGTGGGTACAGGACATATCAAAGCTCTAACTTATCCCGACATATGAGAACACATACGGGGGAGAAACCCTACAAGTGTGACCAGTGTGACTATTCTGCTGCACATAAGTACAGTTTGGATATTCATCTAGCAAAACACACCGGAGAGAAACCCTACATGTGCGGGGAGTGTGGGTACAGGACAGCTCACAAGTCAGACCTCACCCTACATGTAAAAACCCACACAGGCGTAAAACCCTACATGTGTGGGGAGTGTGGGTACAGGACAGCAAAGAAGTCTCACCTATCCCAACACATGCGAACTCATACCGGTGAAAAGCCCTACAAGTGTGACCAGTGTGACTATTCTGCAGCACAGAAATCCCATTTGAACATCCATGTAACAAAACACACTTGTGAGAAGCCCTAGGGAGTGTTGGTACAAGGCAACACACATTGTTAGTTTGAACCTTCATTTATTCATAAAAGCTCAAATCGGCCTGCAAGCCGATTTTCAAATCAGAGCAAGGTGACAGTTTCGCCGCTTAGAAATTCAGGTTGTGTGTCCATTTAGAAAAAAAAAAAAACGTTGGTAACATCTGACCCAAGTGTAACTGATTTTTTGTTCTAATTTACATGAAAGGGTCTATCAGGGAAAATTTTATCCTTCTGCAACGCCAGAAAGATGGAAACTTAAGTCTTACAACATACTTTCCAGTCCCGGAGCTTTCATACTTTCTGAAGCTGTAGGGTAGTGTTTTCCCTGGACCAAAATCTTCTCTTGTTGTTGAAAAAAAGAATTGTGACCTCTTATCTGATAAAGAATAGACGTGTTAGAAGATCTTGCAAAATATGTTTATCAGTACAGGCTTTTTTTATGTCTTTATTAGCATGAATCTAGAACATAACATAATGTAATTTTCTCAACGTTTGTGTCTCGGTGAACTATTTTATGTCTGATCCAGTATTAGCACTAACACACGTTTTTGCCATGTTAAAGTTTGGATAAATATATATCCACTATTAAATGCACTACTTGTACACGATTGTTGTATTCTATTATGTAATGCAGTTAGCAACGTGTGTATACAGCTGTATGTTTGAAGTTTTCTGTGAGTTTTAACAGGACGGCTTAAAAAAAGCCTTTATGATTGAAACGTTTAACAATTCTGTTCATAATCGCTCAGTAATATGGGAGGACCTTCGATACCGGTTTCCTCTTTTTAGTATCAACAATGCAATGTGAAAACATACTTTTTAACCATGAATTTCTCTGAGCGCGAATTGTGGGGTACACTAACATTAATGTTCATTTATCAGTTTTGAGTAATAAATGTTTTTGTTATACATTTGATATGAACGAGTACCTTTCATTGATTCTACATTATTGTTATACTGCAAAAAAAAAAAAAATAAGGAAGGGATTTGCTTTTTGAATTCACATACAATTGTTCCTTGTAGTGACAATCACATATATTGAATACCTTGTTGCAATTAGCCGTCGGGTAAGAACTTTATAAGAACAAATAAACTTACACTGAATACGCAAAATAAAAAAAAGACTTTGGTAGTGAAAAGTAAGTATATAATAGCGTTGAGATCGCAATTTTACTACACATTTATTCCGAACGCATCTCCGTCAATCTGCGATCTGTTACTGAGGTCACGAGCTGGGGGTAATCAGGTTTTCATAACTCCTGACCCTTTCACCTTCGCACAACCCCGGATGTGACTTGCAGTCTTTCCCTTTGTTCCAGTACGAAAGACGCGATTTTTACGGTACTTCAAGACAAAACGGACAAGGTAAGAGTGTCAACCGCCTTATGGAGTCTTTGTCTTTGCTTAATGAGTCGTGAATGAAACCCAATCATCTATCTTGTAGATATAATTTGCCATCGTCTGCGGATGGGTGGGGAGGGGGGCATGCACTGCTCTACACCGACATAGAACGTTTTATCACAGAAGGGAAACATGATGTTGGCCATGTTTCTTTATTCAGGTTGTAACAAAACAATACACTGTGGGCATGTTGTTCTTGCTCAGTTTCTTCTTCTCCAATCAAATAGAAAGCATTCATCTTCACCACTAGACCTGTACCTTCAGGCTTGGAATAAGTCCTTTCACAAAGGTCAGAGCGCATGTGCGGCGACAGGAATTCTAGGTAATAATATGTCAAAGGGTAAGGCCCCTAAATTGTCAACAGTCCTTGTCTCGACCATTGTTTCGATTTGCATACTGAGTAAGAATGTCATGACGGGTTTTGTTTTCAATTTCGGCCAGGGCCTTATCCTCTGACATATTACCTAGAATTCCTGTCGCAGCACCTGCGTTCTAACCTCTGTGAAAGGGCTTATAACTTTGGCACGACACAAAACTATCAGCTCGACTAGGGATCAGGAAGTACTTCAAGAAGACTTGGATCGTCTTGCTGAGTGGGAGCAAACCTGGATGATGAGTTTCCATCCAGACAAGTGCCAAGCACTCCATATCACAAGGAAGAGGGTCCCCCAAACAATATGAACTACAAACTTCATGGTCACACTCTTGTCTCAACCAAGGAAGCCAAGTATCTAGGAGTGACAATTACCTACAATCTCACTTGGTGTACGCACATCGCAAACATCACCAACAAGGCCAGCAGAACCCTAGGTTTTCTGAGAAGAAACATAAAGGTAGGATCCAAAAAGATAAAAAACCTTGCTTATGTTACATTAGTCCGACCATTACTAGAATTTGCTAGTCCCGTTTGGGACCCCTATACAGCAAAGGATATAGCGAAGCTCGAAGCGGTCCAGCGTAGGGCTGCCCGGTGGGTGTCAAACAGGTATCGACGGTCCTCCAGTGTCAGCGAAATGCTTCACGACCTTGAGTGGCCAACACTCCAGGAGAGACGACGGAGGGCCAGATTAGTCACTTTTATAAATACCACTCAGGGGATCTGGCTTTAACTGCAAAACGAGTCCCGCTCCACAAGCTAGAAGTTCGAGATCGACCCATCCCGCAGCATACAAGGTACCGAACCCAATATAGGCAAAATGCCTTCTTCCCACGTACAATTAGAGACTGGAACGACCTCCCAGCGGAGGTGGCGCTATCGCCATCCTTGTCTATGTTTAAATCCAAAATATAATCCCCCCTCAGTCTGCGCAGTGAACCTCTCCATGTTGCCACGGCTGCAGAATCCTCAAAAAGATGAGGTTGGCAGCCTAACCGAAAGAAGAAGAAGATAACTTGAAATTCAGCAAGTGGTATGTCAAAGCATAAGACACTGCACCTTGGTCATTCGGGGCAATATTATATAGATACTATTTTCCTTCTATCATTTCTTGTTCCTCTACAGAAAAGGAATGGCCAATCCCACCTGTAGAGGCTCTACTGAAGGTTTGTGCCCTGGTTATCCTGGGAACGAGACTGGAGGTTTGCGTCCTGGTCACCCTGGGAACGAGACTGGAGGCTTGGGCACTGGCCACCCTGGGAACGAGACTGATGAGCGAAAGCCCTACAAGTGTGACCAGTGTGACTTTTCTGCACCACAGAAATCCCATTTGGACCAACATCTAACAAAACACACCGGTGAGAAACCATACATGTGTGGGGAGTGTGGGTACAGGGCAGCTTACAAGTCTCACCTATCTGTACACATGAGAACCCATACAGGTGAGAAACCCTACAAGTGTGACCAGTGTGATTATGCAGCTGCACGGAAATCCCATTTGGACCAACATCTAACAAAACACACCGGTGAGAAACCCTACATGTGTGGAGAGTGTGGTTACAGGACAACTCAGAAATCTACCTTATCAAAACACATGAGAACTCATACAGGAGAAAAACCCTACAAGTGTGACCAGTGTGACTATTCTGCAGCAGACAAATCCTCGTTGGACTTTCATCTTACAAAACACACTGGTAACAAACCCTATAATTGTGGGGAGTGTGGGTACAGGACAAGACACAAGTCAGACTTATTGAAACATACGAGAACTCACACAGGAAAAAAACCCTACAAGTGTGACCAGTGTGACTATTCTGCTGCACAGAAATCTACTTTGGACAAGCATGTAGCAAAACACACTGGTGATAAGTCCTACATGTGTGGGGAGTGTGGGTACAGGACAGCTCGGAAAGATAGCTTGTCCCAACATATGCGAACCCATACCGGTGAAAAACCCTAAATGTGTAACCTGTGTGACTATTCTGCAGGACGTAAGTCCAGTTTGGTCATTCATCTAGCAAAACACACTGGTGACAAACTCTATAAAGGTGACTCAGAAATGTGATTTTCACCTAGTAGTAGTAGTTAATTGTAGTAGTAGTAGTAGTGATTTGGACCTACATCAGTACATGTAACAAAACACACTAGTGAGAAACCTAACATGTGCGAGGAATGTGGGTTCAGGACAACTCTTACATGCTTCCCATAGCATTTTTCATAGAGTCAATTCCAAATCACCGCAAAGGTTGCCATTGTTATCATTTACAAATGTTTTCAATTGTTTTCAATTATTTGTCTTGGGGATTTTCTACTTTACAAATATTTTGAATGCTACTTGAACTTAATATTTTCGTTGGTGTGTAAAATCTTTTAAATATTCAAGATGTGGAACAGAAGACTTCTAACAGTTTGTAAATAGTGGTATTCGGCATTTTGCCATTATCTACCATATTTCTATCTTTCATGTTTCAGTTGTAGTTGTATGTTCCGACGTATATGTCTACTTTTCTCTCTGCAAGTTGTTTTTTTATTTCCTTGTATGTATATGTGAAACTGGGCCCTATTGAAAACCAGTGTACCAGCACTGAATAGGCTACCCAGGTGTATGAAAATAAACAAACAAACAAACAAACAAACAAATATTCTACCATTTTTTGTAATGTTTGGTCATCGGGCTAGGAAGAAAGCAATTCACAC
The DNA here is from genome assembly GCA_019207045.1 of Branchiostoma floridae x Branchiostoma belcheri. Taxonomy (NCBI): domain Eukaryota; kingdom Metazoa; phylum Chordata; class Leptocardii; order Amphioxiformes; family Branchiostomatidae; genus Branchiostoma; species Branchiostoma floridae x Branchiostoma belcheri. The sequence goes on from CM033031.1 coordinate 772,497, forward strand.
ATTCTTGCAAAGTATAGTTAGGTGTCATGTCAATGGCCTACCGGTATACCACAAAGGACCCACCAGTGCCCAGCAGTGAAATCTAAAAATATACCAGGCAGACAAATGGTTAACTTTTATGGGGCAATAAACTAATTCTACCATTTAGCAAGGTTTACCATTATGATGTAAATATTTCTAAGTGAAAGAATCCTGCAGATATTTGAAAATTATTGTGTTATCTTTTTCAAAATGTTTCCAAAAGTATTCAAAGGAATTCAAATAGATTCAAAATTCCATATTAATTCTTTTAAAAAATTTAACTGTTGGGGCTTGAATATTCGTTTATTCAAAATGATTCCAACTTATAACAATTACTGTCTAAAAAATCTCGTGGTATATCGGAATGGACTCTAGTTAAACTCCAACTTGGTTTTTGTCTTGAACTTCTTGCAAAGAATTGTGACCCCTTAGCTGTCTAATTCAAAGAGTTCAATACATTATTTAGACATGTAAGAAAATCTGGCAAAGACATATTTGTAACAAATAGTAATTCTGCAAAAAGTCGACTAAGTGTTAATTGATACATAATCTATTGGAAAATAATGCCCCATTCTGTAGTTTAGGACCTACTTAGATATCTCTGTGCACGAATAGCGGTATGCGTTGACATTTTCATTTCCGTGGTTCGACTTTCAGAAATAAAAGTTTTCACTTTGAATTTCTCATGATCGAATACTGTTGATTAATTCTACGTTATTGTTATACTAGTGCTGTAAGAATAAAGGAGGTGCATGTTTTGCATACTAGGTTTAAGTGACAACGTCATTAAAGCGACAACTTTAGTTATTGAATACATAGATACATGCACCGGAAAGGATACGATTCTGTCAAACATTATGTTAAAGTCATGAACAAAACGCATGACAAATTGCCAACCTGAAACGAGCGATGGGAAAATCTGATAGCGATTTAACCGTGCATTTATTCCTAGCGCAACTCCGTCAATCTGCTAGCAGCTGGCGGGTTCACAATCTGAGTGAGCTGGGTAATCAGGCGTGTATGCACTTTGACCTTTCACCTTCTTATGACCCAAGATAGGGTGAAGTGCGGTGTATTTTTTGTACGAAATACGCGATTTTTACGGTACTTCTACGCAACAAGGACTAGGTAAGAATGTTAACCGCCTTATGAAGTCTCTGTTTTAGTGTCTATGTGCATTTGTTAAAAAATTAGCGGTTAAAACCCCAAATACTGCACGGTTGTCTGACCAAGGGTGGGGAGGGGGGCAGTGGTCTGTGCACACAGAACGTGTTTTCTTCTTCTTTAACTGTATTATATGTAAGACAAGGGAGAACACAGACCACTATTTGTACTTCTGTGTAAGACAGGACAGAATGAGACACCATTGAAACACTAAATAAAGCTTAAAATGGATTGAATCTGTCAAGTATACAGCATACCACAGGAAGAACGCACGGTGGATATGGGCTGGGTACCGGTTAGGAAACTTCAGGTCCGGTTAAGGTCCAGAGGATCAGGTCCAGGTCCAGACCTGAACCTGGACCTGATTGTGGAAACTTTGTTGTTGTGTTGTTGTTGTTGTCCTCGTTTAATGTCTATTATTTCGCTAGACGTGGCCTCTTGGTGCTGAGTAACACATGGTTCGCTTTTGAGTCAATAGTCTCTCTTGGTATTTAACTCTTGGTTCCTTGTGCTTGAGAGATGTTGGAGGAGTTTCTAGGAGAGTACGTCGAAACGGTGTGTACTCTCAATGTACTGGGAGAAGGCCATGTAAACCTGTGAATGGACGATATTCTAAAGAATGGTCCATTTCGCTACCGAAAAAATCTGTTCTGTGGAGTATTTGGCTCCCACTGGCGGAAAATGCTACAAGGCTAACTGCCTCTGTACGATTGGCTGTAAAACTTGGTAGAAGTGGGGTTGGGGATTTGTGCGCGCTAAAATTTGCGCGTTAAAACTTGCGCCTTAAAAACCTGCGCGTTAAAATATGCAAATTAGCTGATTCCCTGGGGATTTAAGAAGATAACACAAAATGAAATTAAGTATCATATTGTTGCATTCTAGAGTACAAATATCCCTTTCCAGGAGTTTAAAAGTGATGTTTAAATGTTAAGTTTTAACGCGCAACGAAAGGTTGATATTTGCATGTGAAACAATCTGTTTGAGAAAAGATGAAATGAAGCTTGTAGAATGGAAAAAAAGCCTCAAGCAGTTATATCTTATGATATAAAGCCTCACACTAGTAATTTTTCCATGTATTTGTGTCTAATTCAAGTGATTTTGAAATCTTCTGGATATGCAAATTAGCTTATTCCCAAGGGACCTAAAAATTAGGTGCTTTTCAAACCAAAAATTCAGGTAACAGATGTAAAATCATATAATGGGGTCACATTTTTCTGCCTAAGATTAGTAAGAATTTCTCAATGCACAACTTAATTTTTTAACGCACAGATTTTTAACGCGCAGAAAACCCGTTCCCTAGAAGTGACTATGGACTCTACTTCGCTCTTGTCATTTTCTTTGACCGGTAAGCCCCAAAACAAATTTTTTTAGAAATATGAAGGAAAAAAAACGTTTTTTTTACCGGTATGCCGTACCGATACCCACCCCTAGTGGATATCGTAACACTTACAGGGATGATGGAATATTTGCAAACAGATGTACAAGACATTTTACATTAGACTAATGGAAGTTTCAGGAAGATTTGCAAAAAATATGCAAAGTGCCAGAGTTTTTAATAGTATCTGAGAATCTACATCGTGAGATCGCGTGGCACAGCGACAGCGTGTTTGGCTCAGAACCGACAGGTCTCGAGTTCGAATCCTGTCGTGTCAACGATCTTGTGCCCTTGGGGAAGGCATTTTACACCGTTTTTCTCACTTTACTCTAGTGAAAATGAGTATCTAGCTTCGGTTAGGGCGTCCCTCAAATAGGACGTTAAATCGAGGTCCCGTGTTTGGGGAGAGCCACACCCCACGCACATTAAAGAACCCACCACACCTTTTGAAAAAGCATCCCCCGGGGTGCGATGGAGCAAATCGTTCTGTCTGGAGTTAGTGATTCACTACAAATTACCCGTTTGGAGGGCCTGGCGAACCTCTGTCTCGTATCAGTCAAACATGTCAGTAATTGCCGATTCCTCGGTAGATGGACATTATTGGAAGAACAGAAAAGAAATTCAGGTAAATTCAGGAAAACAAGCTTTTTCACAGATTTCACCATGCAGATGCGAGCGACAGGAATCCTGGGTAATATGTCAAAGGTGAAGGCCCATAGACATAAACAGTCTCGTTGCGACCGTTATGAAGATTTGCGTGACAATGCCGAACTACCAATGCCTGAGATAAAATGTGATTTTCCTTCTGCCATTTTTTATCCCTCAGCATAACAGAGATGGCCAATTGTGAAAGTCCTGCTGAAGATCTGTGTACAGGATATCCTGGGAACAAGACTGGAGGTTTGTGCCCTGACCACCCTGGGAACGAGACTGGAGGTTTGTGCCCTGGCCACCCTGGGAACGAGATTGGGGGTTTGTGCCCTGGCCACCCTGGGAACGAGACTGGAGGTTTGTGCCCTGGCCACCCTGGGAACGAGACTGGAGGTTTGTGCCCTGGCCACCCTGGGAACGAGACTGGAGGTTTGTGCCCTGGCCACCCTGGGAACGAGATTGGGGGTTTGTGCCCTGGCCACCCTGGGAACGAGACTGGGGGCTTGTGCCCTGGCCACCCTGGGAACGAGACTGGGGGTTTGTGCACGGGCCACCCTGGGAACAAGACATACAACAGGGAGGGCCAGAGAAGTACTATAAAGCACGCCTTTCTCAAATTGGCTGCATCAAAACCATTTGAGCCCACAGGGGCAAGAATCTCAGGTCTTAATATCAGAAACAAACATTGATGAACAAGATCACATAATTCAAATGTAGAACAGCTACTAAGATATAGGAAGAGTACACTGCCTTACCTGGTTTACCTTTAAGACAAAATAAGTGTTAGCACTGCCAATAATTATTCGGACCAGCACACATATATACATTAAAGCCTGGGATATTGTAAGGTTTGTAATGTTAAGCTTAATATGTATGTGTCTTTTATTATTCTAAGATTACGTTTCATTATTAATGATGCTGCATTTCGGTTTGTTTGTTTGTTTGTATCAATTGCATGTCATCCTTCAGTCAATGAAGGCTACCAGCGTAAATGATGTTAACAGGCGACACTATAAATCCGGAAAAACACTCTAAATCCGGAAAACATTGATTATTATGACATACTTTGAGATTGAAATGTAGTATTCTAGAATATGACACAGTACATGATGACAAGTACGTAGATAACATTGGCAGGTCCCTCGGGACTAGGTCAGTTCTGCAGAATTCTGCGCTTTGACTGCAGAATTCTGCACTTTGGTCGCAGAATTCTGCACTTCGGTCGCAGAATTCTGCACTTTGGTCGCAGAATTCTGCAAACCACTTGCAGAATTCTGTGAACCACTTGCAGAATTCTGCAGCCCAAATGCAGAATTCTGCAGCCCAAATGCAGAATTCTGCAGCCCAAATGCAGAATTGTCCATTGAAGTGCAAAATATGAAATAATATGCCATGCTACATTCATTTCATGGTGTTAGAGAGTAGATTTACTTCTATTTCATGTGTGTAGAAGATGCAAGAAACATGTTACATTTTTCCAAAACAATTCGCTACTGGATTCATCTGAAAGGCATCACTAAGGGTAACACATGAGCATATTTTGTACACGATCTTGCACACGAGAAAATGAGTGCAAGGGAAATAACTTCCGAACATTTGAGGTATGTACGGATAATAGCAAAGCATATGCTGTTAATTTCATACGCATGAACAATAATCTGGCATGTCATATCAATGTTTATTTGTTGGACGCATGAGGTCAATACCCAGCCATACTCCAAACATTTGGAATTTTTTGGAATACATCACGTGGGTGTAGCTGATCCAGCACATTCATTGTGTATGAGGTTCAGTTTTCCTAGGACAATTGGTGATTGTCCTGAATCGCAGTCTCTACTCTGACATATATATGCAATTGTGAACCCACCTTAAAACAAAATACTTGAGATGTAAATGGTGCGCATATTGCACATATGACTGTACATGAAAAAAATGTCAATACGAACCTCAGATAGACTTAAATATATTCGCACGTGTTACCCTATCTGAGTGTTTTAGGGGAAATGCTCAGGTATCATTGATTCTATATAACTTCTATATGATTTTTGCAGTGATGTAAATGTAACTAGTCAATTAGCCATATCTAATTGAGCCACATTTAAATGGTATAATGATGCTACCACCAAGTAGCTATGACTTCTTTGTTGTACATTTTGCACATACAAATGTATCTTGGCCTTTTAGGAAAGCAATTTCAGCAATACCAACTTGTATTGGGCTATTGACAGATACAATGAGAGTCAGAACAATCATATGCGAACTAGCCCCCAGTGTGTACATGTACATTAATCGCTGCAAAATAGCAACCTGGATCATATCAAGAAATACCTTTAGCATTTGTTTTATATATTTGTCGTCACAGACAGAAAGTAACTTGATCTGGTGCCAGGAATCAAGAACTAGAAGTTGTGGTTTTTGTGAAATTCAACGTTCAAGAACACAATTGGAAAATCAGAAGGGTGTACATTTAGTAGAAACGTCTAATAATAGTATGAACATTGAATAATATATGATAGCTGTTTTTTATCTGTTGCATTTTTGTTGGGATTAAGAAAAATTAGGTGCCTTGGGCAGGCGGATGGTCTGTAGAAGTGGTCATCTTGTCAGGTTTTACTAATGCTTGTTTATTCAGAAGTTCAGATTCAGCTCTTGCGAGTGGGCTTAAATGTACATGTACTTAGATCATCTAATTCATTTTATAAGAGCATTTTTAAAATTAGTCTCTCTGTGTACATTTGGTTTCTCTTAACTTATCTTCTTCCTTCAGCCATTATTAAACAACATGTAACTTGTAAGCTAGAGAGCAATGTGATTTTGATATTGTCAGTTCTGCATGTCTTGAAGTAACATTATTATTCCATATGACCTACATGTAGTTACTTGGGCTACTGGAGAGTCTGAAGAGCTATGGTACATGTAGGTTCCCCCATGGCACGCTGTGGTTAATCCTTGTGTAAACAGACACTTAAGACTGCTACTGGATTCAGCACTCAGATTAGTCACAGTCCCACCTACATCATTGTTAAAACAAACAAACCTCCACCCAGCCGCTTGGTAACCTTCTTGGGTTGGCCCATACTCCTAGAAAATCTTAATTAGTCACACCAACTAGTCTGGCACACATTTGCCTGAATTCACGTGGAGCCCCTCCCAGGAGACCTAGGGAGTCAGGCTAGTCCTTACATGTACCTACCATATGAGGGCTCACCCCTAGATGGGAGGGGTTACCATGCAGGACAGAGAGTTACATGTGTTGTTCCAGGAAGAAATCTTGATTAAAAAATTCTTTGTTCCAGCAAAAATATCTAAAAGCCAATCTAATCACCTCCTTGGTCTAATAAATTTGATTAGCATGTTACTTGGATAGGTTTCTCTCTTATTATCATATAGTCTGGCAATGGCGACCAATCAGAAGGCCCCATTTCTTCTTTGTTATGATTCCATATCACATGGAATTGCAGTGAGCTGGGTTTTCAATGACTTTCTAGTCATTAAAAGGTTTCGTTTATTCAAGCAGGCACCGGACACAATTAGAAATAGCCATACACAGGAAATTGACAGCAATCAGAATGAGAGAGAAACGCATCAATGTTAGCAGATTGAGCCTTTGCAATGTCTGTATATTCATTTCCCTCTGCTCGTGCATATGTTTCGCTCCTGTTGATTGGTCGATGGCTTTGTGTAAGACAGAAGAGACTCTGGTCAACCTTTAATTTTTTAAACTTACATTTACTTGCAACAAGGAGCCTAAATAAACCCACTAAATACGTTAGATTTGAAAGCTACATTTGAATTAGGCTAAATCAGGCAGTCTGTTCTGTGATGCTCCAAATCACCCATTTTCTCTTGCCTTTCCCTGGATCAGACTGGTCCTCCTGGAAAAACAATAGGTTGACACATAGGGGTACTGGGGTCAGCTCAGGGGTACATAGGGTCGGCTGGATGACCCACTCCAGCCAGCCATGAAATTTCAGCTCAAGAAAGGCATTCTTGATAAGGAATGCTCAAATTACATTGTTCAAGAGCAGGATTCCAGAGGAAAGCTAGAGGCAATGAGAGAACCCAAAAGCCTGAAAATGAAAAGGCCAGGTCATTAGGAATTGAAAAAAATGCAATCACTCAGATTCTGTTTACTATTCTTAACTACTCGTACAGAGGTATTCAGGAAACATTCCCATGTCATTTAGAAAATTGAGACAACTGATCACTTTATCAATAATTTATGGACTATCCAACTGTCATATACCCAAAATTGTTTCAGTTCAGTTCTCATACCCCAGCATAGTGCAAGTTGACACTGTTGTTGCTACGCAGTGTGTCTCTTCTAAGCACTCACATGGGTGATAACTGAGATCCAAGATGATCAAAGATACCGTTTAGTATTGAGGGTAAAGCATTGAAAATTTGTTTCTGTGGCAAGATGACATATATTGGCATTGTACCCCTGAACCTGTTGAGAGCAATTGACTGGCATCTGTATTGAGTAGAATAGGAGAAAGTTTGTACCAGGGAACCTCATAGAAAGCTGAAAGGCTTTCCTGTGCCATCTTCAAGTAGATGGAAGCAATGCACAATATCCCTTCAAAACGTCTAGTTTTATGCATGATATTTTGCCTGGTGGTGGGATACTGGTCTTAAGCAGGGGTGAAGCGCCCACATTAATTGGGTAACAGTAAGATTCCTTTAGATGTGTTTCTTGTGTATAACCAACAAAGCCAAACGCACACAAAAAAAGAACAAACATACAAACGGAAGTAACATCTATTATCATAATACCGGCACGTTTACGACGATTTCTCTAGCCATACTGATTTGACAAATTGTTAACGCATCATTTTCTCCAGTTACATGTTGCTGTTATAGTTTATAGCTTACCCTTGCCACTTCTTCTGTGTAATTTTTCTGCCACTCTTGTCTTGCTAAAAGCGTAATATCGTAATTGTAACACGCCGCGGATTTACACGGCGAACGGGCGCGTGGTTGAGAGGGGGTACAAAATACCGGCCGGAAGAAACACGGCACAATTAACTGTCGCTATGTACCTTTATACATCCTCCATGTTCCTTCATTTTCTGTTATAGTAAATGCATAAAACATAAATCTGCATGAGCATACAAAATGTCATGATAAAACGGACGTATACTGTCAAGAATTTTCATTCAACTTTTGTCTGTCACAACCGCTGTGACGTAACACTTTACTGCTAGCGTAGATATAAAAATGGCGGGAAAATGGCTGCGTACGTTCAATTTTGCCCATTCAGTCGTAGATCGATCCGGGCTATTATGCAACGGTTCTTCACACTTTTACATGAGTTGTAGGTCACCAACAGAAATTCAAGATTGCTGTTGAATCATGTTCGTCTTGTGCCGTGAGCATGTGTAATTATGATCTACAAATCTGGCAATGAATGACAGTGTGTTCGTCCCACGACGAGCTGCCCGTCCCGAAAAAAGATACTGAAAACTTTTCGCCTCGTTGTCTTCGAATGCATTGTAATCGATGCTTTGTAAATGATGTATTGGACACCTGGATGTCTGAAGTGTGCATACCTCAGAAATAACTATTGTTGCGTGTAGATCTCTTTAAATTGCATTATTTTTTATCGGCCGGTATAAGTCTTATGGCCGGTATTATGCCAATGCATGTCTCGTACCATGTACTGCTCTTACAACTTGGAAAAAAAGTTGATTTTAAAGAGAGCATAAAATTATGTGTCTCCTAGTTCTGTGACTCCATGAAACAAGAGTACAAGATGCAGGTTAACGCATGTACAGCTGCGGCACCCACAGTCATGTCTTTGCATGAAACACAAGGTCCCGCGATCATGCTTTTGAGGTCTGATGAATCAATCACAATGTATTTTCTGACAACTAAATCTACTCCTATACTTTGTACTTGTCCAGATACTACTAGTTTATGCAGTGCATGGTTCTAATTTAAGCTTGGTGACACTTTGAACTGATTTTATGTTTAGAATTTTGTCAATCCCAGAACTGGTGGGGGCTTTTATCAAGTTGGAATCCAGTGTCACTGTGGTCGAGTCCCTAGACTGTAATAAACTTTCCCGCATTGATTAAAGATGGGTCATTTCCATCCAATGGGCTTGGAGGCTCTTTGCATACTAGTCAAATAGAGCAAATGATCTCACTTTCCTCGGACACTTATACATTAGATAGAGACCTTCCGACTTTGAGAAACTTTGCTGCAGTATTGGTATACCAAGATAGCCGTGAGTGGAGGGCACTAGTACTCCCCTGGGGTGATGACGTCACATGAATAAGCCCTATTAAGTTAACTTTGTACTTCATAAATCATAGGGTACAGTAGATTCACAACATGGGAAGGAGATAGCTATCCCCCATAAACCGGATATGACTGCGACTTGAAGAGCGGTTGTTCCTACCTGGCCTGATGAACTCTACATGTACTCTACCCTACTTTATATATAGTATACTCATATCAAATGTTGCCAAAATGTGTACAAACATTGACTCAGAGACTGAGCCAGATCCTTACATCTGCTTGGAGTTCAAGCAAAGGGCTTATGCATGCAGGGTAGCCAGTGGGGATTAGTCTCACCCAGAGGTCAAGCAAGTAATGTCCAATCTGTGTTTGTGTAGTCTGTAGGAAAACATTCCAATGTCCTGTTCACATGGATGAGACTGATGAGATCTGCCATACATTTGTCAAATTTTAGGTAATTGTCATAGGACTTGACAATGTTTCCAATGAGAAAAAAAAAGTAGAATCTTATACATGATTGTACAAACTGTAGTCTGCTGAAATCTTGATGAAAGGAGATACTACTTGACCTCTTACCCTTGAAACAGACAGGCAGCTTCCCTTGTGGTTTGTACATGTACACTATGAGCTGAATGACTAACACTGTACAGATTTCCTTTGCACTCCTTTCACTGAGGACAAAGTATTAACTTTTGAAGGAATGGAATTAAAAGTCATAGGATGAAACTTTTCTTTGCCTATCACAAAACATACAAGGTGAAAATGACTAAATCAACCATTACTGCCATTACGTACAGGTGGTTAACAATTTAAAAATAATCAAGTTTGTAGATCCACCAAGTCTTGGAAATGGTAAGGCCACACCAATTTAACTTGTTGGTTCTTGCACTTTTTCAGAAAGAATATGAAGTGACAGGGCACTAAAATTGACAATAAGTCTGGGGATATAAGAATAATCAGTTTTCTGTTTTAAAAAAAAACACTACCCACTGTACTGTAGCTGTGCCTGTTTGTTTAGATTAAAGTACAGTGTACATTACTTCTTGATTGAAAAAAATTAACTGTAATGATCGATGTACCCATATTGTAAGGACCTTTAAGATTAAAACAAACAACTGCATTTAGGTCAATTTACTGTCCTGAAAATAGTTGTGGAACAGCTTCATAGTAATCTTAGAAGCACATATGGATGTCGCAATTGTAGGGTTTCTTCCTTGGGCAGCGACTCCATTGCTTCCATGTGAAGAAAGTGCACAGTTCAGATAACGTTAAGATATGTTTGACACATAGGATGACACAATCATATGGTGAAAATTAGCTGAATGGAAGGTGTGGTGAATTTTTTGGAAAAATAGCAGCAGGCTGTCAAAAAAAAAAACACAATCAAATTGGTGTGGTCTAAAGAACCAAGACATAAAATTGCTGTGGCTTAAATGGTGAAAAAAGGATCAAAGTTAAGCTAATTTGTAAGTTCACAAATTAAGAGTTTTATGCACGTCCACAAGTTTTGGTTACTAATTATCATTGAAGAGGTCCAGATAGACATTTGATAATTTCTTTATATCTTAATTAGACAAATATGATCTTGAGTCAGGCTACCTTTCCTATGTCTTCTTAATCCAATGCCTGCAACAGGCAATAGCCACTACACCACTCTGGCAGGCAGAAAAGGCAGAAAATCAGGCACAGACTGAGACCAGTGTTAATGACATCTGGGCCAGTCTGACATGACAGGGTCCCTCTTGCAGGGGTATGTTGGTTTGGAATTTCAGACAGACTCAAGAGTCCTATTTCCATTATTGTCATGTAGGACTGCAGCTGTACATTGTATACGTAGGTGGTTGATTTTATCATGTATGACTTTTATTACTCTACTCTTCTCTTACCTCCAAGTAAAAAAGCAGAGTCTGTCAGGTTATGAATACTAGTAGACGTTCATTCAAGGTATCCATACTAGATCAATGTTAACTTTCTAAAAAAATATCTAACGTAACTTTTCTTAGGATTGCACAGGGTAAGATGTAACATACTGGTAGTAAATAGACATGCTACAAAGAAACAATTGTCTATTATGGGCAAGTTATTTTTACACATTCACACGTGGGTATTAGAAATGCTGTAATGTTGCATTAAATAGCTTGCACAAAGCCAAAATGGTGACCTTCATAGAGATCTACATAGAGAGACAGGTGCAAAGCTTGATTTTCTACAATGTACAAATCTAGTCTCTGACCAGATATGTCTAGTAACCCTGATGGAACACCAGACCTGTTGAGGCTTTGGCTGGGCCAGGGATTAACCATTACATGCCTGTCAGTCAACTGCTACTGGCCATATTGTCTCAGGACCAGTAGCTGGCCTGTTACTGATCTGAGTCAGGGATGGATGTGCAATTCATAATCTTTGAACTTTGTAGTCTCTGGAATTCGGTAGGCCTGACACAAATCTTGATGTCAGGGAGGAACTACAGGTGAACAAGAGAGACTCTAGTTTTGGGAGAGATAGAACGGGTTCCTACTTAACCAACTTGAAGCCTTTTTGCCCTACCTGAGAGCTTCTGGTTGGTGTTTGTTTTAGTAGAACTTTGTTTAATCTAGAGCCTTAACGCCAGTTAGGACACAACAGCCAGTTTTAGTCCTGTGTAGTTCCCCATCAATAATCACTCTAGGAGAAGAGCCTGGGTGGGACAGAAGGCTTCTGGCTTTATCTGTGGGGCTAACTATGTGTAGCATATCAATTATCCACACACTACATGCAAGGGGCCAAACATGTGCTCCTTTGACACAGCCCTGTTTTTCTCTTCTTTTTCAACATCTTGTATACTAGTAAGTTGTATTATTTTTCATATGTTGAATGCAAAGTACCTCTTCATAACAGACCAATCCATATAAAATAGAACTTTTAAAAAACATTATATTAACCAATTCTCCTTGGAGGAGCTTAGAAGACAGGGCACATGACATGGTCTGACAGGTCACCTGATACAGGTTTCTATACATGCTCTTGAAGGGACCTTTCACCCTGGCTGCTGATTTCACCCTCCCAGCCTTCTGTCACATGCAGAGAAATCTCCACTGTTAGCATTCTGTGTAGTAGACTCCATGCTACAGGAAAAATAGGACTGTCATGTGGGTACATTGTATGTTTATTCCAGGCAGTCTGCTAATACATACATCCTTGACAGAAACTAAGTCATGGCCCCTCTCCCTACAACAACACAATGCTCCTGTTGTATCTAGGCCACCCCCTTTGGGACACTGGTCCCTCTTATACCATTCTGTCCTAGACAAAAGTCTCTACTGGTAGTAGGCTTGTCATTATTTACTGAAGAATGGGCTATAAAAACTTAGTAATACTAATCTTCACTAATCTGTATTAGAAATTCTAGCTCAGCCAAAAAAGATATGACTGTATAAATGACTGTATGACTATGTATGTATGTACATGTATGTATAGAACTGCACACATGTACCCCATGTGATGTTGACTGTTTTCCTAATTACATGGTACATTTGTTACTAATAGGCTAAGATGTCAAACAGAAACTAGAAGGCCTGGTCACATAACTGACAGCTATGGGCGGGATAACTGGTCGTGGATAATCTGAGCTATAAAGCCAAGGCGGTGTAGCCATGTTTAAAGGGTGGAAGACACCAAGTAAATACATTCAACATTTTCTTATTACAGTATCTGTACCAAGAATAGTACCATTTGATGAACAGTACATCAAATAGAAACCCTTCTGATTTTATTGCACATCAAACCATAAGAACCACACTTCTAGCTTTCCAGTCATCACACCAGGTAATCCAGGACAATTAGATTAAAAGTTTGACTTTACCTCTTGTGATGTCACAATGAACATGGCAGAAGGTGCGGAACATGGGGAGGGTCTTTTTAGCAAATGCCCACAAACGCCCACTCTAGAGAAGTCCGCGCTGCACGAATCTCATTTTTTTTTGCTTGGAATATGTCCACGTTGTGCTCCCATGCATTAATCCTGAGTTTCAAGTCAATCCATCGATCCGAAGTGAAGTAAATCAAAGTTGACGATTTTCGATGGTCTTTTTAATACCATTGTTAATTCTTAGCGTTAATGTATTGGAGTATCGGCGCCATACATTTTGACAAAAAAAGGGCACTTAGAAAGATTCTAAAGCACGGAAACTTCGTACACATCAATGGGACACCTTCTTGAACATGTTTGTGGCGGTATGTGAAGCTGCTGTTGCGCGACGGCCGATATTTTTGTAGATATAGTGGGCATTCGCTAAAAAGACTTTTTTCTGGACGTTCGCTAAAAAGACCATCGAAACTCGTCAACTTTGATTTATTTCACTTCGGAACGATGGATTGACTTGAAACTCAGGATTAATGCATGGGAGCACAACGTGGACATATTCCAAGCAAAAAATATGAGATTCGTACAGCGCGGACTTCTCCAGAGTGGGCGTTTGTGGGCATTCGCTAAAAAGATTATGCGCGGAAGATGGTACAAAGGCTTGCAAAAAATGTTACCTAATAAGCAAACAGTGTTTAATTATCATGATTAGAAGGAAAGTTGCCCGCCAGGTCACCTTGTATAAAATCATCAACAACATCATTTCTGTACCTCACACGACCATCATCCTGTGTCTCAATGCTCCCGCCACACCAATCGCTCTGAAACATTGCAGGCCATCGCGTGCAGGAACAACTAGTGCAGGCTCTCATTCTTCCCTCGGACCATCAGAGAGTGGAATGAACTTGAAGCTGGTGTGGCGGAGGCGGGGTCTCTCTCCCAGTTTAAAACTGGGCTGGGCAGGACCCTGCTGCATTGAGCCACCCCAACACGTCTTGTTTATAAAAAAAAGTACTATGTAAACTCACTTGTCCTGTCCTTCGCACACACCAAATTTGGTCTGCCTAAACGCCACAAACGACCACAAACGACTCAGAAACACCACAAACGACCACAAACGACTCTAATATGCAGTGTAAATGGGTCAAAGACCTTGTGTTGCACTCTGGAGAGACTGTTTACACATTTATGAATTTAAAAAATACAGCAAGTCCTACGTATTCACCAGTTATTTCGAGTTAGTCCGCCGGTTTCAAGATCGGTCACGATCACGATGGCTGAGCGCGCTGTCAATGAATGCGTGCCTGCATTTAATTTGAGGCTGAAAAACACTTAGTATACAAGTTTTATAAGGCCACGTTGATTTGATTATATGGATGACATCCGCGCTCGCACCAATTTTCGGCCATTTCCAAAAAAAAAAAGTTTTCGACCACACAATAAATTGTGCAAAGCAGCTGTACAATGAGCACAAATATTCCGTAGATTGAAAAAAAAGTATAAGAAAACAGATAACTAATGCCATAGAGTGCCAAAATGAATCTAAAGTCAAAGAATAAGACGTGAAAGGACAGAAAGAAAAAAATCTATTTTTGGTTGTGGGAGGTACCAGTACAGAAAATTCAGGTCCAGAGCATCATTTCCAGGTCCGGACATGAACCTGGACCTGATTGTCTGTGGAAACTTGAGAACTGGCAATACTCAAAACAATGGTAATTGGTCAGTTTTGCTACAAAGGAATCTGTTTTAATCTGGATTATTGGACTCCCACTGCATTTTAAAATCCCATCTCCATGTAATAAAGGCTAACTGTCGCTGTACCTTTGACTGTAGAAACTTGGTGCAATTGACTATAAACTCTACTTGACTGCGCTCTTGTTGTCTTCTTGGCCCCCCGGTTAGACCCCAAATGGCTTTTTTTTCGGATTGGTCCAAGAAGAAAAAAATGTTTTGTACCCGTATGAATTGTACTGGTCCCTACACCTAACTGTTGGTATACCATACTATGTGTGTTTAGTCCTATCTTCAACCTTCCTGGCCACTTTGATTTCATACAGGAGGCAACTTTTTTTTTTTGCCAAACTTTTTTTTCATTCGCTCGCTCGCATCAGTTTTGGAGTTCCCTGAGGATGTCATCCATATAATCAAATCAACATGGCCTAAGTTGAAAATGATAGAGTTGTGTCATGCTATAATCTATGAACCAACAGCGTCCATAGTTTTATCGTCCTGTCGTCTATTCTACCATGGAAGCTAACAAGGACTTCCCCATGCAGACTCCTAGCACGGGCGATCCAACATGATGGCAAAGAATCACTTTGATCTTGAAACCGGCGGACTAACTCGAAATAACTGGTGAATACGTAGGACTTGCTGCATTTTTTAAATTCATAAATGTGTAAACAATGTCTCCAGAGCGCCACACAAGGTCTTTGGCCCATTGCACTGCATATTAGAGTCATTTGTGGTCGTTTGTGGTGTTTCTGAGTCGTTTGTGGTCATTTGTGGTGTTTAGGCACACCCCACAAAATTAGTTGTTTTCATTTTCCTTTACAGTCAAACCTGTATTAGCAGCCACCTTTGCATACCGGCCACCTGGCCATAGTGGCCACTTTTTGCTGTTCCCTTGGATTCATAATGATCAAGAAATAGGCTTAGCGGCCACCTGTCCAACGCGGCCACGGCCACACAATTTCTAGTCCCGTATATACAGAAACACTGCCGATTACGGCCACGGGGACCGCTGATCTACGGTTCAGCACGCATTCGGCCATAAAGCAGCGGTATTGTCACCCTACGCCGGATTTAGAACCTCTTTATTTCCAAAACAAAACTGCCTTACCGCCGACAAACGAGGTCATATAAGGTCAACAGACGACACCACTATTACGGAGGTGAATTTTGGTGAAGTTACGTTCTAATACACTATCGGCGAGGTTAATTTACATTGCAAAAACATTGTAAATTGTTACACAGGTAAAATGATAATGTTATGAACTTCAGATTATGGTGGATTTTATTCCAATATTTATTAAGAGATAAGTCTGTTCTGGCGAGTAGAATATTAGCATAATGGTGGAATCTGACGTGTGAACTCAGGAGGGAACTCACGGACGTCGAAGTATGAAAGGATCCAAGCCGAAGGATCAAAGAAATAGGACGATACTAGTCTCTTCAAACAATATCAACTGTAGAACTGACATGAAGCTAAATCACAAGTCAGCCAGTTTTGACTTTTATTAAGGCTTTGTTTTCTTAATACATATAGTGTAACAATCATTGCAATACATGTACAGTACTGTATTTAAACTGTATGTGAATAAAGACCAATGGGTACTAAAACCATGTGTAACTTATTGCGCGTGGTTAAGTAAAATAAATAATCAGCATTTTCTCTATAGCGGCCACCTCGCTACAGTGGCCAATTTTGACCAGTCCCTTGAGTGGCCGCTATAGACAGGTTTGACTGTAAATGATCCACTTCTTCCTTAAATTTGTTGGCAACTGATTGCCTTCAGATATCCATAGTGATGATTAAAGAGAAAAACCATAATGATTGCATATCTATTGACTATTTTTTATCATCTTTGGATGGCCTAAAAATACCGTTGCTGGAGATGTCACAGAGAACAACAGTCGCCCGACTAACTGTTGTCAGTCTAAAACAGGGTTAGTGTAAATCTACTCTCTAACATCATGAAATAACTGCGGCATTGCATATTATTTCATATTTTGTACTTTGACGTAGAATTCTGCAGAATTCTGTATGTTGTTTGCAGAATTCTGCAAGTGATTTGCAGAATTCTGCACGTGGTTTGCAGAATTCTGCAAGTAATTTGCAGAATTCTGCATGTGGTTTGCAGAATTCTGCAAATGGTTTGCAGAATTCTGCAGTCAAAGTGCAGAATTCTGCAGAACTGACCTAGTCCCGAGGGACCTGCCGATGTTATCTACGTAATCGTCATCAGGTACTATGTCATATTCTAGAATACTAAATTTCAATCTCGAAGTATGTCATAATAATCAATGTTTTCCGGATTTAGAGTGTTTTTCCGGATTAATAGTGTCGCCTGTTGTGTTTGCAATTACTTATCAAATTCAGAACGTAACCTCACAAGAGTCGGACAGATGATCTAATTAACACGTGATGTCGCAGATACATGACGTCAGCGATTGGTCAACTTGGTGTGTCTAACTCTCGCGAGTATTACATTATGAAGTGATTTGTGATCAGTATTGTAACAAAGAATGTGACAGCGGTCGTTGATAATTTGATCTATGTATACCTTTGTGTTGGAAGAAAAGAAATCGGTAAGCAGTTTACTGTGATTACCATCACATATAAGCTTCCATGACAATTTTCTTCATTCATTTCTTCATTCATACAGCAGACATTACCGGACAGCATGGGGGAGAAGACAAAGCTTTATGGTCGGGAACGTTTGATGTGAAGGTTGAGAAGACTGATTCCTTGTCCCCATGTTTACAAACAGAGGATCCTGACGAAGCTCTACTTCAAAACAAGACAACAGACACGGGCGGACAGCGGGACAGGGAAGGGCGAGATTCGTGCCAGGAGACGTTTTATTGGGAGGTGAAGAAAACTGACTCGTCATCACAGCTGGAACAGGGGAGAAACCTGCCTGAAGTCAGTACTAAAAAAAACTACATGTGTGGGGAGTGTGGGTACCAAGTACGTTATCCTAGCGACCTGCGTAGACACATGAGAACCCACACAGGGGAGAAACCCTACAAGTGTGACCAGTGTGACTATTCTGCAGCACGGAAATCCTCTTTGGACCTTCATCTTACAAAGCACACCGGTGAGAAACCCTACATGTGTGGGGAGTGTGGATTCAGGACAACACACATGTCAGACCTATCGAAACATATGAGAACTCATACAGGAGAGAAACCCTACAAGTGCCACCAGTGTGATTATTCTGCAGCACAGAAAGGCCATTTGGACTCCCACCTAGCAACACACACCGGTGAGAAACCCTACATGTGCGGGTA
Organism: Branchiostoma floridae x Branchiostoma belcheri; assembly: GCA_019207045.1. NCBI lineage: Eukaryota > Metazoa > Chordata > Leptocardii > Amphioxiformes > Branchiostomatidae > Branchiostoma > Branchiostoma floridae x Branchiostoma belcheri. The sequence goes on from CM033031.1 coordinate 790,811, forward strand.
CAGGACAGCTTGGAAGCCTGACTTATCCAAACATATGCGAACTCATACTGGTGAAAAACCCTTCAAGTGTGACCAGTGTGACTATTCAGCAGCAGAAAAATCCTCTTTGGACTTTCATCTAACAAAGCACACTGGAGAAAAACCCTACATGTGTGGGGAGTGTGGGTACAGAGGAGCTCGCAAGTCTTATTTATCCAGACACATGAGAACTCATACTGGTGAAAAACCCTACAAGTGTGACCAGTGTGACTATTCAGCAGCACAAAAATGTGATTTGGAGAAACATGTAACAAAACACACCGGTGAGAAGCCCTACATGTGTGGGGAGTGTGGGTACAGGACGTGTCAGAAATCTACCCTATCCCGACACATAAGAATTCATACCGGAGAAAAACCCTATAAGTGTGACCAGTGTGACTATTCTGCAGTTAGGAAATCCCAGTTGGACTCCCATCTGGCAACACACACCGGTAAGAAACCCTACATGTGTGGGGAGTGCGGGTACAGGACAACTCAGAAATCTACCTTATCTGAACATATGAGAATTCATACAGGAGAAAAACCCTACAAGTGTGACCAGTGTGACTATTCTGCAGCATACAAATCCTCGTTGGACTTTCATCTTACAAAACACACTGGTAACAAACCCTATAATTGTGGGGAGTGTGGGTACAGGACAAGACACAAGTCAGACCTATTGAAACATACGAGAACTCACACAGGAAAAAAACCCTACAAGTGTGACCAGTGTGACTATGCTGCTGCACAGAAATTCAATTTTGACCGACATCTAACAAAACACACTGGCGAGAAACCCTACATGTGTGGTGAGTGTGGGTTCAGGACAGCTTGCAAGTCTGACTTATCCCGACATATGAGAACTCATACTGGTGAAAAACCCTACAAGTGTGACCAGTGTGACTATACTGCAGCGCAGAAATCCACTTTGGATGACCACATGACAAAGCACACTGGAGAGAAACCCTACATGTGTGGGGAGTGTGGGTACAGGGCAGCTCGGAAATATACCTTATCTGAACATATGCGAACACATACAGGAGAAAAACCCTACAAGTGTGACCAGTGTGACTATTCTGCAGCAAACAAGTCACACCTATCCAAACATATAAGAACTCACACTGGAGAAAAAACCCTACAAGTGTGACCAGTGTGACTATTCTGCAGCAAACAAGTCACACCTATCCAAACATATAAGAACTCACACTGGAGAAAAACCCTACAAGTGTGACCAGTGTGACTATTCTGCAGCACAGAAATCCGCTTTACACAAACATCAAAGAGCAAAACACGGTATATAGTAACCCTAGATGTACGGAGAGTGTGGTTACAGGACAGCTCACAAGTCTCACTTCTCCGTACATATGAGACTCATACAGGGGAAAAACCCTACAAGTGTGACCAGTGTGACTATTCTGCAGCTGACACAACACACTGGTGAGGAACCCAGTGTGTTTGGCAATGTAGGTTCAGAACATATGAAAGGTCTAAACTATCCTGGAATGTGAGAACCCACACAAACCCTACAAGTGTGACCAGTGGGTTATTATACAGCGCGTAAGGCCAGACTACCCAACAAGATTAGTAACAAAATAAATGAAATTTAAAAAAAAAAGGAAGACCAGTTTGGATGATAAATAAGAAGATTTGTTTGACCATAAATAACGCAGCTTAGAAGATAGTGTTTGTCCTTTTTAGCCTTGAACCAAAGTCTTTAGTTCTTCTTGCAAAGAATTGTGACATCTTATCCGAGCAAGGATAGTATTAGCATCCGTCCATTTCGAAAGATGATGGCAGCACTCTTGACAAGGGCGGTTAGATCGCTAGAATAAAGTTGAATCCGTTTAATTGCACACCCAATTTTTGCCAGCACATCTCGTGCAATTATCCGGATGGTGCAACAAAGCGAATCTATTCAGCTGGACCGCATCACTACAGGGCTTCGGGATTCCGTGCAAATAACAGAAGTGTGCGATTATCTGTTGTGCAATTAACTGGCTTCTACTGTACAAGTAGAATGTGTAGGAAGATCTTGCCAAACATATTTGCAAAGCAGCAAGTTTTGCTGAGTCATTATTAGCATGGATCTAGGATATTACAAAAAATTGTACCGATGATGTCCCCGCACACTGACTAACACACTTTAATTGGTATGGGTACGTTAAAGGTTGGACAAATATATATCCACTATTAAATGCGCTACTTTTGCAATAATTATTGTTGTTTTATTCTATGATAATGATACAGTAAGTGAAACATTAACTGAAACATTAACTGTGCATCCAGACAGTCATGTTTTATTTCATGACATCCTCTCGGATCACGTTACAGTCCCACTAAGGAGAATTGACCTGTCAACATATCAGTTGACAGCATCAAGATACAGGAGTGACAAGTCAGGGACGAAAATTGGATTTGTCGATAAAGGTTAGACTTCCAGGTAATAACATACGCCAACTAGAAAGGCCGACATTTGCTTAAGAGCAAATACAGCATATTTCAGCCATACTCCTTCCCACGCAACAGTGGACTGTTCCAAATCACTCCTGCACAACAATGGAACATTCTATCAGTAACTTCTCGAAATGAACCACTAGAAAGGCCGACATTTGCTTATGAGCAAATGCACCATTTTCACTCCACCCCCAAGTAGGATGAAATTCAGAATGATTATCTCTTCTCTCTCTCTCTTACAAACACATACGCATACACACACACACACAAACAAGAGCACACAAAAAGGATGAAAAAACTTTCAATCTTGACAGTTTTACTTACACAAAATTGCAATTGTACACTTGTCTGCTCTCACAATCTGATTAATGTAAATACAATAATTTGAGCTAAACTTTTTACTTGTTGAACCTTGATCCGGAAAAATAGCAAACTACATACTAAATCTTATTCACAGAAAATTTACAATTCCGTCAAAACATATACATATTTTCAGAATTGGTTGCGATCTATATCTGCATGTCCTTTTCTGGCTGGTTGGGATCAAGCCTGTCTGCTTCTTCCACATAGTTTGTCATGGACCAAGCTCTGCTTCTCTTCTGTAGAGGGGTATGGAGAACAGAAACAGGAGAGTAAGAATTTCAACGCAAAGCAGAAACATCAAACTATAAGCAGATTTGGGAACAGTACACATTTCCACAATTACTTACAACCTGCCATCCATCTGTTGCAGCCTGGACAAGATCTGTGTGCTTCCTCCAAATACAGCTTCTCATGGACCAATTGTTTTCTTCTCTAGAGGTCTCATCTGAACAATACAAACAGGAGAGTGAGATTTGACATTTCAAGGCAGACATGAATCAAATATATGACGAAATAATTAAACTATTGAATTGGAAAGTGTACATATTGTTGTCAGAGATAACAATGTGTTTATGTTACACATAATCTTCTCTTTGATCCAAATGCAGCACCTGTTTCTACACTTACATGCACGTGAAAGTCTACTGACAGAAGAAAACAGGCCCTACCTGCTGTGTGTCATGAGCACAATCTTCTTACTGCTGAAAAGAAACAGAGACATGTCAATCATTGTTGTACACATGTGTGGACACCTATCAAAATGTTAATACACAATGCTTGTAAACAATAAAGGAATGACAACAACAGAGGTATACATATCCGTAAGGCGTAGGCAGGCCTTTTTATTTCCCGTAATTCGTAGGGAAGCTATTTCATTTTGCATAATTCGTAGTGGGATGAAGCGTAAAGCGTTGCTAGCCTTCTTGAATTTAACGTAAAGCGTAGTCAGCCATCCCGAATTTAGCGTAAATCGTTGTCAGAACCCCCATGCAGACCCTCCATGGTGTTCCCACAACAAAACGTAACAGTTTGGAGATGTTTCCACGGAAATAAATAAACTCGCGAGTAATCATCATTCAACAGAAATATGGGAAGACGCAAGGGACGTCTAGAAGTATTTTTCAGTTGTGTTTTTGACAACAAACGGAGATACACAACGACGGCAGTGGCTTGTCAGCACTTGCCTGCGGTACCGGCGTTTCACGTTCTCATATAACGTTGTTTTGACGAATTTCTCAAACGAAAACACCTTTCAATGTACATTAACAACGGAGTGGACAATGTAAGGATAGCCATTTCTTACCTAAAGATGTTCTGCTACCGATGACAACCGAAACTGGGTAGAAGCTGACGTAAAATGCGCAGAAAGTTGCAGACTTGTGCGCGCAGTTGCAAACAAGAAAGTTGCCTTCACTTAGCGGGAGTTTTGTGACGTACATACATACATACATACATAATCATACTTGTTAACAAGTTGGAGCATCTAACTTGTGACGTAATGTAAAATAAAAATGAACGAGTCCGGGGCGGGGTGGAATCTTCAAGAAGGACTGCATAAAAATGTCAGACCTGAAAGTTTCTTTCCGTAAATCAATTTTGTGTCTCTGTATAATTAATATTTTCAAAATAATGCTCACATATTATCTTCCTTTATTCTTTGCAGTACATTGTATGGAGTAACATAAATTACAAAATCCTCCCAAATATGAATGGTTGCGTCTACATATACACGTGACAATGTTAGCCAATCAGCTTCAGTTTTGGAAATTCGCGGGTTGTTTGACAAGTGTTGTGTCATTGGTTGTTTTAATACCAATTGCCGACGAAGTGTACTTTCCTATTCGCTGATTGGCTGGCGGCAAATTCAATTAATTAGCAGACCGACAGCTGACACCTGTCGCCCAGGGCGGGAGTTATTGCTTTGTTTGCCATAGAAGGAACGCACTGAACGCCGAGAATGGCCAAAACACGTGGCCGTGAATTGCAAAATGACAAAAAATCCCCCAATATATCATTTTGAAGAGGTTTATGCCAAAAATTATACATGTGTCATTTGAATAAATATCTAGTGCACCCTTTTACCCAAATTCAGGTCATTTGGTTTTAAAACCACGGTATAGGAGCCAAAGGTGTACGTTTTTGGTCATAAAATGGCCAAATAGTCTCAAAATTAAGCATTTTGTTGTACTGTTTGCCTAAAGTGTTGATGAATCCATGTGCGCATATGTGTATGGCACTCCAATACTAAATTTCAGATCATTTTGGTTTTAAAACCAGGGTACAGGAGCCAAAAGTGTCCTTTTTTGGTCAAAAAAATGGCCAAAAAATCGCAAAAATAAGCATTTTGTTGTACTGTACACCACAAGCGTTATTGAATTTATATGGGGGAATTATCAAGGCACATCTGTGCCAAATTTCAGCTCATTCGGTTGTAATACCAAGGTACAGGAGCCAAAAGTGTCCTTTTTTGGTCAAAAAATGGCCAACAAATCGCAAAAATAAGCATTTTGTTGTACTGTACACCAAAAGTGTTATTGAATTTATATGGGGGTATTATCGAGGCACATCTGTGGCAAATTTCAGCTCATTCGGTTGTAATACCAGGGTACAGGAGCCAAAATATACAGTTTTGGTCTACAATTGACCAAAAAAACTTAATAAAACCTCTTAAGAGACAGATATGAAAAAATTGGAAAAATCGCCTGAGGGTATTAGCCCACTCTACCCTTGTGCCAAATTTCAGGTCATTTGGTCCAGGAACGGCGGAGATGATTCGATTTGAAGATTTGACAGGAGAAAGAAAGAAAGAAACATTACGAATACAATATATTTCACCATACCTATGGTATGGCTGAAATATAAATAGCAGATACACATGATCAAGCAACTAAATATGGTTTGGAAACGGTCAGATGTTTCAGGTAGAATTCAGGTAAAACCTTTCTTCAGTGAGCTGGATGCAACCTGAAACGTCTTGCTATTTCCAAAATATGTCTAGTTTCTTGAGTTGCTGCTATTTGACAAAACTGGATTTGACATGTGTGACCCCTGCTTTTATAGCTGGGATATGGTGCAAGATGTTAAAGTATGGATGAGGATGAGAATGGGACTAGGTAAAGGGAAACGTAAAAGTATGACTAAAATCAAAGACAACAAAATACACAAAACGTAGCAGAAACCCATTATACTACAATCATGAATGACTTTAATTCCCAAGTAAAAGAAAGCAAGCCTTTAGTACTGCGAAGGAAACATAATCTGTCTATCTACAATCAGTTACTGATAACACAGTCTGAGTGAGCTGGGTAATCAGGTTTGCATTACCTTTGACCTTTCACCTTCATACAACCCCGGATGTGACGAGTGCTGTGTTCTGTTCCTTTGTTCCAGCACGAAAAACGCGATTTTTACGATATTTCCAGACAACACGGACGGGGTAAGAGTGTCAATCGCCTTATGAAGTCTTCGTCTTTGCTTAAAGAGTCGTGAATGAAACCCCTTTATGTATTTTGAATATATAATTTGCGATCGACTGCGGATGGGTGGGGAGGGGGGCAGTGCTCTTTGCACAGACATAGACGTTCTTTCACAGAAGGGAAACATGTTGTTTTTGCTCACTTTCTTCTTCTACAATCAAATAGCAAACATGCATCCAAACAAGTAGACCTTGGAATAACTTGACATTCAGTGAGTGGTAGGTCGTCGCATAAGATACTGCATTTTGGTCATGTGCGGCGACAAGAATTCTGGGTGATATATCAGGCCCACAAAAAGTTACCCTGGGAGCCAGCCGGGATCGGGCAGCTAGGACAGTTTATCTACCCTTCTCCCGTCTGGTGCCTTCTCTCTTGCTGTCAGGTCCCTCGTTCTCTATAGAGAGCAAGGGCCACTATTGGCCTGGCACTAATTACCTCTAATCCCAGCATACTGGGCCTGATAGGGTATCACAATCCACATGTGGAAATTTCAAACCACAACTGCTGGGGAAATGACTATATTTACTTTACAATTGTACAAATCATCATCAGTGTAAAAATTTAAAACACCCAAAGTGTGGGAAATATTTTTGTGTAGGCTTGGCCCTTCAAAACGGAGGTGGGATTGTTTCATGTTGACTTAAGTTGAAATCAACTGTAGCCAATAAGGTTTTGCACTGGGCAGGGTGGGGGATCTTCACATCTCGTACTATGAACACATCACAAACGAGTATGTGCGGGATCAGGTACGCCGCCTCGCTGGCCCTCAAGAACCACTCCTAGCAACAGTTAAAAGACTCAAACTGCAGTGGTTCGGGCACGTTACCAGACAGAACAACCTGGCCAAGATAATCCTGCAGGGAACAGTAGAGGGAGGGCGTCGTCGCGGACGTTAACGTAAAGCTTTGCAGGACAACATCACTGACTGGACGGACCTCAGCCTCCAGGAGAGGTTAACCCTGGCTAGGGAGAGACGAACCTGGAGGCAACTCTCTGTCTTCATGTCTACCTTGTCCCCCCAACGACCTGGAGGTAGGTAGGTAGGTAGGGTGGGGGATGACATGCTGGGCGTGGGGTCATTAATCACAGCACTGACCAGCCCCTCTTGGAAGCTCTGCATGGGAGGAGACACCAGACGGAAAGGGTAGCGATAACTCCTTCAGGCTTAAACTCCCCTGGAGCACTAATGTGAGATCTGCGGGCTGACTGCCTTGGCTCCCCGAACAAAACTTGCTAGCTACCCGGTCCTGTCTGGCTCCCAGGGTAACAAAAAGTAAACATTCCTTGTCTTGACCATTTTACCATTTGCATAACAACGTCCAGACAGGTTTTATTTACTTTTTGTGGGCCTTACCCTTTTGAGTTTGACATATTAACTAGAATTCCTGTCGCCGCACATGCGTCTGACTTCTGTGAAAAGGCTTATATACTAATAGATACAATTTTCCTTCTATCATTTGTTCTTCTTTCCTTCAACAGAAAAGCGATGGCCAATCCCAGTTGTGAAGGTTCTACTGAAGGTTGGTGCCCTGGCTACTCTGGGAACGAGACTGAAGGTTTGTGCCCTGGCTACTCTGGGAACGAGACTGAAGGTTTGTGTCCTGACCACCCTGGGAACGAGACTGATGAAGGTTTGTGCACTGGCCACCCTGGGAACGAGACGGATGAAGGTTTGTGCACTGGCCACCCTGGCTACTCGGGGAACGAGACTGAAGGTTTGCGTACTGGCTACTCGGGGAACGAGACTGAAGGTTTGCGTACTGGCTACTCGGGGAACGAGACTGAAGGTTTGCATACTGACCACCCTGGGAACGAGACTGATGAAAGTTTGTGTCCTGACCACCCTGGGAACGAGATTGATGAAGGTCTGTGCACTGGTCACCCTGGGAACGAGACTGAAGGAGAAAAGCCCTACAAGTGTAACCAGTGTGACTATGCGGCAGCATGGAAATCCCATTTGGACAAGCATCTGACCAAACACACCGGTGAGAAACCCTACATGTGTGGGGAGTGTGGGTACCGGGCAGCTCAGAAGATTAACTTAACCGTACATATGAGAATGCACACAGGTGAAAAACCCTATAAGTGTGACCAGTGTGACTATTCTGCAGCACATAAATCCAGTTTATACAAACACCGCCTAGCAAAACACACCGGTGAGAAACCCTACATGTGTGACGAGTGTGGGTACAGGACAGCTGACAGGTCTACCTTATCCCGGCATATGAGAACTCATACCGGAGAAAAATCCTACAAGTGTGACAAGTGTGATTATTCTGCTGCAGAAAAATTTGCTTTGGTCTGACATCTAACAAAACACACCAATGAGAAACCTTATATGTGTGGGGAGTGTGGGTACAGGACAGCTTGGAAATCTACCTTATTAAGACATATGAGAACACATACTGGAGAAAAACCCTACAAGTGTGCCCAGTGTGACTATTCTGCAGCAGAGAAATCCACTTTGGATGACCACATGACAAAACACACTGGTCAAAATCCCTACATGTGTGGGGAGTGTGGGTACAGGACAGCTCTAAGGGCTAACTTATCCCGACATATGAAGACCCATACGGGGGGAAAGCTCTACAAGTGTGACCAATGTAACTATTCTGCAGCACGAAAATCTGCCTTATCCTTTCATGTGAAGCGCCATACAGGAGAGAAACTCTACAATTGTGACCATTGTGACTATTCTACTACACAAAAATTCAGTTTCGACAGTCATCTGGCAAGACACACTGGAGAGAAACCCTACAAGTGCAACCAGTGTGACTATTCTGCTGCACATAAGTACAGTTTGGACCTACATCTGGCAAGACACACCGGTGAGAAGCCCTACAAGTGTGGGGAGTGTGGATACAGGACTGCTTGCAAGTCTAACTTATCCAGGCATATGAAAACTCATACTGGCGAAAAAAACCTTCAAATGTGACCAGTGTGACTATTCTGCAACAAGGAAAACCACTTTACACCAACATGTAAAGAAACACACCGGAGAGAAACCTTACATGTGTGGGGAGTGTGGGTACAGGACAAATCAGAAATCTTCCTTATCTACTAGTAACCACATGAGAACTCATACAGGAGAGAAACCCTATAAGTGTGACCAGTGTGACTATTCTGCAGCACTGAAATCATCTTTGGACCAACATCTAACAAAACACACTGGTGAGAAACTCTACATGTGTGGGGAGTGTGGGTACAGGACAACTCTGAAATTTATCTTGTCAAAACACATGAGAACTCATACAGGAGAAAAACCCTATAAATGTGACCAGTGTGACTATTCTGCAGCACAGAAATCCTCTTTGGACTATCATCATACAAAACACACTAGTAACAAACCCTACATGTGTAGGGAGTGTGGTTACAGGACAATGCACAAGTCAGACCTATTGAAACATACAAGAACTCACACAGGAGAAAAACCCTTCAAGTGCAACCAGTGTGACTATTCTGCTGCACAGAAATCCGCTTTGGACAGTCATCTACTAAAGCACACCGGTGAGAAACCCTACATGTGTGGGGAGTGTGGGTACAGAGCAGCTCGCAAGTTTCATTTATCCAGACACATGAGAACTCATACTGGTGAAAAACAAGTGTGACCAGTGTGACTATTCTGCTGCACATAAGTCCAATTTGGCAATTCATTTGGCAAAGCGCACAGGAGAAAAACCCTATAAATGTGACCAGTGTGACTATTCTGCTGCAAAGAAATCCTCTTTGGACTATCATCTTACAAAACACACTGGTGTCAAACCTTACATGTGTGGGGAGTGTGGTTACAGGACAGCAGACAGGAGCCACATTTCAAGACACATGAGAACTCATACTGGTGAAAAACCCTACAAGTGTGACCAATGTGACTATTCTGCAGCACAAAAATCTGATTTGGACCAACATCTAACAAAACACACCGGTGAGAAACCCTACAAGTGTGGGGAGTGTGGATACAGGTCAAATGACAGGTCTCACTTATCCCGACATAAGAGAACTCATACAGAAGAGAACCCTTCAAGTGTGGAGAGTGTGGATACAGGGCAGCTCGGAAATCCAACTTATAAAAAAAACTTATCGAGACATATGAAAACTCATTCAGGTGAAAAGAGAAACCCTATGTGTGTGGCCAGTGACAGGGCAGCTGGAAAGAATGAGCTGTCTGAACAGATCAAAACTCACACCGCATAAAAACCCTACATGTGTGAACAGTGCGACTATTCTGCGGCACGGAAATCAATGACCACGTGAGAAAGCCAACTGGAAGAAAATCCCACATGTACAAGGAGTATGAAGCATACTAAACTGACTTGGTTTTTAGTAATAGAATTGATACATGATAGCTTAGATGATGAATAAGAAGTGCTTGTTCCTACATGCGTTTAGGACATAGTTAAAGTTCGTGTTTGCTTGGACTAAAATCTTCTGTTGTTCTTTTAAAGAATTGTGACCCCTTATCTGATCAAGGATAGATGTGTGTCATTGCACGCTGTACTTAAATCCCATTTTCAATGACCAGGTGCCAGGTGGGAAAGCCCACTGGAAAGAAATCCAACATGTATGATGAGTGTGAAGCGTTTAAAACTAACTTGGTTTGACTTATGTATTTGGTATATGATAGCTTAGATGATAACATTTGTCTCATTGGACACTTTCCTTAAATCCTTATTAACATGAATGTAGAATGTAACAAATTATCATTTTTGACGTTTGCGTCTTTGCGCACTATTTGATATCCAGTATTAGCACTAACTCACGTTATATATGTCTATTCATGTTTGGACAAATATGTATCCACTATTAAATGGTCTACTGTTACATGAATTATTGTATTCTATGATGTAATGTTACAGTAGTAAACAATAAGTATATGCAGCTGTATGTGGGGAGTTTTCTGTGATTTTTAACAGTACTCGGCTTTATGATTGAAACGTGTAACAATTTTGTTCATAATCGCTCAGTAATCTGGGAGGACCTTCGTTACCGGTTTCCTTTTGTTAGTATCAACAATGTGAAAACATACCTTTTAACCATTAATTTCTCTGAGTACGAATTGTGGGGTACACTAACATTCATGTTCATTTATCAGTTTTGAGTAATAAATGTTTTTGTTATACATTTGATATGAACGAGTACCTTTCATTGATTCTACATTATCGTTGTACTGCACAAAAATAAGGAAGGGATTTGCTTTTTGAATTCACATACAATTGTTCCTTGAAATGACATTTGCATATATTGAATACCTTGTTGTAATTAGCCCTTTGGGTAAGAACTTGCCAATAAACTTTCCATTATATTGAATATGTGAAATGATGTAACAGAAATGGTAAAATCAGTGTATTGCAATCGCGTTTAACACTAATTCCCAACCTTAAAAATAAGGCTTTGATGATGCGAAGTAAGTACAGTAGAAGCCAGTAAATTGCACATCGGATTAACGCACACCTCTGTTAACTGCACGGAAACCCATAATCCCAAACCGGTGCGGTCCAGCTAGTTAGCTTCGCATTATTGCACCAGCCGGATAATTGCACCAAATCCACTGGCAAATAGGCCGTGCAATTAAGCGGCTCCTGCTGTATGTATTAGCGTTGAGGTCGCAATTTTACTACACATTTACTCCTAGCGCAACTTCGTCCATCTGCCATCTGTTACTGAGGTCACGAGCCGGGTAATCAGGTTTTCACAACCTCTGGCCTTTCACCTTCGCACAACCACGGACGTGAAGACTGCACTGCGGTGTTTCCTTTGTACCAGTACGAAAGAAAGACGCGTTTTTTGTGGTACTTCTAGACAACACCGACGAGGTAAGAGTGTCAACCGCCTTATGAAATCTTTGTCTTTGTATAAGGAGTCCTAAGTGAAAACCTTTTATCTATCTTGAAGATATAATTTGCGATCGTCTGCGGATGGGTGGGGAGGGGGGCAATGCTCTGTGCACAGACATAGGACGTTCTATCACAGAAGGGAAACATGTTCACAGGGACACAGCCTATGTTAAAGAAATATAGCCGCAAATGAGGCGTTTGGCGATTTTACGACATTAGGGGAAAATGGCGTCCCAATTGGCCCATTCAAACCTCCCGCCAAACTGGGGCTCCAATTAAAAGCCCTTTCCTTCTCAGACATGCGCATTTGGTTGTTTTCCACTGAAAATTGATCAAGGAAGGCGCCATTTTTGGAAGGAAGAAATTTGCCGCTAGGAAAGTCAATTTTTTGAGTTTTTACGGGATTTTTGGGGACATGAGCATGTTCAGAAATCCTATAACTTTGACAAATTGTAGATAAAGTTCACCAACACGTTCGCACTGGAGATAAAAACCAAATTGTGGATAAATTTGTTGTCAACAACATGGTGAAAACGGCATGACCGAACGTGCTGGTGTTTATTTTAGGCAAGTTGAAGAGTGAGGACATACCGTCGGCATTCTCCCTTGATGTAGGCCACACTTAGTTGGGAAAATGTATACTTTGAGATGTAATTCGCATATATTTGCCAAAGTATTGACTTTTTGGGGTAGAGTAGTTAATTTCCAACCATTTAGAGCCAGATTACGGAAGCCGCGAGCCCTAATGACAACCATGACAAGCCGCGCGCGGCCCGGTAAATTGAGTCCAGCTGGCCCACGCCGTGCCGTGGCGGGAACGCTTTATCCGCCCGCGCGGGGCTCGTCAATAGGACTATAAGCCCCGCGACACCTTTTCTGTCCGGGATAACATATAGAATGCATAATTTCTTTGTTGGAAGAGAGGCCAGATGCTTTTCCACCAAGAAATTTGTCCGATTTTAGCAGGTAGGATAACAAATCCACCGCCGGGAGCAAATGCATCAATGACCCCATTGTTAATGTTTCCCTGTGATGTTGTTCTTTCTCAGCTTCTTCTTCTCCAATCAAATAGAAAATCTTCACAACTAGACCTTGGAATAACTTGAAATTCAGTGAGTGGTAGGTCGTTGCATAAGGTCGCAGCCCACAGTATTTATCTGAAATCTGGAATCGCCTGTAAACACCGTAACGCGACAGCGGGGGATGAGCTTTACTATATGGAAGTATACGGAGTCAACTTTCAGGGCAAATATACAAAAGTAACGGTCTCCTCTGTCAGCACTGGAACATCAGTGCTGAAGTGGTCGTCAGCACTGGAAATCCAGTGCGAAACCCGTTACTTTTGTATACTTGCACTTTCAGGTGGTATGTGTAAGGTTTTGATGTTTCTCCATTTGGTGTATAAATGCGCGTGACCTTTACAGCTGCCTGTCCCTGTGAGTCGGCTGCAGTTCTGCATGACCCCGCATGACCCCATTTTAAAGAGGGCTTTAAAAAAATTCAAAACGACAACTTGAACCTTTTCTGTTTTTCAATTATTTTGGTAGGTAATACCCTCGACTTCGACATATTAGTTTGCCGTGCTTGAAAACTGCACCCTGCTATCATTTTATCAGCGTCGATGTCAGTCACCTTGTGGTCCTTAACTATAGAAATCCCGTAGGCCGAAAACTGTGTTCTGCTACCATAAGACACCTGCATTTTGGTCAAGTGGGACGACAGGAATTCTAGGTGATATATCAAAGTGTAAGGCCCACAAAACAACATTCCCTGTCCTGACCATTTTTTTCAATTTGTATAGCAACGTCCAGACGGATTCTGTTTACTTTATTTTGGCTTTACCCTTTGGGTTTGACATATTAACTAGAATTCTGTGAAAAGGTTTATGTACTAATTAGATACAATCTTCCTTCAATAGAAAAGAAATGGCCAGTCCCAGCTGTGGAGGTTCTACTGAAGGTTTGCGCACTGGCCACCCTGGGAACGAGACAGAAGAAGAAAAGGCATACAAATGTGACCAGTGTGACTATGCGACAGCACGGAAATCCAATTTGGCCCGACATCGAACAAAACACACCGGTGATAAACCCTACAAGTGCGACCAGTGTGATTATTCTGCTGCACAAAAATGTGCTTTGGTCATACATGTAACAAAACACACCGGTGAGAAACCCTACATGTGTGGGGAGTGTGGGTACCGGACAAACCTGAAATCTACCTTATCAAAACACATGAGAACTCATACAGGTGAGAAACCCTACAAGTGTGACCAATGTGATTACTCTGCTGCACAGAAAGCTAATTTGGACCTACATCTAACGAAACACACCGGTGAAAAGCCCTACATGTGTGGGGAGTGTGGGTACAGGGCAGCTTGCAAGTCCAACTTATCCAGACACATGAAAACTCATACCGGGGAAAAACCCTTCAAGTGTGACCAGTGTAACTATTCTGCTGCACAGAAATCCTCTTTGGACAAACATCTACTGAAGCACACCGGTGAGAAACCCTACATGTGTGGGGAGTGTGGGCTCAGAACAGCTCAGAAATTTACTTTATTAAACCATATGAGAACTCATACTGGTGAGAAACCCTACAAATGTGACCAGTGCGACTATTCTGCAGCACGTAAATCCACTTTGGAGGACCACATAACAAAACACACTGGTGAGAAACCCTACATGTGTGGGGAGTGTGGGTACAGGACAGCGAAGAAGTCTCACCTATCAAAACACATGAGAACTCACACAGGGGAAAAACCCTACAAGTGTGACCAGTGTGACTATTCTGCTACATGTAAGTCCAACTTGGACAGACATCTAGCCAAACACACCGATGAGAAACCCTACATGTGTGGAGAGTGTGGGTACAGGGCAGCTCACAAGTCAGACCTATCCATGCACATGCGAACTCATACAGGAGAAAAACCCTACAAGTGTCACCAGTGTGACTATGTGGCAGCACGGAAATCATACTTGGACCAACATGTATTGAGACACACTGGAGAGAAATCCTTCAAGTTCAAGTGTGACCAGTGTGACTATTCTGCAACAAGGAAATATTCCTTAGAGGACCACCTTAGAGAACATGCCCAGGAGAAACCCTACATGTGTGATAAATGCGGGTACAGGGCAGCTACAAAGGATGAACTGTCCGTACATATCAAAACTCACGCCACATAAAACCCTTCAAGTGTGACCAGTGCGGCTATTCTGCCTCACAGAAAGCCCATTGGACATCCATGTAACAAAACACACTTGCGAGAAGCCCTACATGTGTGGGAAGGGTAAGTATGGGGCAAAAAACAAATCAGAGCAATATGACTGTTTCGCAGCACAGAAATCCCGTTGGTATTTCCATTTAGAAAAACATGTTAGTAACATCTGACATTTGTTACTGATTTTTTTCTGATGTATGTGATAGGATCAGATTGTCCTGAAAAGTTTATCCTTCTGCAACGCCTGAAAGATGAAAATTGTAGTCTTCCAACATGCTTCCCAGCCCCGGAGCATGTTTTCATAGTTAAGCTGTAGGTTCGTGTTTGCCTTGGAGCAAAATCTTACTATGTTGTTCTTTAACAGTTGTGACCTCTTATCTGATTAAGAATAGACGTACTAGAAGATCTTGCAAAAACATAATTTTGTCAGTACAAGCTTTTCTTAAGGCCTTACAGACATGAATCTAGAATCAGAGCTCGTAATTCCACCTGCATTTACAGGTTAGTGCAGGTAACATTGGAGCTGTGCAGGTATTTCTGGTGTCTACCTGCACCTAACCTGCACTGGTCCATGTACTGGGTATATACAGGTTAGTGCAGGTAAAATTGAACCTGTGCAGGTATTTCTGGTGTCTACCTGCACCTAACCTGCACTGGTCCATGTACTGGGCACATACAGGTTAGTGCAGGTAAAATTGAACCTGTGCAGGTATTTCTGGTGTCTACCTGTACCTAACCTGCACTGGTCCATGTACTGGGCACATACAGGTTAGTGCAGGTAAAATTGAACCTGTGCAGGTATTTCTGGTGTCTACCTGTACCTAACCTGCACTGGTCCATGTACTGGGCACATACAGGTTAGTGCAGGTAAAATTGAACCTGTGCAGGTATTTCTGGTGTCTACCTGTACCTAACCTGCACTGGTCCATGTACTGGGTACATACAGGTTAGTGCAGGTAAAATTGGAGCTGTGCAGTATTTCTGGTGTCTACCTGCACCTAACCTGCACTGGTCCATGTACTGGGTATATACAGGTTAGTGCAGGTAAAATTGAACCTGTGCAGGTATTTCTGGTGTCTACCTGCACCTAACCTGCACTGGTCCATGTACTGGGCACATACAGGTTAGTGCAGGTAAAATTGAACCTGTGCAGGTATTTCTGGTGTCTACCTGTACCTAACCTGCACTGGTCCATGTACTGGGCACATACAGGTTAGTGCAGGTAAAATTGAACCTGTGCAGGTATTTCTGGTGTCTACCTGTACCTAACCTGCACTGGTCCATGTACTGGGTACATACAGGTTAGTGCAGGTAAAATTGGAGCTGTGCTGGTATTTCTGGTGTCTACCTGCACCTAACCTGCACTGGTCCATGTACTGGGTATAAAAAGGTTAGTGCAGGTAAAACTAGAGCTGTGCAGGTATTTCTGGTGTCTACCTGCACCTAACCTGCACTGGTCCATGTACTGGGCATATACAGGTTAGTGCAGGTAAAACTGGAGCTGTGCAGGTATTTCTGGTGTCTACCTGCACCTAACCTGCACTGGTCCATGTACTGGGTATAAAAAGGTTAGTGCAGGTAAAACTAGAGCTGTGCAGGTATTTCTGGTGTCTACCTGCACCTAACCTGCACTGGTCCATGTAATGGGTATATACAGGTTAGTGCAGGTAAAACTAGAGCTGTGCAGGTATTTCTGGTGTCTACCTGCACCTAACCTGCCCTGTTCCATGTACTGGGTATATACAGGTTAGTGCAGGTAAAACTAGAGCTGTGCAGGTATTTCTGGTGTCTACCTGCACCTAACCTGCACTGGTCCATGTAATGGGTATATACAGGTTAGTGCAGGTAAAACTAGAGCTGTGCAGGTATTTCTGGTGTCTACCTGCACCTAACCTGCCCTGGTCCATGTACTGGGTATATACAGGTTAGTGCAGGTAAAACTAGAGCTGTGCAGGTATTTCTGATGTCTACCTGCACTGGTCCATGTAATGGGTATATACAGGTTAGTGCAGGTAACATTGGAGCTGTGCAGTATTTCTGGTGTCTACCTGCACCTAACCTGCCCTGGCCCATGTACTGGGTATATACAGGTTAGTGCAGGTAACATTGGAGCTGTGCAGGTATTTCTGGTGTCTACCTGCACTTAACCTGCACTGGTCCATGTACTGGGTATATGCAGGTTAGTGCAGGTAACATTGGAGCTGTGCAGGTATTTCTGGTGTCTACCTACACCTAACCTGCACTGGTCCATGTACTGGGTACATACAGGTTAGTGCAGGTAAAATTGGAGCTGTGCAGGTATTTCTGGTGTCTACCTGCACCTAACCTGCACTGGTCCATGTACTGGGTATATACAGGTTAGTGCAGGTAAAATTGGAGCTGTGCAGGTATTTCTGGTGTCTACCTGCACCTAACCTGCACTGGTCCATGTAGTGGGTATATGCAGGTTAGTGCAGGTAAAATTGGAGCTGTGCAGGTATTTCTGGTGTCTACCTGCACTTAACCTGCACTGGTCCATGTAGTGGGTATATACAGGTTAGTGCAGGTAACATTGGAGCTGTGCAGGTATTTCTGGTGTCTACCTGCACCTAACCTGCACTGGTCCATACACTAACATTCATGTTAAGTTTTGAGGAATGAATTTTTCATTATAGATTTGATATAAACGAGTACCTGTCATTGATTCTACATTATTGTTATACCGCAAAAAAATAAGGAAGGGATTTGCTTTTTGAATTCACATACAATTGTTCCTTGTAGTGACAATTACATATATTGAATACCTTGTTGCAATTAGCCGTCGGGTAAGAACTTTATAAGAACAAATAAACTAACATTGAATACGAAAAATAAAAAGGACTTTGATAGTGAAAAGTAAGTATATAATAGCGTTGAGATCGCAATTTTACTACACATTTATTCCGAACGCATCTCCGTCAATCTGCGATCTGTTACTGAGGTCACGAGCTGGGGGTAATCAGGTTTTCATAACCTCTGACCTTTCACCTTCGCACAACCCCGGATGTGACTTGCAGTCTTTCCCTTTGTTCCAGTACGAAAGACGCGATTTTTACGGTACTTCTAGACAAAACGGACAAGGTAAGAGTGTCAACCGCCTTATGGAGTCTTTGTCTTTGCTTAATGAGTCGTGAATGAAATCCATTTATCTATCTTGAAGATATAATTTGCCATCGTCTGCGGATGGGTGGGGAGGGGGGCATGCACTGCTCTGCACAGACATAGAACGTTTTATCACAGAAGGGAAACATGATGTTGGCCATGTTTCTTTATTCAGGTTGTAACAAAACAATACACTGTGGGCATGTTGTTCTTGCTCAGTTTCTTCTTCTCCAATCAAATAGAAAACATTCATCTTAACAACTAGACCTTGGAATAAGTCCTTTCACAAAGGTCAGAGCGCATGTGCGGCGACAGGAATTCTAGGTAATAATATGTGAAAGGGTAAGGCCCCGAAATTGTCAACAGTCCTTGTCTCGACCATTGTTTCGATTTGCATACTGAGTAAGAATGTCATGACGGGTTTTGTTTTCAATTTCGGCCAGGGCCTTACCCTTTGACATATTACCTAGAATTCCTGTCGCAGCACATGCGTTCTAACCTCTGTGAAAGGGCTTATAACTTGAAATTCAGCAAGTTGTATGTCGAAGCATAAGACACTGCACCTTGGTCATTCGGGGCAATATTATATAGATACTTTTACTTATAGATATTTTCCTTCTATCGTTGTTCCTATACAGAAAAGGAATGGCCAATCCCAGCTGTAGAGGTTCTACTGAAGGTTTGTGCCCTGGTTATCCTGGGAACGAGACTGGAGGTTTGCGTCCTGGTCACCCTGGGAACGAGACTGCAGGCTTGGGCACTGGCCATCCTGGGAACGAGACTGGAGGTTTGTACCCTGGACACCCTGGGAACGAGACTGGAGGTTTGCGTCCTGGCCACCCTGGGAACGAGACTGGAGGCTTGGGCACTGGCCACCCTGGGAACGAGACTGATGAGCGAAAGCCCTACAAGTGTGACCAGTGTGACTTTTCTGCACCACAGAAATCCCATTTGGACCAACATCTAACAAAACACACCGATGAGAAACCCTACATGTGTGGGGAGTGTGGGTACAGGACAGCTTACAAGTCTCACCTATCTGTACACATGAGAACCCATACAGGTGAGAAACCCTACAAGTGTGACCAGTGTGATTATGCAGCAGCACGGAAATCCCATTTGGTTCGACATCTAACAAAACACACCGGTGATAAGCCCTACATGTGTGGAGAGTGTGGTTACAGGGCAGCTCAGAAATCTACCTTATCTGACCATATGCGAACTCATACTGGTGAAAAACCCTACAAGTGTGACCAGTGTGACTATTCTGCTGCACAGAAATCCCATTTGGACCTTCATCTAGCAAAACACACAGGACAGAAACCCTACAAGTGTCACGAGTGTGACTATTCTTCAGCACAAAAATCCCATTTGGACCGACATGTATTGAAACACACCGGAGAGAAGCCCTACATGTGTGGGGAGTGTGGTTACAGGACAACACAGAAGTCAGATCTATTGAAACATATGCGAACTCATACAGGGGAAAAACCCTACAAGTGTGACCAGTGTGACTATTCTGCAGCACAACAATCCACTTTGGACAGGCATCTAGCAAAGCACACCGGTGACAAACCCTACATGTGCGGGGAGTGTGGGTACAGGACCCGTCATAGGCAAAGCCTGGTTAGACACCTGAGAAGCCACACAAGAGAGAAGCCCTACAAGTGTGGTCAATGCAACTATTCCACAATACTGAAATCCACTTTGGATCAACATATGATGAAACACACCGGTGAGAGACCCTACATATGTGGGGAGTGTGGGTACAGGACAGCTCGCAAGTCTGACTTATCCCGACATATGAGGGGCCATACGGGGGAAAAACCCTACAAGTGCGACCAGTGTGACTATTCTGCTGCACAGAAATGTGCTTTGGTTCAACATCTAGCAAAACACACCGGTGAGAAACCCTACATGTGTGGGGAGTGTGGGTATAGGGCAGCTCGGAAATTTACCTTATCTGAACATATGAAAACTCATACAGGGGAAAAACCCTACAAGTGTGACCAGTGTGACTATTCTGCAAGACACAAGTCCAGTTTTGACATTCATCTAGCAAAACACACTGGGGAGAAACCCTATATGTGCTAATCTCTAAGCATATCCTACGATGTCAAAACTTGCCAAGGAGTGTAGTCAGCCAAGAGATGTACTACCCCATTCGCCAAACACACTCCTAGGCCGGCTTCACTCTGGCAGCTTTTGGTACTATCTTATGCTACTGTAGGATCTGCTTGGAGATTAATATGTGCAGGGAGTGTGGGTACAGGAATACTCCACATATAGTTAAAATTTAACTTGATCTTTGTCTTAAACCTAAGTCTTCTGAAGTTCTTGCAAAGAGTTGTGACAACTTAGGTAACCAACGATAGTACAAGAAGAGTTCAATACAAGTTAGACTTGTGAAAAGATCATGCAAAAACATATTTGTAACAGTAGCAAGCTTTATTTAAAGGAGCCCCAAACTCCACAAGAGGCTGTTATTTTCTGATAGATTAATTCTAGGAAGTAAAGGTGAATGCAACTTCATATTATACCTGTAAGGTCCTACTAGTCTGGCGTACATCCAAAAACATTTAGTGTTGTGTAAACTCCCCGAGTACTCTTTTAATTAAGTAAATCATGTAATCTCAGGCTATGGCTGAATGTGTCTGACATGGCCTGACAAAAGTTCAGATACAAAACCAATTTGAGGGGCCTTGTTATGTGTTGTTTAATATCTTGTGAAAAATTTGTCGTTTTGGTGTGCACATCGCCCCTAATTTTATGCCGAAAATATTCATGATGAAGGAAGTGCATGGGTACAGTGGGCTTTACAAACACACCTCGTGTAATTCACCAAAGTGGAACTCTGATAAACGGTTGTTGATTATGAATTCACTGATACATAATCTATTGGAGAATAGCACTCCCTTCTAGAGTTACGTACCCCTTCAACAACTCATCGTCACAGGAACAGGTACAGGAACAGTAATTTTTTTTATTCACATATATTTTGAGAGTATGAGGCAGAAAGCAACAAATTGCTTATATTAAGCCTTCTAGTCAAGAAACATACGCATAAAATAAGAACAGTAAACCACATTACATACATAAGTACAAAATGGATAACAGAAAAGTAAATTTAAACGAGACAAGTTGGTGCTGAATCAATTAGGAGAACCTGCCTGTACAATGGATATAGGTAATGACAAGATCAAAGATGTTACAGTTCTGTTGATGTGAGAGAGATGTTGATCCTGATAACAGTAAAGTGCATAAAGAGGTGTCGTTGAGGTGCTTTAGGTCTGCTATAATATTGGAGACAGCCGATAACAAAGAACTTCTTTGGCTGGTATAGAGTGTGCAGTGTAGTAGATAATGTTCAGTTGTTTCACAATGATAGCCGCATTTACATGTAGGATAATCAATACAATGGTAGTTTAACTGACTGAAATTTAGACAGGAACAGTAATGTGCTAGTAGGTACCTATACCTGTACCTGAACAAGTTTGATCAATAGGTAAATGTACCCAACTGTCTTTTTAGTGGTCATCTTTGTATGAAAATTTAGATATTTGTGTCTGAAATTTTCTTAATCTTCAACTGGCAGGTTTTCAAAATTTTCATCTGTCTGAAAAGTGACGTTCACTAGTCTTTTAGTTTGTTTAGGTACAGGAACAGGTACAGGTACAGGTAACCCCTTACTAATAGTCGTAACCCCTTACCTGACCTCACGTATTTGCAAAAGTTTTGTGTAAAGTTGCGTAAGAATAAAGAAACATATTTTTTACCATTGTCATTAAAAAAAAGTTTTCTAGCAATTAATATCTCTGAGCACGAATAGCAATATACATTAATAATGAAATTCTTATTTTTGTGGTTCAGTTTCAGAAATAAATGTTGTCAGTAATAATTAATTCTACGTTATTTTATACGAAAAGAATAAGGGAGGAATGTGCAAACTAAATCTACGAGGGTGAGTCAGAAAGTAATGCAAGTGGTTTCATAACAGAGTCGTTCTTTGACCGAATGAGTTGAAATTTGGCACAAAGGTTAATACATATCTCCTCTTGAGATTGAAATATCTAAATTTGTTGCTCATTATTTTATGAGTGACTGGGCTGCTTTCAAAGTGACCACACCCTTGGTATCCCGTCAGAAGAAAAGTGAGGTCCAATTAACGTACAATTAAGAATTTCCCTAAACCAGTTTTTGCTATTGTAGGAGACTAAGCCTGCACATGTAATAAGCTGCATTTCTCTACAAGCCACATGCTTAATTTCAACTTTTAAATCCAGGCAGTTTTTCTTTTTTCGTTGCTGGTGTAGAGTGAGGTAGACGTGGTCTTCAGGGTCATGAGATCTGCGGTGTTATGATTAAAACTTTCTGTAGCCTTTTTTCCCATTAACAAAGAGAAATGAAAATTAGTACACTTTTTGGGCTTTAAACAGTTAATAACTGTGCAAAGTTTCGTTTCTTTGGGTTAATGGAAAGGTAGTCTTTTTACCAACAACTCACGAATTCGTGTATAAATCCAACAGATCTTTAACACAACTTACTGCATCCTAGCAGCTGTAAATAAAGAAACATTGCAAGTTTAGAAATAAAAATTGGCACGCAACCTATAGAGACACTTGGTATTATACATGTATAATTTTAACCTCCTACAGTGATTTTCAGTGGGTCAGATTTAGAGAAATTGACAGTCTGACAAGCTACCAAGGGTGTGTTCATGTTGAAATCAACTCAGTTACTCATAAAATGATGAAGATCAAATTTAAAACATTTCATCTCAAGAGGACATATACCTCTACTTTTGTGCCAAATTTCAACTCAATTGATTAAAAAGCGAGTCTGTTACGAAACCACTTGCATTACTTTCTGACTCACCCTCGTACGTACAATTGTTGGTTGAGGTGATATTGACATTTATTTATTACATACATAATAATTTACTTATTACATACGATATGATGATGATTACATACATGAACCGGAATGATACAATTGTTGTTTGTTTGTTTATTTATTCGCACACAAGTATTACATTAAAACACAAAACGAAAACAATGGATAAAACAGGTGCAGGAGGAGGGAAAAAGCTTGTGAAGCTTATACTTAGCCCTCCTCCTTTAAACTAAACAAAATTGATTATGATACATAATAATAAAGTAAAGTAATACATAGAATAATAATAATACATTAAGGATAAACAAGTAATTAATGGTATGAATTAACGATGAATGATAAAGTAACGTAATATGTAGAAAAATGATAATGATGCAATAAGGATAACCATGTAATTAATGGTTTGACTTAACAATTAATAATAAATCAGCATAATACTTAGAAATTGATAATAGTGCAATAAGGATAATCAAATAATGGAATGAATTAATATAATATGATTAAATTAAATTCTGTCAAACATTATGTTAAAATCATTAACAAAGCGCATGACAAATTCCCAACCTAAAAAAAAAGAAGCGATGGTAAAATCTGATAGCGATTTTACCGTGCATTTATTGCTAGCGCATCTCCGTCAATCTGCAAGCAGCTGGCGGATTCACAACTGTGAGTGAGCTGGGTAATCAGGCGTGTATGCTCTTTGACCTTTTACCTTCTTATGACCCCGGATAGAATGAGGTGTGGTGTATCTTTGTTCCAGCGCGAAAAAAAAAGATTTTTACGGTACTTCTCGACAACACGGACGAGGTAAGAGTGTTAACCGCTTTATGAAGTCTCTGTTTTAGTGTCTACGTGCATTTGTTTTAAAAAATTAGCGATTAAAAACCCAAATACTGCACAGTTGTCAGACGAAGGGTGGGGAGGGGGGCAGTGGTCTGTGCACACAGAACGTGTTTTCTTCTTCTTTAACTGTATTATATGTATAAGACAAGGGAGAACACAGACCACTATTTGTACTACTGTGTGAGACAGGGCAGAATGAGACACCATTGAAACACTAAATAAAGCTTAAACTTTAAAGTGGATGGAATCCGTCAAGTATACAGCATACCACAGGAAGAACGCACAGTCCAGATATGGGGTGGGTACCGGTACAGAAACTTCAGGTCCAGAGGATCAGGTCCAGGTCCGGACATGAACCTGGACCTGATTGCCTGTGGAAACTTGTGAATGGACGATATCCAAAAGAATGGTCCATTTCGCTACAAAAAAAAAAATCTGTACTGTGGAGTATTCGGCTCCCACTGGCGTTTTAAAATGCTACATTTTAGCTAACTGCCTCTGTACGATTGACTGTAAAACTTGATAGAAGTGACTATGGACTCTACTCTACTTCGCACTTGTTATTTTCTTTCACAGATAAGCCCCAAAACGTGTGAATTCCTGATCATATAATCTGTTCATTTTCCAATAGGTCCAACATCCGGTCCACCTAATTATTTTTAGAAATACGAAAAAACGGTTTTTTTTACCGGTTTGCCGTAGCGATACCCACCCCTAGTGGATATCGTAACACTTGCAGGGATGATGGAATATTTGCAAACAGATTTACAAGACAAATTTATATTAGACTAATGGAAGCTTCAGGAAGATTTGCAAAGAATATGCAAAGTGCCTGAGTTTCAGTACCTGAGAATCTGCTACATCGCGTGGCGCAGCGACAGCGTGTTTGGCTCAGGATTGAGAGGTCTCGAGTTCGAATCCTGCCGTATCACCAATCTTGTGCCCTTGGGAAAGGCACTTAACGCGGCTTCCTTCTCTTAACTCAGATGAAAATGAGTACCTAGCTTTGGCTAGGGCCGTCCCTCAAATAGGACGTTAAATGGAGGTCCCATGCTTGGGGAGAGCCACACCCCACACACATTAAAGAACCCACCACACCTTTTGAAAAACCATGCCCTGGTGTGCGATGGAGCAAATCGTTCTGTTTGGAGTTAGTGATTCACTACAAATTACCCGGATGGAGGCCTGGCGAACCTCTGTCTCGTATCAGTCAAACATGTCAGTAATTGCCGATTCCTCGGTAGATGGACATTATCGGACGAACAGAAAAGAAATTCAGGTAAATTCAGGAAAACAAGCTTTTTCACAGATTTCACCATGCAGATGCGAGCGACAGGAATCCTGGGTAATATGTCAAAGGTGACGGCCCATAGACATGAACAGTCTCGTTGCGACCGTTATTAAGATTTGCGTGACAATACCGAACTCGTAATGCCTGAGATAAAATGTCATTTTCCTTCTGCCATTTTTTATCCCTCAGCATAGCAGAGATGGCCAATTGTGGAAGTCTTACTGAAGATCAGTCTCCTGAACATCCTGGGAACGAGACTGAAGGTCTGAATTCTGACCATCCTGGGAACAAGACCGAAGGTTTATGCCCTGGTCACCCCGGGAACGTGATTAAAGGTCTGTATTTTGGCCACCCTGGGAATGAGACTGAAGCTTTGTGCCCTGGCCACCCTGGGAACAAGACATACAGCAGGGAGGACCAGACAGGTACTACCCGTAAGCACAACTTTCTCGAATTGGCTGCAAAACCACGTGAGTCTTAGGGGCAAGAAATTCATAGGTCTAAATATCAGATAACGCAATGCAAGTGTAGAAAAGATAGATAATCCAAAGGGTACATTGCCTTGCCTGGTTGACACCAATATGCAGACCAGCACACATGTAAATGATAGTATGAATTTTAGGTTGGTTTTGCTGACGCAGGTATCTTTAATTGTTTTAGATTACTTTTAATTGTAAACCATGCTGTCTTTTGGTCAAAGAAGGCTGCCACTATATGTTGTATTTGCAATAAATGGGCAAGTTATTGAATTCCTTCATTCCTACAGCTGACATTGGTGGCCAGCGTGGCAGAGAAGAGCAAGTTTCATGCGCGGGAACGTTTGATGTGAAGGTTGAGAAGACTGATTCCTTGTCTCCAGGTTTACAAAAAGGAGATCCTGATGAAGCTCTAGTTCAAAACAAGGCAACAGACACGGTTGGTGAGAAACCCTACATGTGTGGGGAGTGCGCGTACAGGACATCAAAGAAGTCTCACCTATCCAGACATATGAGAACTCATACCGGTGAAAAACCTTTCAAGTGTGACCAGTGTGACTATTCTGCAGCACAGAAGTCCCATTTGGAACAACATCTAAGACAACACACCGGTGAGAAGCCCTACATGTGTGGGGAGTGTGGGTACAGGGCAGCTCTGAGGACTAACTTATCCAGACATATGAGAACTCATACCGGTGAAAAACCCTTCAAGTGTGACCAGTGTGACTATTCTGCTGCATGTAAGTCCAGTTTGGACCTTCACATGGCAAAACACACTGACGACAAACCCTACAATTGTGACCATTGTAATTATGCTACTGTAAAGAAATCCTGTTTGGATGACCACATAACAAAACACACCGGTGAAATGCCCTACATGTGTGGGGAGTGTGGGTACAGGGCAGGTCGGAAATCTTACTTATCCAGACATATGAGAACTCATACCGGTGAAAAACCCTACATGTGTGGGGAGTGTGGGTACAGGGCAGCTCACAAGTCCGACCTATCCAATCATATGCGAACTCATACCGGTGAAAAACCCTACAAGTGTGACCAGTGTGACTATTCTGCAGCACGGAAATCCACTTTGAACAAACATCTACAAAACACACCGGAGTGAAACCCTACATGTGTGGGGAGTGTGGGTTCAGGGCAAGACAGAAGTCTCACCTATCCCAACACATGAGAACTCATACAGGTGAAAAACCCTACAAGTGTGATCAGTGCGACTATTCTGCAGCACAGAAATCCACTTTACAGCAACATCACGTAGCATCACACACAGGAGAGAAACCCTATATTTGTGAAGAGTGTGGGTTCCGGACAGCAGTGAAGACAGAGCTATTCAGACACGTAAGAATCCATGCAGGTGAAAAGCCCTACAAGTGTGACCAGTGTGACTATTCTGCTGCACGGAAAATAAGTTTGGACCAACATGTAACAAACCACACCGGTGAGAAACCCTACATGTGTGGGGAGTGTGGGTTCAGAACAGCTCTGAAATTTACTTTATTAAACCATATGAGAACTCATACTGGTGAGAAACCCTACAAATGTGACCAGTGCGACTATTCTGCAGCACGTAAATCCACTTTGGATGACCACATAACAAAACACACTGGTGAGAAACCCTACATGTGTGGGGAGTGTGGGTACAGGACAGCGAAGAAGTCTCACCTATCAAAACACATGAGAACTCACACAGGGGAAAAACCCTACAAGTGTGACCAGTGTGACTATTCTGCTACATGTAAGTCCAACTTGGACAGACATCTAGCCAAACACACCGGTGAGAAACCCTACATGTGTGGGGAGTGTGGGTACAGGACAGCTCACAAGTCAGACCTATCCATGCACATGCGAACTCATACAGGAGAAAAACCCTACAAGTGTCACCAGTGTGACTATGTGGCAGCACGGAAATCACACTTGGACCAACATGTATTGAGACACACTAGAGAGAAACCCTTCAAGTTCAAGTGTGACCAGTGTGACTATTCTGCAACAAGGAAATCTTCCTTAGAGGACCACCTTAGAGAACATGCCCAGGAGAAACCCTACATGTGTGATAAATGCGGGTTCAGGGCAGCTACAAAGGATGAACTGTCTGTGCATATCAAAACTCACGCCACATAAAACCCTACAAGTATGACCAGTGCGACTATTCTGCCTAACAGAGAGCCCCTTGGACATCCATGTAACAAAACACACTTGCTAGAAGCCCTACAAGTGTGGGAAGGGTGGGTATGGGGCAAAAAAC
The DNA here is from genome assembly GCA_019207045.1 of Branchiostoma floridae x Branchiostoma belcheri. Lineage (NCBI taxonomy): Eukaryota > Metazoa > Chordata > Leptocardii > Amphioxiformes > Branchiostomatidae > Branchiostoma > Branchiostoma floridae x Branchiostoma belcheri. The sequence continues at coordinate 819,053 of CM033031.1, forward strand.
AAATCAGAGCAATATGACTGTTTCGCAGCACTGAAATCCCGTTGGTATTTCCATTTAGAAAAAACATGTTAGTAACATCTGACATTTGTTACTAATTTTTTTTATTCTGATGTACATTATAGGGTCCGATTGTCCTGAAAAGTGTACCCTTCTGCAACGCCCGAAAGATGAAAATTGTAGTCTCCCAACATGCATCCCAGCCCCAGAGCATGTTTTCATAGTTAAGCTGTAGGTTCGTATTTTCCTTGGAGCAAAATCTTAATATGCTGTTCTTGCAAACAGTTGTGACCTCTTATCTGATAACGTAGTAGAAGATCTTGCAAAAATATGTTTATCAGTACAGTATTTAAGTCTTTATTAGCATGAGTCTGGAATATAACATAATGTCATTTTTCAATGTTTCTGTCTCGGTAAAGTACTTGATATCCACTCAAAAATGTGTGTTAGAGCTAATACTGGATAATATCCAGTATTAGCTCTAACACACATTTTTGACACGTTAAAGTTTGGACAAACATGTATCCACTATCAAATGGTCTGCTGTTACTAGTTCATGAATTGTCATTGTATTCTGTGATGTACTAAGTAGTAAGCAATAATTATATACAGCTGTATGTGTGGAGTTTTCTGTGAGTTTTAACAGTACTCGGCTTTATGATTGAAACGTGTAACAATTTTGTTAATAATCGCTCAGCAATCTGGTAGGACCTTCAATACCGGTTTCCTTTTGTTAGTATCAACAATGTGAAAACATACTTATGAACCATTAATTTCTCTGAGCGCGAATTGTGGGATACACTAACATTCATGTTCAGTTTTGAGGAATAAATGTTTTTACTGTAGATTTGATATAAATGTGTACCTTTGATTGATTCTACATTATTGTTATACTTTTAAAATAAAGCAGGGATTTGCGTTCTGACTTCACGTACAGTTTTTCTTTGAAGTGACAACTGCATACGCATATATTGAATACATGAAATGATGTAACAGAAAGGGTAAAATCAATGTATTGCAATTCAATAACACTAATTCCCAACCTAGAAAAACTTTGATAATGCAAATTAAGTATATAATAGCGCTGAGATTGCAATGTTACTGCACATTTATTGCTAGCGCAACTCCGTCAATCTGCAATCTGTTACTGAGGTCACGAGCTGAGGTAATCAGGTTTCTCTGACCTCTGACCTTTGACTTCACCAAACCGGATGTGAGGACTGAGGACTGCAGTGTTTGTTCCAGTACGAAAGACGCCGTTTTTACGATACTTCTAGGCAACACGGACGAGGTAAGAGTGTCAACCGACTTATGAAGTCTTTGTCTTTTAAAGAGTCTTGAATGGAGCTCTTTATCTATCTTGAAGATATAATTTGCGATTAATCTGCGGATGGGTGGGGAGGGGGGCAATACTAGCCTATGGGAATCATGGCAGAAGGAGGCTGTCAAAAATCACCTCCCTGAGTTTTAGAACATGAAAAACTCACATTGGCATGGTTGTCCGGCATGTAAAGAGTAATTTGACGACAAAATTATGACGGCGGAATTATGTTAGGGACCTGACGATATTTACCGGGGGGGGGGGGGGGCTGGTGCATAGGTGGGGGGGGGGGTGATGGGGGGGGGGGGGGGTGGTCAATGAAAAATTTTTGGAGCCGAGGGGGGGGGCCATTGAAAAATTTTTTGAGCCGATGGGAGCCATTGAAAAAAATTGCCTGAGGGGCCTTGATAAATACAAGCAAAATGTGCCCCTGAAATGCAGGAAATGAAGTTTCAGTTGGTCAAGATTTCAATTTTTCCTTGCGACGGCTTGCGCCTCTGGCGCATACAACACTTCGGCGCTCGTCGCCATCAAAAATCTCTTCCTCTGACAGAAAATTGTCATTACATGTAGCATAGTCTACCAGCGAAGTTTATCCCTCAAAATGCAGAAAATCGTGTCTCAGAGGGTCCAAACTTCATCATTTGAATGACATTTCTCCAGACCTACCTTGCGACGGCTCGTGCCATGCCCGGCGCTCGAAATTGTGGAAATACGTTGGGGGCGTCGTCGCCCTAAAAACCATGTGAAGTTCTAATAGAAAGGCTATTAAACTTAAAGCTTAGTCTGCCAGCAAATTTTGCCCATCAAGATTTAGGAAAGACCGTTTCAGATAGTCAAGATTTCCAAATTTTCCCGGTGGAGCATGCCCCCGGACCCCCAAGGATTACGTTGATATAGTTCGCCCCCCCCCATACTGAGAAATTTTCTGCAGCCGCCTCTGTCGTGTGATTCCATGTTCGCACGAAGTTTAAGAAAACTATAGAAACTAAAATTGGTATAAATATCAATCCTGCGTGCATCTGTTCTTTGTATACAGAATGGTTCACGGACGGCAACGGGATAAAACATTACGATGTTTACTTTCGTGACAGCGGGCTCTCTGCTGCATATGACGTAATCATGGTGGCGCGAATTTTTTTTGGCAAGTTTGTAGGTTGCAATTGGCCGAAATAACTCCCGTTTTGGAAAGATTGAAGCAGTCTTGAAGCGGTTTTCGAAACGATATCGCTAAAATGTACCCAAGTCTCTTCCATCTACAACATTAATTTGTTTTCTTTTGTGTAAATTTCGTACATGTGTGGTGGAAAAGATCGCCCAAGTTGGATTACCGCCCCGCCCCTCCCCGCCCGCTTTTCTCTTCGTTGATGTGGACGCACAAAATCCAAATTTTTTTGCCTCAAAGAATGCGGGAAATTTCGTTTTAGAGGGTCAAAAATATCAAAATTTCCCGGGTAGCATGCCCCTAACCCCCGAGACCGGTCGGGCCTTCGGCCCTCCGATCCCTGGACGGCCTTTAACAGCTAGCCGTCGGTCTGGCGAAAACGCTCAGTTTCGTGATCTTGCGTATTAAACGTTACCAGAGACTTTTTTTCACGTAGATCGGAGAAGTGATATCAGACAAGGTAAGTCTTATAACCGTTGCAGCGTGAGTGTAACAACATCAAGTGCTACATGAAAACTCGGCTGTTGTAAAACTTTGGGAGATAACATATGCCCCAGCAGGACTCCAACGTGCGTAATTTGTTGACGCGCGGGTCTTGACACCCCGGGCCGATCGTCGTCACGTTCAAACAACGCTACCGCTATTGTTATTGCTATATTATTTAATGACAGACTGTGTGTAATGGAAAAAGGTAAGGAAAAATTGGAGGGGGGGGGGGGGGGCATTGAAAATTTTTTGGGGGCGAGGGGGGGGCATTGAAAATTTTTTGGGGGCAGGGGGGGGGGCATTGAAAAATTTTTTACCAGACCTATTTTGCACCAGCCCCCTCCCCCAGTAAATAACGTCAGGTCCCTTATGCGGGATCAAACATATGTGGTGTCATTTTCACCCCCTTTCACTGCCTGTAAAGAACACAAAAACACCTAACTTCTAAGTTTTTTCAACACAATATAGAGGCTACAACCCTAACCTATGATATGCACCTCCAAATTCAAACATATCCCAAGAAAAATATTTCTGCAGGCACTTTTGCCAAGGGTACCTAATCATTTTGATTAGGCTGAAAGTGGGTCATCTGCGCCTGTCTGGAAATACTGAGGCAGTTTTGGGGCATCAAACACTGGGAGTTTTATTTTCACACCAGACAAAAGTTCTCCCGTACACAGAGGTATCTATCTATACTAGGATTATGTCAGTACAATACTATCCTAATGCTCTATTTACACATTGCATTAGTATGTACAGCAGACGTTTCATCTAAACACAGTTTATTCATTAACACATACCTTTTTAAGATCATTATTGTCGCAAACAAATATGACAAAGAAGGAAGGCAATACAATTGATATGACTAACAGATATTAGGGTCGGGTGGGATTAGGGTGCAGAACGAATAGCAAAGCGTGGCAGCGTGCTTGTGCGTCTCAGAGCAGAGTGTCTCTGACGACAGACGTTATCTATTTATTAGATAGAAGGAGCTGATTTCTCCCCGTTGACTCATCAAGTTAAAATCTGCTGAGATCATCCGGCGTCCATTCGAAGTAGACCCGCTAGTGCCCATGTGCGGCTTTCCGAGAAGCAGCGGTCATTCTGAATTCAAAACTCAAATGAATAAATACATCCATTTACACATAGAATACGTGCCAGAAATATGAAGAATAAATCTGTCATGTTTTGTCCCACAACAGAAAACCGATGGCTGATCCAAGAACAAAAGATCTGCGTCCCGGTTATCCTGGGAATGAGACCGAAGTTGTGTGTGCTGAACAACATGAGAACGAGACTGAGGGTTTGCCCCCTGACCACTCTGGGAACGAGACTGGAGATCCTGGCACTGGCCACCCTGGGAACGAGACCAGCAGCAGGGAGGGCCAGACAGCAGACGCGGGCCGGCAGCAGGACTGGGAAGAACCAGCTTCATGCCAGGAAACGTTCGATGGGAAGGTCAGGAAAACTGGCTCGTCATCACAGCTAGAACGGGGGGAAAGTTGCATGCCTGAGCTCAACACTAAAAAAATCTACATGTGTGGGGAGTGTGGGTACAGGACAGATCGCAAGTTTCACTTATCCATACATATTCGAACTCATACTGGTGAAAAACCCTACAAGTGTGACCAGTGTGAATATTCTGCAACATGTAAGTCCAACTTGGACAGACATCTAGCAAAACACGCTGGTGACAAGCCCTACATGTGTGGGGAGTGTGGGTACAGGACAGCTCACAATGGTGACTTAACCAAACACATGAGAACTCATACAGGAGAGAAACCCTACAAGTGTGACCAGTGCGACTATGCGGCAACATGGAAGTCTGATTTGGACCAACATGTAACACAACACACTGGAGAAAAACCCTACATGTGTGGGGAGTGTGGATATTGGACGGCTAAAAAGTCTCGCCTATCCAGACATATGAGAACACATACAGGAGAAAAACCCTACAAGTGTGACCAATGCGACTATTCTGCTATATGTAAGTCCAACTTGGACCGACATCTAACAAACCACACCGGTGAGAAGCCCTACATGTGTGGAGAGTGTGGGTACCGGACAGTTCGCAAGTGCGACATATCCAAACATATGAGAACTCATATAGAACGGGCGGAAAGTCGCGTGCCTGATGTTAGTGCTGAGAAATTCTACTTATGTGGGGAGTGTGGGTTCAATTTACGGTATCCTAGCAACCTGCGCAGACACATGAGAACCCACACAGGGGAGAAACCCTACAAGTGTGACCAGTGTGACTATTCTGCAGCACGGAAATCTACTTTGGACCAGCATCTAACAAAACACACCGGTGACAAACCCTACATGTGTGGGGAGTGTGGGTACAGGACAGCTCACAAGTCTGACTTATCCGTACACATGAGAACTCATACCGGAGAAAAACCTTACAAGTGTGGCCAGTGTAACTATTCTGCAGCACGGAAATCCCATTTAAACTTTCATCTATTGAAACACACCGGAGAAAAACCTTACAAGTGTGACCAGTGTGACTATGCAGCAAAACGGAAGTCCGATTTGGACCAACATGTAACACAACACACTGGAGAGAAACCCTACATGTGTGGGGAGTGTGGATATTGGACGGCTAAAAAGTTTCTTCTATCCAGACATATGAGAACACATACACGAGAAAAACCATACAAGTGTGACCAGTGTGATTATTCTGCAACAAGGAAATGTGATTTGGACCGACATCTAACAAAGCACACTGGAGAGAAACCCTACATGTGCGGGGAGTGTGGATACAGGACAGCTCGGAAGCATGACTTATCCAAACATATGAGAAATCATGTACAATACAGGTGAAAACCCCCACAAGTGTGACCAGTGTGACTATTCTGCACGACAGAAATCCACTTTACACAAACATCACCTAGCAAAAGACACGGGTGAGAAGCCCTACATGTGTGGGGAGTGCGGGTACAGGACAGCTCAGACCTTTTATCACCTATCCAAACATATGAGAACTCGTACAGAAGAACCCTACAAGTGTAAAAAGTGTGACTATTCTGCAGCACAGAAAGCCAGTCATTTTGCAACGCACACAGGAAAGAAAGTCCTCAAGTTTAATTGTGGTCATTGTGATTATTCTACAACAAGAAAATCTTACTTGGACCCTGGAGAAACCCTACATGTGTTACAGTTGTGGGTACAGGGCAGCTACAAAGAACGAATTGTCTGCACATATGAAAACGCACGTCATGTCACCAGTGTGACTATTCTCCAGCACAGAAATCCACTTTGGATGACCACGTGAGAAACCGACTCCAACATGTAAAATCCTACATGTATGAGGAGTATGAAGCATACTAAACTAACTTGATTTGAGTAATGTAATTGATATGTGGTAGCTTACTCTCACCTCTCAAATAAACGTACCGGTACGTTTATTTTTTTCCGCCTCAAAATCCACCCGGTACGTCCTTATTTTAGACGGTACGTTTATTTTTTTTTCAAATTGAGGCTTTCTTTACTAAACAGGGACCCCAAAAATATGATAAATGTGGGTTTTCTGCCCATATTTCCGCGGTATTTTTGCTCATAATTCACTATTTTTCGGACGAGGCATCGCGGATTTCCTGCCGCTATATGAGCCAAATATCCTAACGTTAGCGGTTTGGAGCCGCGGTACTCGTAACATATCGGTCGATATCGCTATAACGCTACAAAGTAAATGATGTTATTGGGAGAAAATAAGACGCCAAACTGACGTTTCGAAACACAATTTTTATTTAAACAACTTTGACAAATTCTGTTTACATCGTAAACCAAAACAATTTGATCAGAAACCAAAACGTCATACCAGCACATGGTGCACGGGGAATTTCCGGCCGTGTTTGAAGCGCGCTATCGGTAGCGGCCGGAAGAATCATTCGTTCACAAAGAACTATTGGACGTAAAAACAACAACTAGAACTTTGGCTCCCTTGTGATATGAGTTTTGAGGCCGCAAATTCTCCAAAATGGCAGAAATTCGTCGGTAAAACCAGCTCGAAACTTAGCTTGATCGAAACGGCCGCCATTTTGACTCGCGTGACAGTAAAACTAGCACCTTGTTCCGTGCCCGGCAGATTCGGATCATTAAATTGATGCCGTAGACGCGTAAAATTACGGTAAAAATCATTTTATTTCGGGGTAACGATGGACATGGAAGGCCATTCATATTTGCAGAGTGTTGATTTTCAGAAATAACCGTGAGATTTTATCAATTTAGCTGTTTCTAGTGTCACCAGTTCATCTGTAACATGTTAGTATGTGCAGCATTTTTAGTGTTTAACGTTACTATGGGCCGAACCGCAGGAAATCGGCATCCGATTTTTTCGGCACTTTTGAATAGGAGTTTATGGACAAAACAGTATTTTGTTCATTTTGGGGGTCTTCATATGTGTTTTAATTGGGGTAATTGTCAAAAGAAAATATGGTTGAGTACTTGCAGCTATCTAATGATTTTTATTATAATTTTTTTTTGTCAGAAATTATAACAGTTTTCCTTGATCACTGCTACAAGTTCCAAGTAGAAAATGCATGTATCATGCACATTTTTACTTGTTGAATTTGAAAGCACCGTTGGCCTCCGGTAATTAGGGGTCATAGCGGGGAACCTATGCCCAATTTTTCAAGAAAATAATAATTTTTTTATTACAAAATGGTGAAAATATAATAATTCGAACAAGATAACTGTAGTTATTCTGTTCATTGTTTATACAATTAACTGATATGGTACTCAGGGATCAATAAATGAAAAGAACCTACCTGATTATTATCTTGACTTGCCTTGGACAGAAGTAGTATGGACACAGTTTACATGTCAATTTGATATTTTTCCGGGGGGTACTTTTATTCCAGGGGGTACTTTTATTAGGTTTCGAAGATTTTTCCGGGGGGTACTTTTATTCCAGGGGGTACTTCTATTCGAGAGGTGAGAGTAGATGATAAGATTTGTTTGTTCATACATGGTTTTAGGACATAGTACAATTCCGTTTTTGCCTCAGACCAAAGTCTTCTGTTGTTCTCTCAAAGAATTGTGACCTCTTAGCTGATCAATGGTAGATGTGTGTCTGTACCCTAATTAACATAAATGCAGATATAACAAAATATCTTTTTTTTCAACGTTTGTGTCTCTGCGCACTATTTCATGTCCAGTATTAGCGCTTACACGTTATAGATACGTTCACGTTTGGAAAACAACATGTATCCCTACTAGTATTAAATGCATGAATTGTTGTTATATTCCATTATGTAATTATAATGCAATAAGCAACGTCTACATACATAATACAGCTATATGTAAGGCTTTTCTACGAGTTTTAAAATTACTCGGCTTTATGACTGATAGGTGTAATAAAGATTTTCGTAAAACACTAACTCGGAGAACTCCCCATGTTACAGTCTGCGCTGTTTCCACGTTTATTTCAACAACGTCACTGTGTTGTGTACCATGTATATGTAGTGATGTGCCTTGCGGGTCATGTAGCTCGTGGCAATGAACCAGCTGGAAGACTCTTGTTGTGGTCCCCCGACACTAAGAGAAGAGTCGGCCGCCCAAGCTTAACTCTTAAGAAGCTCATTGAGGACGAAACAGGGCTGGAAGGGCAAGGACTACTCTCTGCGATGAAAGACAAGCAGTTCTGGAAGACGAACTTCGCCTGCTCCACCTCACAAAGAGGATGAACGATGATGATGGTTTATTTCAACAATGTGTTTTGTACCATGTATATGTAGTGATGGATGTTGACAGATTGATTAGGACTTGAATGATGTAATCTGCTCTGCTATGTTTTATATGACCCTTATCTTTTCCCTCATGACCTCAATGAAAAGCTTTCATGAATAAATAAGGGTTAAAACAAACAAACAAACAACAAACAGTAATTCTTGAAATAGTAATTTCCAACACCAGAATTGGACTTACCCAAATTTACAACCATCCCTGAACAAAGACGGTGGGCGCCATAGACTTCCTGCAACCTATGATCCATTGCTTAGTGAGTCACGTGTTCTATCTGCATAACGTCACGTCAGGACAGCAGTGGATTGTTCATTCCTTGACAAAGACTGATGCTGTGCAGTCAGAAATTTAGGTGAGTCCAATTTTGGTGTTGGAAATTACAGTTCAACTATTTCAAGAATGACTTTTACCAACACAGATGAACTTTAATGTTAACAAACAGTAACAAACAGCTGAACAAATAAATAAATAAACAAACAGTAATGCCTCGGTCACATTTCCCTACCGGGACCCGACCGGAATGTTTGCGGAAACAAGGTTACAAAAATATGCTGTACACTATTTAGTATTTTTTACGTGTTGTGCATTTCGGTTTATCTTACATCGTACTTTTCTGGAAGCTGCCTGACTGCGTTTTGTTGTCTTAGGGTGGATACAGCCTGAAACGTCTGACCGTTTCCCAAATCATATCCTGTTGCTTGTGTAACTGCTATTCCCAAATTTAAGAAAAATCAAGACTTAAGTACAGCGAATGAAATATAATCCCTTTGATACCACAATTTTACTATACAAATATTCAATTATTCCTGGTGCAACTCCGTCGATCTACAATCGCTCACTGAGTACACAGTCTGAGTGAGCTATGTAATCAGGTGTGTATAACCTTTGACCTTTTACCTTTATTCGACCCCGGATGTTAGCGAGTTTTGGCCTGCTTTGTGGCTCTCACCCTGCACACGTACAATAGGCACGAGTTTTACGATACTCCTAGACAACACGGACGAGGTAAGAGTGTCAACTGCCTTATGAAGTGTTTTTCTTTGCTTAAAAAGTCATGAATGAAAACCATTTATCTATCTTGAAGATATAATTTGCGATCGTCAGTGGATGGGTGGGGAGGGGGGCAATGTTCTGTGCACAGATAGGGGTGACGCCACAATACAATTCCCCAGTAATGCATGTAATCCAATGAGAGAATGCAACAAGAATGCAATATCTCAATAATCAGAAGTTCAACCCATACAAACTTACGCTCGAATGAAAGCCTTCTATGTCCAGTCAGCAAATTCAAGAATTTCTATACGGCTACTTGCCTAGTTTTAAGAAACACCCCCGTAACCAGAGCCTTTGGATTGGCCCATTTGGCCCAAAACAGTTATCTCGGACGATACCACTATCAGAGGGGGGAGGCGGAAAACCCCTGGATGATGGAAGGTCTTTTTTTAAAACTAATTCAACACGTATAGGGTCTTTCCTACCTCAAACACTCGAAAAATGGTCAGATTTCGGATAAAACCCCAAGAATGCAAGAACAGCTCCTTTATGGTTGGAAGCCTATTTTTTTTCATTTCTTTGCTGTCTCACCGGGGGCTCTAGGCCCAGGCGCTAATTGAAGCATCACAGAAGGGAAACATGTTTTTTTGCTCGGTTTCTTCTTCTCCAATCAAATAAAAAGTATATATCTTCTCAACTAGACCTTGGAATAACTTGAAAACCAGCAAGCTGGTAGGACGTTGCATAAGACACAGTACGTTGGTCATTCGTCCCAATATTGACACCATTTTCCTTATATCATTTGTTGCCCCTCAACAGAAAAGGAATGGCCAGTCCCAGCTGTGGAGGTTCTACTGGAGATTTGTGCACTGGTTATCCTGGGAACGAGATTGGAGATTTGTGCCCTGGCCACCCTGGGAACGAGATTGGAGGTTTGTGCCCTGGGCACCCTGGGAACGAGACTGAAGGAGAAGGGCCCTACAAATGTGACCAGTGTGACTTTTCTGCAGCACACAAATCTACTTTGGACGAGCCTCTGACCAAACACACTGGACAGAAACCCTACATGTGTGGGGAGTGCGGGTACAGGGCAGCTCACAAGTCTGACTTATCCCGACATATGAGGACTCATACCGGAGAGAGGCCCTACAAGTGTGACCAGTGCGACTATTCTGCTGCACTGAAATCTAGTTTGGACAAGCATCTGGCAACACACACTGGTGAGAAACCCTACATGTGTGGGGAGTGTGGGCACAGGACAGCTCACAAGTCTGACTTATCCGTACACATGAGAACTCATACAGGTGAGAAACCCTACAAATGTCATCAGTGTGACTATTCTGCTGCACAAAGATCCAGTTTGGACAAGCATCTGGCAACACACACTGGAGAGAAACCCTACAAGTGTGACCAGTGTGACTATTCTGCATTACGGAAATCCCATTTGGACCAACATCTAACAAAGCATACAGGTGAGAAACCATACATGTGTGATGAGTGTGGGTACAGAACAGCTCGCAAGGCCAACTTATCCAGACATATGAGAACCCATACCGGTGAAAAATCCTACAAGTGTGACCAGTGTGACTATTCTGCTGCACAAAAATCCAGTTTGAACATTCATCTGGCAAAACACACTGGAGAGAAACCCTACAAGTGTGAACAGTGTGATTATTTTGCAGCACAGAAAGGTGATTTGGACCGACACTTAATGACACACACCGGTGAGAAACCCTACATGTGTGGGGAGTGTGGGTACAGGACAGCTGACAGGTCTCACTTATCCAGTCACATGAGAACTCATACCGGTGAAAAACCCTACAGGTGTGACCAGTGTGACTATTCTGCAGCACAGAAATCCACATTACAGCATCATCTAACAACGCACACCGGTGAGAAACCCTACATGTGTGAGAAATGTGGGTACAGGACAGCTCACAAGTCTGGCTTATCCCGACATATGAGGACTCATACTGGACAAAAACCCTACAAGTGTGACCGGTGTGACTATTCTGCAGCGCACAAATCCTCTTTGGACTATCATCTTACAGAACACAGCGGTGACAAACCCTACATGTGTGGGTACAGATCAACATACAAGTCAGACTTGTCGAAACATATGAGAACTCACACAGGAGATAAACCCTACAAGTGTGACCAGTGCGACTATTCTACAGCACAAAAATGCGATTTGGACCGACATCAACGAAAACACACTGGTGAGAAACCCTACATGTGTGGGGAGTGTGGGTACAGAACAGATCGGACGTCCAACTTATTTAGACATATGAGAACTCATTCAGGTGAAAAGAGAAACCCTACATGTGTGACCAGTGACAGGGCAGCTAGAAAGAGTGAGCAGTCCGAACATATCAAAACTCACACCGCATAAAAACCCCGCATGAAGACCGTACATGTATGACTAGTGCGACCATTCTGCAGCACAGAAATTCCATGATCAATGAAATTTAGGGATGACCACGTGAAAAAAGCCAAGTGGAAGTAAATCCCACTAGGAGTGTAAAGTGTATAAAACTAACTTTGTTTGAGTAATGTAATTGGTATATGATAGCTTGGATGATGAATAACATCTGTGTGTTCATAAATGCTTTTAGTACAAAGTGCAAGTCCATTTTTGCCTTGGACCAAAGTCTCTGCTGTTCTCGCAAAGAATTGGCACCTCTTAGCTGAGGTAGATGTGTGTCATTGCACGCTTAAAGGACAGCATCAGAAAATCCTGAAATCATTATTTTCCAGTAGTTTACTCATTAAAAAGTTGATGTACGTCAATTTTTACATTGATCCGCCTAATATGACCCTGTAGACACGTTTGAACTTCGCGCTCTCCTCTCTCCCGCCGCGCTGGGCCATGACGTAATGGCCCCGTGCTGATCGTCTGACGTCACGGATCCGAAACTTCTGGCCAGCCATTTTGCTCGGTGAACCTCGGTCCTCTCAGTGGTAAATAATCACTCCACCATTCTGGAGTTTAGTCCGCTGTTGTTGACAATTACCTTCGTGGACCTGTAAGTCGCGTTGTGAGCTGTCTACGAAGCCATAGTCCCCGGGAGACTGAACATGAATGACTTTGTCTGCACGTAAACCGCGCGGCGACGGAACGAAATCAAAACAATGGTGGTGGGGGAGGTTCACGCACCGTGCGATCAAGGGTATGTTGTCAGAGGAAAAATGTCACGAAAACTCGGGTTTTTTTTAAGTCAATGTTAGTTGGACAACTGTAAATTCATCCCTAATTCGTGGAAGCTTACGTGTAATTATCGATGTGCTGTCCGGAAAGGAGAAGGTAAGAACTGACTCGAACTCGCTCCTGTAACAGTCCAGAATGCCACGGTGCGTGAACCTCCCCCTCCACCATTGTTTTGATTTCGTTCCGTCGCCGCGCGGTTTACTCGCAGGCAAGCTCATTCATGTTCAGTCTCCCAAGGACTGTGGCTTCGTAGACAGCTCACAACGCGACTTACAGGTCCACGAAGGTAATTGTCAACAACAGCGGACTAAACTCCAGAATGGTGGAGTGATTATTTACCGCTGAGAGGACCGAGGTTCACCGAGCAAAATGGCTGGCCAGAAGTTTCGGATCCGTGACGTCAGACGATCAGCACGGGGCCATTACGTCATGGCCCAGCGCGGCGGGAGAGAGGAGGAGAGCGCGAAGTTCAAACGTGTCTACCGGGTCATATTAGGCGGATCAATGTAAAAATTGACGTACATCAACTTTTTAATGAGTAAACTACTGGAAAATAATGATTTCAGGATTTTCTGATGCTGTCCTTTAACTTAAATCCTATTTTTGATGACCCAAGTAAGAAAGCCAACTGAAAAAAAAAAAAACTATGTATGATGAGTGTGAAGCATACAAAACTAACTTGGTTTAAGTAATGTATTTGGTATATGATAGCTTAGATGATAACATTTGTCTCATTGGACACTTTGATTAAATTCTTATTAACATGAATGTAGAATGTAACAAAATATGATTTTTCATATTTGTGTCTGCGCACTTTTTAATATCCAGTATTAGCACTAACACATTATTCACTTATTGATACGTTAAAGTTTGGACAAATATGTATGCACTACTGTTACAAGAATTGTTGTATTCCATGATGTTATGCAATAAGCAATTTGTATATACAGCTGTATGTGGGGAGATTCCAGTGAGTTTTAACAGTACCCGGTGTTGTGATGGAAACGTGTAACAATTGGGAGGACTTTTGATACCGGTTTCTTTTTATAATAGTATTAACAATGTGAAAACATACCTTTTAACCATTAATTTGTCTGAGTACGAATTGTGGAATACACCAACATTCGTGTCCAGTTTGGAGGAATAAATGTTTTCATTATAGATTTGATATCAACGAGTATGTTTCCTTTGATTCTACGTTATTGTTATACTTTAAAATAATAAGGTAGGGATTTGCGCACTAAACTCACGTACAATTGTTCCTTGATGTGACAATTGCATATATTGAATACCTTTACTACATTTATTCCTGGCGCATCTCCGTCAATCTGCGATCTGTTACTGAGGTCACGAGCCGAGGTAATCAGGTTATCTTAACCTCTGACCTTTCACCTTCGCACAACCCCGGATGTGACTATTGCAGTCTTTTCCTTTGTTCCAGTACGAAAGACGCGATTTTTACGATATTTCCAGATAACACGGACGAGGTAAGAGTTTCAATCGCCTTATGAAGTCTTTGTCCTTGTTTAGGAGTCGTGAATGAAAACCTTTTATCTATCTTGAAGATATAATTTTCTGTCGTCTGCGGATGGGTGGGGAGGGGGGCCGTGCTCTGTGGGCAGACATAGCAGGGGAGACGATGCCATTAGAATTTCACCCACTAATACATGCGTTCCAATGGGAGAGTTGAGGAAACAAATATGCAATTATCTCAAGAATAAAAAGTTCAAGCCATACAAACTTACCTTCAAATGATAGCCTACTATGTCCAGTCTCGGCAAATTCCTTGGCAAGAATTTCTATACGGCTAATCTTTTGATACACCCCCCTGATTAGAGCCCTTGGATTGGCCCATTTGGCTGAAAACAGCATTCTGGCGACAATACCATTATTTCAGGGGGGTGCGGAAACCCCCTCGATGGAGAAAGGTCATTTTTTACAACTAATTCTACCAGTGTAGGGTCTTTCCTACTGCAGCCACTCCCAAAATGCCCAGATTTCACATAAAATCCCACCAAGAAAGGCTTTTCAATGGTTTAAAGCCTTGTTTTTATTTGAGATCTCTCACCGTGGGCTCTAGGCGCCTGCGCTAATGCTTACGTCACCCCAGCACGTTCTATCACAGAAGGGAAACATGCTGTTCTTGCTCAGTTTTTTCTTCTCCAATCAAATAGAAAACATAAATCTTCACAACTAGACTATGGAATAACTTGAAGTTCAATGAGTGGTAGGTCGTTGCATAAGACACTGCATTTTGGTCATGTGCGGCAACAAGAATTCTGGGTGATATATCAGGCCCACAAAAAGTAAATATTCCTTGTCTTGACCATTTTTGCCATTTGCATAACAACGTCCAGACGCAAATATACAAAAGTAACGGTCTCCTCTATCAGCACTGGAGCAAGGCTACGCGGGTCACGGGTTCCTCACTGGGCTTCAAGTGACGCACATACATTCAAAATGGCGTCGTCACTGTATGTCCAGTAACGAAGAAAGTTTGTCACTGGTTTCCCAGTGATGAATTGCTTTGTTCCAGTGATGAAGCTCTCTCGGTACTGGAATTCCAGTGATGAACCTTGTCTCGTTACTCGGTTTCCAGTGATGTACTCCGCTCGTCACTCGGGACCCAGCGATGAACTCCACTCGGCACTCGGGACCCAGGTGATGAACGTCATTCGTCACTGGACACCGAGTGATGAAATTATTTCGGCACTGCCGAAATAATTTCATCACTCGGTGTCCAGTGACGAAGAGTGGTGTCCAGTGACGAAGAGTCGCTAATCACTGGAAAACCCAGTGAGGAACCGGTGACCTCAGTTCGTCCTAATAGCACTGGAACGTTCCAGTGCTGAGTTTGATATGCAACAAAAACACTTGTCGCCATAGCCGTGTTACTGTTAAGTTTGGTCCGCTCTACCCGAAGGTTGCCTACTCAGTGTATGTTTTTAATCAGTTCATGGCCTCTGTTCTTTGTCTGGCCCGGAAGTGTATCTTTATCCATCTTTGCTTGTTCAACTTTATGGTTTCCAGTGCTGATTCCGGTAAACCAGTGATGAAGTTTCTCTTCACTGGAAAACTAGTGAAAAATATTCCCCACTGGTACTAGTAAGCGAGTGACAACGCGACTTCATCACTGGATACCGAGTGATGAGAAATTTACCCCTGACCTCTGTAGTTTTGCAGCACTGGAACACCAGTGCTGAAGTGGTCGTCAGCACTGGAAGCCCAGTGCTGAGCCGGCGTCAGCACTGGAAGCCCTCCTATCAGCACTGGAAACCGAGACTACAAACAAGCCGAAAGGGCTATATCTATCACATTCACACAATTCAATAAAATCACAAAGTCATGGCTTTTTTTAATTCTTTGATGAAATAAAGCTGTTGTTGTCAATGTCATGTGTAATGTCAATCTCCGCCAAACAAAGTATCAAGGGGCTCTAATATTGATTATAAATATAAAGTGTGTTGCAAATTCTTGCCCGTGGGCTAATTGCAGGTAACATAAGAAATTCAAACAGTGTAAAAACAATATCACAAGTGTCTACTCTAGTCTAAAGCTAGTAAAGCTAGTGCCACGCAAGATCTGCTTGGAGATTAAATAACACGCACAGATATATCTAAGTCTAAAGGAAATAACTCAGACAGCCGTACAGACGCATGCTACACGTATATTACGTTCAGCTCTGGTCTTCAAGTGCTGAAAAGTTCCCGAGCACTGGTAAATCCAGTGCAGAACCCGTTACTTTTGTATATCAGCACTCGGTTCCAGTGCTGACGGCGGTTTCAGCACTGGGTAACCAGTGCTGAATGATCTTTGAACTGGCTCGCGGCCTCTCCGCCGCGAAATCAGCACTGGTACCCGAGTGCTGACGGCAGTTCAGCAGTGGAAAACCAGTGCTCGGAGAAGTTCAGCACTGGAATTCTAGTGCTTCAGCACTGGAACAAGGCCGTTCAGCACTGGGAAACCAGTGCTGACGTTTCTTCGACTAAGGCCGATTTGACCCATTGATTCAGCACTGGAACACCAGTGCGGAACCCGTTGCTTTTGTATACTTGCCGTCCAGACGGGTTTTGTTTACTTTTTGTGGGCCTTACCCTTTGAGTTTGACATATTAACTCGCCGCATATGCGTCTGACTTCTGTGAAAAGTTTTATATACTATTAGATACAATTTTCCTTCTATCATTTGTTGTCCTTCAACAGAAAAGAAATGGCCAGTCCCAGCTGTGGAGGTTCTACTGAAGGTTTGTGCACTGGCTACTCGGGGAACGAGACTAGAGGTCCAGGCCACCCTGGGAACGAAACTGATGGTTTGTGCACTGGCCAGCCTGGGAACGAGACTGAAGGAGAAAAACCCTACAAGTGTGACCAGTGTGACTATGCGGCAGCATGGAAATCCCATTTGGACAAGCATCTGACCAAACACACCGGTGAGAAACCCTACATGTGTGGGGAGTGTGGGTACCGGGCAGCTCAGAAGATTAACTTAACCGTACATATGAGAATGCACACAGGTGAAAAACCCTATAAGTGTGACCAGTGTGACTATTCTGCAGCACATAAATCCAGTTTATACAAACACCGCCTAGCAAAACACACCGGAGAGAAACCCTACATGTGTGGGGGATGTGGGTACAGGACAGCTCACAAGTCAGACCTATCGAAACATGTGCGAACTCATACCGGAGAAAAACCCTACAAGTGTGACCAGTGTGATTATTCTGCTGCACAAAAATGTGATTTAGACCGACATCTAACAAAACACACCGGTGAGAAACCCTACATGTGTGGAGAGTGTGGATACAGGACAGCTCTGAAATATACCTTATCAAAACATATGAGAACTCATACCGGAGAAAAACCCTACAAGTGTGACCAGTGTGGCTATTCTGCAGCACAGAAATCCAATTTGGATGATCACATAACAAAACACGCTGGTGAAAAACCCTACATGTGTGGGGAGTGTGGGTACAGAGCAGCTCGCAAGTCTCACCTATCGAAACATATGAGAACTCATACAGGTGAAAAACCCTACTACTGTGACCAGTGCGACTATTCTACAGCACAAAAATGTGATTTGGACCGACATCAGCGAAAACACACCGGTGAGAAACCCTACATGTGTGGGGAGTGTGGGTACAGAGCAGCTCAAAAATCCAACTTATCCAGACATATGAAAACTCATTCAGGTGAAAACTGAAACCCTGCATGTGTGACCAGTAACAGGGCAGCTGGAAAGAATGAGCTGTCTGAACAGATCAAAACTCACACCGCATAAAAACCCTGCATGTGTGACCAATGCGACTATTCTGCAGCACGGAAATCAATGACCACGTGAGAAAGCCAACTGGAAGGAAGTCCCACATGTACGAGGAGTGTGAAGCATATAAAACTGACTTGGTTTGAGTAATAGAATTGATACATGATAGCTTGGATGATGAATAAGAAGTGCTTGTTCCTACATGCGTTTAGGACATAGTGAAAGTTCGTGTTTGCTTGGACTAAAATCTTCTGTTGTTCTTTTAAAGAATTGTGACTCCTTATCTGATCAAGGATAGATGTGTGTCATTGCACGCTGTACTTAAATCCCATTTTCAATGACCAGGTGCCAGGTGGGAATGCCAACTGGAAAGAAATCCAACATGTATGATGAGTGTGAAGCATACAAAACTAACTTGGTTTGAATTATGCATTTGGTACATGATAGCTAAGATGATAACATTTGTCTCATTGGACACTTTGCTTAAATCCTAATTAACATTAATGTAGAATGTAACAAATTATCATTTTTTGACGTTTGCGTCTTTGCGCACTATTTGATATCCAGTATTAGCACTAACTCACGTTATATATGTCTATTCATGTTTGGACAAATATGTATCCACTATTAAATGGTCTACTGTTACATAAATTGTTGTATTCTATGATGTAATGTTACAGTAGTGAACAATAAGTATATACAGCTGTATGTGGGGACTTTTCTGCGAGTTTTAACAGTACTCGGCTTTATGATTGAAACGTGTAACAATTTTGTTAATAATCGCTCAGCAATCTGGGAGGACCTTCAATACCGGTTCCCTTTTGTTAGTATCAACAATGTGAAAACATACTTTTGAACCATTAATTTCTCTGAGCGCGAATTGTGGGGTACACAAACATTTATGTTCAGTTTTGAGGAATAAATGTTTTTACTATCGATTTGATATGAACGAATACCTTTGATTTATTTTACATTATTTTTATACTGTAAAAATAAGGGAGGGGTTTGCGTAATGAATTCACGTACAACTGTTCCTTAAAGTTACAATTGCATGTATTGAATACCTTGTTGCAAGTAGCCCTTTGGTAAGAACTTCCAAATAAACTTTTCATTAAACTGAATACAATGTACGTGAACTGATGTAACAGAAAGGGTGAAATCAGTGTATTGCAATCACGATTAACACTAATTCCCAAGCTAAAAAAAAGACTTTGATAGTGCGAAGTAAGTATATAATAGCGTTGAGATTCCAATTTTGCTACACATTTATTCCTAGCGCAACTCCGTCAATCTGTGATCTGTTACTGAGGTCACGAGCTGAGGTAATTAGGTTTTTATGACCTCTGACCTTTGACTTTCGCAAAACCGGATGTGAGGACTGAGGACTGCAGTGTTTGTTCCAGTACGAATGACGCGATTTTTACGATACTTCTAGACACCACGGACGAGGTAAGAGTGTCAACCGCCTTATAAAGTTTTTGTCTTTGCTTAAAGAGTCGTGGCTGAAACCCATTTATCTATCTTGAAGATATAATTTGCGATCGTCTGCGAATGGGTGGGGAGGGGGGCGGTGCTATGTGCACAGACAATAAACGTTTTATCACAGAAGGGAAACTTGTTTTTGCTCTGTTTCTTCTCTCAATCAAATAGAAAACATACATCTTCACAACTAGACTTGGTGGTAGGTCTTTGCGTAAGACACTGCAGCTTGTGTCTCTTACGGTATAGAAGTCACAAAGACGATTTTTTCTGGAGTACCCATTTCTCCATCGTTACTCTGCGTTCTTCTTACCCTTCATTTTCTGTGGACTAGTGTTGCACGTTTCAGTTCTGCTTTGTTCTACTGCTGAAGACCGCAAGCATCGCGAACTGCTCAACGGACGTCGGAGCCGCCTTCCCCCGGTCGACTGTCTGCCGTCCACGCGCTGCGACCTAACTGCGATAGTGTTCGGATCACCCACTGTCCACCCGGCCCAGCAGTTACATAGCGCTAACGGTGAGCGTGCCTGTGACTTTTATCGTTTTCCTTTATTTCATTCTTGTTCAAGGCATATGGAACAGACCACCCGTATAGCCATTACCGGACATTCCTTTATTCGCCGTCTAGACCATTTCATTCGGCGGCGTTGTTCTACGGCTCATGGCCGAGTCATCTCTCCTACATTCTGGCTTGAAAACGTGGACATTTCCTTTCATGGAGTACCTGGCTGCACCATCGCCAGGTACTACCAAACAATTCTTCCCATTCTGCGACACTCTAATCCACACATCGTTTATCTGGACTTAGCACACAACGACATTTGTCTGCGAAACCAAACTCCTGACCAAGTGGCACATGACCTTGTGTCTTTGGCTTGGACCATAGCTTGTATCCCTTCTGTCCGTGTAGTCATTGTTGCAGAACCACTGTGGAGACTGAAGTCCCCTAACTACTTACCAGACTTTCACGATCGTCTACGCGTATTCCGTACAATTATCCGGCCTATCATCGATTCCACTCCGTCTGTTACCCGTTGGTACCACAGCCGTCTGTGGCAGAAAAACAAAGATTACTTCGCTGCTGATTCTTTACATCTATCAGACTATGGAAATCTATACTATTACAAAAGTATTCGTGGGGCTCTCATCCCGCATCTACCAGCCCAAGCTCTTGCAACCGTAAGTGACTATTTTCAACTCCATTTTGTCGTCCGCATTTCTGCGTCCATTTGGCGGTTTTGCTTCCTGCTCACAGTTAGTGAGCTATTTGGTGGTCTTGATCCTTATGTCATCATTTTCGAACCACTTCAGTCACAGTTCCCGTTTGTAAACGGATTATAAGGTCTATTTTTGTACGATTGGAAATTGTTTTCCCAATGGAAATCTTTCATGTTGTCACAATTCCTGTTCAACTCTCCTCATTAAATATTCTGTACCGCCAAACACATTCCTCTCTGTTTATCTTATTCTATGCTACGTTATAGAGTAGGAGCTAGGAATTTGAGGAGAGTAAAATACGTTTTTCCCCGAGGAAAAAATTGTATTTTCAACGCAGCAAATTCTGGGTGGTTTGTGATCATTGATCCCAGATGTTGTTTACTCCAAAAGCGCCACGACCAAGCATATTTCTTCCATTTCTGATTGGCAGGAGATAGCGACACTCCATGTGGCCATCTGGCTTCTTGGAACGCTCTCTCTATAATCATTCACTTCCCTTCTCAGCTGTAGCACAGGCAACAGCAAAGCTTGTGTCTCTTGCGGTATAGAAGTCACAAAGACGATTTTCCTCCAACCCGCCCCTACCTCCGTGCTAAAATTCACACCTCTCGAAATGACAAACAAACTATTTGCCACCTCGCCCGATCACGCAGCCTGTCACTGCGTTTCTTACATTATCATGGTCTTTACACGACGTTATACATAGCCTACCATCAGTTTCGCACAAATTCTACACCGTACCTATCTTCTGCTCTTTCATTCCTGATCTGTCTCTGTTCCAAACACATGACCTAATTACTGCGCTCGGGTTTTAGAGCGTTTTTATCATTATGCTCTGTCTACGTTACGAGCATTGTACATATTGTTACGCTCAAGTTTTAGAGTGTTTTATCAATTTTATTTTATTCGCATTCGTTTTTCGAGCATTGGACAAGAAGCTCACAAAGAGCTTATGGAAGTCTTCTGCTCTAACAATGCACAAACAATGACACACAAAAGTAGCAAAATTGAGATTATAACGAAACGTATAACTTAAGATGACATGAACATAAACGTCATTTTGCAACATAGGAGTAACATAAATACTAACAACAAAAACGGGCTAAAGCGCATACAAGGCTGGCATTACCAATCAATTTCAAATCAGATTAAGTAAATCTTCCGGTCATTTTGATGAAATTGAAAACGTAGTCAAAGATGTTACAATTTATCGAGTGTGGAAGGAAAGGGCTGCCCATAGTGAGAAGGGTGCATAAAGTATTGTCAGATGAGTTAAGGGGGTCAGGCGAGAGTAATTCTGCTAGGTTTAAACGGGATATGGAGTGCAACATATGAATCCTTTCGCTATTGTATAGTTCGCAGTGCAACAAGTAGTGCTCAGTTGTCTCGTTTGAATTCCCACATTCACAAGTAGGGCTAGTTGTACAATGGTGTTTGAATAGGTGTGAGTTAAGCTGGCTGAAGTCGAGTCTGAGTCTAGTCAAGTGAACTGCAGGGCGTCCGTGGCCATGGGAGTAGTGGGTGTGTTTGGGCGGGCTGTCAAAGAAAGACTCTAGTTCTCTTTTAAAAATACTAATAGATGGCGATGTTTTGGCGGACAAAGGAAGTTGACTCCAGGAGAAAACTGCGGCAGGTAAGAAGGATCTTTTGTACTTTTCGGTTCTTAGGGCAATAGGGAGGTAGTTCTGGTCATCTCGAAGGCCATAAGGGGTGGAATCACGGATAAGTGGAGGTACCAGTTCATGGAGATAATTTGGTGCAGAGCCACTGGCCATTTTATAGAAGTGAATAAGTACATGCTTTTCCCGTCTGGTGGCAAGTGTGTCCCAACCGACCTCCGTTAAGATGCGGCTGTGATTCGTCCCCCTTAGTGCACCCGTGCAGACCTTAGCCGCGGACACCTGTACTGATTCGAGTGAGTCAGAGTCTTTCTTAAGAATACCGCACCAGGCGACGTTGGCATACTCAATCAAGGGACGTATCATGGCTTTGTACAGAGTCTCGAGTGTTTTTCCGTGGGACAAAGCAAGAAATTCTTTTCAGTAGATTTATGCGTTTCATTGCTTTCGTCACCAGGATTGAGACGTGAAGTGACCATGATAGGTCTCTAGTGAGATGAAGGCCAAGGTGTTTGTGGGATTCGACTTCAGTGAGCTGAACACCTTTAAAGTATAAGGGGGGATGTCGAACTTTGTTTTTCTTCAAGGAGAACGTCATCAATACTGTTTTTTGGGGATTGAATGTAACAAGCCACTGAGCAGCCCATTCCGAAACTGAGGTGAGATCACGGTTTAACCTGTCCGCTGAGGCAACAGGGTCAGTAATTATCTCTAGTAGTGCAGTATCATCCGCAAAAAGGCGGGAGTCTGTTAATAAGTCATCAACAATATCATTTATAAATACAAGAAAAAGTAAGGGCCAAGGAGGGATCCCTGAGGAACACCTGCATTGATAGGTAGCCATTCAGAGCACACTCCATTGATGACGACTCTTTGCCTTCGGTTATTTAAGTACGACTCTATCCATGCCAACAGAGACCCAGTGACTCCAAGTTGTCGTAATTTAAAGAGTAAGCCGGTGTGCCAAACCTTATCAAAGGCTTTGGAAATGTCAAGGAAGACTGCGCGGGTTTCAAGTCCTTGGTCAAGTGCTTGATGAATTTTGTGAACAAGGTATGTTAAGGAGTTGACGGTAGAATCTCCAAGGGCGAACCCGGCGTTACGATCAGTAAGAAGCTTGTTTTGGTGGAAGTACGAGGAAAGTGAGCTGTGAACTACTCGTTCCAAAACTTTGGATACACAACATAGGAGGGATATGGGTCTGTAGTTTTCCTTTGACTGCTTGTCGCCTTTCTTATGTACAGGCACTACGTTCGAGCATTTCCAAATGTCCGGGAAGCACCCGTGCTGTATGGAGATATTGAATAATTTTGATAGTGGATTAGCCAATGATGGGGCGACGTTTTTTAAAAGCCTGTTACCAAGACCATCAGGACCTGTGGCCTTGTTAACATCAAGGTTACACAAAATTTCATAAACTTCAGAAGGGGAGCAGATAATGCAGTCGATGACCGTGTCAGTTCTAGTTGTAAACAAGGGAAGAGAGGCGCCTGTTGTGTCAAGATTTGATTGAGAAGCGAAGTAATGATTAAAGACATTGGCCTTGGTCTTGTCGTCCGTAATAGTAAATTCATCTTCGACTAAGGGTGGTAATGTTCGATCTATCTTACCCATGAATATTTCTTTAGAGACGGACCACCACTTTTTTGGGTTCGAGGATGGATTTGCCAGGTCGAGACAAAGGCCGAGTCTGTGGTTGTGCTTCGCCTTTCTGATTAACTTTGTACAACTATTACGGATATGCTTGAACGTGTTGTATATCTCTGGCCTGTTAGTTTTCTTGTATTTACGGTACATTCGTTTCTTCTTCCTTAGCATTTGTCTAATTTCACACGTCATCCAAGGTTGGTCTCTTGGCCGGATTGTGACCTGTTTGCTGGGTACAAACCGCGCGATCGTTGTAGAAAGGGTTGTCATGAATGTTTCGGTTAAGGCGTTTATGTCCGGAATGTTCTCCGAGACAATGGAACCCCAATCTATAAGTAAGAGCTCAGAGTTCAATCCTTCATAATCTGCCTTATGAAACTCGTATACAGTACGTTTGTAGGTTTTAACACGGGGGATTTTAAGATGCATTTTGCCATATACAAGTGAATGGTCACAATTTGACAAAGACAATATGCTCTGTCTACGTACGAGCATTGTACATATGTTACGCTCCAGTTTTAGAGCGTTTTTATCATTATGCTCTGTCTACGTACGAGCATTGTACGCATGTTACGCCCATGTTTTACAGCGTTTTACCATTATGCTCTGTCTACGTTACGAGCATTGTACATATGTTACGCTCAATTTTAGAGCGTTTTACCATTATGCTCTGTCTACGTTACGAGCATTGTACGCATGTTACGCTCATGTTTTACAGCGTTTTACCATTATGCTCTGTCTACGTTACGAGCATTGTACATATGTTACGCTCAAGTTTTAGAGCGTTTTATCATTATGCTCTGTCTACGTTACGAGCATTGTACATATGTTACGCTCAAGTTTTAGAGCGTTTTATCATTATGCTCAGTCTACGTACGAGCATTGTACATATGTTACGCTCAACTTTTAAAGCATATTTATCGTTTTGCTCTGTCTACATTCCTTCATTTGAGCAAATCTTGCCTTGTGCCGTTACCTGTCTATCTAGAGCGTTAGTCCTGTTGCGCTCAGCTCTTACTCCCTATTTTAGATCGTGATCCTCAATCTACCACTTTTCCCTTGTGCATGGTTTGCTATTGCTACCTACAGTAACCTACCCACTCGTTACTATGTTATATCTACTATGCGACTACTATGTTTTATTTACTTTTGTCAGTTTCGATTTCGATTTGTCTTCTAGTATACCCTGTGCCCGAGTGGGGTTTCCTCTGATCTTACACAGCTTAAGTGGCTTTGTCACACCTGTGTCCCAGAATGGTCACTTCCTCCCTAATTACCTTCTTTTATGAGCTTTTAGACATGCCGCCCAAGCGCAAGACGACAGAGACGACGCCCAAAGCGCCTAAACAGCCTCGCAAAAACAACCCAAGAAACACACGGAAGCAGCCGCCACGACGTACGACCACAACCGTCGTCCCAGCGGTCACCACAACCCCGGCACCGGTAGTCACCACGTCACCCGTCGTCACCACAACACCAACCCCGCCCGTTGTCGTCACTTCCACTACCTCGACTTCAACTCTGCCCACGCCCGCGCTAATCGACGCGGCGAAAACAACACCTCCTCCAGCTGTCACCTCCACGACACCGATTTCTTCTGTCGTCACCGCTGCTCTCAGCGTACCCCCTGCCATCACATCAACAACGCAGACTGTTCCCGCTGTTGTCTCTGCACTGGCCCTACCTCCAGCCAACTTGGATCCGCGACAGAACGCCCTTGCTGCCGCCATTCTGGGTAATCCTAGTCATTCTAGCCTGTTAAACCCTACTGCTACTACTTCCTTTCTGCCGGCTGGCCAAGGACTAGCTGCATCCACTACCAACCCTTCAATCCACCTCCCACTCGACTCTAGGGTCTCTGCCCCCCTCAAAGAAAAAATCTGGGCCGACAAGTACATTGAAATCCGCCAGCTGTTGCCCAACCAAAATCTTAACCCACAATACACTGTCTCACTTTCGGATGTGGATGCAGCTCCTATCCTAACCTTGGCCAGCCGACAGGGTCAGAACAAGACTCCTTTGACGCTCGACCAGTGGACAGAAGCCTTCCTGGTCCTTCACTATGTTTACATCCAACGACACCCCACTGCTACTTCCGCACTAGTCAGTTACCAGCACCTCATTAGAACCATGGCCTCCAGGGGAGCTAACTGGCTTCGCTATGACGAGGCCTTCCGTACATACAGACAGTCATCCCCACACACGCCTTGGAACTCCCCACACCTCCAGCTTTACATTGACGCCTTAACCACACCCTTTCAGGTTGCCCGCCCCCAGCCTGCGTCGCAGGCTGCCCGCACACCGCCCTCTCGACAATCCACATCCACATCTACCCGTCCTCGAGACATCCCCAGAGGCTATTGTTTTCCATTCCATCGCCAAAATGGAAAATGCCTGCGAGCGGATTGTCCCTTCACTCACACCTGCCCCTACTGCCGTATGGCCCACAAAGCCTACCTCTGCCCCAAACGACCCGTCTCCAACCAAAACTAGGATAGTTGCGGCCAAATCCTGTAATGTAGTGAACTCGACTTCACATCTGCCCACCCCTGTTCGTGCCAACGTCCTAAATCGTTATCTTTTCGGCTACCCAGACAAAGATAAACAGTACCTTTGCTATGGCTTCTCTGAGGGATTCCCGCTTGAATATTTCGGCCCGCGGGTACCCCATCCATCACTTCCTATCAAAGTCAAAGATTCACACCACCCCGCTATCTCAGAAAAACTCCAACAGGAAATACAGGCTATGCGTGTTGCTGGCCCGTTCCCACTGCCTCCTTTTCTAACTTGTTTCTCTCTCCATTGTACGCGGTCCCCAAAAAGACTCCGGGAAAGTTTCGTCTCATCCATGATCTTTCTTCGCCCAAAGGTATTTCCATAAATGACGGTATCCCACCTGAACTGTCCACTGTCTCCTACTCCTCAATTGACACGGCTATAAAACACATCAAAACATTGGGCCGTGGGTGCTACCTAGCCAAAACTGACATTCAGGCTGCCTTCCGCCTCATCCCGGTACACCCTAATGATTACCACTTGCTAGGCTTTCGCTTTAACAATGAATTCTACTATGATCGTTGTCTTCCCATGGGGCTTTCCACCTCTTGCGCCATTTTTGAATCTTTCAGTACGGCCCTCGAATGGATAGCCCGCACCAAACTCCAAATTCCCTTCCCGACTCATATTCTTGACGATTTTCTTTTTGCCAATTTGTCATACATATTGTGCCACCGCGACCTGACCGCATTCTCCGACATGTGCATCGACGTCGGTATCCCTTTGGCTGACGACAAAACATTTGCCCCTAACACAGTAATGTCCTTCCTAGGGATTGAGCTTGATACGATAGTTATGGAAGCTAGATTACCTGCTGACAAACTACAAAAACCATAGACCTGCTATCCTCTTTTCTGTCTAAGTCATTGGCTACTTTGAAAGAAATCCAATCTCTTGTTGGCCTTTTAAATCATGTTTGCCAGGTGGTATTACCCGGCCGGGCGTTCCTTCGACGCCTCATCGACTTAACTAAATTTCATTCTTGCCCCTCGACACGGATCCCTATTTCCTCACATGTCAAACAAGATCTCCGCATGTGGCACACTTTTCTATTATCCTTCAATGGTAAATCATTCTTCTTAGATGACAGCTTTACGTCCGACTCCACCCTCCACCTCTACACAGACGCGGCTGCGTCGCTAGGATATGGGGCCGTGTTCCGCACCTCTTGGCTCTTCGGTGCCTGGCCCCGGGAGCTACATGGGGAAAACATCACAATTCTGGAGTTCTATCCAATTGTCCTCTCTCTACACGTCTGGGGGCGAATGTGGGAAAACAAGCGCATACTCCTCCATACCGACAACGAAGCGCTGGTTCACATTATTAACCGCCAGACTTCCAAAAACCAGGCAATAATGCCACTACTCCGTCGTTTTGTCCTTATATGCCTCCAGCACAATATCTTCTGCCGTGCTGTGCACATTCCCGGTAAAGACAACAACATGGCTGACTGTCTATCTCGTTTGCAGATTCCCCGCTTCCGACGGACCTTCCCGCAAATGGGCATAACAACGTCCAGACGGGTTTTGTTTACTTTTGGGGGGCCTTACCCTTTGGATTTGACATGTTAACTAGCATTCCTGTCGCCGCACATGCGTCCTGACTTCTGTGAAAAAGCTCATATACTAATAGATACCATTTTCCTTCTATCATTTGTTGTCCCTCAGCAGAAAAGGAATGGCCAGTCCCAGCTGTGGAGGTTCTACTGGAGGTTTGTGTCCTGACCTCCCTGGCTACTCGGAGAACGAGACTGAAGGTTTGTGCCCTGGACACCCTGGGAACGAGACTGAAGGTTTGTGCCCTGGACACCCTGGGAACGAGACTGTTGAAGGTTTGTGCCCTGGCCACCCTGGGAACGAGACTGATGGTTTGTGTCCTGACCACCCTGGGAACGAGACTGAAGGTTTGTGCCATGGACACCCTGGGAACGAGACTGTTGAAGGTTTGTGCCCTGGCCACTCTGGGAACGAGACTGAAGGTTTGTGCCTTGGCCACCCTGGGAACGAGACTGATGGTTTGTGTCCTGACCACCCTGGGAACGAGACTGAAGGTTTGTGCCCTGGACACCCTGGGAACGAGACTGAAGGTTTGTGCCCTGGCCACCCTGGGAACGAGACTGATGGTTTGTGTCCTGACCACCCTGGGAACGAGACTGAAGGTTTGTGCCCTGGACACCCTGGGAACGAGACTGAAGGTTTGTGCCCTGGCCACCCTGGGAACGAGACTGAAGGTTTGTGCCCTGGCTACTCGGAGAACGAGACTGAAGGTCTACGTCCAGGCCACCCCGGGAACAAGACTGATTTTTTGTGCACTGGCCACCCTGGGAACGAGACTGACAGTTTGTGCACTGGCCACCCTGGAAACGAGACTGAAGGAGAAAAGCCCTACAAGTGTGACCAGTGTGACTATGCGGCAGCACAGAAATCCAATTTTGAACGACATCTAAAAAAACACACCGGTGAGAAACCCTTCATGTGTGGGGAGTGTGGGTACAGGACATATAACAAGCCTAACTTATCCCGGCATATGTGGACCCACACAGGTGAAAAACCTTTCAAGTGTTACCAGTGTGACTATTCTGCAGCACGAAAATCTCATTTGGATTACCATCTATCGAAACACACCGGAGAGAAACCCTACATGTGTGGGGAGTGTGGGTACAGGACAGCTCTGCGGTCAGACCTCTCCAAACATGTAAGAATCCACACAGGAGAGAAGCCCTACAAGTGTGACCAGTGTGACTATGCTGCTGCACGGAAGTCCGCTTTGGATAACCACATAACAAAACACACCGGTGAAATGCCCTACATGTGTGGGGAGTGTGGGTACAGGGCAGCTCGGAAATCTTACTTATCCAAACATATGAGAATTCATACCGGTGAATATCTCCACATGTGTGGTGAGTGTGGTTACAGGGCAGCTTACAAGTGTGATTTATCCCGACATATGAGAACTCATACCGGAGAAAAACCCTACAAGTGTGATCGGTGTGACTATTCTGCAGCACACAAATCCAGTATGGATGACCACATGATAAAACACACCGGTGAGAAACCCTACATGTGTGGAGAGTGTGGGTTCAGGACAGCTTGGAAATCCAGCTTATCCGAACATATGATTACTCATACCGGAGTAAAACCCTACATGTGTGGGGAGTGTGGGTACAAGACACCACATAGGTCTCGCCTATCCAAACATGTAAGAATCCATACAGGTGAAAAACCCTACAAGTGTGACCAGTGCGACTATTCTGCAGTACGGAAAGCCACTTTACAGCAACATCTAGCAGCAAAACACACCAGTGACTAACCCTACATGTGTGGGGAGTGTGGGTACAGGACAACTCGCAAGTCTGACTTATCCCGACGTATGAGAATTCATACAGGTGAAAAACCCTATACGGGTGACCAGTGTTACTTTTATGCAGTGGAAAAGTCTCATTTGGATGGCCACGTGAGAGAACATACCCTGGAGAAACCCTACATGTGTGATAAATGTGGGTACAGGGCAGCTAAAAAGGATGACTTGTCAGAACACATCAAAACTCACATTGCATAAAAAACCTATAAGTGTGACCAGTGTGACTATTCTGCAGCACAGAAAGCCCCTTTGGACATCCATGTAACAAAACATACTTGTGAGAAGACCTACATGTGCGGGAGTGTGGGTACAGGGCAGCACACAAATTGTTAGTTTTAACTTTGAATCTTTATTCCCTTGTTACTGACATCTGACCCTTATACTGACATATGACCCTTGTTACTGACATCTGACCCTTGTTACTGACAGCTGACCCTTGTAACTAGCATCTGACCCTTATTACTGACATCTGACCCTTATTACTGACATCTGACCCTTATTACTGACATCTGACCCTTGTAACTGACATCTGACCCTTGTTACTGACATCTGACCCTTATCACTGACATCTGACCCTTGGAACTGACATCTGACCCTTATTACTGACATCGGACCCTTGTTACTGATATCTGACCCTTATTACTGACATCTGACCCTTATTATTGACATCTGACCCTTGTTACTGACACCTGACCCTTGTTACTGACATCTGACCCTTGTTATTGACATCTGACCCTTGTTACTGATATCTGACCCTTGTTACTGATTTTTGTAGTACATGTACATGAAAAGTACATGATAGTACAAGATATGATCAGTAAGTCCTTATGGAACGCCAAATAGATAAAAAATTTAGTCCTCCAACATGCTTCCCAGTCCCAGAGCATGTTTCATTGTTAGGCTGTAGTTTTGAGTTTGCCTTGGAGAAAAATCTTAATACGTTGTTCTTGCAAAGAGTTAATTGGCCAATAATAGTGATGTGCAGAATAAATATTTGCATCAGTACAAAGCTTTATTTAAAGTCTTTCCTTGCATAAATCTAGAAAAAAACTCTTAGCTGACCAAGAATAGATGTTTTAGAGGATCTTACAAAATATTTGTATTTTATATATAAGGACAGGCTTTATTTATGTCTTTATTAGCATGAATCTAGAATATAATGTAAGGCCACAGCAAGTAAATTTTATGGATGACATCAGCGCGCGCATTAATTTTCGCCTGATTTCAGAAAAAAAACAAGATTTTTTTCTTCTGCAGGGATGGTCAACATGACGATAAAGTACCAAAATGAGCAAATATGTTGTATCGTAGCCTAATAATTGTACTTGTATAAGTGACACTTACGAGGTACCCAGGGCTGTAGTTGTAGAAATGAAACTTATTGGATAGTTGTAAAAGTGACACCAATATGGAAGCCATGAGTGTGGTTACCAACTTTGTTGGTGATGCCAGTCTACCACACTAGTGTCACTTTTACCACACCAGTACATGTCTTGAATACTGGAATGAATACCTTGTTGGCTCAAATACCATGTTTTGTCCCTTTAATTCTTGTTACAACATTCATCACAACTTTATGGTGCCTATTTTTGAAAATGTAGCCATCTTTTTTCGCCCTATCGCACTATTTTTGCAGTCTGCAGAGGATGTCATCCATAAAATTTACTTGCTGTGGCCTAATGTAAAATTTGTGTCTCTGTGAACTATTTGATATCCAGTATTAGCTCTAACACACATTTTTGACACAATTATATATCCACTATTAAATGCACTACTTGTTACACGAATTATTGTATGCCATGATGTAATGTAGTCAGCAATGTGTAACGTTATATACAGCTGAATGTGGGGAGTTTTCTGCGAGTTTTAACAGTACTCGGCTTTATGGTTGAAACTAGTAACAATTTTTTCATAATCGCTCAGCAAATTGGGATGACTTTCGATACCGGTTTCCTTTTTGTTAGTATCAACAATGTGAAAACATACTTTTTAAGCATTAATTTCTCTGAGCGCGAATTGTGGGGTACACTAACATTCATGTTCATTTATTAGTTTTGAGTAATAAATGTTTTTGTTATAGATTTGATATGAACGAGTACCTTTCATTGATTCTACATTATTGTTATACCGCAAAAAAGAATAAGGAAGGGATTTGCTTTTTGAATTCACCATACAATTGTTCCTTGAAGTGACACTTGCATATATTGAATACCTTGTTGTAATTAGCCCTTTTGGTAAGAACTTGCCAATAAACGGGTTTACGGAAAAGTCTGGGCCCAGCAGCCTAGCCAGCAGGCTAGCCAGGCCACCCTTTTTGGGCCCCAAGGCTATGTATGGGGTTTGGGCCCATAATGGATTTTTCAAAATCTAAAACTGGGTAACCGATAATTCCAGTGCATGCAGTGTGCATTGGACAGAATGCAACAGATTGGTCATATATTTATGGGGCATTGGGGTTGGTTTACATCAATTAACAATCAACATATATATGCATCCACTACAGGAACTCCCGGGCTTAGTACATTTACTATACTGCCAGTTATTACTACAATACTTATAGTGGCTATCAGTAATGGTCCTGTATGAGAGAAATTAATAGCATTAACACAAACAACACTATGCATCATATAAAACCCCCTCCCCCTCACATACAAGTTGACAAGTAAACTCATATTCATATGTACATCCACTCATGCATCCATGCTCACTGACGCTTGATTATTTTGTTGAGACATCTGTTTCAAATTTGATGTTTTGGCACATAGCCCCCACCCTAGGGTCCCAACTGTTGTCTTGGGTTACCACTGACCCAGTTTTTCCACAAGGAAATTTCATAAGAGGCCCAACCATCCTTTCTGTAAGCCTGACTGGAAGTATAACCAAAGGGAATATAACGTTACTAGTATTGTGTTCATATGTGAAAGTGGATGCTGGTTGTACATTGCTGCCTCCCCCCTGTGACCAAATGTGAAAAACAGGCCTTCTTCTGTACGAAGCCCCCAGCAGCAGCAGCATTTATCGTTACCGTTTTAGCTTTGAAAAATCCATTAGGTGCCAAACCCCCATTCATAGCCTTGGGGCCCCAGAGGGTCTCAGAAAAGCCTGCTGGCTAGCCTGCTGGGCCCAGGCTTTTCCGTAAACCCCCAATAAACTTTCCATTATATTGAATATGTGAAATGATGTAACAGAAGGAGTAAAATCAGTGTATTGCAATCACGGTTAACACTAATTCCCAACCATAAAAATAAGACTTTGATAATGCGAAGTAAGTACAGTAGAAGCCAGTAAATTGCACATCGGATTAACGCACACTTCTGTTAACTGCACGGAAACCCATAATCCCAAACCGGTGCGGTCCAGCTAGTTAGATTCGCATTATTGCACCAGCCGGATAATTGCACCAAATCCACTG
This sequence comes from Branchiostoma floridae x Branchiostoma belcheri, assembly GCA_019207045.1. Lineage (NCBI taxonomy): Eukaryota > Metazoa > Chordata > Leptocardii > Amphioxiformes > Branchiostomatidae > Branchiostoma > Branchiostoma floridae x Branchiostoma belcheri. The sequence goes on from CM033031.1 coordinate 852,521, forward strand.
GCAAATAGGCCGTGCAATTAAGCGGCTCCTTCTGAATGTATTAGCGTTGAGGTCGCAATTTTACTACACATTTACTCCTAGCGCAACTCCGTCCATCTGCGATCTGTTACTGAGGTCACGAGCCGGGTAATCAGGTTTTCACAACCTCTGACCTTTCACCTTCGCACAACCCCGGATGTGAAGACTGCACTGCGGTGTTTCCTTTGTACCAGTACGAAAGAAAGACGCGATTTTTGCGGTACTTCTAGACAACACCGACGAGGTAAGAGTGTCAACCGCCTTATGAAATCTTTGTCTTTGTATAAGAAGTCCTAAATGAAAACCTTTAATCTATCTTGAAGATATAATTTGCTATCGTCTGCGGATGGATGGGGATGGGGGAGGGGGCAGTGCTCTGTGCACAGATATATCATATACATAGGACGTTCTATCACAGAAGGGAAACATGTTGTTTTTGCTCAGTTTCTTCTCCAATCAAATAGAAAACATACATCTCCACAACTAGACCTTGGAATAAGCAGAGGTAAGGCTCCAAAATTGTCAACAGTCCGTGTCTCCACCATAATTGTTTCGATTTGCATAACAGTCCAGACGGGTTTTGTTTTCAATTTCGGCAGGAGCCTTACCCTTTGACATATTACCTATAATTTCTTTCGCCGCTTATCTGTCTGTGAAAGGGGTTATAACTAGAAATTCAGCGATGGGTAGGTCGAAGCATAAGCATAAGACACTGCACCTTGGTCTTTCGGGCCAATAATGATAATATTTCCTTCTATCATTTGTTCCCCCTCAACAGAAAAGCGATGGCCAATCCCAGCTGTGGAGGTTCTACTGAAGGTTTGTGCCCTGGCCACCCTGGGAACGAGACTGATGGAGAAAAACCCTACAAGTGTGACCAGCATTATTCTGCAGCACAGAAAGGCCATTTGGACTACCACCTAGCAAAACACACTGGAGAGAAACCCTACATGTGTGGGGAGTGTGGGTACAGGACAGCTCGCAAGTCCAACTTCTCTAGACATATGCGAACTCATACTGGTGAAAAACCATATAAGTGTGACCAGTGTGACTTTTCTGCATCACACAAATCCACTTTGGAATTTCATCTAGCAAAACACACCGGTGAGAAACCATACATGTGTGGGGAGTGTGGATACAGGACAGGTAACAAGCCTAACTTCTACCGGCATATGAGAACTCATACCGGAGAAAAACCCTACAACTGTGACCATTGTGACTATTCTGCAGCTCGGAAATTCACTTTGGATCAACATCTAACAAAGCACACTGGAGAGAAACCCTACATGTGTGGGGAGTGTGGGTACAGGGCAGCTAACAAGTCTGACTTGTCCAGACATTTGCGAACCCACACAGGAGAGAAGCCCTACAAGTGTGACCAGTGTGACTATTCAACAGCACAAAAATGTGATTTGGAGAAACATGTAACAAAACACACCGGTGAGAAGCCCTACATGTGTGGGGAGTGTGGGTACAGAGCAGCTCGCAAGTCTCATTTATCCAGACACATGATGACTCATACCGGTGAAAAACCCTACAAGTGTGACCAGTGTGAATTTTCTGCAGCACAAAAATCCTCTTTGGACTTTCATCTAACAAAACACACTGGAGAGAAACCCTACATGTGTGGAGAGTGTGGGTACAGGGCAGCTCACAAGTCTGACTTGTCCAGACATTTGCGAACCCACACAGGAGAGAAGCCCTACAAGTGTGACCAATGTGACTATTCTGCAGCACAAAAATCTCATTTGGACCTACATCTAACAAAACACACCGGTGAGAAACCCTACATGTGTGGGGAGTGTGGTTACAGGGCATCTCGCAAAATATACTTATCCCAACATATGAGGACTCATACAGAAGAAAAACCCTACATGTGTGGGGAGTGTGGATACAGGACATCTTGCAAGTCCAACTTATCCAGACATATGAAAAACTCATTCAGGTGAAAAGAGAAACCCTACATGTGTGACCAGTGACAGGGCAGCTGGAAAGGATGAGCAGTCCGAACAGATCAAAACTCACACCGCATAAAAACCCGGCCCTATAAGTGTGACCAGTGCGCCTATTCTTAACCGCAGAAAGCCCCTTTGGATGAACCTAATGTATGAGGAATGTGTAGAAGTAATGTATGTGCTATTTAGCTGAGAGGATGAATAACGTTTGTTTGTTCATACATGCTTTAAGAACATAGTGCAAGTCCATTTTTGCCTAGGACCAAAGTCTTCTGTTGTTCTCGCAAAGAATTGTCACCTCTTAGCCCAAGGGTAGATGTTTGCCGTTGCACGCTTTACTTAAATCCCATTTTCAATGACCACGTGAGAAAGCCAACTGGAAAGAAATCCAACATGTATGTATGAGTGTGAAGTGTTTAAAACTAACTTGGTTTGAATTATGTATTTGGTATATGATAGCTTAGATGATGAATAACATGCTTTTAGGACATAGTGCAAGTGCGTTTTTGCCTTGGACCAAAGTCTTCTGTTGTTCTCGCAAAGACTTGTTACCTCTTATCTGATCAAGGGTAGATGTGTGTCATTGCACGCTTGACTTAAATCCTTTTTACGATTAACTTAAATCCTATTTTTGATGACCCAAGTAAGACAGCCAACTGGAAAAAAAACTATGTATGATGAGTGTTAAGCATACAAAACTAACTTGGTTTAAGTAATGTATTTGGTATATAATAGCTTAGATGATAACATTTGTCTCATTGGACACTTTGCCTTAATCCTTATTAACATTAATGTAGAATGTAACAAATTATCATTTTTGACGTTTGCGTCTTTGCGCACTATTTGATATCCAGTATTAGCACTAACTTACGTTATATATGTCTATTCATGTTTGGACAAATATGTATCCACTAGAAAATTGTCTACTGTTACATGAATTGTTGTATTCTATGATGTAATGCAGTAAGCAATTAGGATATGCAGCTGTATGTCGGGAGTTTTCTGTGAGTTTCAACAATAATCGGCTTTATGATTGAAACGTGTTTTTGTTCATAATCGCCTAGCAATCTGGAAGGACCTTCTATACCGGTTTCCTTTTTTTAGTATCTCAATCTCAATAAGGTACTGGACAAAGCCCTCAATTAGAGCATCACATCCAGGTAAGGTGCAGGTCCGTGCGGCCGGTGGCGTGAGGAAAACAATGTGAAAACATAACTTTTTAACCATTAATTTCTCTGAGCATGAACAGTGGGATACACTAACATTCATGTTAAGTTTTGAGTAATAAATGTTTTTGTTTTAGATTTGATATAAACGAGTACATTTGATTGATTCTACATTATTGTTATGCTATAAAAATAAGGGAGGGATCTGCGTACTGAATCCACGTAAAATTGTTCCCTGAAGTAAATTCAATTACAATTTTTCCTTAAAGTGACAATTGCATATATACTATTATATTGAATACGAGAAACAGAAAGAGTAAAACCAAAGTATTGCAATCACGATCAACACTAATTCCCAACCTAAAAAAAAAACACTTTGATAAAGTTAAGTAAGTATATAATAGCGTCGAGATCGCAATTTACTACATATTTATTCCTGGCGCATCTCCGTCAATCTGCGATCTGTTACTGAGGTCATGGGATGAGGTAATCAGGTTTTCATAACTTCTGACCTTTGACCAGCGCACAACCCCGGATGTGACCTCCTGCCGTGTTTGTTCCTTTGTTGCAGTACGGAAGACGCGGTTTTACGGTACTTCTAGACAACACGGACGAGGTAAGAGTGTCAACCGACACATGAAGTCTTCGTCTTTGTAAAAGTCGTGAATGAAACTCCCTATTTCAAAGCTATAAAGTATAATTTGCGATCGTCTGAGGAGGGGCCGGGTGGGGAGGGGGGCATTGCTCTGCACACGGACATTTCATTGAGAGTACACACCGTTTCGACGTACTCTCCTAGAAACTCCTCCAACAACTCTCAAGCACAAGGAACCAAGAGTTAAATACCAAGAGAGACTATTGACTCTAAAGCGAACCATGTGTTACTCAGCACCAAGAGACCACGTCTAGCGAAATAATAGACGTTAAATGAGGGCAACAACAACAACATTTCCAAGGTAGCAGAACACAGTTTATGCGCAACCCCAAGATTTTGTTGTGTTTCAATATTTTGTGGCTTGTACCCTGAACTCGAACATATCCGTTTTTGGTATTTCTAAAGATAAAGTGCATCCTACTTTATTTTTTATATATTTTTATTAAGTCACTACATTGCCCCCCCCCCCAAGAAAACATTGTCATCTAGACCTTTAACCTCTAGACACTGTGCCCTATTGTAAATACTTTGTTTGTTGATTATTGTATTTTTTTAAATGTTTGGTTTATAGTCATATTGATTGTTTGAACCTTGGAATGTTAGCCCGTAAGGGCTAAATGGTTTCTTGATAAACAACAACAATAAACTGAATGCGTTGAAGGTAGCAGAACACAGTTTTCGGGCTATGGGGATTTCTATAGTTAAGGGCCTCAAGGTGACTGGCTTCAACGCGTAAAAAATAAAGTAGGGTGCACTTTTTGAATACCAAAAACGGATATTTCAAGCTCAGGGTACAAGCCACAAAATATTAAAAAACAAAAAAATCCTGTTGGCGTATCGTCTTCTCACGCCCACTTTGGAACGCCACTCTGCGGAGGTCACAGAACTGCAGCCGGCTGAGCACTAGAAGGGCAGTTGCATAGCGGGGCCCATTTCTACACGAAATAGAAAACTTTCACAATCCAATCCAAACCATACACTCTCAGAGTCAGAGTCGACACCTTTCGTGACCACGTAGCACAGGTTACATCTGGCTGCCACTCAAATAAGGCTTTTTACCTCTCCTTCAACAAGTTTATCCGTACTACTTTGTGTACCCGCGTCATAGACCGCATTATGTTCACGGATAAATACTGTGTTCTGCTACCTCGAAGCCAGTCATCTTGAGGCCCTTAACTATAGAATTCCCCTCAGGCCTAAAACTGTGTTCTGCTACCTCCAAGAAATCTAAAAACACGCTAAATAGCGTTTTTTTTAATCAACAACAACAACAACAGTACATTTGTCAACAACTAAGACTAGAGTTTGTACAGTCGAGTACTATTGCACATGGAGGGATAACATATACTGGTGTGTCTGGCTAAATAGCGGTTACTCAAGCAACTGGATATTATTTTCAAAATGGTCAAATGTTTAGGAAGCATTTCATAATAACTGACACTGACGAAAGGTAGGGTCTAGGGAAAAAATGTTGTGTTTCCTGTTTCAGTCCTGAAAAAATTAGGGTCGGTAGGTAGGGATTATCTTTTTTTTCTTGTATTTTTTTTAGGCTGGCCAAAATTCTAGTGATACATATTTACAATACAGTTGAACAAAGTAAACTGAAAGGTATGATGACACTTGTCTTTCAATGTCAAACTTTAATTTTGTGCATGATAGATACATTTATCCTTCATTAGATGGGACAAACAGTGTTTTACTTCAATAGGAAGCAGGCCAAATAAAAATTCTAACTGGAAGCTATGTGACTCCACTGCCCACCCCAAAAAAAAAGTCTAGGGTCGGCAGGTTTTTTTAGGGTAGGTAGGGAAACAGGAAACACAACATTTTTTTCCTAGGCCTAGTGGATGCTACCTGAAACATCTGGCCGTTTCGAAAATCACATCCAGCTTGAATAAGTGCTGTTTGACAACATCCATTTTGGCATCAGGACAACACGTTTGTCAGGTTAAGGTTTTTTTCATCTGTAATTTTTATTCCACAACAGAAAAGTGATGGCTGATCCCAGTACAAAAAATCTGCATCCTGGCCACCCTGGGAATGAGACTGGAGATCTTGGCCCTGGCCACCCTGGGAAGGAGACTGAAGATCTATGCGCCGACCATCCTGGGAACAAGACCAGCAGCAGGGAGGGCCAGACAGCAGACGCGGGCCGGCAGCAGGACTGGGAAGAACCAGCTTCATGCCAGGAATCGTTTGATGGGAAGGTCAGGAAAACTGGCTCGTCATCACAGCTAGAACGGGGGGAAAGTCGCATGCCTAAAGTCAATACTGACAAAACCCACAATTGTGACCAGTGTGACTATTTTGCTACATGTAAGTCCAACTTGGACCTACATCTAGCAAAACACACCGGTGAAAAACCCTACATGTGCGCGGAGTGTGGGTTCAGAACACCGTATCCCAGCAATTGGCGCAGACACATGAGAACCCACACAGAACATACCCAGGAGAAACCCTACATGTGTGGGGAGTGTGGGTACAGAACAGCTCAAAAGTATCACCTATCCAGGCATATGAGGACTCACACAGGAGAAAAACCCTACATGTGTGGGGAGTGTGGGTTCAGATTACGTTCTCCTGGCGACTTGCGCAGACATATGAGAACTCACACAGGGGAAAAACCTCACAAATGCGATCAGTGTGATTATGCGGCAACACAGAAATGTACTTTGGACCAACATCTAGTAAAGCACACCGTTGAGAAGCCCTACATGTGTGGGGAGTGTGGGTACAGGACAGCAAAGAAGTCTGACCTATCCCAACACATGCGAACTCACACAGGTGAAAAGCCCTACAAGTGTGACCAGTGTGACTATGCGGCAGCGCGAAAATTCCATTTGGACATACATCTATTGAAACACACCGGTGAGAAACCTTACATGTGTGGTGAGTGTGGGTTCAGGACAGCTCACAAGTCTCACTTGTCCAGACATATGAGAACCCACACAGAAGAGAGACCCTACAAGTGTGACCAGTGTGACTATTCTGCAGTTAGGAAATCCCAGTTGGACTCCCATCTAGCAAGTCACACAGGAGAGAAACCCTACATGTGTGGGGAGTGTGGGTACAGGACAGCTTGGAAGCCTGACTTATCCAGACATATGCAAACTCATACAGGTGAAAATCTCCACATGTGTGGGGAGTGTGGGTACAGGACAGCAAACAAGTCCGACTTATCCCGACATATGAGAACTCATACTGGTGAAAAACCCTACAAGTGTGACCAGTGTGACTATTCTGCATCGCGGACATCCACTTTGAAGAGACATCTAGCAAAACACACCGGAGAGAAGCCCTACATGTGTGGGGAGTGCGGGTACAGGGCAACTCAGAAATCTGCCTTATCTGAACATATGAGAACTCATACAGGAGAAAAACCCTACACGTGTGACCAGTGTGACTATTCTGCAGCAAAGAAATATCATTTGGATATCCATCTATTGAAACACACCGGTGAGAAACCCTACATGTGTGGGGAGTGTGGGTACAGGGCAGCTCAGAAGTCTCACCTATCAAAACATATGAGAACTCATACAGGTTGAAAACCGTTCAAGTGTGACCAGTGTGATTATTCTGCTGCACATAAGTTCAGTTTGGACAATCATCTGGCAAAACACACAGGTGAGAAACCCTACATGTGTGGGGAGTGTGGGTATAGAACAACTGTGAAGTCTAACTTATCCAATCATATGAGAATTCATACCGGTGAAAACCCCATAAGTGTGACCAGTGTGACTATTCTGCAACAAGGAAATCTTACTTAGATGACCACCTGAGAGAACATACAGTGGAGAAACCCTACATGTGTGATATATTTGGGTACACAGGGTTGGACAAGTCCAACTAGCCCTAATGTCCAGGGCAAGCGAAAATGCTGATCGGGCAAGTGCATGCCCTACCCCACTTGCCCGATCGGTCAAGAAAGATTTTTTTTTTCCATTGAGTGAGATTTATACTTATACTTGTTACTTTTTGCAGTCATGACATCAAGCATGGTCAACATGGAAATTAAAGAATTCCATTGCTGGAAGTGAAAATGCATGTAAGAGCGACATTTGAATTTTGGGCAAGTGAAAAAAGGTTCGGGTAAATAAAATTTTTATGTGTTTGCCCAATATAGGACAAGTGAATTTTAGAAAACTTGTCCTACCCTGGTACAGGGCAGCTACAAAGAACGGATTGTCTGTGCATATGAAAACTCACGTCGCATAAAACGCTTCTCTGTGGCCAGTGCGACTACTCTGCAGCACAGAAATCCCCTTGGGATGACCATGTGAAAAAACAGAGAGAAACTTTAATGTAATAAATGATGAAAAATGTGTAGGAGTAATGTAATTAATATATGTTTCCTTTGATGAAGATTTGTTTGTTTATACACATTATCACAAAGTGCAAATCCGTTTTTGCCCAAGTCTTCTGTTGTTGTCGCAAAGAATAGTTACTCCTATCCTATCTGATCAAGGGAAATTGTGCGTTGTTGCACTCTTTACCTAAATCCTTTTTAGGTTTAATTTAAATCCCATTTTCGATGACCACGTGAGAAAGCCAACTGGATAGAAATCCTACATGTATGATGAGTGTGAAGCGTATGAAACTAACTTGGTTTGAGTAATGTGATTGATATATGGTAGCTTAGATGATAAGATTTGTTTGTCATTGGACGCTTTACTTAAATCCTTATTAACATGAATGTAGAATGTAACAAATTATCATTTTTTTATGTTTTTCTGCACACTATTTGATTTCTAGTTTTAGCACTAACACAGACGTTACGTATATATCAAAGTTTGGACAAATATGTATCCACTATTAAAAGGTCTACTGTTGCATGAATTGTCATTGTATTCTTTGATGTAATGCAGTATGCAACGTGTATATGTAGCTGTGTAGGGGGAGTTTTCTGTGAATTTTAACAGTGCTCGGCTTTATGATTGAAAAGTATTAGGTTTTCCTTCTGTTAAATGTTTTTGTTATAGATTTGATATAAACGAGTACCTTTGATTGATTCTACATTATTGTTATACTGCAAAAAATAAGGTAGCGATTTGCGTACTGAATTCACGTACAATTGCCCGTTCATATTGAATACGTGTGCAGATGTAACAGAAAGGGTATTACAATCACCATTAACACTAATTTCCAACCTAAAAAAATACTTTGATAATGCAAAGCAAGTATATGATAGCGTTAAGATCGCAATTTTACTAAACGTTTGTCCCTAGCGTGACTCTGTCCATCTGCGATCTGTTACTGAGGTCACGAGCTGAGGTAATCAGGTCTTCATGCCTTTGACCTTTCACCTTCGCACAACCCCGGATGTGACGAGAGCGGTGTTCTTTTGTTCCAGTACGAAAGAAAAACGCGTTTTTACGGTACTTCTACACAACACACGGACGAGGTAAGACTGTCAACCGCCTTATAGAGTCTTTGTCCATGGTTAAAGAGTCGTGAATAAAACTCTTTATCTATCTTGAAAATATGATTTGCGATCGTCTGCGGATGGGTGGGGAGGGGGGCAGTGCTCTTTGCACAGTCATTTAAAAAAACACTAAAAATACGCTAAAAAGCAGCTAATTAACCATTTGGACATGATTTCGAAACGTTTAGTAGCAAGCATCCACAACCTTTCATAAAGAATTATTAATTTTTAAATATTATATTTTAAACACTTCCAAAATTATATCCAGTTGCTTTTAGCCTTTTTTATCTGATTACCTGAATGTCTAACTTTCATTGACACCCAAAAACAACATTACAATAAAATGTGTGGATATTGTTCTGAAATTTTAAGTTTAATTGTGGACTTCTTCTTAGTGTTTAGGTGGTGCTGATGTTACTATTTAGACTATACAAAAGTCTAAATGTATCACCCTTCTCATAGAGGAACTAGGAGCCTGTAGTAGCAACATTAACATAGGCAACATAGTCACACCAGAAAAAAACAACTCAGTAACACACACCAACTATCGTGTTACTGGGGCAGTGTCTACAACCATTTATTCCGTTGGGGCAACACATCTGTCAGGTTTAAGTCTTTTCCATCTGATATTTTTTTTATTCCACAACAGAAAAGTGATGGCTGATCCCAGTACGGAAGGTCTGCGTCCTGGCCACCCTGGGAAGGAGACCAGCAGCAGGGAGTGCCAGACAGCAGACGCGGGCCGGCAGCAGGACTGGGAAGAACCAGCTTCATGCCAGGAAACGTTTGATGGGAAGGTCAGGAAAACTGGCTCGTCATCACAGATAGAACGGGGGGAAAGTTGCATGCCTGAAGTCAATACTGAGAAACCCTACATGTGTGGGGAGTGTGGGTACAGGACAGCAAAGAAGTCTTACCTATCCCAACACATGCGAACTCATACCGAAGTGTGATCAGTGTGACTATTCTGCTGTACAGAAATCCCATTTGGACAAACATCTGACCAAACACACTGGAGAAAAAACCCTACATGTGCGGGGAGTGTGGGCACAGGGCAGCTCGCAAGTTTCACTTATCCCTTCATATGAGAATTCACACAGGAGAAAAACCGTACAAGTGTGACCAGTGTCACTATTCCGCTGCACAGAAATGTGATTTGGACAAACATTTAGTAAAACACAGTGGTGAGAAACCCTACATGTGTGGGGAGTGCGGGTACAGGACAGCTCAAAAGTCTGACTTATCCAAACATATGCGAACTCATACTGGTGAAAAACCCTACAAGTGTAACCAGTGTGACTATTCTGCTGCACAGAAATCCACTTTGAACTTCCATCTAGCAAAGCACACCGGTGAGAAACCCTACATGTGTGGGGAGTGTGGGTACAGGGCAGCTCACAAGCGTAACTTATCCCGACATATGAGAACTCATACAGGAGTTAACCCTACAAGTGTGACCAGTGTGACCATTCTGCAGCACAGAAATTCAATTTACTCCAACATCTAACAAAACACACCGGTGAGAAACCCTACATGTGTGGGGAGTGTGGGTACAGGACAGGAAAGAAGCCTAACTTTTCCCGGCATATGAGAACTCATACCAGAGTGAAACCCTAAATGTGTGGGGAGTGTGGGTACAGGGCAGCTCAAACGTCCAACGTATCCAATCATATGAGAACTCAAGTGTGACTTATTTTGCAGCACAGAAATCCCCTTTGGATGACCACGTGAAAAAACAGAGAGAGAATTTAATGTATGAATGTATGAAGTATGTGTAGAAGTAATATAATTGATATATGATAGCTTAGATGATTAATACGATTTGTTTGTTCATACATGCTTTAGGACATAGTGTAAGTCCATTTTTGCCTTGGACCAAAGTCTTCTGTTGTTCTCGCAAAGAATTATCACCTCTTAGCTGATCAAGGCTAGATGTGTGTCATTGCACGCTTTACTTAAATCCTAATTAACATGAATGTAGAATATAAAAAAAATGTTTTTTTTAAACATTGGTGTCACTGTGCACAATTTAATATCCAATATTAGCACTAACACATTAATCTAAGGTTTGACAAATATGTAACTACAGTCTGTATGCAAAATTAAATGCTCTACTGTTACATGAATTGTTGTATTCTATGATGTAAGCAATAAGTATATGCAGCTGTATGTGGGGAGTTTTCTATGAGTTTTAACAGTAATCGGCTTTGTGATGGAAACGTGAAACAATTTCACTGTGCGAAAGGGTGTCATTTCCGGACGTTTCTATGTTTGTATACATCCGGATCGGGACCGTTTCTGGATATATCCGGACAATATCCGGACGAAATCTGACATGACTCCCCTGCGTTTTCGGAAAATTTCAGGAGTCCGGAACGGGACCATTTAATTCCTGCCTCATATCCGGATTTCCAGTAATGGAACGTTTTCGGACTCTTTGGAGACAAACCACGTTCCGAATATTTCGTATATATCCGGATAATTTCAGAAGTCCGGAACGGGACCAAATAATTACGTCTCATATCCGGATTTCCAGTAATGGAACGTGTTCGGACTCTTTGGAGACAAACCACGTTCCGAATATTTCGTAGGGTTTACGGAAAAGCCTGGGCCCAGGAGCTGGGCTGGCTAGCCTGAAAGACTACCTTTTCTGGGCCCCAAGGCTATGCATGGGGTTTGTCCTGTAGCTGAACTTTTTTTCTTAGTAAAAACTGGGTCAGTGACAATTCCAGCTGTGGGTGGGATGGAGGAAAGTTGATCATATTGCTGGACTTGCAATGAACAACTCATCCAAGACTGGAAGAAAACAGTCATAAACTAAATTCCAATTATACAACACAAAATACTGGAAATGTTAACTTAAGATTGAAGGGAAGGGATAACTGTTACTAGGTGAAATAAAGAATACTAGGATGGGTCAGGAAATGATAGGGTGCAACATCAAATTCAAAACAGATGTCTCATGCTTTGAATGAGTGTGCCTACAGAAAGGATGGTTGGGCCTCTTATGAAATTTCCTTGTGGGAAAACTGGGTCAGTGGTAACCCAAGACAACAGTTGGGACCCTAGGATGGGGGCTGTTTGCCAAAACATCAAATTTGAAACAGATGTCTCAAACATCAAGTGTCAGTGAGCATGGATGTAGGAATGGATGTATGTTATGTGTAACGATTGAGTCTAGTGGTAGGAACTTGTATGTGAGGGGGGGGGGTGTATAGTGTTGTATTATTCCTTTCTCTCATGCAGGACCATTACTGATAGACACTATATTGTAGGAATGACTGGCAGTATAGTCAAAGGAAAAGTAAATGTACTAAGCCTGGGAGTTCCTGTTGTGGATGTTGATTGTTCGTTGCTGTAAACCAACCCCAATCCCCCATAGATATGACCAAACTTTTGCCTTCTGTCCAATGCAACCTGCATGTACTGGAATTGTCAGTTACCCAGTTTTAGGTTTTAAAAAAAATCCACTATCAGCCAAAACCCCAACCATAGCCTTGGGGCCCAAAAAGGGTGGCCTGGCTAGCCTGCAGGCTAGCCTGCTGGGCCCAGGCTTTTCCGTAAACCCTATTTCGTATATATCCGGATAATTTCAGAAGTCCGGAACGGGACCAAATAATTACGTCTCATATCCGGATTTCCAGTAATGGAACGTGTTCGGACTCTTTGGATACAAATCACGTTCCGAATATTTCGTATTAATCCGGATAATTTCAGGAGTCAAGAATGGGACCATATAATCATGTCGCATATCCGGATTTCAAGTAATGGAACGTTCTAGGACTCTTTGGAGACAAAACACGTTCCGAATATTTCATATTTTCTGAGCGCGTTCGGGGCTATTACGCCCCGGAAAGGTTGCATAAACTTAAGATATACTGAAACATCATAGGAACAATACAACACATTATTTCAGAATATCCAGTAACTTAACGATCATGCTAAATACCTAATATTTAACGTTTCCTGTCCGTTTTAACCCCGAAAATGCTAACTCGGTAAGGCTACATTTTGTGAAAGCTTTTCAAAGACTTTCCTGTATAAATCAGATGACACAAGTATCACAACAAATGCATTATGTGGAGGAACAGATCATGTTAACGTCAAGGGGCAAATCAATATGCATTTGTCTCTTAGTCTTTAACCAAGGAAGTTTTAGCTCACTACAACCTCATTGGTCTTCACAAAAAGTGAAGCTCGAGTGAAGCCAAAGTTAAACAGTTCACTGTCAGATCCAATAATATCAAGCCCAAGTCAATAACATCATAACAAAACTGATCAGTTTAAATGTACAATATCAAATGTACAGTATCCGACACAAGTCTAACGTTATAAACCATACAATCAATATTCGTAGGATAAAAATGTCATTACGAAATCAGTACGACAGTCCATTTTCAAGTCCTCTATAAGTCCGTATCGTGTTGACTGTGGAATCATCGTCCGGGGCGCCCTCTTCTGCGTCTTTGTGGTAGTGGACGATCATTGGCGACGGAAGATGCTCTGGCAAGACCCCACAATATCGACGGCACGTCTCGAGGACAGTCCGCTCCATTGCATAGTCCAGGCACCGTCCGTCTTCAGAGTAGAAACAGTTCTGGCAGGATACAACGGTTACGGGCACAGACTGTCGTAAGTGTTACCAGGAGGTAGGCCTCGGTGGTCGGCATGGCAGGACAGGCGATTGGGAAACAGAGGCTCAGCGGCTGGAATGGGAAAAAAAACGGCTAGTAACTGCCCCGAACCCATGAACGGTACATGTAAAATTATTCAAACAACAAGGCCATAAAAATCACAGCAGGACAAGACGGGAACAAAGGCAGGAATCTGGAGTCGGCTATCATCAAAGGGCGCGGGCCACACAGATGGCACAGATAAGGACCCCCAGAGAACGACTGGAATTTTATATGCACACAATCACATTGGTCCTAGTGAGGAGATTACAGTTTCTCCTTGGTTCTATTAAAGATTTAGCCAGCCAAAACAACAAGACAGGAAAGTTTAGAAGGTTACGGCACATACAGCACAAAATAATATGAGAATTTAACTAACTATGGAACGGGCCCCCCGGGCAATTTGTAAACAAGCCGGGGATGACACGCGGGGTTCCAGCTGAAAGAGAAGTGATCTATCATACAACAATCTTTACAAAGAGATCACACTACTAATTATTAAATACACAAAACACTAGGAAGGGATAACAGACATTGCTGACAGACATATACGGAACTAAGAACGGTAACTGCTATGTATATACAATCTATGTACTAGAGAGCTACACTACTCACTTCTTGGTCCGGTAGCGGCTAGCGGCAGCAGCAACTGAGATTCAAATCTAGTTTCAAACCTAACTGCTGTCACCAGCTGGTCTACTATTGGTCTAGTCAAGTCATGTGACTTCCTAATATGGTCTTGTTACCTAAGGACTCCTCCAGATGGTTCCAAGCAAGTTAGTGTCATCCATCATGCCTGTTTCACGGAAACACATGGCATTGTGCATTATTTTTGTGAATAAATGCATCATGTACTTACCAGTTTCAAAGTTGTACACAGCAGCAAACGCTGTGGCGCGGTGTAGGCTGTTATCTGCAACGACTGCCCCAGTAGGCGCACCGTTGACATGCCAACGTACTGGTCTGCTCGGCACTTTGCACAGCTTGCATAACCGCTTTACGAGTAAAGTTGCCTCGTGATATTGTCCGGATATGGACCATTCCCACACAGCAACGCTGGTATTCAATATCATGAGTGACTTTTTGTCATGATATTGTCCGGATATGGACCTATCCCAAACTGCACCGCTGGTGTGGAGTGTTTTGACTGAACTTTTTCAAGATATTGTCCGGATATGGACCTATCCCAAACTGCACCGCTGGGGTGGAGTGCTTTGACTGAACTTTGTTCATGATATTGTCCGGATATGGACCTATCCCAAACTGCACCGCTGGGGTGGAGTGTTTTGACTGAACTTTGTTCAAGATATTGTCCGGATATGGACCTATCCCAAACTGCACCGCTGGGGTGGAGTGTTTTGACTGAACTTTGTTCAAGATATTGTCCGGATATGGACCTATCCCAAACTGCACCGCTGGGGTGGAGTGTTTTGACTGAACTTTGTTCAAGATATTGTCCGGATATGCAAAGAAACAATAATACTTGACTCATAATTGTTACCATCGCAAAGATTGCTTTCTGTGTCATTTGATTGTAAATGTCGATGTCAGTATATTTGCACATGTATATGGAAGCTTAAGCTTCAATTACCAGAAAATTAAAGAGTAAACATACATTGACATCGGGCATACTCGTTGTAGAATAATATACAGAAGCAAAAACGTTAATGACGTGTATTTGACAAGATAGGAAACCTTTTTAAGGATACCCAACAAAACAATCTCAGATTCATGTATGACAAGAAAAGTAATTTGTTAACCATTAAGTTGTCCGAAAACTGATTTCTGGAATGTTTCTGTTTTGGACATCTGTCGTAAATGGAACGGAATATGAATTCGGAAGGAGCGAAAATTTCGGCAAAAAAAATGCAGTCTTATTTGTTCAGATGCGCAATAAAACAATCACCGATTCACAATTCACGTATAGAATACCTTTATCGGTAACGGTCAGAATATGCTAACTTCGAATCTGTCCTAAAACTAATCCATGGAATATCTGTCGCGGATATGTCTCGTAAATGGAAAGAAAAGAAAATAGTATGAATTCGAAAACATGAAACGTCCCTGACACGTATTCGGAAGAACGGGAAATTCTATCCGTCCGGGCATGTGCTGAAACATTTCATGACTCATGATATTCTGAGACATAATGAATTGAAAATGTCATCTGACAATGGCCCAGAAATAATGCACATCATGCTTCGTGCAAACTCCTAATTTGTCCGGGTATTCCTTATCGAAATATATGGACCTTGGATATGTAAAGAATGTAGAACATATCACGTATTCGGAGGCAAGAAACGTCAATGGCGCGTATCATGAAAAGCAGGAAAGTCTTATTTGTCCGGATACATAACAAGACAATTCCTGACTCATGATATTTCCAGATATGGGAAATATTGAACATCGTGCCCGGACACAGTCCGAATATTTAGCATGTCCAAAAATATGTCAACTCCGACTTTGTCCGGAAATCACACCCTTTCGCACAGTGTTTGTTTCATAAAAAAACTCAGTAATCTAGGAAAATGCCCGGTATTGTCTGCATTTAACCACAGCCCTGTTCACTCCACTTTTGTGTGGGGAAAGTCACGGTAATGCTACCGTCACATTTCCAAACCGGGGCCCGGCCGGGATGTTTGCGGAAACGAAAAAAAGAAGTGTTTCTCACGAAATATGCACAAATTATGCCAAAGTTTTTTTTTTGTGTGTGTGTTCTGTTGTGTTTTTATATTGTACCTTTCATTCCTGAATGCTGCCTAATTGCGACCGGACCTCGGTTTGGAAATTGTACCTTAGAAGAAACTGTGCATTCTGATGTAGTCATGTTTATTTCATGACATCCTCTCGGATCAGGTTAGGCCATGTTTATTTTATTATATGGTGACATCCTCTAGGAACTCCATAACTGATGCGAGCGAGCGAATAAAAAAAAAGTTTGGCCAAAAAAAAAGTTGCCTCCAGTATGAAATCAAAGTGGCCAGGAAGGTTGAACATAGGACTAAACACACACAGTATGGTATACCAACAGTTAAGTGTAGGGACCAGTACATTATATGGGTGCAAGACATTTTTTTTGCTTCTTTGACCAATCCGAAAAAAAAAGACCTGGAAAAAATCAGAGGAACAAGTTTCACCAATTACAAAATGGACACACTATATCGACAGGCATTTGGGGTCTTACCGGGGGCCAAGAAGACAACAAGAAGACAACAAGAGTGAAGTCAAGTAGAGTTTATAGTCAATCGTACCAAGTTTCTACAGTCAAAGGTGCAGAGACAGCCTTTATTACTTGGAGATGGGATTTTAGATGCCAGTGGGAGTCCAATAATCCACCAAACATCTTGTAGCAAAACTGACCAATTACCATTGTTTTGAGTATTGCCAGTTCTCAAGTTTCCACAGACAATCAGGTCCAGGTTCAGATCCGGACCTGAAAATGATCCTCTGGACATGAACGGGACCTGAATTTTCTGTACTGGTACCTCCCCCTACCAACAGTAGATTTTTTTCTTTCTGTCCTTTCACATCTTATTCTTTGACTTTAGATTTATTTTGGCATTCTAGGACATTAGATTTAGACTATGATTAGTTATCTGTTTTCTGATACTTTTTTTCAATCTACAGAATATTTGTGCTCATTTTACAGCTGCTTTGCACAATTTATTGTGTGGTCGAAAACTTTTTTGGGGGGGGGGGAATGGCCAAAAATTGGTGCGAGCGCGGATGTCATCCATATAATCAAATCGACATGGCCTTTCTGTCCCACTGAGGAGAATTGACCCGTCAACATATCAGGTGACAGTATCAAGATACATGCCGCTTTCTCACTGGACGGAGAGCCCCGAGCGACCGGGTAGCGACCAAAATTGTTGATGAAGGTTAGACATCCAGGTGACAGCATCTGCTCATATGTACATGCCACCTTATCACTGTACGGTGAGCCCCGGGCAACCAAAATTGGATTTATCCATGAAAGTTACACATTCAGGTGATAAATTACGACAGATAGCAGCTACTCAAGCAACTGGGTATGATTTTACCACAGTGGGATTGTAATATTTTCTCATTAATTAAGCAAATTAGGTATTTATCTGCATAAAATTTACCTATTACTACCTTTTCTCCGTTACAAATGTTACATGACGCAATTGTTCTATAATGGAACAGAGTGGGTTTAGACAATTTTCTGATTAATTATGCAAATTAGATTCTCATTTGTGTAATTGATTTGTAATTACATTGTATATGAAGCATCACTGAAGCTGGGTACATACCAAAAATCATGATCCTCCGTCAGCCCCATCTTGAGTTATTCCCCTTTAAAATCTGACACTATACCGGCCTCTGCAGTTCCAAAACAAACCACTAGGGGCCTGCTTACACTCTGCCGCAAGAGCTATCTACCACTGAAAAATTATAACTACAGCTTGTCCAGAACTTAAAAAAGCAAACTCAAAAGTTCTGCTGTAGAATCGTAACGAGCCACTAGGGTGCCAAAAATCTAATCGTTTTCAGGTCTCATCAAGCCATTCAAGACAATCCATTTAGGATGCTAGTTTTCTCATTACAAACACTATCAAAAACATAACCTTCTTGGCGAAGGTAATAAATGCATGTACCAGAAAGAGATGAATAAAACACTTATTGTCAACCTCAGACAATCTGTAATAATTTGGAGGAAATGTAATCCCATAAATACCACTATTTTACTACATTCCCTACATCTACAAACGGTAACCAAGTCCATAGTATGAGTGAGGTAATCAGGTATACATGCTCTTTGACCTTTCATCTTCGGTTGACCCGGATGTGGCTAGTTTGTGGTGGTTTGTTGCCAGTACACAATTTTAACGATACTTCTAGGCGCCACGGACGAGGTAAGAGTTTTAGCCGTCTCACAAGTCTCTGTCGTAGTGTCTGCACACATTTGTTACAGCATGGGGAGTGAAAAAAGCTTTATCATGCAGATATTTTACGATCATCTGAGTATGCATGGGAGGGGGCGTTGTGGGGAGGGGGGCAGATTTAGCCAGTACGTGCTCGAAGTCCTGTAACGCTCTTAGAACGAACAAGAGCAAAAAAAATGTTTTCTTTGTTTCTAGGAGATGTTTCATGGAGTAAGAATTCCTACCAAATCGAAGACGTCTACTCTATTCTAGTATTGCCTGTTATTTCTTGCTCAATAAATGGTCTGACACTATCGCACACAAATGCTGGACTCTGCACTAGTGGACCTTTAGCAAATATCATCTGGCACAAGCCCCTCCTTCGAGTCAACAAGCTGTTTTCTTTTTCATCACAGGCTTCGAGATCGGTCTATTTTGTAGAGTTTCAAGTTGTTGTTTTTTTTAACGCAGCGCTGGTATTTCTTTTTTATAAAACGTTTGTTCCGTTAGTATGCATTGTCTTTTTCCTTCTGCAATTTGTTTCCCACAACAGAAAAATGGCTGATCCCAGTTGTAGAGAAGGTTTGCGTCCTGCCTACTCGGAGAACGAGACTGGAGGTCTGCATTCTGGCCATCCTGGGAACGAGACTAAAGGTTTGTGCCCTAGCCACCCAACAAGACATACAAGAGGAGGGACCAGACAAGTAGAACTGCTGCATTATTAGAGAGAGTACACTGCCTAACCTGGTTTACCTTAACTCAACAGAAAACTGTTACGGTATCCTCTCACTGCACTTGGGGCACGCTTGTGGCACTGCGGGGTTTAATAACGCAGATGTACCTTCTCAGAACCTAGAGGTGCCCTCACAGAACCTAGAGGTGCCCTCACAGAACCTAGAGGTGCCCTCACAGAACCTAGAGGTGCCCTCACAGAACCTAGAGGTGCCCTCACAGAACCTAGAGGTGCCCTCACAGAACCTAGAGGTGCCCTCACAGAACCTAGAGGTGCCCTCACAGAACCTAGAGGTGCCTTCACAGAACCTAGAGGTGCCGCAAGCAAACCTAGTAGAGGTGCCGGTTGCAAGCGGGACATTTTTTTCAAGTAAAAAAATAACGCAAGTGGCAAGATGCCCCAACAGTACTCCAACAGTGCCCCACCATGCCATCAACAGTATGAAGGTTATATTTTTGCCTATTATTTTTAACCAAGTATCAAAGTGAACATCCTTTTATCACTAAAAAGCTATTTTGGATGTATTTCTAATCATTTTACAGTCAGGGTTGGACAGGTTTTCTAAAATTCACTTGTCCTATTGGGCAAGTACTTGAAAAATTAACTTGCCCGAACCAACTTTTCACTTGCCCGAAATTCAAATAACATTTCTCCAAGTATTTTCACTTCCAGTGGCATTCTATTGGCTGTCTTTTTCTGTGTTGACTAAAGCTTGATGCCATGACTTTGAAAAGTAACAAGTACTAGTACTTGTTTATCAAAATCTCACGCGTGAAAAAATCGGGCAAGTGGCAGAGGAAAAGCGCTCACCCGATCAGCACTTTCACTTGTCCGGAACAATCGGGCTAGTGGACTTGTCCAACCCTGACAGTGCTTATTGATTCAGTTACAACACTGTGATTTCCACAAAACTTAACTTGTATCCACAGTCAGACTAACTTTAAAGTATTTTTACGTACAACGTTGAAAAAGAAACATTTACGTTGGATGATTACATTCACTTTCGCATTAGTGTTACAAGCAGTCCAATCATTGCTGATAGCCTGCTGCCGATAGAACACCAAACTTGCAGTTATTCAGACCCAAAAAGCCATATTTTTTCCACATTTTCACAGATATGATAGACTTAGACATAAATGTTTTGGCAAGCCATCTGTAGACAATGAAAATACTCCGTATCACATAACAACGTGTGAAATATCAAACATTGTCCTAAATAAGAAATTTGAAAATTGTTGAATACAATACATATAAACATACATCATTACACATACATGGTGCAAAACACATAATCGATCGAGTCAAATCTGGTATACAGTTTGTGTCCGTTCTTTTGGGTCATTTCTTTGACTGTAAAAGTTTTTCAAGGTTATTTACAGCACTTGTAACATATAATTCATTGTCATATGGGAAATCCTTTCATTACGTATCTCATTTTGGGGCATCTTCATCGTTTTTGCAATGATTTTTAATAAAATGACAATGCTGCAATTTCCAATAACATGTTCAGTCTAGAAACGCAACAGTGCCGGAAGTCAGTGTGAGTGCAAGAGAAAATCAGCGAAATTAACACAACTGTACCGCAGTGAATGAACCCGCAGTGCCACAGTGTGCCTCAAGTGCAGTGAGAGGACACCTTTAGTACTGCCAATTATCATTTGGACCAGCACACATATATGTTAAAACTGGGTTTTCTAAGGTTTGTTTTGCCGATGTGTGTATCAATAATTGTTTTTACACTCAAATTGCAAATCATGTTGAATTTTGGTCAATGAAGTCTTCTACTTTATGCTGAGTTTGCAATGACTTCATTCATTCATCCATACAACAGACATTACCGGACAGCATGGCAGAGAAGAGCAAGCTCCATGCGCGGGAACTTTTGATGTGAAGGTTGAGAGAACTGTTTCCTTGTCCCCATGTTTACAAGCAGAGGATCCCGACGAAGCTCTACTTCAAAACAAGACAACAGACACGGGTGGACAGTGGGACAGGGGAGGGGGAGACTCGAACCAGGAGACGTTTTATTGGGAGGTGAAGAAAACTGGCTCGTCATCGCAGCTAGAACAGGGGGAGAGTAACATACCTGAACAGGGGAAAATCCTGAAGCCGGAGTTCAGGACAAAACAGAAGTCAGAGCTTTCCATACATAAGAGAACACATACCGGTGACAAACCCTACAAGTGTGACCAGTGTGACTATTCTGCAGCAGGGAAATCTGCTTTGGACTACCATCTATCGAAACACACCAGAGAGAAACCCTACATGTGTGGTGAGTGTGGCTACAGGACAGCTCTGCGGTCAGATCTCTCCAAACATGCAAGAATCCATACCGGAGAGAAGCCCTTCAAGTGTGACCAGTGTGACTATGTGGCAGCACGGAAACACCATTTGGATGACCACATGACAAAACACACTGGTGATAAGCCCTACATGTGTGGGGAGTGTGGGTACAGGGCAGCTCGGAAATCTTACTTATCCAACCATATGAGAATTCATACAGGTGAATATCTCCACATGTGTGGTGAGTGTGGTTACAGGGCAACTCGCAAGTCTGATTTATCCAGTCATATGAGAACTCATTCTGGAGAAAAACCCTACAAGTGTGACCAGTGTGACTATGCGGCAGCACGGAAATCCCATTTGGACAAACATCTGACCAAACACACTGGAGAGAAACCCTACATGTGTGGGGAGTGTGGGTTCAGGACAGCTCACAAATCTGACTTATCTCGACATATGAGAACTCATACAGGTGACAAACCCTACAAGTGTGACCAGTGTGACTATTCTGCTGCACAAAAATGTGATTTGGACCGCCATATAACAAACCACACTGGTAACAAGCCCTACATGTGTGGGGAGTGTGGGTACAGAGCAGCTCGAAAATCCAACTTATACAGACATTTGACAACTCATTCAGGTGAAAAGAGAAACCCTACATGTGACCAGTGACAGGGCAGCTAGGAAATAAACCTTATCCCTACATATGCGAGCTCATACTGGTGAAAACGCTACAAATGTGACCAGTGTGACTATTCTGCTGCACTGAAATCAACTTTGGATGACCACATGACAAAGCACACTGGAGAGAAACCCTACATGTGTGGGGAGTGTGGGTACAGGGCAGCTCGCAAGTCTGACTTATCCCGACATATGAGAATCCACACAGGTGAAAAACCCTTCAAGTGACCAGTAGTGACTATTCTGCAACAAGGAAATCTGACTTAGATGACCATCTGAGAGAACATACCCTGGAGAAACCCTACTTGTGTGATAAATGCGGGTACATGGCGGCTACAAAGGATGAACTGTCTGTACATATCAAAACTCATGGCGGATAAAACCCTCCAAGTGTGACCAGTGCGGCTATTCTACAGCACAGAAATTTCCCTTTTATTTATGGGTGACCACGTGAAAAAAAACACAGAAAAACATTGATGTATTAATGTAAGATGTATATGTAGAAGTAATGTAATTGATATATCTTAGATGATGAATTTGTTTGTTCATACATGCTTTTAGGCCATAGTGCATAGTTCGTTTTTGCCTTGGACCAAAGTCTTCTGTTGTTCTCACGAAGAATTCGAAGGATTGTTACCTATTACTCTTAGCTGGTCAAGGGTAGATGTGTGTCTTTGCACGCTTTACTTAAATCCCTATTAATATGAGCGTAGAATATAACAAAAATGTTATTTTTTTCAACGTTGTTGTCACTGCTCACAATTTAAGATCTAGTATTAGCACTAACACATGTTAGTGATGCGTTTAATGTTTAACAAATATGTATCCACTTACTTCCCCTACTTTGCCCCTCGCGGGCTCATCTGGGGGTGATGATGATGATTAAATGCTGTTAAAAAAACTGTTACATGTCGTTGTATTCTATGATGTAATGCAGTTAACAATAAGCATATGCAGCTGTATGTGGGAAGTTTTCTGCGAGTTTTTAATACTACTCAGCTTTATGATTGAAACGTGTAGCGATTTTCTTCATGAAACCTCCGTGAGGCCTACATCACATGTCCTAACCGGGGCCCGGCCGGGCTGTTTGCGGAAACGAAAATTTAAAGTTTATGCCAATAAATATGCACAAGGCATGCTGTTAAATTGTTTTTGGTCCGTTTTGTATTCTTGTTGTCCTTTTTATCATAGTTTTCGTTCCCCCAAATTGCTCGGCCGGGCCCCCTTTGTGCAAAATGTGATGTTAGCCTTATCTGGTAGTCTGTGTGACACAAACTCTGCTGACCAGGCCTAGGGCTGTAAGTGGCCCCTCCCCGCGGAGGTCGGTGGATGTTGGGCGGGCTGCTATAAGCGAGATTTAATCAGACTACCTCATTTGGGAGAATGCTCGATACAAATGTCGGAATTTCACTATAGCACTGTTCAATCTCGGAGAATGTCTGATATTACTGTCGGCATTTAAATCTTCATCCCACGTCTGTCTGGGGAAAGTTACAGTACTGCTACCGTCACATTTCCAAACCGGGGCCCGGCCGGGATGTTTGCGAAACCGAAAACAAGTGTTTATCAAGTTATTCATACAAATTGAGCTGGTGACCATTTCTTTATGTTTTGTGTATTTTGTTGACTTTTAGATTGTAATTTTCATTCCCCAAAAGCTACCCGACCGGACACCAGAGGGAGCTAATAATTGTAAAGTTTACAAATCAGTTTAATCAAGGAGGTTAAACCTTGTGTTTTAACCTCCTTGGTTTAATACACTGCAATAACAATCTAACTTGATCAAGATTACGGCATTACATCAACAGGCTGGCTTACCAATCCAAATTAAACTAAGCGAATCTTCAAGTCTTTGAAATATAATTGAACACAAAGTCAAAATTAAATCTAACAAAATATCTCATTCAGGAGCTCTACTGATGCGTGTGAGGTCATGACCTTTCCTGGAACTCACCTGCGCCATGTCGATTTGATTATATGGATGAAGAAAAATGTTTGGCAAAAGTCGGTCACAACAGATTCAAGGTGATTAGTCATCAGTATTGATCCTGAAGAAGGCGACAGTGGTCGTTGAAATTTTGATCCGTATAAACTTTTATTTGATGTTGGAAGAAAGTTTAGCACTGTACTAGTTGTTGTTGTTGACTGTACTAGTATTACAACCATCAAAACACTAATTACGAATGTACCAACCGCAAAAATACTTTGTACTTTATAATTATGATAATGCCAAGGAAATATAATCCCGTTTAGATCAATTTGACGACACACTTATTCCAAACGTACCTCTTTATAAGAGTTACTAGTACTGAGTTCACAGTCGACTAGTCTGCATGAGTGAGCTGGGTAATCAGGTTTGCACAACCTTTGACCTTTTACCTTCGTACTAGACCCCGGATGTGACGATTTGCGTGCGGTGTTCCTGGCCTGGCCTTTCCTTTGCTCCAGGACGAAAGGCGCGAGTTTTACGGCACTTCTACTCAACACGGTCGAGGTAAGTGTATCAACCGCCTTATAAAGTCTTTGTCCTTGTTTAAGAGCCGTGAATGAAACTCTTTAAATCTATCTTGAAGATATAATTTGCGATCGTTTGCGGATTGGTGGGGAGGGGGGCAGTGCTCTGTGCACAGACACAGCACGTTCTATCACAGAAGGGAAACATGTTGTTTTTGCTCAGTTTCTTCTTCTCCAAACAAATAGAGAATCTTCACAACTAGACCTTGGAAGAACATGAAATTCATCAAGCTGGTATATCTACGCCATGAGACGCAAGTGACAAGTGCATCTTGGTCATGGGCCAATATACTAGAATATACTATTATCAGGGCTCTTGTTTGTGCACCCAAAATTATTGGGTGTAAGAGTGGGTTCAAGCACTGCCAAGCTGACCACGCCAACGGCTCTAGAGCTTTTGGTGTTGAGGTTTGCACGTTGGATTTGTAATCTGCCGACCCGGGTTTGATCCCGGTTGTCGGCATGTTTGTTTCTTTCTGTTCTTACTCGCCCCCTCAGAATTCTTACATTGGGACTACTGACTGCCATGTGTCGAAACATGACATCAATTATTTCAGGAGTTTTGGGGTACTTCCAATGATAGCTGCTGGGACGAGAACATGTTAAATTTGTACATTTTCTTAACATCGTAGATCTCTGGGTCTTTGGTGTTACAAATTAATTCCTGGATGTCAGAAACAGCGGGAAAATGTCAAAGCAAGTATCCCTGTTCCGATTTTTGAAGAGCTCGTTCAATTTACCGTTGAAATTACTAAATTAGATATTCTACTTTATTTTATGTAGTACACCTAAAATGTTTTGGTTTACCCAATTTTCTAGGTAGAGTGCGCCAGTGCACGTATACCACCCCCACCCCCCCAATGAATTTCGAGCCATTTTCCTTCTATCATTTGTTGCCCCTCAACAGAAAAGGCATGGCGAGTCCCAGCTGCGTAGGTTCTACTGAAGGTTTGTGTCCTGACCTCCCTGGCTACTCGGAGAACGAGACTGAAGGTTTGTGCCCTGGACACCCTGGGAACGAGACTGAAGGTTTGTGCCCTGGCTACTCTGGGAACGAGACTGACAGTTTGTGCAGTGACCACCCTGGGAACGAGACTGACAGTTTGTGCACTGGCCACCCTGGGAACGAGACTGACAGTTTGTGCACTGGACACCCTGGAAACGAGACTGAAGGAGAAAAGCCCTACAAGTGTGACCAGTGTGACTATGCGGCAGCACAGAAATCCAATTTTGAACGACATCTAACAAAACACACCGGTGAGAAACCCTACATGTGTGGGGAGTGTGGGTACCGGGCAGCTCAGAAGATTAACTTAACCGTACATATGAGAATGCACACAGGTGAAAAACCCTATAAGTGTGACCAGTGTGACTATTCTGCAGCACATAAATCCAGTTTATACAAACACCGCCTAGCAAAACACACCGGTGAGAAACCCTACATGTGTGGGGAGTGTGGGTACAGGGCAGCTGACAGGTCTACCGTATCCCGGCATATGAGAACTCATACCGGAGAAAAATCCTACAAGTGTGACCAGTGTGACTATTCTGCTGCAGAAAAATTTGCTTTGGTCCAACATCTAACAAAACACACTGGTGAGAAACCTTATATGTGTGGGGAGTGTGGGCTCAGGACAGCTTGGAAATCTACCTTATCAAGACATAAGAGAACACATACTGGAGAAAAGCCCTACAAGTGTGACCAGTGTGACTATTCTGCAGCAGAGAAATCCACTTTGGATGACCACATAACAAAACACACTGGTCAAAAGCCCTACATGTGTGGGGAGTGTGGGTACAGGACAGCTCTAAGGGCTAACTTATCCCGACATATGAAGACCCATACAGGGGGAAAACTCTACAAGTGTGACCATTGTAACTATTCTGCAGCACGAAAATCTTCCTTATCCGCTCATGTGAAGCGCCATACAGGAGAGAAACTCTACAAGTGTGACCATTGTGAATATTCTACTACACAAAAATCCAGTTTCGACATTCATCTGGCAAGACACACTGGAGAGAAACCCTACAAGTGCAACCAGTGTGACTATTCTGCAGTTAGGAAATCCCAGTTGGACTCCCATCTGGCCAGACACACCGGCGAGAAGCCCTACATGTGTGATGAGTGTGGGTACAGGGCAGCTTGCAAGTCCAACTTATCCAGGCATATGAAAACTCATACTGGCGAAAAACCCTTCAAGTGTGACCAGTGTGACTATTCTGCAACAAGGAAATCCACTTTACACCAACATGTAAAGAAACACACCGGAGAGAAACCTTACATGTGTGGGGAGTGTGGGTACAGGACAAATCAGAAATCTTCCTTATCTAACCACATGAGAACTCATACAGGAGAAAAACCCTATAAGTGTGACCAGTGTGACTATTCTGCAGCACTGAAATCATCTTTGGACCAACATCTAGCAAAACACAGTGGTGACAAACCCTACATGTGTGGGGAGTGTGGGTACAGAACAACTCACAAGTCAGCCCTTTCGAAACATATGAGAACTCATACCGGAGAAAAACCCTACAAGTGTGACCAGTGTGACTATTCTGCTGCACAGAAATCCAATTTGGACCGACATCTAGTAAAACACACCGGTGAGAAACCCTATATGTGTGGGGAGTGCGGGTTCAGGTCAGCTGGCAGGTCAAACTTATCCCGACACATGAAAACTCATACAGAAGACAAACCCTTCAAGTGTGGGGAGTGTGGATACAGGACAGCTATCAAGTCCGACTTATCCAGACATATGAAAGCTCATTCAGGTGAAAAGAGAAACCCTACATGTGTGACCAGTGACAGGGCAGCTGGAAAGGATGAGCTTTCCGAACAGATCAAAACTCACACAGCATAAAAAACCTGACAGGTGTGACCAGTGCGACTATTCTGCAGCACAGAAAACCTCTTTGCATGACTCTAATGTATGAAGAATGTGTAGAAGTAATGTGATTGATATATGATATCTTAGATGATGAACAACATTTGTTTGTTCATACATGCTTTTAGGACATGTTGTTCTCGCAAAGAATTGTTACCTCTTAGCTGATCAAGGGTAGATGTGCGTCATTGCATGCTTTACTGAAATCCTTTTTTACACTTGATTTAAATCCCATTTTCGATGACCACGTGAAAAAGCCAACTGGAAAGACATCCTACCTGTATGATGAGTGTAAAGCGTATAAAACTAACTTGATTTGAGTAATGTATTTGGTATGAGATAGCTTAGATGATAGGATATGTTTGTCATTGGACACTTTGCCTAATTCCTTATTAGCATGAATGTAGAATGTAAGAAATTATCATTTTTTTGACGTTTGTGTCTTTGCACACTATTTGATATCCAGTATTAGCACTAACACACGTTTTTGACACGTTAAAAGTTTGGATAAATATGTATCCACTATTAAATGGTCTACTGTTACATGGAATTGTCATTGCATTCTATGATGTAATGTAGTAAACAATAAGTATATACAGCTACAAGTAGGGAATTTTCTGAGAGATTTAACAGTACTCGGCTATATGATGGAAATGAGTAACGATTTTGTACATAAAAGTTCAGCAAATTGGGAGAACCTTCGATACCGGTTTCCTTTTGTTAGTATCAACAATGTGAAAACATACTTTTTAACCATTAATTTCTCTGAGCATGAACTGTGGGATACACTAACATTCATGTTAAATTTTGAGGAATAAATATTTCATTATAGATTTGATATAAACGAGTACCTTTGATTTATTAATTCTTTGATTATTGTTATACTGTAAAAAAGGGAGGAAGGGATTTGCTTTTTGAATTCACATACAATTGTTCCTTGTAGTGACAATTACATATATTGAATACCTTGTTGCAATTAGCCGTCGGGTAAGAACTTTATAAGAACAAATAAACTTACATTGAATACGCAAAATAAAAAAAAAAGACTTTGATGGTGAAAAGTAAGTATATGATAGCGTTGAGATCGCAATTTTACTACACATTTATTCCGAACGCATCTCCGTCAATCTGCGATCTGTTACTGAGGTCACGAGCTGGGGGTAATCAGGTTTTCATAACCTCTGACCTTTCACCTTCGCACAACCCCGGATGTGACTATTGCAGTCTTTTCCTTTGTTCCAGTACGAAAGACGCGGTTTTTGACGGTACTTCTGACAAAACGGACAAGGTAAGACTTTCAACCGCCTTATAAGGTCTTTGTCTTTGCTTAATGAGTCTTGAATAAAACCCATTTTCTATCTCGAGGATATGATTTGCGATCGTCTGCGGATGGGTTGGGAGAGGGTCATGCAGTGCTCTGCACAGACATAGAAGAGCGTCTGCATGCCTTTTACGTTAAGCGTTACAAGACATTTTAATTCACCGTTAATCGTTACCGACCCGCTCTAATTCAACGTTAATCGTTATCGGTATATTCGTGAAGCGTTATTGGTCGTTTTAATTCAACGTTAATCGTTATTTTTTATCCCGAATTCACTGTTAAGCGTTACCAAGAAATTCTTCGTAACCCGTTATACACACGAAGTCAAATGCCAGATAGAACCCCTGAAAATGCAGGAAATGGTGTTACAAAGGGTCCAGATTTCAAAATTTCTCCGAGCCTCCCGGCCTTCGGCTCTGGACATGGTAAAATATGTTGCGGAAGCGTCGCCCTCAAAAACTTTATCACTCATACAGATTTCAGTGTCAAACTTAGCTTAGTTTCGGGCAAAAAGTACTCCTAGAATACAGAAAATGAGGTTTCTCCAGACCTCCCTTGAGACGGCTTGCGCCGTTGGTGCTCATGACGACATGGCGAAAATATGTTAGGGGCGTGGGTTTTCGCACAAAAAAACTTTTCTCTCTAATAAAATGTCATTTAATCTAGCTTCGTCTTACAGCAAAACCTGTCCTTCAAAATGCAGTAAATAGCATTTCAGACGGTCCGGATTTAAAAATTTCCCCGGACTTATATATTGCACTGCGTCTCGTGCCTTCCGAGCTCGAAATGTTAAAAATATGTCGGGGGCTCTGGGGGTGGAGGCCAAAGCTATAACCATGTGTAATTTGATGAAAATGTCAAAATCAACCTAGCTTAGTCGGTCGGCAAAATTTGCCGAAAAATGCAGGAAATAGCATTTAAGAGGGTCTTGATTTTAAAATTGTCATGGTGGAGCATACGAAATAAAAAATCTGCTGCCGCCGTCTCTGTGGCGGACCGGAAACTCCGTCAATTTACAGATGCTATGGACATTGTCCCTATCATTCCCCCGGGTTCTGGGCACCTTTTTCTTCTCACAATGTCATTAGTCGGATATTTTCATCCATTGATATAACTACTCTAGCGTTGTATGAATAGGAATGCACGTCAATGTTACTGTTATGCTGTAACTCCTTCTGAATTTACCGTTAAGCGTTACCGGGCCTCCTGAATTTACCGTTAAGCGTTATCGGGCCTCCTGAATTTACCGTTAAGCGTTACCGGGCCTCCTGAATTTACTGTTAAGCGTTACCGGGCCTCCTGAATTCACCGTTAAGCGTTAGCAAGACACCCCCCCCCCCATGCAGACCCTCATAGAACGTTTTATCACAGAAGGGAAACATGATGTTGGCCATATTTCTTTATTCAGGTTGTAACAAAACAATACACTGTGGGCATGTTGTTCTTGCTCAGTTTCTTCTCCTCCAATCAAGTAGAAAACATGTATCTTCACCACTAGACCTTGGAATAAGTGCTTTCACAAAGGTCAGAGCGCATGTGCGGCGACAGGAATTCTAGGTAATAATATGTCAAAGGGTAAGGCCCCGAAATTGTCAACAGTCCTTGTCTCGACCATTGTTTCGATTTGCATACTGAGTAAGAATGTCATGACGGGTTTTGTTTTCAATTTCGGCCAGGGCCTTACCTTTTGACATATTACCTAGAATTCCTGTCGCAGCACATGCGTTCTAACCTCTGTGAAAGGGCTTATAACTTGAAATTCAGCAAGTGGTATGTCGAAGCATAAGACACTGCACCTTGGTCATTCGGGGCAATATTATATAGATACTATTTTCCTTCTATCATTTGTTGTTCCTCTACAGAAAAGGAATGGCCAATCCCAGCTGTGGAGGTTCTACTGAGGGTTTGTGGCCTGGTTATCCTGGGAACGAGACTGGAGGTTTGTGCCCTGGCCACCCTGGGAACGAGACTGAAGGTTTGTGCCCTGGTGACCCTGGGAACGAGACTTACAGTAGGGAAAACCAGACACGTACTGCTGCAAAACCACGTGTCTCCATGGCAACAATCTTAGGTCTAGATATCAAATTCCACAATTTAGATGTAAAACAGATAGTTATCAGTAGATTACAATGCCTTGCCTGTTGACCTACCTCAAAGTGTTATGACTCAGACTAGTACACACATATGTTTAAAATCAGGAGTATTGTTAGGTTTTTATTGTTTAGATTATGAATGTATCTTTAGTTAAGATTACTTTTAATTGTAAATCATGCTGCATTTAGGCCAATGAAAGCTGCTATCGGATGTTGTGTTTGTAATGAATTTATGAATTCAGAACATAACCTCGCGAGAGTTAGACACGTGATCTTACGGATACGTGACGTCAGCGATTGACGTGTCTGTAACTCTCGCGAGTTTACATTCTGAAGTGATCGGTCATCAGTATTGGTCCAAAGAAGGTGACAGCGGTCGTTGATAATTTGATCTATGTATGCCTTTGTGTTGGAAGAAAAGAAACCGGTAAGCACTTTACTGTGATTACCAACATAGATGAGCCTCCATGACAAATTCATTCATTCATTCATTTATTCATCCATACAGCTGACATTGTCGGACAGCATGGCAGAGAAGAGCAAGCTCCATGCGTGGGAACGTTTGAAGTGAAGGTTGAGAAGACTGATTTCTTGTCCCCATGTTTACAAACCAAGGATCCTGACGAAGCTCTACTTCAAAACAAGACAACAGACACGGGCGGACAGCGGGACAGGGAAGGGCGAGATTCGTGCCAGGAGACGTTTTATTGGGAGGTGAAGAAAACTGGCTCATCATCGCAGCTAGAACAAGGGAAAATCCTGAAGCCAGAGCTCAATACTGAGAAACCCTACATGTGTCGGGAGTGTGGGTTCCAAGTACGTTATCCTAGCGACCTGCGTAGACACATGAGAACCCACACAGGGGAGAAACCTTGCAAGTGTGATCAGTGTGATTATTCTACAGCACTGAAATCCAATTTGGACCGACATTTAGCAAAGCACACCGGTGAGAAACCCTACATGTGTGGGGAGTGTGGGTACAGGACAACTCACAAGTCCGACTTATCCAGACATATGAGAACTCACACAGGAGAGAAACCCTACAAGTGTGACCAGTGTGACTATTCTACAGCACAGAAATCTAATTTCGACATTCATCTAATGAAACACACTGGTGATAAGCCCTACATGTGTGGGGAGTGTGGGTACAGGACAGTTCGTAAGTCCGACTTATCCAAACATATGAGAACTCATACCGGTGAAAAACCCTACAAGTGTGACCAGTGTGATTATTCTGCAGCACGGAAATTTGATTTGGACCGACATGTAACAAAACACACTGGTGACAAACCATACATGTGTGGGGAATGTGGGTACAGGACAACTCACAAGTTCGACTTATCCAGACATATGAGAACACATACAAAACCCTACAAGTGTGACCAGTGTGACTATTCTGCAGCACGGAAGGACCATTTGGATATTCATCTATTGAAACACACAGATGAGAAACCCTACATGTGTGGGGAGTGTGGGTACAGGACAGCTCGAAAGGGGGACTTATCCAAACACAAGAAAACTCATACCGGTGAAAAACCCTACAAGTGTGACCAGTGTGACTATGCGGCAACATGGGAGTCTGATTTGGACCAACATGTAACACAACACACTGGAGAGAAACCCTACATGTGCGGTGATTGTGGATATAGGACGGCTAAAAAGTCTGACTTATCCAGACATATGAGAACTCATACTGGTGAAAAACCCTATAAGTGTGACCAGTGTGATTATGCGACAGCACGAAAGTCCCATTTGGATCAACATCTAACAAAACACACCGGTGAGAAACCCTACATGTGTGGGGAGTGTGGGTACCGGACAGTTCACAAGTCTGAATTATCCAAACATATGAGAACTCATACCGGTGAAAAACCCTACAAGTGTGACCAGTGTGACTATTCTGCAGCACGGAAACACGATTTGGACATTCATCTAGTGAAACACTCTGGTGAAAAACCCTACATGTGTGACCAGTGTGACTATTCTGCAGCACACAAATCCTCTTTGAACTATCATCTTGCAAAACACACCGGTGAGAAACCCTACATGTGTGGGAGGTGTGGGTACAGGACAGCTCACAAGACAGACCTATCAAAACATATGAGAACCCATACCGGTGAAAAACCCTACAAGTGTGACCAGTGTGACTATTCTGCAGCACGGAAACGCGATTTGGACATTCATCTATGGAAACACTCTGGTGAAAAGCCCTACAAGTGTGACCAGTGTGACTATGCGGCAGCACAGAAATCCAGTTTGGACCAGCATCTATCGAATCACACCGGTGAGAAGCCCTACATGTGTGGGGAGTGTGGGTACCGAACAGCTCGCAAGTCCGACTTATCCAAACATATGCAAACTCATACTGGTAAAAAACCCTACAAGTGTGACCAGTGTGATTATTCTGCTGCACGAAAGTCTCATTTATCCAGACATATGAGAACTCATACTGGTGAAAAACCCTACAAGTGTGACCAGTGTGACTATTCTGCAGGACAGAAATTCAATTTGGACCTACATCTAACAAAACACACCGGTGAGAAACCCTACATGTGTGGGGAGTGTGGGTACAGGACAGCTCTGAGGACTAACTTATCCCGACATATGAGGACTCATTCCGGAGAAAAACCCTACAAGTGTGACCAGTGTGACTATTCTGCAGCACAGAAATCTACTTTGGACCGACATCTGAGACAACACGTTGGTGAGAAACCCTGCATGTTTGGCAATGTGGGTTCAGCACAAATGAAACTAGAGTTCCACGACCTCATACCTTCACCAAATGGTTTGAATCTTTTCCAGTGAAGTATTTATAAATTTTTCTATTTGATTCCAATCAAACCTGTATTAGCTGCTACCTTTGCATAGTGGCCACCTGACCATATGCAGTCAGTTTTTCTCAGCCCTTGGATTTTTTTCCATTGACCTAAGCATTTTGAAATAGTATATAGCGGCCACCTGTCCAACGCGGCCATGGCCACACAATTTCTGGTCGCATAGATACAGAAACACTGCCTATTGTGACCATACAGCAGCCATGCACCGGGATTACAGTGATCATAGTTTGAGGATTCGAAGTTGACAGGGTTTTTTGGCAGTAGTTTTAGGTACACACTAACACACTTTAATTTGTATGGATACGTTACTTTAAATGGTTGAGGAATATATATCCACTATTAAATGCACTACTTTTACAATAATTATTGTTGTTTTATTCTATGATAATGATACAGTAAGTATCTATATGCAGGGAATTTGTAAACTGAACCAGAAACTGTGCATCCAGACAGTCATGTTTTTAATGACATCATCTCAGATCACGTTAATGTCCCACTAAAGAGAATTGACGTGTCAACATATCAGGTAACAGCATCCAGTTACATTAGCGACCTGGCAGCGACCAAAATTGGATTTGTTAATGAAGGTTATAATCAGACATCCAGGTAATAACATACGCCAAATAGCAGCTACTCATGATCAAGCAACTGAACACTATTTTGGAAACGGTCAGACGTTTTAAGTAGCGTCCACTTCATTTCGTTAGTGACACTGAAACGTCTTGCCGTTTCCGAAACCATGCCCAGTTGCTTGAGTAGCTGCTATTTGACAAAACTGGATTTGACATTTGTGTGACCCCTGTTTTGATATGGTACAAGATGTAAAACCGATGAAACTATTTACGGATGTAAAGCTATGATTTAAAATACAACAAAATACACAAAACGTAGCAGAAACCTATTATATATTACAAACATGAATGACAATCATTCCCAAAATAGAAAGAGCAAGACTTAACTACTGCGAAGGAAATATAATCCCGTTGAGATTACACTTTACTACACAATATTCAATAATTCCTGGTGCAACTCCGTCAATCTACAATCGGTTACTGAGT
This sequence comes from Branchiostoma floridae x Branchiostoma belcheri, assembly GCA_019207045.1. NCBI lineage: Eukaryota > Metazoa > Chordata > Leptocardii > Amphioxiformes > Branchiostomatidae > Branchiostoma > Branchiostoma floridae x Branchiostoma belcheri. Next base: position 887,704 of record CM033031.1, read on the forward strand.
ACACAGTAAGAGTGAGCTGGGTAATCAGGTCTGCATCACCTTTGACCTTTAAACTTTATTCGACCCCGATGTTAGCGAGTCGTATTCTGCCCTTTGTGGCTCTCACCTGTGGAATTTAGACACGGTTTTTACCATACCTCTAGACAACACGGACTAGGTAAGAGTGTCAACTGCCTTGTGAAGTCTTTGTTTTAAAGGTCTACTACGTAGTTTTTTGCGCTCAAATTTGAAATATTCTAGAACTAAGAAATTTCAGATTTACTACCACTTTTTGACAGTTTTTGACACTTTTGTGTCATTTTTTCCCTTGTGGGCATGAAGTACTTAGGTAGTTGTTCTTTTCGTCAGGTGGTTGTTACTTGAATGGGTCTCTTGGTTACAGCCATTATATAAACATTCTTCCAAAATTGCCCCTAATTGTCATGCCCCCCGTGACCAAATACTGGTAATTTACTTGCACAAAACACTGAACCGTGCATCGAGTGGTCACTTGCAGCCACAGTTTTCTCAATATCATAAATCAAAACATGCCTATCATTTTGGGTTTAACTTTCTGGTGGCTTGTGTAACGTCACTGTGTGACATGAAAATGTTCAACACGAGTACTATCCAGATACGTTAAGTTTTTGAAAATTTCCATCTAATTACGGACAGACTACTATAGTTACATATGCAAAAGACTATTATCTCCTTCAGTCTGTTCATTCGTGATTCGGTCTGTTCATTCGTGATTCATAATCACCGGTCTAACCAGTTTTTAGGCATTAAAATTAAAGGCAGCTCCGAGTCCTACTTCCTACATACCAGACCATCTAAATCTACACGGGCTGTTCTCGGCATTGACAGGTAAAACTGCAAAACGTTTATCTTCACTATTTGTTTGCATTGTAGTAGTTTCGTACTCTACAGAGCGTTTAAATCGGTAACACCAATTCGGCATTTGTAACTTGTTCTTTATGTATCCGGATCTTCTTGTCCAGCTTAACTTGGTCACTCCCAATCCCTACATCCGAATGCCTGAGAATGCAGAGAATGAGTCAAAGCCTGTGTAGGCTTACGTGTGTTCATAACAACACCTACATGTATCTACTCGTTGATTTGTATTTTAGTCAATAACAGAAAAAGCAAGACAGAACATTCAGGCCGACTCTAGCATGTGGTTCATCTTTACGCTTGACAGGAAAATTGGGCAACATCATTAAATAGCGTAAACCGTTGCCAGCCTTTCTGAATTTAGCGTAAAACGTTGCCGGCCTTCGTGAATTTAACGTAAAGCGTTGTCGACCGTCCCGAATTTAGCGTAAAGCGTTGTCTGGACCCTCCATGCGAACCTCTAACAGGTGGTTGTGTACAAAGGTGGTATCGAGGTATGTCGGGACAAGCCCGTTAATACATTTAAAGACCATCACACACATGTGTTCCTTTCTCCGCTGCGTAAGATACTTCCAGTTGAGTCTGCTGTGTAGGTCTTGGACACTGGATCGTCGTCTCATTTGTATGACGACCCTGGCAGCTTGATTTTGAAGAACCTGAAGTTGTCGCTGCTTGATGATGTTACAGTTTTCCCAAACAGTGTCACAATACTTAAGTAGTGGTAGAATCATGCATCTGTATAACATACTTGCAATGTTGACAGTGAGACATGATCTTAAGCGTCTTAGCAAACCTATTCTCTGTGATACCTTGGAACATACCATGTCATTGTGTTCGTTCTATCATTTGTTGTCCCTCAACAGAAAAGGAATGGCCAGTCCGAGCTGTGGAGGTTCTACTGAAGATCTGCGTCCCAGCTACTCGGAGAACGAGAATGGAGGTTTGTGGCCTGATCACCCTGGGAACGAGACTGGGGATTTATGTACTGGCTATCCTGGGAACGAGACTAAGGGAGAAAAACCCTACAAGTGTGACCAGTGTGACTTTTCTGCAGCACAGAAATCCCATTTGGATCAACATCTAACAAAACACACTGGTGAGAAACCCTACATGTGTGATGAGTGTGGGTACAGGGCAGCTCGCAAGTCTGACTTATCCATACACATAAGAACTCATACTGGAGAAAAACCCTTAAAGTGTAACCAGTGTGACTATGCGACAGCATGGAAATCCAATTTGAATCGACATCTAACAAAACACACCGGTGCAAAATCCTACATCTGTGGAGAGTGCGGACACAGGGCAGCTCACAAGTTCAACTTATCTGTACATATGAGAACCCATACAGGAGAAAGGCCCTACAAGTGTGACCTGTGTGACTATTCTGCTGCACAGAAAGGCAATTTGGACTCCCACTTAGCAACACACACCGGTGAGAAATCCTACATGTGTGGGGAGTGTGGGTACAGGACAACTCACAAGTCTGACTTATCCACACATATAAGAACTCATACTGGAGAAAAGCCCTACAAGTGTGGGGAGTGTGGGTACAGGACAACACACAAGTCATATCTATCCCAACATATGCGAACTCATACTGGTGAAAAACCATATAAGTGTGACCAGTGTGACTATTCTGCAGCACTGAAATCCAATATGGACAAGCATCTATTGAAACACACCGGTGAGAAACCCTACATGTGTGGGGAGTGTGGATACAGAGCAGCTCACAGGTCTGACTTAAACAGACATATGCGAACTCATACCGGAGAAAAACCCTACAAGTGTGACCAGTGTGACTATTCTACAGCGCAAAAGCCAAACCTATCCAAACATGTAAGAATCCATACAGGAGAAAAACCCTACAAGTGCAACCAGTGTGACTATTCTGCTGCACGAAAGTCTAGTTTGGAACAACATCTAATAAAACATACTGGATACAAACCCTACATGTGCGGGGAATGTGAATATAGGACAGGACACAAGTCTGACTTGTCCAGACATATGAGAACTCATACCAGAACATATCAAAACTAACGCCACAGAAACCCTTCAAGTGTGACCAGTGCAGCTATTCTGCACCACAGAAATTCCCTTAGGATGACCATGTGAAAAAACAGCTGGAGAGAAACCCTAATGTATGAAGAATGTGTAGAAATAATGTAATTGATATATGATAGCTTAGATGATTAATAAGGGTTGTTTTTTCATACATGTTTTTAGGACATGTTGCAAATCCGTTTTTGCCTCGAACCAAAGTCTTGTGCTGTTCTCGCGAAGAATTGTTACCTCATGGCTAATCAAGGCTAGATGTGTGTCATTGCTTGCTTTACTTAGATCCTTATTAACATGAATGTAGAATATAAAAAAAAAATTTTTTTTCAACATTGGTGTCACTATGCACAATCTAATATTAGCCCTAACACACATTAATCTAAGGTTTGACAATTATGTAACTATGCAACATTAAATGGTCTACTGTTACATGAATTGTTGTATTCTATGCTGTAATGTAGTAAGAAATAAGTATATACAGCTGTATGTTGGGAGTTTTCTGTGAGTTTTAACAGTAATCGGCTTTATGATTGAAACGTGAAACAATTTGTTTCATAAAACAACTCAGTAATCTTTGAGAATGCCCGATATTGTCTGCATTTAACCACAGCCCTGTTCACTCCACGTTTGTGTGGGGAAAGTCACGGTAATGCTTCGGTCACATTTCCAAACCGGGGCCCGGCCGGGAAGTTTGCAGAAACGATAAAATTTTTAAAAGAAGTGTTTCTCACGAAATATCCACAAATTATGCCAAAGCTTGTTTTTTTTTGCTTTTTGGTGTTGTGTTGTGTTTTTTCCTGAAGGCTGCCTGCAGCTGATTGCGACTCGACCTCGGTTTGGAAATTGTACCTTAGAAGAAACTGTATGTGCATCCTGATGTAGTCATGTTTATTTCATGACATTCTCTCAGATCACGTTACTGTTTCACTGAGGAGAATTGACCTGTCAACGTATCAGATGACAGCATCTGCCCATATGTACACATGTACGTATGGGCAGATGCCCTTTTCACTGTACAACCAAAATTTGATTCATCCATGAAAGTTTTTTTTTTTTTTCATCCATGAAAGTTACACATTCAGGTGATAAATTACGTCAATTAGCAGCTACTCAAGCAACTGGGTATGATTTTACCACAGTGGGATTGTAGTATTTTCTCATTAATTAGGCAAATTAGGTCTTTATTTGCATAAGATTTACCTATTAGTATTCTTCTCAGTTACAGATGTCACATGTCTCAATTGTTCTATAATGGAGTGGGTTTCGAAAATTTCCTGATTGATTATGCAAATTAGATTCTCATTTGCATAATTAATCTGTTAGTACATTGTATATGAAGTACATACATACCAAAAATCATGATCCTCCGTCAGCCCCTTCGAGCTATGTCCTGTATCAGGGTGAAGTGCACGAAGTTAGGGTGTACGAAGTTGTACGAATTTGTACTAAGTTACAACCGTTTCCCACTGGCTTTGATGCTATATCGGGAGTCACAGATGACGTTACGTGACGTCATCTAACTTTGGACAGTGGGCAGGGTAGGTCAACACGTGTGCAAAGTTGTCCTAAGTTGTGCAAAGTTACGTGACGTCATCTAACTTTGGACAGTGGGCAGGGTAGGTCAACAAGTGTGCGAAGTTGTCCTAAGTTGTGCAAAGTTACGTGACGTCATCTAACTTTGGACAGTGGGCAGGGTAGGTCAACAAGTGTGCGAAGTTGTCCTAAGTTGTGCAAAGTTACGTGACGTCATCTAACTTTGGACAGTGGGCAGGGTAGGTCAACAAGTGTGCGAAGTTGTCCTAAGTTGTGCAAAGTTACGTGACGTCATCTAACTTTGGACAGTGGGCAGGGTAGGTCAACAAGTGTGCGAAGTTGTCCTAAGTTGTGCAAAGTTACGTGACGTCATCTAACTTTGGACAGTGGGCAGGGTAGGTCAACAAGTGTGCAAAGTTGTCTTAAGTTGTGCAAAGTTACGTGACGTCATCTAACTTTGGACAGTGGGCAGGGTAGGGCGGCATGTGTACGAATTTGTCCAAAGTTAATTAATACATAGTAAAAACTTATATATGTGTAAATAAGATACACACCACTCACGCATATAAACAAATAAAATATAGATGCACATTAATCAGCACAAAATCAATGTTCATGCATTGTAAAAAATTCATTTATTTCAATTTTTTGTCTTTTATTTCTCCTCTTAACGTTCGTTATAACAATGCACACAAAATAATTTAAGTTCACTCTTAATATTATATTTCCCTTTTCTTACGTCACTTCTAAATACAAGTATCTGAAAACATCTCCCCTATCTATTTATAAACTACATGTATTGCAGTCATCTTTCACTACTTTGTATCATAAGAAGTAGTAGTTGTTATTTTATTCCTTGTAATTTAACAATTAATTGAAGTACTTCCACCATTTAGTACAGAAGTATGCCATTTTCTGCCTGCACGGTCACACGCCTTTTACATAGAAAGACTGTTTAAATTGATCTCCTTTTATTGGTTGTCAGAGCAAAGTCGTTGTCATCGTCTAGTTGAGACAGCAGCGTTGAAGCGGCGCACAGCTTCCTTTTCTCTCCCCCGATCACATCGTTTGCCTCAATGGACTTATTCATGTCTTCTTCTGCTTCGCTGTGTTTTAATCAAAAAGAAATTGTCACTCACTAATGCCAACGTTAATTGTTGTCGTCGCTATTTATCATTTCACGATTCATTTACAAGACACACCTAATCATCTCATCAATGCTATATTTTCGAAGACAACGCTAACACTAAACAAAACAAAGCAATAGCAAATAATAAAATCAGGTAAACAACATTAAGTAGCTGGTCATTTGAACTACTTTATATTAAGAATAGCGTATAATAAGTAATCCTTATGAAAACAGATATCGACGCAAAAATGATCAACATCATCGCAATTCTGTATACATTAAAAAATCAATTTTCCGCTTACTTATCGACGAGAGTGTCAGCATACTCCTTGATGTTGACACCATGCTGAGCCAAGGCCACTATAGCTGCCGTTTTGTCAGCGTCGGGCATTCCGAGTATGTTGTTTTTTACGAAGTAGACTCTCTGAACAAAGATGAATTTAAAAGAAGAATCATCATTTTTGAGTACATAATAATAGTCGAATACTGAATTGTTCCTATGTGTTACATTTAACCGAAACATTTACTTACAATTATCATATAGCCAGATGGAGTTGACCAATCAGAGGCCCCCATTTCCCATGGGTTATCAGGCAGTAACCTGAAAAGTGGTCGGTTATTAGAATAACCGACCACTTTTTGGACCGCACCATTATAGAGGGGACAGGACGCTAATACTAGTCTTAAGTATTTATCGATTATATCTATTAAACAGCGTACTGTACTTTATTTCGAACAATTTATGTTAAAATACAACACAATTAAAAAGATATCAATGATTTTTAAATAGAAAAAGATTGAACATGACTTTCAACACCCCCACTAAACAAACCCGATGGTCAAATTTGACTTCTATTCGGGGTATTAGAACACGAATCTTGTTCGATCTGACGTGATCGAACAGAACGGGCGTTCTACCAGGGGTCACCCGCGGTCATCCGCAGGTTGCTACAGTAAACACGCAGAAAACGCCCTGTGTCAGTTGGATAGGCTATATGTGTCAGTTGAATAGGCTATATGATAATAACGTTAATGCCCCGCCTTTTCCTCGGTGTATATGGTGAGATAATCCCTGGTCAGGTGCGATAACCACCTCATAAACCACCTCGTTCGCTACGCTCACTCGGTGGTTTATTCGGTGGTTATCGCACCTGACCAGGGATTATCTCACCATATACACCTCGGGGCGGGGCATTAACCCTTTATTAGCCTCATAGACAAAAAGCTTCTATAAACTCTCTATTTAAAATTCTATATTCATTTAATTTAATAAAAGCAGCCGTGGCGCAATACAGAGATTGAAAAACGACACCATTCTACGAACGCATTCCAGGTTCGAATAAAAAAAAAACACCTGAGCAAATGACGTAAATGTCTGTTGGTGACGTTAAGCAAAATAATGTTCGACAAGGTATGGTTCTAGAAATGACGGTTGTAAATTTTGAACATAAAACGTTATATCTACATTGAATCAAACGTTTGATTTGAAACAATAAAAAAGGTGTTTAGAAGTAAATCTACCTGTTGGCAGACAGATGGCTGTCCACAGAAGAACATTTTCCCTCCATTTGGTGTCAGGTGGAGAGACTTGTGCATGGCTTACAGCAAAAGCCGCAACCGTGATAAGGCTATATAAAACAGCCACCGTTGGCACGCACAAAACAGATGCAACAGCACAACATCCCTGTGAAGAATAAGACAAATCTTAATAAAGATAAGTAATCTGCATTCTGATAAAAAAATCTGTTTTGTAAGATGTAACTTCTAAAGAATATAAGATTTATGAATCAAAAGTCAGAACTCAAAAGATATCAAGGTGCGATTAATACGACTAACCCACCTGAACAAGTTCTTCCGGAAAATCCTTCCAGTCAAGCTCGACTTTCCAGGACGAATGGAGATCTGTAGCCTTCAAAGATTTACTGCACGACATGATATGATATAATATTGTCCGTAATTCCCCCGTTAAGAAAGTCTATTTCGTAAAAGACACGGACAAAAAAGTAGCCGTGGCGACTTCAGCGCCACACGTGTTTCAAACTGTTAGACTGAAAAAGGACACCGTTCGAAGAACGCATTCCGGTTTCGAATTACGAAAACACCTGAGTTAGTGACGTAAACGTCAGATTGTGACGTCTAAGAAGATGAGAACATTAGAAGAAAGTTTCTAGAAATGACAGTTGAGACATTTGAACGTAACACAGAAAACTTGTAGACTCGTAGTGTAGTATATGTATCGCCAAAGTCATGCTAGGCGACATCTTCCTAGGAATACGCGACCTGATCAGTACACCCGGCTGACTGTCCAAAGTTTAGATGACGTCATGGTTAGCGTGACGTCAAAACTTCGGACAAGTTCGTACAACTCCGTACACCACCCGGCTGACTGTCCAAAGTTTAGATGACGTCATGGTTAGCGCACGATGGTCTAAACGGCCCTGAAAATCCTATCTTGTCAATCAATGTCAATCAACCATTTCACTAATGGCAACAATAGCTGATTGGTTCACACCTTTGAGGGCGGGAACTAGAAATGTTTTGGTCGCACCTAGACTAGCAGAATTTTTCCCGTGAACTTCCCCATTCAAATGCACGCCTGTCTCCGCCCCAATTGTTCCCCTGTTTGCATAGTAAACAATACCCAAGCTTTCAAACCGGTCATTCCCACGATGATGCGTCTTACTGATACAGCCCACTCAGTCCTTTTTTGCTACATTTTCGCCTATTCTGCCACCAATATTTATAAAATACCGAAACTAAGGTCATGCAAGGAAATATCAGTTTCCGACATTCCCCGGGGCCTTCACCGCGCGGTCGCCGGGGACGCGCGGAACCCGTCGCCATTTGTAAACAAAGTCTGCGCTACCGGCTAAACACACATGAAATTAACCGACAGAGTACGGATAGTTTGTCGATGAAGTCAACTTTCTATATATATTTTGTTTTCAAAACATATCCATGGAAGCAACACTTCCCTTGCTACATATTTGCGCCCTTGATTGAGAAATGTACAGATTAAATAACCGGTTGACTCTTGCCCTGTCCTGTTCTATCAGTAATCAACGCCTCGGAAATATCAACCTTCGCTTTTCGATTCAATAACGTATTCTTTCTAATAATTCATTACACCCATGTATTTCTATAATGAACTACAGTTCGTGATTCAATACGGGCGGTAACAGACTATGCACAAGCCGCTGTTTGATGTGTCGGCTTGTGTTCGACATGCATGCCTTTTGCCTTTTGCCTTTTTCCTTGATAGGAAAATTGAAATAAAAAAACTGTAAATATAAATGCAACTTGTAATAAAGCACACAATGAAAATCAAAGCCTGGGGAAGAAAGGGGATTATTTGACGAGGGAGCTGGATTAGACCGGTCGGCCCTCCAGTTTGTTTACAAACCCACGCCATGTATGAATCAATGTGCTGTATGTATTCGGCTTTTAATACGTGGTAAACTTCTGGAGTCCTTTTGCTTGAAATGGTACATTACAGAAAAGATTTGAATTTTATTAAAACATACAGAAGTAAATCAATTTAGTTAAATGTGAAGGAGGGGGGGGGGGGGTAAAGAGAGTGCTGTTGTTTGATAGCAGACCGGGTTCCTTTGTCTTGTATACAGCCGACGCCATTTTCCCGTTTGTCCTAGTTTGTCACATTACTTTACCGGCATGCATGTATTTCCAATCACAAGAGGTACAGCCCAGACGTATGTTATTCAAGCATCTTTCAACATTTCTAACTGTACAAATTCTCCCGGCCCGTGAAGCGGTCGATAATGTTTCAATGCCTCGTGCCGACACAAAGTTTTCGTGAAATTTTGTGAGAGTCTCCTAACGATCACAGGTATTATAGCCGGAAGATTGCATAATGCCCTACGACTGTACAAGCTGGACGGTGGTGCCCATATACAAAAAAACTTGAAAACTACAGCAGTTTCTGAATCTCGTTTCCGAGGATTGGATAAGAAATTTACTACAGAACTCGTTCAGTTAAAAATCGCGGGCAATTATCTGGCTTGAGGCGCTCAGCGAATACAATAGAAGTATTTCTCACTTATTTGCATCTTGTATATCTTGTCTGCTTTGATTGAGGCCGACACAGCTCATTATAAGTCCCAAACAAACCCTTACAGCCATGTGCACTGTTTGAAATAAGCACAAGCTTCATATTTTGGCCTATATCTTTTGATCTTCGTGGGATTTTTCGGCGAAAACAACATGGGCCTGGAGAGCGAAACTTCGCCGCCATTTTGATGACGTCGTCTGTTCGCTCCAATCAGGCTCACGGGAAATACGGAAGGGAAATGTGAGGAAATGTGGCCCAAAATTTGGAAAATAATCTTTAATTTCACAGACATCGGCGGAAAAGGATTGTAACTAAAAAATTATCGCTATGAACATCGACTACAACTTCAACAAATGTTTAGTGCGTAAAATAGAAAAATATCCCTTGAGGAAAATTTTCAAAGTTCAAAGTTTGGTCACCTATAGTAACCTTTCTTACGTTCGTCTGATTTGATAGGGTATTTTGAACGCAGTGTATTAGTGTCACTTTTGTACTTGTATGAATTTGAAAATTCAACATATCCTCTCTGTAAGTGAGTTTTGCTGTTTCTTGACATGACTACCATACATTCGTTATTTTGAGAAATATTTAGCAATGTGTATCAGTGTGTAGACATGGACACAGGGCCGCGGTTGGCACCCCGCGGTGCCTTGGGCGGGGCAAATTACCCTGACAACGCGGACAAAAGCATAGCAACCGGACCACCGTGTAGCGTGACGTCATAACTTCGGACAAGTTCGTACAACTCCGTACACCACCCGGCTGACTGTCCAAAGTTTAGATGACGTCATAACTTCGGACAAGTTCGTACAACTTTGGACAACTTTAGACAACTTCAGACATCTAACTTAACTTAGGACAACTTCGTGCATTTCACCCTGATACTGGACATAGGTGGCCCCTTCTTGAGTTATTCCCCTTTAAAATCTGACACTATACCGGCCCCTGCAGTTCCAAAACAAGCCACTAGTGGCCTACTTACTCTCTGCCCCAAGGGCTATCTACCACCGAAAAATTATAACTACAGCTTGTCCAGAACTTAAACAAGTGCTTTGAAAAATCTGACGTTTGCCCTTTATATTGTTTTTGACATGTCCAAAACACCTCCCCCCCTCGTGGCAAATTTGGTACAAAATGGCACCAATCGCGAAAATGACGAACATTTAAAAGCAGAAAACATGCTTATTTTTCATACACAAACACGAAACGCTTAGTTATTTTATTAAGTTCACTAGTACACAACTTGTACGTTCGGAGTCTAAAACTCTTTTAAATCTAGGGGACATAATGCCCCCTCCCCTTCCCTTCGGTTGACAGACCGCCACGGTTTCATAGAAAACAGACCAAAACTCGGGCGCTCTTGAAAACACGAAAAGTGCGTATTTTGGAAAAAAAACTGGATGTTAAACAAAATCACATGAAAAGAAGGAGATTAAACATTAAAAGTGTTGAGTTGGTCTATTTTCTATAAAAAACAATTTTCACATGGGATTCGAACCCACACCTGCATATCTAAACTGCCGTATTCATGCAGCAGCTTAGACGGTTCGGCCGTGCTGACTCCATTGCGTAAGTGGGATTAAGAAAAGTGGGGTTAAGAAAAGTCTGGATGTTAAACAACATCACATGAAGAGATCGGTTAAATATCGAGGTCATCGAAGTTTTCTTTTCATTAAGTACTTTACTACACAACTTGTACTTTCGGAGTCGTCTAAAACCCCTTTAAATGAGAAAGAATGCGACAAGAATGCAACAGACGTGCGCTTCCAGATGTAGCTATACCAATACATATGCAGACAGGCAACCATGCCTCTTGCGGTACTTGTAAAAACTGCAGCAAATATGAACCTTCCATCCTCATTAACATAATTTATCAAAATGTGTATTCACACATTTTTTTTTTCAATTTTTGAGTCACCAATATGGCATGTTCAAGTCTAATGACCAATTGTATTTATATCCTTTATTAATGCACATCGTAGAGCAATGTTTAATCTTGTTTTGGCGTAATTTGAAGTGTTCTAAGTAATACAGACCACAGAGCACATACCATGTAACGTGTTAGGCATCAAGCTGGGATTCTTGTGTAGGCTCATGAAAGACCCACCCAACCAGGAAAGAGGAAAGTGAGCTCATTACGTTTGCCCGCCTGAGGGTGCCCAAAATCTAATCGTTTTCAGGTCTCATCAAGACAATACATTTAGGATGCTGGTTTTCTACATACAAACACTATCAAAAACATAACCTTCTTCCCTACATCTACAAACGGTTACCAAGTCCATAGTATGAGTGAGGTAATCAGGTATACATGCTCTTTGACCTTTCATCTTCGGTTGACCCGGATGTGGCTAGTTTGTGGTGGTTTGTTGCCAGTACACAATTTTAACGATACTTCTAGGCGACACGGACGAGGTAAGAGTTTTAGCCGTCTCACAAGTCTCTGTCGTAGTGTCTGCACACATTTGTTAAAGCGTGGGGGTGAAAAAACCTTATCATGCAGATATATTTGTACGATCATCTCAGTCTGGGTGGGAGGGGGGCAAATATGTGTCCGTCCTGGGCACAGATCTAGAGGCGTTTTCCAAGATACCCGAAAATAATAACATAGTCCCATGAAATTTGTGTATATTGTAATTGTGGAATTTGTGAGCTGTGTCATAAGTTGTTGTTGTTGAACATGTATTATAAATCGCTAGACGTGGTCCCTTGGTGATGCTTGGTGTTTAAAATATTTCAGGCATACATTTTTGCATGCTAGAAGTCCTGTAACACTTTCAGAACGGGCCAATGTTTCATTTGTTTCTAGGAGCTATTTCTTGGAGGAAAAACTCCTACCAAACCAAAGACGTCTCTACTGTACTCTTGTATTGTCTGGAATTGCATGGGTACTGTAAATGCCAGCCCAAGGGCGCACCGGGGAAGCCACGACCACAAATATCTTCGCCCGTACTGACACATATAAAAACTCATTTTGCCCACGAACCATCCCTGAGTGAAACGCCCTGCCTGGCACGGTTGTAAGTGCCCCCAACGTTGAGTGCTTCCGTGCCAGGCAGGCGGCCTGCCCGCCCTAACCCGGGAGCCTCAACTTCCAAATACGATGCCCCATGCGGGGCCATTTGGGGTACACGTATGTAGATGTGGATGTAGAAATGCAGAAACTTTTGCAGTGGTTTACTGTTCGCTGTTTTCACAGTGGCCATTTCAACGCGAACTTTTTTCTTGAAATTCCTTTTTCCCGCTACCGCGAAATTAAACATTTACATGTGAGTATGTTCTATCACTAGTATCAGCATCACACACAAATACTGCTTTACCACTAGTGGACATTAGCAGTTGGCATCTGGCACAAGCCTCTACCACGAGTATTCGAGCTGTTTTCTTTTTCACTGCAGGGTTTTACATCTATTTTGGAGAGTTTCATAAAATTTGTTCCATTATAACCACACATGCAATAGTTAAGATTTTTCTTTTCTTCTGCCATTTGTTTGTCACGACAGAACAGAGATGGCTGACCCCAGCTCTAGAGGTTCTACTGAAGGTTTGCGTCCAGTTGACTGCTCGAACGAGACTGGCGGTCTGCATTCTGGTCATGCTGGTAACAGGACAAAAGGTTTGTGCATGCCCTGGCCACCCATTCAGTCATTTATGCATTCAGCAGATATTTTGGAACCTGTGCCTTGGTATTACAACCTAATGCCACAGCAAGTAAATTTTATGGATGACATCAGCGCGCGCATTAATTTTTGCCTTATTTCAGCAAAAATACAAGATTTTTTTTTCTGTAGGGATGGTCAACATGACGATCAAGTACCAAAATGAGCAGATATGTTGTGTTGTAGCCTAATGATTGTACTTGTAGAAGTGTCACTTGTGAGGTACCCAGGACTGCAGTTGTAGAAATGAAACTTATTGGATAGTTGTAAAAGTGACACCAATATGGAAGCCATGAGAGTGGTTACCAACTTTGTTGGGGATGCCAGTCTACCACACTAGTGTCACTTTCACCACACCAGTACATGTCTTGAATACAGGAATGAATGCCCTGTTGGCTCTGATACTATGTTTTGTTCCTTTAATTCTTGTTACAACATTCATCACAACCTTATGGTGCCTATTTTTTTAAATGTAGCCATCTTTTTTTTTTTCACCCATCTTGTTTTTTTTTGCCCTATCGCACTATTTTGCAGTCTGTAGAGGATGTCATCCATAAAATTTTCTTGCTGTGACCTAATGACCTTAAATTGGGTACAGTGGTGCAATGGGATTTTTGACTACAACTTGTACAAGTGTATGCTTTTTGGCTCCTGTGCCCTTGTATAAAACCAAATGAGCTGAAATTTGGTATGAACATGTGGAGGTCATGTGCCCACAGTCCTTCATTTTCAGTGCAGACATAAATTACTTGAAATTGTTCAATTTTTTCATCATCTTGTGTGTATGTGTGTGATTCTTAGACTACAAATATATATAGTTTTGGCTCCTACCTTTGTATGAAAACCAAAGGACTGGAAATTTGGCATGGGGATGCGTATGATGTGTGCCCACAGAACTTCATTCACACATATGGCATCCATCAGTTAAAAATTGTTAAATTTTGGATTTTTTTTGGCATTTTGACCAAAAATGTATATTTGAAGTTCCTGTGTCACGAAAAAGCCAACTGATCTGAAATTCGGTACTTTAGCACTAGGAATGGAAAATGGGTCACATAGAACAGTCCATTTTCGCAGATAGGGATGTTCTGGAACAGTCCATTGTTGTCTTTGGGGGACGTTTTGAAATAAATCCATGTTGGTGTGGGATGATGCTTTGTCATTGGTCAATTTCTGCAAAAGGCTGATATGGAATGGTACATTTTTGTTGGGGATGAAGATGAACTTGGATTTGCTGTATTGCTCATGGGCAAATGTTGGCTTTGCTAATTGTTTTTGATTACTACTACTACTAGATAACATACAAAGATGACTTTTAGTTGTAAATCATACTGCATTTTGGTCAGTAAAGGCTGCTACTGAATGTTGTGTTTGCAATAGCTTCACAAATTTATTTCTTCATTCCTACAGCAGACATAGTCGGACAGCATGGCAAAGAAGAGCAAGCTTCATGTGCGGTAACTGTTGATGTGAAGGTTGAGAGGACTGATTCTTTGTCCCCATGTTTACAAACAGAGGATCCTGACGAAGCTCCACCTCAAAACAAGACAACAGACACGGCTGAGGAGACGTTTTATTGGGAGGTGAAGAAAACTGTGAAGAAAACTGGCTTGTCATCGCAGCTAGAACAGAGGAGAAACCACATGCCTGAAGTCAGTACTGAGAAACCCTACATGTGTGGAGAGTGTGGATTCCAAGGACGTTTTCCTAGCGACCTGCGTAGACACATGAGAACCCACACAGGGGAGAAACCCTACAAGTGTGACCAATGCGACTATTTTGCAACACAGAAATCATCTTTGGACAGTCATCTGGTAAAGCACACAGGTGAAAAACCCTACACGTGTGACCAGTGTGACTATTCTGCAGCACACAAATCCTCTTTGAACTTTCATCTTGCAAAACACACTGGTGAGAAACCCTACATGTGTGGGGAGTGTGGGTACAGGACAGCTCACAAGGCAGACCTATCGAAACATATGCGAACTCATACCGGTGAAAAACCCTACAAGTGTGACCAGTGTGACTATTCTGCTGCACGAAAGTCTCATTTATCCGCACATATGAGAACTCATACCGGACAAAAACCCTACACGTGTGACCAGTGTGACTATTCTGCAGCACAGAAATTCAATTTGGACCAGCATCTAACAAAACACAGCGGTGAGAAGCCCTACATGTGCGGGGAGTGTGGGTACAGGGCAGCTCAGAAATTAACCTTATCAAAACATATGAGAACTCATACCGGTGAAAAACCCTACAAGTGTGACCAGTGCGATTATGCAGCAGCGCGGAAATCAGATTTGGACAAACATTTCACCAAACACACCGGCGAGAAACCCTACATGTGTGGGGATTGTGGGTACAGGACAGCTATTATGTCTGACCTATCCCGACATATGAGAACTCATACAGGGGAAAAACCCTTCAAGTGTGTCCAGTGTGACTATTCTGCTGCACAGAAATCTACTTTGGACTGGCATATATCAGCAAAACACACAGGAGATAAACCCTACATGTGTGGCGAGTGCGGGTACAGGGCAGCTCAGAAGTCTCATTTAGCTGAACATATGAGAACACATACCGGTGAAAAACCCTTCAAGTGCGACCAGTGTGACTATTCTGCTGCACGTAAGTCCACCCTGAACATTCATCTGGCAAAACACACAGAAGAGAAACCCTACATGTGTGGGGAGTGTGAGTACAGGACGGCTCGCAAGTCCGACTTATCCAGACATTTGAGGACCCACACAGGTGAAAATCTCCACATGTGTGGGGAGTGTGGGTACAAGGCAGCTCGCAAGTTTGACCTATCCCGACATATGAGAACTCATACTGGTGAAAAACCCTACAAGTGTGACGAGTGTGACTATTCTGCAGCACAAAAGTCCACTTTGGATGGCCACATGACAAAACACACCGGTGACAAACCCTACATGTGTGGGGAGTGTGGGTACAGGGCAGCTCGGAAATATACCTTATCCGAACATATGAGAATTCATACAGGTGAAAAGCCCTAAGTGTGACTAGTCTGCTGCATGGAAGTGCAGTTTGGACATTCATCTAGCAAAACACACTGGTAATAAACTCTATAAAGGTGACCAGTGCAGCATAGATATGTGATTTGGTCTGACATCTAGCAAAACACATCCGGTAAGAAACCCTGTGCTAATATCGAAGCAGATCCTACGATGTCATACGATCATTAGATAATACCGAACTGACCAAGGAGTGTAGTCATCCAAGAGGTGTGCGTTTCCCGGTATCCAAACACACTCCTGGGCCGGCTTCACTCCCCTGGCAGCTTTTGATACTCAGCGTTCTGCCCTAAATTTTTTAGTGTAGTAGAGGGGCTGGCAAAGATAACACGAACCAACGCGCTGCGCTTTTGTGAAAATGGGTTCACTTTGCAATGACAAAGGCTGTCAAAAACTACAAGTATAATTTGTTATAGTGATTCTTTTGTTGTGAAGTGACAAAAGGCCTATTGTTTTGATCATTGCCCATTCACAAGTTTTTGCAGACAATGTCGACTGGAAAAGTGATGCCACTTTGCACAAAAATCTGTGAACTTTCGTTAATTTTAGCAAAACTAACCAAGAAAATAGGGAAGAAACACACTAAATTTCAAAAGCAGTATAGTGGAGCTAGGCTAGGAGTATAGTAGAGGGCCTCCGTTATTACATTCTCTGGGGGAGGACTCTGGATACTATTTAATGATATCATAGTATCTGCTTTGAGATTGATATGTGCAGGGAGTGTGGGCACAGGACAACTCCAACATGCTTCCCATGATAGTTAAACTCTAACTTGGTTTTTGTCTTGAACCAAAGTCTTTTGTTATTCTTGCGAGGAATTGTGACCCCTTTAGCTGACCAAGGATAGACTAGACTCGCGTACATCCCAAAACAGTATTGTGCTAAACTCCCCAAGTGCTCTTTAAGTAAATCATGAAATCTCAGCCTGTGGCTGAATACAGTGTATCTGACATGGGCTGACAAAAGTTCGGATACGGAACCAATTTGAGGGGCCTTGTTATGTATTATGAACAATTATCTCTTGATGTTTAGTTGTTTAGGTGTGCACTTCGCCTCTCATTTATGCCAAAAATATTCCTGATGAAGGAAGTGCATGGGAAGGGTCTGCATGGGTATAGTGGTTTAAAAGGGTTAGTCCCTAAGGTTTAATTCATTGTTGGAAGTGAAATGTAAGCATTTTTTCTATAAAATGTATTCTTCCAACTTTCGTCCTGTGGGTATAGTGAGCTTTACAAATCCACCTCGCTTAAGTCACCACAGTGAAATTCTGCTAAACGGTTGTTGATCAGGAATTCATTGATATTAGAAAATACCACTCCCTTCTAGAGTTTAGTACCCCTTTAACAACTCATAGGCACAGGAACAGGTACAAGAACAGTCATGTAGGTTGCTATGCCTGTACCTGAACAAGTTTGATCAAGCTGCAAATGTACCCAACTGTCTTTTTAGTGCTCTTTCTAGTGTATAAGAATTCAAATATTTGAGTCTCAAAACAAGTCTTTTTTTTATTTTCTTAATCTTTAACTGGCAGGTTTTCAACATTGTCATCTGTCTGAAAAGTGGCGTTCACTTGTCTTTAAAGTTTTTGTTTGTTTACGCACAGGTACAGGTACAGGTAACCCCTTAGTAGCCCCTACCTGACCTAGTGTATTTGCCGAAGGTTTGTGTAACGGTGCGTAGGTCTTACATAATATGTTTGCTAGAATGTAGAATATAGAAATGTATTTGTTTACGATTGCTATCTGAAAGTCAATATACATTAACGTTTTTATACTCATCGTTCAGTTTTCAGAAATAAACGTTTTCATAATCAATTTCTTGTGATCGAATACTTTTGATTAATTCTACGATATTTTATACTGTAAGAATAAATGAGGGATTTGCATACTCAATTCACATACAATTGTACGTGTGAATGCCTGATCATACAATCTGTTAAGTTTCCAATAGTTCCAACATCCGGTCCACCGAATTTTTAGGTCCGTTTTTTCTGGAGCGGTACAATAAGAAAAAAAAACGGTTTTGTGGCGGTACACCGTACCGGTTCCCATCCCTATTCCTAGCGCAACTCCGTCAATCTGAAAGCAAGTGCCTACACTGCCTGGTTCACAATCTGAGTGACGTGGGTAATCAGGCTTGTGTGGACTTTGACCTTTCACCTTCATATGACCCCGAATAGGACGAGATGCGACCTGTATCTTCTGTCCCTTTGTCCCAGCACCAAAGAAACGATTTTTACGATACTTCTGGACAACACGGCCGAGGTAAGAGTGTTAACCGCCTTATGAAGTCTCTGTTCTTAGTGTCTACGTGCATTTGTTAAAAATTAGCGATTGAAAACCCAAATACTGCACGGTTTTCTGACGAAGGGTGGGGAGGGGGGCAATGATCTGTGCACACAAGATCGTGTTTTACTTCTTCTTTTACTGTATTATATGTAAGACAAGAGAGAACACAGACCACTATCTGTACTACTGTGTAAGACAGGACAGAATGAGACACCAGTTACCAAATAAAGTGGATGAAATCTGTCAAGGTGGGGAGGGGGGCAAAATTATGGTCTGTGCACACAAAATCGTGTTTTACTTCTTCTTTTACTGTATATAAGACAAGAGAGAACACAGACCACTATCTATACTACTGTGTAAGACAGGGCAAAATGAGACACCAGTTACCAAATAAAGTGGATGAAATCTGTCAAGTATACAGCATACCACTGGACGAACGCACGGTGGATATCGTAACACTTGCAGGGATGATGGAAGATTTGCAATCAGATGTACAAGACATTTTATATTAGACTAATTTAAACTAGTTTAAGTACCTGAGAATAAGCCTTTTCACACTAGTTACCACGCATGCACAGGTGAAAGGAACTCTGGGTAATATGTCAAAGTTGAGGGCACACAGAAAATCAACCTTCCGCTATTTTGCAGGCGCCATTACGTTCTGGACATTGTTTCACAAATCAAAACAATGGTAGAGATGCGAGCACATGTGGCCATATACCGACAAACTGAAGTGGTTAGAGAGACAACAACAACAATGACTGTTGATGTTCTGTGTGCCTTCAACTTTGACGTATTACCCAGAGTTCCATTCACCCGCGCAGTGACAGCGTGTTTGGCTAAGAACCGAGAGGCCTCGAGTTCGAATCCTTCCTTGTCACCGATCTTATGCCCTTGGGAAGGCATTTTACGCGGTTTTCCTGACTTTTACTCACTCAACACAGGTGAAAATCAGGGCCTGGCATTTTACGCGGTTTTCCTGACTTTTACTCACTCAACACAGGTGAAAATCAGGGCCGTCATATCAGCCAAGCATGTCAGTACAGTAATTGTCGATTCCTCGGTAGATGGACATTATCGGAAGAACAGAACAGAAATCCAGGTAAACAAGCTTTTTTCACAGAGTTCACTATGCATATGCGAGCAACATGAATCCTGGGTAATATGTCAAAAGTAAAGGCCCATCGACATGAACAGTCTCGTTGCGACCGTTATTAAGATTTGAGTGACAATACCGAACTCGTAGTTCCTGAGATAAAATGTCATTTTCCTTCTGCCATTTTTTATCCCTCAGCATAGCAGAGATGGCAAGTTGTGGAGGTCCTGCTGAAGATCAGCGTCCTAAACATCCTGGGAACGAGACTGAAGGTCTGAAATCTGGCCACCCTGGGAACAAGACCGAAGGTTTGTGCCCTGGTCACCTCGGGAACGAGACTAAAGGTCTGAATTTTGGCCACCCTGGGAACAAGACCGAAGGTTTGTGCCCTGGTCACCTCGGGAACGAGACTAAAGGTCTGAATTCTGGCCACCCTGGGAACAAGACCGAAGGTTTGTGCCCTGGTCACCTCGGGAACGAGACTGAAGGTCTGAATTCTGGCCACCCTGGGAACAAGACCGAAGGTTTATGCCCTGGTCACCTCGGGAACGAGACTAAAGGTCTGAATTTTGGCCACCCTGGGAACAAGACATACAGCAGGGAGGACCAGACAGGCACTACCCGTAAGCACAACTTTCTCGAATTGGCTGCAAAACCACGTGAGTCTTAGGGGCTAAATATCAGATAATGCAATGCAAGTGTAGAACAGATAGATAATCAAAAGAGTACATTGCCTTGCCTGGTTGACACCAATATGCAGACCAGCACACATGTAAATGATAGTATGAATTTTAGGTTGGTTTTGCTGACGCATGTATCTTTAATTGTTTTAGATTACTTTTAATTGTAAACCGTGCTGTCCTTTGGTCAAAGAAGGCTGCCACTATATGTTGTATTTGCAATAATCAGTTCAGTAGAGTCCATTCCAAGTCACCATGCGGGTTTTTAGGCGATATTTGTAATTAGTCTGAATTATTTTGAATAAAATAATATCTGAGCCACAATAATTAAATTCTTTTCAAAAAAATTGACTAAGAAAATACTCATCTTTTTGAATTCCTTTGAATATTTTAGAAATAATTTGAAAGTAACTGTACAAAAATATCTTTATTTAGAATAATTGTGAAACTTCTGCGTGAAAATTTCACATTTACAAATATTTACAAATATTTGTAAACTTTGCCAAATGGTGAAATTAGTTTATTGCCCCCATAAAAGTAAGCCCTATTGTTGCATCTGTATATTTTTAGATTTCACTGCTGGGCACTGGCAGATCCTTTGTGGTGGGCCATTGTTGCATGGCACCCAACCATATTTTACAAGGATGTGTGAATTGATATCTTCCCAGCCCATTGGACCAATTACAAAAAATGGTAGAAAATGGTAAATAATGGTAGAATGCTGTTATCATTATTTAGAAACCATTAGAAGTATCCAATTCCACACCATGAATATTTCCAAAGTTTTACAGGACCAGGGAAATATCTATAAAGTTGAAATAGTTTTTAAAATATTTCTGAATTATCAAATGTCCTAGACATATGATTACAAAACTTTAAAATCAATTCTAAACAATGGCAACAAACATCCGCACGGTGTCTTGGAATGGACTCTATGTGTCCAGATAAGGCAACATGGGCCAAGCCAGTATTCAGCCAATCAGATCGCCCATACGGCTATGACGTCATTTTCCCGCCAGAGCCAAGCTGAGTGTTCAACTCACTTATTTCTCTGAAGTTTGCCCTTCTATCCCCTATAACTCATTGGTATAGTCCAGTTCAGAGGTCAAACTACATCATAGGCTCCATGGACAAAGGAACATGTCTACACATGTTGTTTTCGTCAGACAAATCTCTCTGAAATCGCTCTTTCGGGGGGTAATGGCTGGTGAAACGTCAGGTACAACTTCCATTTGCACATTTTCTTCGTTATTTTACTGGTCTAACTGCAAAGTTTCTAGGCATTTTTGGTAATTTTAAGCAGGTTTCCTTGGTTGTTTACGTTGTGGAGAGTTGTCAGCGCCATTTTCTTTGGTAGCCCAGTGCCTTGAAAAAATTGTTCATGTTTTTGAAGTTGGAAGGTTTTGTGTCTAGAGTTGCCTTGCCCATATGTTTTTGTATGGAAGAATGGTCACTGGGGTGCCAGTTTTTCCGGCAAAAAACCTTTCTAGCTGCAACACGCAATGTTTTTAAGAAGAATGAATATTGTTCCTGCACTATATAGAGCCTCTGCCATCCTTCCACGTGGGTTTTAGCCATTAATATTACTGTAGAAAAAATGTTAGTGTTTTTTAAGTGGGCGATGTCATGAAATAAACCACCTTTTCATGATCGGGAGGTGGGGAGGGGGGCACGAAACTGCTGTCCAAAAAAATTATTCCCATGTTTTGGAAACGTCGTAGTGCAAAGATCAAGACACGGGTTTGTATGTAATTATAACTATTAAGTTTCAGGATTTTTGCAGCCAGAAACAAGTCGCTATTCATCCAACTTCCATGCAAACTTATTGGGCAAGGTGACCCCTAGAAACTTCCAACCCTAAACCCGTGTACAACAAAACAAAATGGCGCTGACGAACACGACCACATGATTATTTATGTTACGTAGAATTACCTTGAATTTCCATGAAAATTTGCAGTCGGACCAGCAAAGTACCGAATAAAAATGTAAATGAAAGTCTTACCTGACATTTAACCAGCGGCCGCCGGCAAGAGCGATTTCGGGGATATTTTTCCGAATCAAACTGCAGACAACTGCAGACATGGCGGACAATTTTCAGTTGACAAAACGACGACAAATAAAGGCTTAAAGTCAAAGAAATTCATACTTGTATAGAATAAATATGCCTTCCTTTTGTAGACATATGGCTTAGGAACACACAAGTTGAGAATAGTTGTTGAATTCCTAGGTTTTAATGCTGACATGTCTTGAACTACTTGAGGTCCTCTAACTTCTTATCATCACAAGGACATATATCATGACCTATGTTGACGTATCGTAACTGTATATTACATTTTATTCTGCGGTGTATTCTATGACACAAGTTTAGTGTGCCACCGGAAACCGAGTGCCATCTGGATTTAGGGTCAAACTTTGGGGTCATGCCTGCCGGGTGCATGCCACAGCATGATTTATGGCGTTGCCAAATCGGGACACATTCTGTACTGATAATGGCTTATTGAATTCCTTCATTCCTACAGCTGACATTGGTGGCCAGCGTGGCAGAGAAGAGCAAGTTCCATGCGCGGGAACTTTTGATGTGAAGGTTGAGAAGACTGATTCCTTGTCCTCATGTTTACAAGCAGGAGATCCCGACGAAACTCTACTTCAAAACAAGACAACAGACACGGGCGGACAGCGGGACAGGGGAGGGCGAGATTCGGATGAGGGGACGTTTTATTGGGAGGTGAAGAAAACTGGCTCGTCATCGCAGCTAGAACAGGGGGAGAGCAACATGCCTGAACTAAATACTGAGAAACCCTACATGTGTGGGGAGTGTGGGTTCAGGACAAAACAGAAGTCGGACCTAACCATACATAAGAGAACACATACCAGTGAAAAACCCTACAAGTGTGACCAGTGTGACTATTCTGCAGCACAGAAATCTCATTTGGACTACCATGTGACCAAACACACCGGAGAGAAACCCTACATGTGTGGGGAGTGTGGGTACAGGGCAGCAAAGAAGTCTCACCTATCCAGACATATGAGAACCCATACCGGAGAAAAACCCTACAAGTGTGACCATTGTGACTATTCTGCAGCACGGAAATCCACTTTGGACCAACATCTTACAAAACACACCAGTAAGAAACCCTACATGTGTGGGGAGTGCGGCTACAGGACAGCTCGCAAGCCTGACTTGTTCAGACATTTGCGAATTCACACCGGTGAAAAACCCTTCAAATGTGACCAGTGTGACTATTCAGCAGCACAAAAATGGGATTTGGACAAACATGTAACAATACACACCGGTGAGAAGCCCTACATGTGTGGAGAGTGTGGGTACAGAGCAGCTCGGAAGTCTACCTTATCTGAACATATGCGAACTCATACCGGTGAAAAACCCTACAAGTGTGAGGAATGTAATTATTCTGCTGCACAGAAATCTACTTTACACAAACATCTAGCAAGACACAAGAAACCCTACATGTGTGGGGAGTGTGGATACAGAACTGATCGGAAGTCCAACTTATCCGGGCATATGAAAACTCATTCAGGTGAAAAGAGAAGCCCAACATGTGTGACCAGTGACCGGGCAGCTAGAAAGAATGAGCTGTCTGAACAGATCAAAACTCAGACAGCATAAAAACCTGACAGGTGTGACCAGTGCGACTATGCTTCAGCACAGAAAGCCCCTTTGGATGACCGTAATATATGAAGAATGTGTAGAAGTAATATAATTGGTATATGATAGCTTAGATGATGAATAAGATTTGTTTGTTCATACATGCTTTTAGGACATATTGTAATTCAGCTTTTGCCTTGGACCAAAATTCTTCTGTTGTTCTCGCGAAGAATTGTCCCCTCTTAGCTTAGGGTAGATGTGTGTCATTGCACGCTTTACTTAAAATCTTTTTTTACGCTTGACTTAAATCCCATTTTCGATGACCACGTGAGAAAGCCAACTGGAAAGAAATCCCACATGTATGATGAGTGTTCTTCTTGTCCTTTACATCCTGGCGGACGATCAATTATTTCATGATCAATGGACTCGGCGATGAGTGATGAGTGTAAAGCATACAAAACTAACTTGGTTTATGTAATACATTTGGCAAATGATAGCTTAGATGATAACATTTATTTGTCATTGGACACTTTGCCTAAATCCTTATTAACATTAATGTAGAATGTAACAAATTATCATTTTTGACGTTTGCCTCTTTGCACACTATTTGATATCCAGTATTAGCACTAACTCACGTTATATATTTAAGTTTGGACAAATATGTATCCACTAGTAAATTGTCTACTGTTACATGAATTGTTGTATTCTATTATGTAATGTAGTAAACAATAAGTATATGGAGCTGTATGTGGGGAGTTTTCTGTGATTTTTAACAGTACTCGGCTTTATGATTGAAACGTGTAACAATTTTGTTCATAATCGCTCAGTAATCTGGGAGGACCTTCGATACCGGTTTCCTTTTGTTAGTATCAACAATGTGAAAACCTACTTTTTAACCATGAATTTCTCAGAGCAGGAATTGTGGGATACACTAACATTCATGCTCATTCGTCAGTTTTAAGGAATGTTTTTATTATAGATTTGATATGAACGAGTACCTTTAATTGATTCTATTTCTTGTTGTTATACTGTAAAAAAAATAAGAGAGGGATGTGCGTACTGAACTCACGTACAATTGTTCCTTGAAGTGACAATTGCATATATTGAATACCTTGTGGCAATAAGCCCTCTGGTAAGAACTTGCAAATAAACTTTCCATTATATTGAATCATCATTATCATTCACTGGGTTCTGCATCTATAGTCTTTGGAAAGTCCTACGTGAACTGATGTAACAGAAATGATAAAACCAATGTATTGCAATCACAATTAACACTAATTTCCACACTAAATAACTTTAATAATGCAAAGTAAATATATGATAGCGTTGAGATCGCCATTTTACTACACATTTATTCCTAGCGCAACTCCGTCCATCTGCGATCTTTTGCTGAGGTCACGAGCTGAGGTAATCAGGTTTGCGTAAACTTTGACCTTTCACCTTCGCACAACCCCGGATGTAAAGACTGCAGTGTTTGTTCCTTTGTTCCAGTACGAAATACACGGTTTTTACAATATACTTCTAGACAACACGGACGAGGTAAGAGTGTCGACCGACTTATGAAGTCTTTGTCCTTGTTTAAAGAGCCGTGAATGAAACTCTTTAGCTATCTTGAAGTTATGATTTGCGATTGTCTGCGGATGGGTGGGGAGGGGGGCAATGCTCGTGCACAGATATAGGACGTTCTTTCACAGAAGGGAAACATGTTGTTTTTGTTCAGTTTCTTCATCGCCAATAAAATAGAAAACATGTACACATGTATCTTCAGAACTAGACCTTGGAATAAGCCCTTTCATAGAGACCAGAACGCATGTGCGGCGACAGGAATTCTAGGTAGCTAGTTATCAAAGGGTAAGGCCCCCAAATTGTGAACAGTTCTTGTCTCGACCATTGTATCGATTTTCATAACAATGTCCAGATGCGTTTTGTTTTCAATTTCGGCCGAGGCCTCCTTACCCTTTGACATATCATATCACCTAGCATTCCTTTCGCCGCACATGCATTCTTTTTTTCAGGCTTTATTCAACAAAATACAAAATAACAAAATAATACATTACAAATCACAATAACAGTGCAATAGAACATCACAAGCTGCACATGCGTTCTAACCACTGTGAAGGGCTCATAACTTGAAATTCAACAAGTGGTAGATCGTTACATAAGACACTGCACTTTCGGACAATATTGACACTATTTTCCTACAATCATTTGTTGTCCCTATACAGAAAAGCGATGACCAGTCCCAGCTGTGGAGGCTCTACTGAAGGTTTGTGCCCTGGACACCCTGGGAACGAGACTGGAGCCTTGTGCCCTAACTACCCTGGGAACGAGACTGAAGGTTTGTGCCCTGGCCACCCTGGGAACGAGACTGAAGGTTTGTGCCCTGGCCACCCTGGGAACGAGACATACAGTGGGGAAAACCAGACACTTTATTGAATTGGCTGCTGCAAAACCATTTGAGCCTCAATGGCAAGAATCTTAGGTCTAGATATCAAATTCCACAGATTTAAATTTCAATGTAAAACAGATAGATATCAGACAAATACATTGGCTTGCCCGTTGACCTACCTCAAAGTGTTAGCACCATCAATATGCATTTAGACCAGTACACATATATGTTAAAACCGGGAGTATTGTTAGCTTTTTTATGTTTAGATTATGCGTGTATCTTTAATTAAGATTACTTTTAATTGTAAATCATGCTGCATTTCAGTCAATGAAAGCTGCTATCGTATGTTGTGTTTGCAATGACTTTATGAATTCAGAACGCAACCTTGCGAGAGTTAGACATGTGATGTTATGGCTACGTGACGTCAGCAATTGAAGTGTCTGTAACTATCACGACTTTGCATTCTGAAGTGATCGGTCATCAGTATTGCATTGATCCAAAGAAGGCGACAGCGGTCGTTGAAAATTTGATCCATGTATACCTTTGTGTTGGAAGAAAAGAATCCGGTAAGCAGTTTACTGTGATTACCAACACAGATGAGCTTCCATTACAGATTCATTCATTCATTCATTTATTCATTCCTACAGCAGACATTGTCAGACAGCATGGCAGAGAAGAGCAAGCTCCATGCACGGGAACGTTTGATGTGAAGGTTGAGAAGACTGGTTCCTTGTCCCCATGTTTACAAACAGAGGATCCTGATGAAGCTCTTCTTCAAAACAAGACAGCAGACACGGGCGGGCAGCAGGACAGGGGAGGGCGAGATTCGGGTGAGGAGACGTTTTATTGGGAGGTGAAGAAAACTGGCTCGTCATCGCAGCTAGAACAGGGGGAAATCCTGAAGCCGGAGCTCAATACTGAGAAACCCTACATGTGTGGGGAGTGTGGGTACAGGACAGCTTGGAAGTCTAAGTTATCCAGACATATGAGAACTCATACCGGTGAAAAACCCTACAAGTGTGACCAGTGTGACTATTCTGCTGCAATAAAATCCAAGTTGGACAAACATCTAGCCAAACACACCGGTGAGAAACCCTACATGTGTGGGGAGTGTGGGTTCCAAGTACGTTATCCTAGTGACCTGCGTAGACACATGAGAACCCACACAGGGGAGAAACCCTACAAGTGTGACCAGTGTGATTATTCCGCAGCACAGAAATGCCATTTGGACCTACATCTGGCAAAGCACACCGGTGACAAAGCCTACATGTGTGGAGAGTGTGGGTACAGGACAACTCACAAGTCCAACTTATCCAAACATATGAGAACTCATACCGGTGAAAAACCCTACAAGTGTGACCATTGCGATTATTCTGCTGCACATAAGTCCAGTTTGGACCATCATCTAGCAAAACACACAGGAGAAAAACCCTACATGTGTGAAGAGTGTGGGTACAGGACAACTCACAAGTCCGACTTATCCAGACATATGAGAACTCATACCAGTGAAAAACCCTACAAATGTGACCAGTGTGATTATTCTGCAGCACGGAAATTTGATTTGGACCGACATGTAACAAAACACACTGGTGACAAACCCTACATGTGTGGGGAATGTGGGTACAGGACAACTCACAAGTTCGACTTATCCAGACATATGAGAACTCATACAAAACCCTACAAGTGTGACCAGTGTGACTATTCTGCAGCACAGAAAGACCATTTTGACATTCATCTATTGAAACACGCAGGTGAGAAACCCTACATGTGTGGGGAGTGTGGGTACAGGACAGCTCGAAAGGGGGACTTATCCAAACACATGAGAACTCATAGTCATACCGGTAAAAAACCCTATAAGTGTGATAAGTGAGACTATGCGGCAACATGGAAGTCTGATTTGGACCGACATGTAAGAAAACACACTGGAGAGAAACCGTGCGGTGATTGTGGATATAGGACGGCTAAAAAGTCTGACTTATCCAGACATATGAGAACTCACACAGGAGAAAAACCCTACAAATGTGACCAGTGCGACTATTCTGCTATATGTAAGCGCTACTTGGACCGACATCTAACAAACCACACTGGTGATAAGCCCTACATGTGTGGGGAGTGTGGGTACCGGACAGTTCACAAGTCTGACTTATCCAAACATATGAGAACTCATACCGGTGAAAAACCCTACAAGTGTGACCAGTGTGACTATTCTGCAGCACGGAAACACGATTTGGACATTCATCTAGTGAAACACTCTGGTGAAAAACCCTACATGTGTGACCAGTGTGTCTATTCTGCAGCACACAAATCCTCTTTGAACTTTCATCTTGCAAAACACACCGGTGAGAAACCCTACATGTGTGGGGAGTGTGGGTACAGGACAGCTCACAAGACAGACCTATCAAAACATATGAGAACCCATACCGGTGAAAACCCCTACAAGTGTGACCAGTGTGACTATTCTGCAGCACGGAAATGCGATTTGGACATTCATCTATTGAAACACTCTGGTGAAAAACCCTACAAGTGTGACCAGTGTGACTATGCGGCAGCACAGAAATCCAGTTTGGACCAACATCTATCGAATCACACCGGTGAGAAGCCCTACATGTGTGGGGATTGTGGGTACCGGACAGCTCGCAAGTCAGACTTATCCAAACATATGCAAACTCATGCTGGTAAAAAAACCCTACAAGTGTGACCAGTGTGATTATTCTGCTGCACGAAAGTCTCATTTATCCAGACATATGAGAACTCATACTGGTGAAAAACCCTACAAGTGTGACCAGTGTGACTATTCTGCAGGACAGAAATTCAGTTTGGACCAGCATCTATCAAAACACACCGGCAAGAAACCCTACAAGTGTGATGAGTGTGGATACAGGACAGCTCTGAGGACTAACTTATCCAGACATATGAGAACTCATTCCGGAGAAAAACCCTACAAGTGTGACCAGTGTGACTATTCTGCAGCACAGAAATCTACTTTGGACCGACATCTGAGACAACACGTTGGTGAGAAACCCTGCGTGTTTGGCAATGTGGGTTCTGGACAAATGAAACTAGAGTTCCACAACCTCATACCTTCACCAAATGGTTTGAATCTTTTCCAGTGAAGTATTTATAAATTTTTCTATTTGATTCCAATCAAACCTGTATTAGCTGCCACCTTTGCATAATGGCCACCTGACCATATGTGGTCATTTTTTGTCGGTCCCTTGGATTTTATCCATTGACCTAAGCATTGAGAAATAGTCTATAGCGGCCACCTGGCCATGGCCACACAATTTCTGGTCGCATAGATACAGAAACTCTTCCTATTGTGACCATAGAGCGGCCATGCACTGGGATTACAATGATCATAGTTTATGAGGATTCAAGGTTAGTCTCTACCAGACTCCAGTAGAGACAAATTCAAGGTTGACAAGGTTAGTTTGGCAGTAGCGGTAGGTAGCATGCCTTGAACGTTAGACTCTTAGAGGGCAAGTCTTTGTCAGCAAATTTACCAACATTCCGCATGGCAAGATCAATCATTTGGGGGAAATTTTACTTTTATTTGCAGGGTTTTGAGACAATAATACTGAAAAAGATCAGTGGGTACCGAAATAGCTACATGTAACATTTTGCTCGTGGTCAATTGATCAGTATTTTCTCTACGGTGGCCACATGTCTGTAGTGGCCACCTGTCGTTAGTGGCCACACTTCTCCAGTCCCTTGAGTGGCCGCTATAAACAGGTTTGACTGTATGCAAATAAGGTCCTGATTTGCATAATTTGTCTCGGTTGATCATCCTCTCTATCCAAGAGGCACAAGCCCAAAGTCTTAACTTCTCATAGCAGAGAAGGCTATTAGTGTTTCCTGATTAATTGTGTGAATATTGAACTAATTTGCATGATCTATGTCTAATAATTTTCACCTTCACTAAGCTTCATAATGTTCCCATCATTTACCACTATGGAATTATTATATTTTCTCATTAAGTATGCAAATGAGGTCATCATCTGCATAATTGATATCTATTGACATTTCTCTCTTTACATATGTGACAAGTTTGAAAGTCCTATCATGGAATGCAATGGATCTATAAACTTTCTTCATTAATTATGCAAATTAGCTGTTGATTTGCATAATGAGCATTACATTACGTAAGTCATCATATAGGCATCCTACATACCAAAAATCATGACGATTCGTCAACACGCTCTTGAGTTATTTTCGTTCAAAGTTTGAAAAGAAATCTGCGCCTGCGCCTGCAGATCCGAAAATGCCGCTAAGACTTACAGCAATTAATCTCTGTTCAAAGGGCTATCAACTGCGTAAATATCACGACCACAGGATGTCCAGAACACGAGATATCAAAAACGGAAGTTACGCTGCAGTACCCGAGTTAGCCGCTAGAGGGCCCATTATTGAACTCGACCTTCGTAAGCCCTACCCACCTACCAAATATCATCAGGATCCATCCAAGCCTTTTAGAGTTATGCTGTTAACAGACAGACACACAAACAGACACACAAACATGCTCAAAACATAACCTTCTGGCAAAGGTAATAACTTTCCAGGTATGTGAGAACCCACAGATCACCCCACCCTGCAAGTGTGACCAGTTTGGCCATTAAACAGCAAATAAGGCCAAACTACTCTAAAAAAAGTAAGGCCAGTTTGGATGATATTTATGAAGATTTGTTTAAGCATAGATAACGCAGTTTAGAAGATAGTGAGTCATTCTCTGGTAAAATAAATAAAGTGAAAATAAAGTGAAAGTGTTTGCCCATTGTAGCCTTGAACCAAAGCCTTCGGTTGTTTGATTGTGACCTCTTAGCTGACCAAGGATAGTAGTAGCTATAGACACCCGTCCAGTTCAAAAGATGATGGTAGCACTCTTGATTAAGGCAGTTAGATCACTAGAATACAGTAGAAGCCGTTTAATTGCACACCCAATTTGCCAGCACATCTCGTGCAATTATCCGGATGGTGCAACAAAGCGAACTTATTCATCTGGACCGCATCACTACAGGGCTTTGGGATTCCGTTCAAATAACAGAAGTGTGCGATTATTCATTGTGCAATTAACTGACTTCTACTGTACAAGTAAAATGTGAAGGAAGATCTTGCCAAACATATTTGCATAGCAGCAAGTTATGCTGAGTCATTATTAGCACGAATCTAGGATATTACAAAAAATTTACCGATAATGTCTCTGCACACTAACACACTTTAAATTGGTATGGATACGTTAAAGGTTGGACAAATATATCTCCACTATTAAATGCACTATTTTTACAATAATCGTTGTTGTTTTATTCTATGATAATGATACAGTAAGTGAAACATTAACTGAAACATTAACTGTGCATCCAGACAGTCATGTTTTATTTCATGACATCCTCTCGGATCACGTTACAGTCCCACTAAGGAGAATTGACCTGTCAACATATCAGTTGACAGCATCAAGATACAGGAGTGACAAGTCAGGGACGAAAATTGGATTTGTCGATAAAGGTTAGACTTCCAGGTAATAACATACGCCAACTAGAAAGGCCGACATTTGCTTAAGAGCAAATACAGCATATTTCAGCCATACTCCTTCCCACGCAACAGTGGACTGTTCCAAATCACTCCTGCACAACAATGGAACATTCTATCAGTAACTTCTCGAAATGAACCACTAGAAAGGCCGACATTTGCTTATGAGCAAATGCACCATTTTCACTCCACCCCCAAGTAGGATGAAATTCAGAATGATTATCTCTTCTCTCTCTCTCTTACAAACACATACGCATACACACACACACACAAACAAGAGCACACAAAAAGGATGAAAAAACTTTCAATCTTGACAGTTTTACTTACACAAAATTGCAATTGTACACTTGTCTGCTCTCACAATCTGATTAATGTAAATACAATAATTTGAGCTAAACTTTTTACATGTTGAACCTTGATCCGGAAAAATAGCAAACTACATACTAAATCTTATTCACAGAAAATTTACAATTCCGTCAAAACATATACATATTTTCAGAATTGGTTGCGATCCATATCTGCATGTCCTTTTCTGGCTGGTTGGGATCAAGCCTGTCTGCTTCTTCCACATAGTTTGTCATGGACCAAGCTCTGCTTCTCTTCTGTAGAGGGGTATGGAGAACAGAAACAGGAGAGTAAGAATTTCAACGCAAAGCAGAAACATCAAACTATAAGCAGATTTGGGAACAGTACACATTTCCACAATTACTTACAACCTGCCATCCATCTGTTGCAGCCTGGACAAGATCTGTGTGCTTCCTCCAAATACAGCTTCTCATGGACCAATTGTTTTCTTCTCTAGAGGTCTCATCTGAACAATACAAACAGGAGAGTGAGATTTGACATTTCAAGGCAGACATGAATCAAATATATGACGAAATAATTAAACTATTGAATTGGAAAGTGTACATATTGTTGTCAGAGATAACAATGTGTTTATGTTACACATAATCTTCTCTTTGATCCAAATGCAGCACCTGTTTCTACACTTACATGCACGTGAAAGTCTACTGACAGAAGAAAACAGGCCCTACCTGCTGTGTGTCATGAGCACAATCTTCTTACTGCTGAAAAGAAACAGAGACATGTCAATCATTGTTGTACACATGTGTGGACACCTATCAAAATGTTAATACACAATGCTTGTAAACAATAAAGGAATGACAACAACAGAGGTATACATATCCGTAAGGCGTAGGCAGGCCTTTTTATTTCCCGTAATTCGTAGGGAAGCTATTTCATTTTGCGTAATTCGTAGTGGGATGAAGCGTAAAGCGTTGCTAGCCTTCTTGAATTTAACGTAAAGCGTAGTCAGCCATCCCGAATTTAGCGTAAATCGTTGTCAGAACCCCCATGCAGACCCTCCATGGTGTTCCCACAACAAAACGTAACAGTTTGGAGATGTTTCCACGGAAATAAATAAACTCGCGAGTAATCATCATTCAACAGAAATATGGGAAGACGCAAGGGACGTCTAGAAGTATTTTTCAGTTGTGTTTTTGACAACAAACGGAGATACACAACGACGGCAGTGGCTTGTCAGCACTTGCCTGCGGTACCGGCGTTTCACGTTCTCATATAACGTTGTTTTGACGAATTTCTCAAACGAAAACACCTTTCAATGTACATTAACAACGGAGTGGACAATGTAAGGATAGCCATTTCTTACCTAAAGATGTTCTGCTACCGATGACAACCGAAACTGGGTAGAAGCTGACGTAAACACTGCATGAAATATCGGATTTACCAAACTTACCATTGGTGTGTAAATACCTGGTAAATCTGATGTACAATATTTACCCAAATTTAGCACATATTTACCCGGTAAATTTGGATAAATACGGGTAAATGCTGGTAATGCACCCTGATATAAGGCCTTAAACAGGGGTACATTTATTGCATTGTCAAGGATGGGCCCTCTTTTATGGCCTTATATAGGGGTACATGTGTAACATTGTTAGGGATGGACCCTGGTATAAGGCCTAATATAGGGGTGCATGTATTACATTGTCAGGGATGGACCCTGGTATAAGGCCTTATATAGGGGTGCATGTATTACATTGTCAGGGATGGACCCTGGTATAAGGCCTTATATAGGGGTGCATGTATTACATTGTCAGGGATGGACCCTGGTATAAGGCCTTATATAGGGGTGCATGTATTGCATTGTCAGGGAAGGACCCTGGTATAAGGCCTAATATAGGGGTGCATGTATTACATTGTCAGGGATGGACCCTGGTATAAGGCCTTATATAGGAGTGCATGTATTACATTGTCAGGGATGGACCCTGGTATAAGGCCGTATATAGGGGTGCATGTATTACATTGTCAGGTATGGACCCTGGTATAAGGCCTTATATAGGGGTGCATGTATTACATTGTCAGGGATGGACCCTGGTATAAGGCATTATATAGGGGTACATGTGTTACATTGTTAGGGATGGACCCTGGTATAAGGCCTTATATAAGGGTGCATGTATTACATTGTCAGGGATGGACCCTGGTATAAGGCCTTATATAGGGGTGCATGTATTACATTGTCAGGGATGGACCCTGGTATAAGGCCTTATATAGGGGTGCATGTATTACATTGTCAGGGATGGACCCTGGTATAAGGCCTTATATAGGGGTGCATGTATTACATTGTTAATGTCAGGGATGGACCCTGGTATAAGGCCTTATATAGGGGTGCGGTGGTACCCACAGTGTACAGAACACCCCACCACCCTGAGATAAGAGTTATGTCAGGGCGAGGGTACTCGCAGTATACAGAACACCACACCGCCCTGAGAGAAGAGTTATCCCTGGGCGGTGGTACCCACAGTATACAGAACACTACACCGCCCTGAGATAAGAGTTATCTCAGGGCGAGGGTACCCACAGTGTACAGAACACCACACCACCCTGAGATAAGAGTTATCCCAGGGCGAGGGTACCCACAGTGTACAGAACACCACACCGCCCTGAGATAAGAGTTATCCCAGGGCGAGGGTACCCACAGTGTACAGAACACCACACCGCCCTGAGATAAGAGTTATCCCAGGGCGAGGGTACCCACAGTGTACAGAACACCACACCGCCCTGAGATAAGAGTTATCCCAGGGCGAGGGTACCCACAGTGTACAGAACACCACACCGCCCTGAGATAAGAGTTATCCCAGGGCGAGGGTACCCACAGTGTACAGAACACCACACCGCCCTGAGATAAGAGATATCCCAGGGCGAGGGTACCCACAGTGTACAGAACACCACACCGCCCTGAGATAAGAGTTATCCCAGGGCGAGGGTACCCACAGTGTACAGAACACCTCACTGCCCTGAGATAAGAGTTATGTCAGGATGGGGGCACCCAAAGGGTATAGAACACCTCACCGCCCTGAGATAAGAGTTATCCCAGGGCGAGGGTACCCACAGTGTACAGAACACCACACCGCCCTGAGATAAGAGTTATCCCAGGGCGAGGGTACCCACAGTGTACAGAACACCTCACCGCCCTGAGATAAGTCGAGTTATCCCAGGGCGAGGGTACCCACAGTGTACAGAACACCACACCGCCCTGAGATAAGAGTTATCCCAGGGCGAGGGTACCCACAGTGTACAGAACACCACACCGCCCTGAGATAAGAGTTATCCCAGGGCGAGGGTACCCACAGTGTACAGAACACCACACCGCCCTGAGATAAGAGTTATCCCAGGGCGAGGGTACCCACAGTGTACAAAACACCTCACTGCCCTGAGATAAGAGTTATGTCAGGATGGGGGCACCCAAAGGGTATAGAACACCTCACCGCCCTGAGATAATAGTATTGGGGACAGAGCATAAAAGTTGAACACAGTCATCATTACCAGTCCACTAGCTTTATAGGCCTTGAGTGAAATTGTAGGTGTAGTTCATTCATGAATGAGTCTCTATTAATAAGTATTTTACCATGATTGTTTACCATACTTAGAATTACATAACGGGCCCCTCATATATTTATGAAGAAAAATGCTTCAGTTAAAACTCAAGACAGTTCACAATCACAGATCTTATGTATTTAACTGTTATATGCTACACAGTTTGTGATAAATAACAAAGGTCACAGCTTTTAGTTAAAACAACTCTAAAATCTACAGTGAAAAATCCAAAAGATAACAGGTCAATCTTTAAACAGATGCTGTAAAGCAAACTTGAATCTAACCAAGGAAGGAAGGCCTTATAAGCTTTACACATTGTGTCACAAATGTCTTCATGCTGTATTGGGTCCTAAAAGGTCAACTTCTGACCTCAGGGTCAACATCCTAAAGGCCACAGAAATACTACGATCTGATTGGACCGTCGGAAACGCATGCGCACCATGCGGGCGGGACAATTACAAAAAGTCGTTACGAGATCAGACATGACTACGGGGTTTTACGTATCGCTTTCTACGCTACAAATGGCACAAGGAGTCTGCTATGGTCGGTCAGCAATTTGGGAGAGGCTTGTGAGTGTAGGGAGAATATGGTGTAAGCTCAAACGGACGGAAAATTATCGTGAATGATGTTTTAGTTGTACGTTTGGCGGCCGCCCCCCTCCCACCCTGGGCGGCGACCCCTCCCCGCAGGATCCAACGTGTACTTCGGTGAGTAGAAATATATAGACTGTGCTTGCCTTTCAGTGTGCTTCGTTTTTCAAGCAAAATGTAGGTTCGCTTTTGCTTTTCCCACTTGTTTTGTTATTGACATGTAATCGCTAGAAACAAATTTGTCTCCAACTAACCTGCCCCCCTCCCCCATGGCCCCATTTAATAGGAAAATGTATTGGACAACAGGCATTTCGTATCTGGTTTTATGATACAAAACAGCAACAGCACTTGATGGGTGAATAATTGTGCGTTGATAAGAATTAATTTGTAGTCACATACATACTGTTAAACTTGAAACCAGTAGGATTTTATAGATTATACTAGTACTGTACATATCTAAATATATTTATTCATTTATTCGTTCAAATCATGGCTGGCATCACACAGCCAAGGCTGTCGATCTAGTTGTGACTATTAATAATTATTATCAAGGGCTAACCTTTAACAATTTGAACACTGTTCAGTAACTGACAGTTGTTTGGTCACTAATTTGATGACTATTATATTTAAGATATGGATTTAAGTCACGGTGTGTATGTATTAAATTCAGGGATGGCTGGATCTGATTGTGTCATTATTTCCCTTTTTATATGCCTCCAGTACAGCTGCAGTAGATACCTCCTTCAGACATGCAGCACAAGTTGTGAGGGTGGATAGCCAGAAGTAAAGCAAGCATCAGCCAGAAGACTTCAAAGTTTAGCTGCTGAGTACTTCAATGCTGCTACACACTCCATAGGTAAGCCTCAAAACTACAGTCCTGCATGACCAATATCATCATTGGCACACTTCAGTGTTTACCGAGGCAGGCCGTTATCATGATTCTGCTTTGTCTGGTTTTAGTTAGTTGTTGTGATGGGACGAAGCGCAACTACCCCAGTTATGTCAAAATCGTGTGACATGTTCCTTGATTGCTGTGTATATATTTTTTATTTGTGTCATACCTCAGATAACATTTGATAGGGGTGTTCCAGACTGGATGATGATTTTCCGTATCACACAGGCTTTTTATTTGTATTAGACAGGTTTCCATCAATTGAATAGAACATACTCAACTCAAGCGAATGGAGTTCTTTTGTTTGAATTTTTCTCGAATTAATGTTATTTAAAGAATAGAGTTGTTGGCACCGTGCAGGTTGAAACAATGTAGCGAGTTTTATCCTTTTTATGAGTAGTTTAGCAATTAAATTGAGAGTTTTCCGACCTGGATATGATATACATGTATAGAATACAACACGGAGTATTCTGTATCACCTAAGGTACCAGGATCACCCGAAGGCCGGAGGGTGATCCGACCCGTAGGAGGGGTGGGACCGAGGATGATGTGAAATACACCATGTTTTATTTTATTTGTAACATACCTACCTGAGAAAACACAAGTTTCGATGCAAAACGCGCCAGAAGTTTAAAAAAATTGGTGTCCTCGAACAAAAACAGTTACAGCAGCAATTTTAACGTCTGAATCAGGTATTCGAATTTTAGACCACGCCGCCCTCGGTGTGGGTAGAGTACGTTTGAAGTGTTCGATGGAAGCCTGTGTGATACAGCTTTTCATTGCCCAGTCCAGAACACCCGTATCGACCAATATCGTGGCCCAGGTATGACGACATGAAATTTACATGAAAAATACAACACAATGCAATGTATTCGCCATTACTCTCAGTCCCAACCCTCCCACGGGTCGGATCGCTTGACCCAGTCAGGCTGGTACACCATGTTGTTGTATTCTATATTTATCAATTTTCAGTACACATGGGGACTACCCTTCAGTTGCAAATTTAAATAGGCTAGATTTCCACACATAGATTTATATTCTGTGATACTTTTGTTTTATCATGTAGGACCTGACTCACCACACAAAGGACTCCAAACTCATGCCAAGAAGTTCAGCATTCAGACACAGAAGAAGGCAGCCTGTGCTTGTTTGGACCCTACACGGAGTGCTTCGCAGCAGTGGACTTGAATATAGATGACAAGAGGATGTCTGTACGCAGTTCCACAGAATGTACTAGTAACTCAGGTGTTCACAGTTTGGCTGGACTTTAAAAGTTTACTCATCTGTATTTCAATATCTTTATTGACAACAACTTTGTTCTTTTATGTGATTGCTGTTAACCTAAGGGCCACTAAAATCTTCATAGCTTTGAAGACTATGAAGCAAATTGTGTATCACTGTTGTGTGATTGTATGAACCGTGTGATTATAATACATTTTACATAATTGTCAGAATTGCATTGTACCTACACAGGTCCCATACAATATGCTTGTACCTGCATATACAGGTGGTATTTTGAGCCCTGACATGCATCTGACCCTCACCCTTCTCCAAAGGAAATGGATTTCTTAGCCAGATCACTGGGTTGTTTTTAATCTGTTATGAACTTATTAATTCCCCAATCTATGAAGTTTCGAAAATGATGAATTGTTGCTTGAATAAACATGTAGCATCACATGATGCTAATACTAGTAATAGGATCATGTTGGCAAAGTGTAAAACAATACAGGCCCCATTAAATGTTACATAAGTCTTTCATAGGTCATTAATGCACTGCATTTCAGTGTCATGTTACTGTTTCTTTCATTCATCTTGATCATAGTTGCACATTTTGCTTTTTACATTTGTTAACAGTGACAGCATAGTTTGGATGTTGCACACAATATATGATACAACTGTTACAGTACACAGTAAGTACATTGCAAATTCTTAACTGAGTGCTTACTGTATTGTAGTCTCCAACTTCCAAGCAGACATGTCAACTTGTCCAAGTAGGGACAAATAAGTTTCCATGGGATTTCTGTCCTTTGTAGTCTATTCAGTTATCTGCCTGCCAGTTGGTTCACTCCTATTACCCAAGTCCCCTATTAGTATTTGACCAAGCCAGAGTCTGGTAGAGACTGGGCTAATTGCAGATGAAATGTGATGGGCAAATAGTGTATGGCAAAAATATTGTATATAATTTCTAAAGCCTGTTTGTCAGTGCACAATGACGGAGACTGATGATAGGTTTAGATAGTGTGTGATGATAAAATACTTTCTTAAATATCATCCATGATAAAAGCTGCTTGTAACTGATCAGCTTGTACACAGGACAGTTGACCAATGTTCAATCATGCTATTAACATTAGCTATATAGCTTATAAGAAAAGGCCACAATTGTATATCTGTTATTTATCTGTTTACCCTTTAGAATTCCTAACTGTCATTGTTGATATGTTTATCCAATAAATAATGCTGAGTTTGGCCACAAATCGTGTTATGATTCAAAATCATGGGTAATTCTGGGGAGTAATCGGTTAACTACCGGCTAAATGTGGGTAAAGGGGGGCATATGATATTATTCTGGTAAAGGTTGTATAAATCCAAGGTAAATACAGCTAAATGTGGGTAAAGGGGGATAAATATAGCATTGAATATTCTGGTAAAGGTATGTATAAATCCAAGGTAAATATGGGTAAATACAGCTATATGAGAAATACTCCGCATGGTAAATGTCGGTAAATGCGCAAAATATATGAGAAATACCTCGTACGGTAAATCTCGGTAAACGCATATTTACACGAACCTGGTAAATGTGGGTAAATCAGGCAAACATTACCCGCTATACCATGCGGGTAAATGCCTGGTATATTTGCACCTTTACCGACGGGTAAATGTCGATAAATCCCTGGTAAATCTAAACTTTACCCGGCTATACATCGCATTTACCAATGGGGTAAATTCGACTTTTCATGCAGTGAAAATGCGCAGAAAGTTGCAGACTTGTGCGCGCAGTTGCAAACAAGAAAGTTGCCTTCACTTAGCGGGAGTTTTGTGACGTACATACATACATACATACATAATCATACTTGTTAACAAGTTGGAGCATCTAACTTGTGACGTAATGTAAAATAAAAATGAACGAGTCCGGGGCGGGGTGGAATCTTCAAGAAGGACTGCATAAAAATGTCAGACCTGAAAGTTTCTTTCCGTAAATCAATTTTGTGTCTCTGTATAATTAATATTTTCAAAATAATGCTCACATATTATCTTCCTTTATTCTTTGCAGTACATTGTATGGAGTAACATAAATTACAAAATCCTCCCAAATATGAATGGTTGCGTCTACATATACACGTGACAATGTTAGCCAATCAGCTTCAGTTTTGGAAATTCGCGGGTTGTTTGACAAGTGTTGTGTCATTGGTTGTTTTAATACCAATTGCCGACGAAGTGTACTTTCCTATTCGCTGATTGGCTGGCGGCAAATTCAATTAATTAGCAGACCGACAGCTGACACCTGTCGCCCAGGGCGGGAGTTATTGCTTTGTTTGCCATAGAAGGAACGCACTGAACGCCGAGAATGGCCAAAACACGTGGCCGTGAATTGCAAAATGACAAAAAATCCCCCAATATATCATTTTGAAGAGGTTTATGCCAAAAATTATACATGTGTCATTTGAATAAATATCTAGTGCACCCTTTTACCCAAATTCAGGTCATTTGGTTTTAAAACCACGGTATAGGAGCCAAAGGTGTACGTTTTTGGTCATAAAATGGCCAAATAGTCTCAAAATTAAGCATTTTGTTGTACTGTTTGCCTAAAGTGTTGATGAATCCATGTGCGCATATGTGTATGGCACTCCAATACTAAATTTCAGATCATTTTGGTTTTAAAACCAGGGTACAGGAGCCAAAAGTGTCCTTTTTTGGTAAAAAAAATGGCCAAAAAATCGCAAAAATAAGCATTTTGTTGTACTGTACACCACAAGCGTTATTGAATTTATATGGGGGAATTATCAAGGCACATCTGTGCCAAATTTCAGCTCATTCGGTTGTAATACCAAGGTACAGGAGCCAAAAGTGTCCTTTTTTGGTCAAAAAATGGCCAACAAATCGCAAAAATAAGCATTTTGTTGTACTGTACACCAAAAGTGTTATTGAATTTATATGGGGGCATTATCGAGGCACATCTGTGGCAAATTTCAGCTCATTCGGTTGTAATACCAGGGTACAGGAGCCAAAATATACAGTTTTGGTCTACAATTGACCAAAAAAACTTAATAAAACCTCTTAAGAGACAGATATGAAAAAATTGGAAAAATCGCCTGAGGGTATTAGCCCACTCTACCCTTGTGCCAAATTTCAGGTCATTTGGTCCAGGAACGGCGGAGATGATTCGATTTGAAGATTTGACAGGAGAAAGAAAGAAAGAAACATTACGAATACTAGAAAGGCCGACATTTGCTTAGGTGCAAATACAGCATATTGCAATCCATCTTCATCCTTGAAAACATCCCAAAATTCAACAATTTGAAGTAATGTTTGCTCAAAGGGAAAATGAAGTACTGTGGGTACTTGTCCTACACACCTTCATGCCGAATTCTAGGTCATTTGGTTTTAATACAAGGGCATTGAAGCCAAAAATATACATTTTTAGTCAAAAATGAATGAAAAACCCAAAATAACTAATTTTTTAAGTGATCTATGGGGTCCTGTGAGCATATGTTCAATGCACCTCTGTACCAAATTTCAGGTCATTTGGTTTCTATACAAGGGCATAGGAGCAAAAAATATACATTTTTAGTCAAAAATGGCCAAAAACCCTAAAATAACTCATTTTTGGAGTAAACAATGAATAAAGCATTGATGGGGTTCTGTGGTCATATGTCAAACGCACCTATGTACCAAATTTCAGGTCATTTGGTTTTAATACAAGGTCATAGGAGCCAAAAATATACATTTTTAGTCAAAAATGGCCAAAAACCCTAAAATAACTAATTTTTGAAGTGATCTATGAAGAGGGTGTTAATGGTTTTCTGTGCTCATACGTCCAATGCACCTCTGTACCAAATTTCAGGTCATTAGCTTGTAATACCAGGGCACAGGGGCCTAAAATATACATATTTTGTCTAAAAATGACCAAAAACCCTTAATATCATAAATTATAATGCATCTATCAAGAAAGTGAAAAAACCGTCTGGGGGTATTTGCTATTTCTACCACCCTGCCAAATTTCAGCTCATTTGGCCCAAAAATGAAAAAATTAATCCCATTTGAAGATTTGACAGGAGAAGAAGAAGAAGAGACAAAGGAAAAGCAATATATTGCAATCCCATACTGTAGTATGGATTGCAATATAACAATATATTTCACCATACCTATGGTATGGCTGAAATATAAATAGCAGATACACATGATCAAGCAACTAAATATGGTTTGGAAACGGTCAGATGTTTCAGGTAGAATTCAGGTAAAACCTTTCTTCAGTGAGCTGGATGCAACCTGAAACGTCTTGCTATTTCCAAAATATGTCTAGTTTCTTGAGTTGCTGCTATTTGACAAAACTGGATTTGACATGTGTGACCCCTGCTTTTATAGCTGGGATATGGTGCAAGATGTTAAAGTATGGATGAGGATGAGAATGGGACTAGGTAAAGGGAAACGTAAAAGTATGACTAAAATCAAAGACAACAAAATACACAAAACGTAGCAGAAACCCATTATACTACAATCATGAATGACTTTAATTCCCAAGTAAAAGAAAGCAAGCCTTTAGTACTGCGAAGGAAACATAATCTGTCTATCTACAATCAGTTACTGATAACACAGTCTGAGTGAGCTGGGTAATCAGGTTTGCATTACCTTTGACCTTTCACCTTCATACAACCCCGGATGTGACGAGTGCTGTGTTCTGTTCCTTTGTTCCAGCACGAAAAACGCGATTTTTACGATATTTCCAGACAACACGGACGGGGTAAGAGTGTCAATCGCCTTATGAAGTCTTC
Organism: Branchiostoma floridae x Branchiostoma belcheri; assembly: GCA_019207045.1. NCBI lineage: Eukaryota > Metazoa > Chordata > Leptocardii > Amphioxiformes > Branchiostomatidae > Branchiostoma > Branchiostoma floridae x Branchiostoma belcheri. The sequence goes on from CM033031.1 coordinate 931,009, forward strand.
GTCTTTGCTTAAAGAGTCGTGAATGAAACCCCTTTATGTATTTTGAATATATAATTTGCGATCGACTGCGGATGGGTGGGGAGGGGGGCAGTGCTCTTTGCACAGACATAGACGTTCTTTCACAGAAGGGAAACATGTTGTTTTTGCTCACTTTCTTCTTCTACAATCAAATAGCAAACATGCATCCAAACAAGTAGACCTTGGAATAACTTGACATTCAGTGAGTGGTAGGTCGTCGCATAAGATACTGCATTTTGGTCATGTGCGGCGACGCAGATTTCCGTTTCGTAAACCGTCGTTGCCTTCGAGAAGCGTCGTTGCCAAATTTTGGAACCCTCGTTGCCTTTCTAACCGGCGATGCCATTTCCGAGCGACCGATCGTGAATTCCGAGTGCTCGCGGCATGTTCGTGAAGTTTCCGTAGCTTCTCGGGAAGTTTCTGTAATTCACGAAAGAAGGACCAGATCTTGCTCCACTGTGGGAAGAAGACCTTCTCAGGACTGTAACTCTGTCTTCTACTCAGTTGAGGAGTACCGAAGCGTCACATGACGATATACGTACACCGTTTGGGGAGTACATTTGGCTACGGAGTGCCATGTAGATAGACTAGAGTCATTGGTAATGTAGGATTTTTCTCCGACTCTAACACTAACAGTAGAGGGGGGTCCAGGGGTGGACTGAAGTCACCGGATTGGAAATTGGTAAAGGTTACTGACCAATTCTGGACTGGATCAAGGAACGGTTTGGGCACTTTGCAAGGAGCTTTTCAGATATTTCTGGGCTGCAACTAAGGTTAGGGATAGAACCTGATTTTGTACCTCTTCCGCCCTCACCACATTTTTGGAACAGTCCATTATTGAAGGAGGGGCTGGTAACATGGCTTAGAAACACAGACAATCGGCAGGCATTGCCATTCACGTACCGTGTTAGTGGAGTTGGGAGTCAGTCAGAGTCTGACCAAGTTGGTCTGACAAACTGACTCACAACGTCACCAACACCTTTTTTCAGTAGACGCTCCACCCAAGGAGCTTTTACATCATATAGCAGACAATAGCTATTGTACTTGTAAATGTACCAGGCTCTTACGGTCAGGTCGATAATGTATGTATGATTTGACACTTCTCACATGCATGACATTACATTGATGTGCGACCTCATTAAAGTGTCGGATTTACATACAGATGGCGTCTGGCAAGGAGCTTTTATCTTTGCGTCTGGTAACAAAAAGAAATAAATTTGTGGACACTTTGCCCCTTCTAACACTAATTCACCCTTCATGTAGACATTAGAAGTAATAACTTTGATACAAGGGCTCAGAAATAAAGCACATTTTTGATAACATAATAATGAAATATCTTTATTGCAAACTCATGCCCGATGGCTAATTGCAAAAATACATGTATGAAAGTACAATGATGATAATGATACTGAATGGTATTCGATAACAAAGTAGGTCATCAACTAGTGATACTTCTGATATTTCTTATGCATACTGTTGTATTGTCAGTATACCGATACCCCATATATAAAAATAATGCACTAACCCAGCTACTCCAAGTAACATCTGTTTTGAATAAAGAACACAATCCTGTACAACTCAAAGTCAAGACATGCTTATTCCAGTGTCCCTTACAGTACGTAACAGCACAACACATTTCTGTTCTTCTACAATTTGCGAGCAAAGTAGAATAAGTAAAGGTTTGAGCGATGATAGAGAACCAGGCCCAGAGTCATATGCTTCGAGGGATGCAATTACCCACAATACTAAGAGTTCCGAGAATTCACGAAAATCTCACGAACATGCCGCGAGCACTCGGAATTCAAGATCGGTCGCTCGGAAATGGCATCGCCGGTTAGAAAGGCAACGAGGGTTCCAAAATTTGGCAACGACGCTTCTCGAAGGCAACGACGGTTTACGAAACGGAAATCTGCTGCGGCGACAAGAATTCTGGGTGATATATCAGGCCCACAAAAAGTTACCCTGGGAGCCAGCCGGGATCGGGCAGCTAGGACAGTTTATCTACCCTTCTCCCGTCTGGTGCCTTCTCTCTTGCTGTCAGGTCCCTCGTTCTCTATAGAGAGCAAGGGCCACTATTGGCCTGGCACTAATTACCTCTAATCCCAGCATACTGGGCCTGATAGGGTATCACAATCCACATGTGGAAATTTCAAACCACAACTGCTGGGGAAATGACTATATTTACTTTACAATTGTACAAATCATCATCAGTGTAAAAATTTAAAACACCCAAAGTGTGGGAAATATTTTTGTGTAGGCTTGGCCCTTCAAAACGGAGGTGGGATTGTTTCATGTTGACTTAAGTTGAAATCAACTGTAGCCAATAAGGTTTTGCACTGGGCAGGGTGGGGGATCTTCACATCTCGTACTATGAACACATCACAAACGAGTATGTGCGGGATCAGGTACGCCGCCTCGCTGGCCCTCAAGAACCACTCCTAGCAACAGTTAAAAGACTCAAACTGCAGTGGTTCGGGCACGTTACCAGACAGAACAACCTGGCCAAGATAATCCTGCAGGGAACAGTAGAAGGAGGGCGTCGTCGCGGACGTCAACGCAAAGCTTTGCAGGACAACATCACTGACTGGACGGACCTCAGCCTCCAGGAGAGGTTAACCCTGGCTAGGGAGAGACGAACCTGGAGGCAACTCTCTGTCTTCATGTCTACCTTGTCCCCCCAACGACCTGGAGGTAGGTAGGTAGGTAGGGTGGGGGATGACATGCTGGGCGTGGGGTCATTAATCACAGCACTGACCAGCCCCTCTTGGAAGCTCTGCATGGGAGGAGACACCAGACGGAAAGGGTAGCGATAACTCCTTCAGGCTTAAACTCCCCTGGAGCACTAATGTGAGATCTGCGGGCTGACTGCCTTGGCTCCCCGAACAAAACTTGCTAGCTACCCGGTCCTGTCTGGCTCCCAGGGTAACAAAAAGTAAACATTCCTTGTCTTGACCATTTTACCATTTGCATAACAACGTCCAGACAGGTTTTATTTACTTTTTGTGGGCCTTACCCTTTTGAGTTTGACATATTAACTAGAATTCCTGTCGCCGCACATGCGTCTGACTTCTGTGAAAAGGCTTATATACTAATAGATACAATTTTCCTTCTATCATTTGTTCTTCTTTCCTTCAACAGAAAAGCGATGGCCAATCCCAGTTGTGAAGGTTCTACTGAAGGTTGGTGCCCTGGCTACTCTGGGAACGAGACTGAAGGTTTGTGCCCTGGCTACTCTGGGAACGAGACTGAAGGTTTGTGTCCTGACCACCCTGGGAACGAGACTGATGAAGGTTTGTGCACTGGCCACCCTGGGAACGAGACGGATGAAGGTTTGTGCACTGGCCACCCTGGCTACTCGGGGAACGAGACTGAAGGTTTGCGTACTGGCTACTCGGGGAACGAGACTGAAGGTTTGCATACTGACCACCCTGGGAACGAGACTGATGAAAGTTTGTGTCCTGACCACCCTGGGAACGAGATTGATGAAGGTCTGTGCACTGGCCACCCTGGGAACGAGACTGAAGGAGAAAAGCCCTACAAGTGTAACCAGTGTGACTATGCGGCAGCATGGAAATCCCATTTGGACAAGCATCTGACCAAACACACCGGTGAGAAACCCTACATGTGTGGGGAGTGTGGGTACCGGGCAGCTCAGAAGATTAACTTAACCGTACATATGAGAATGCACACAGGTGAAAAACCCTATAAGTGTGACCAGTGTGACTATTCTGCAGCACATAAATCCAGTTTATACAAACACCGCCTAGCAAAACACACCGGTGAGAAACCCTACATGTGTGACGAGTGTGGGTACAGGACAGCTGACAGGTCTACCTTATCCCGGCATATGAGAACTCATACCGGAGAAAAATCCTACAAGTGTGACAAGTGTGATTATTCTGCTGCAGAAAAATTTGCTTTGGTCCGACATCTAACAAAACACACCAATGAGAAACCTTATATGTGTGGGGAGTGTGGGTACAGGACAGCTTGGAAATCTACCTTATTAAGACATATGAGAACACATACTGGAGAAAAACCCTACAAGTGTGCCCAGTGTGACTATTCTGCAGCAGAGAAATCCACTTTGGATGACCACATGACAAAACACACTGGTCAAAAGCCCTACATGTGTGGGGAGTGTGGGTACAGGACAGCTCTAAGGGCTAACTTATCCCGACATATGAAGACCCATACGGGGGGAAAGCTCTACAAGTGTGACCAATGTAACTATTCTGCAGCACGAAAATCTGCCTTATCCTTTCATGTGAAGCGCCATACAGGAGAGAAACTTTACAAGTGTGACCATTGTGACTATTCTACTACACAAAAATCCAGTTTCGACATTCATCTGGCAAGACACACTGGAAACAAACCCTACAAGTGTGACCAGTGTGACTATTCTGCTGCACGGAAGTCCCATTTGGACCTACATCTAGCCAGACACACAGGTGAAAAGCCCTACATGTGTGATGAGTGTGGGTACAGGGCGGCTCACAAGTCTAACTTATCCAGGCATATGAAAACTCATACTGGAGAAAAACCCTTCAAGTGTGACCAGTGTGACTATTCTGCAACAAGGAAATCCACTTTATACCAACATGTAGAGAAACACACCGGTGAGAAACCCTACATGTGTGGGGAGTGTGGGTACAGGACAAATCAGAAATCTACCTTATCTATCCACATGAGAAGTCATACCGGAGAAAGACCCTATAAATGTGACCAGTGTGATTATTCTGCAGCACGGAAATCCTCTTTGGACCAACATCTAGCAAAACACAGTGGTGACAAACCCTACATGTGTGGGGAGTTTGGGTACAGGGCAGATCGGAAGTCAGACCTATCGAAACATATGAGAACTCATACCGGAGAAAAACCCTATAAGTGTGACCAGTGTGACTATTCTGCAGTACAGAAATCCCATTTGGACTATCATCTAGCAAAACACAGTGGTGACAAACCCTACAATTGTGGGGAGTGTGGGTACAGAACAACTCACAAGTCAGCCCTATCGCAACATATGAGAATTCACACAGGAGAAAAACCCTACAAGTGTGACCAGTGTGACTATTCTGCTGCACAGAAATCCAATTTGGACAATCATCTAGTTAAACACACTGGAGAGAAACCCTACATGTGTGGGGAGTGTGGATACAGGACAGCTTGCAAGTCAAACTTATCCAGACATATGAAAACTCATTTAGGTGAAAAGAGAAACCCTACTTGTGTGACCAGTGACAGGGCAGCTGTAGGGGATGAGCTGTCCGAACAGATCAAAACTCACACTGCATAAAAACAGTGTGAACAGTGCGACTATTCTTAAGCGCAGAAAGCTCCTTTGGATGAATTAATGTATGAGGAATGTGTAGAAATAATGTATTTGCTATATGATAACTTAGATGATGAATAAGATTGGTTTGATCATACATGGTATTAGGACATAGTGCAAGTCCATTTTTGCCGCGGACCAAAGTCTTCTGTTGTTCTCGCAAAGACTTGTTACCTCTTATCTGATCAATGGTAGATGTGTGTCATTTGTACGCTTTACTTAAATCCTTTTTTACGCTTGACTTAAATCCCATTTTTGATGACCCAAGTAAGAAAGCCAACTGGAAAAAAACTATGTATGATGAGTGTGAAGCGTTTAAAACTAACTTGGTTTAAGTAATGTACTGTAAATGCATAAATGTTCGCGGTGGATTAATGTTCGCGGTTTTCGCGTTGACCACTTCACCGCGAAATTAAATCCACCGCAAACATTTTTCTATTATGGTATTAGACTGTAGTTTACGGTGTTACCGCGAACTTAAATCCACCGCGAAAATTCCTTTTTCCCGCTACCGCAAAATTAAATCCCCGCGAACTTAAATGCATTTACAGTATTTGGTATATGATAGCTTAGATGATAACATTTGTCTTATTGGACAGTTTGATTAAATTCTTATTAACATGAATGTAGAATGTAACAAAATATGATTTTTCATACATGTATTTATGTCTGCGCACTTTTTAATATCCAGTATTAGCACTAACTTACGTTATATATGTCTATTCATGTTTAGACAAATATGTATCCACTATTAGATGGTCTTCTGATACATTGTATTCTATGATGTAATGCAGTAAGCAATTAGGATATGCAGCTGTATGCCGGGAGTTTTCTGTGAGTTTCAACAATAATCGGCTTTATGATTGAAACGTGTTTTTGTTCATAATCGCCTAGCAATCTGGAAGGACCTTCTATACCGGTTTCCTTTTTTTAGTATCTCAATCTCAATAAGGTACTGGACAAAGCCCTCAATTAGAGCATCACATCCAGGTGAGGTGCAGGTCCGTGCGGCCGGTGGCGTGAGGAAAACAATGTGAAAACATAACTTTTTAACCATTAATTTCTCTGAGCATGAACTGTGGGATACACTAACATTCATATTAACTTTTGAGGAATAAATTTTTCAATATAGATTTGATATAAACGAGTACATTTGATTGATTCTATATTATTGTTATACTGTAAAAATAAGGGAGGGATTTGCGTGCTGAATTCACATACAATTGTTCCTTGAAGCAAGGAGCTTAAATTTAAAACTAATTCACAATAGATAAATAAATAAATCTCAAAAGAAAGACTTTGTTACTGCAAAGTAAGTATATAATAGCATTGAGATCGCAATTTTACTACACATTTATTCCTATTGCAACTCCGTCAGTCTGCGATCTGTTACTGAGGTCACGAGCTGAGGTAAACAGGTTTTCATGACCTCTAACCTTTCACCTTCGCACAACCCCGGATGTGAAGACTGCACTGCGGTGTTTCCTTTGTACCAATACGAAAGAAAGACGCGGTTTTTGCGGTACTTCCTGACAACACGGACGAGGTAAGAGTGTCAACCGACACATGAAGTCTTCGTCTTTGTAAAAGCCGTGAATGAAACTCCCTATTTCAAAGCTATAAAGTATAATTTGCGATCGTCTGAGGAGGGGTGGGGAGGGGGGCAGTGCTCTGTACACGGACATAATTTTCCAAGGTAGCAGAACACAGTTTATATGCGCAACCCCAAGATTTTGTTGTGTTTCAATATTTTGTGGCTTGTACCCTGAACTCGAACATATCCGTTTTTGGTATTTCTAAAGTGCATCCTACTTTATTTTTTATATATTTTTATTAAGTCACTACATTGCCCCCCCCCCCCCCCAAAAAAACATTGTCATCTTGACCTTTAACCTCTAGACACTGTGCCCTATTGTAAATACTTTGTTTGTTGATTGTTGTATTTCTTTGAATGTTTGGTTTATAGTCATATTGATTGTTTGAACCTTGGAATGTTAGCCCGTAAGGGCTAAATGGTTTCTTGATAAACAACAACAATAAACTGAATGCGTTGAAGGTAGCTTAGCAGAACACAGTTTTCGGGCTATGGGGATTTCTATAGTTAAGGGCCTCAAGGTGACTGGCTTCAATGCGTAAAAAATAAAGTAGGGTGCACTTTTTGAATACCAAAAACGGATATTTCAAGTTCAGGGTACAAGCCACAAAATATTAAAAAACAAAAAAATCCTGTTGGCGTATCGTCTTCTCACGCCCACTTTGGAACGCCACTCTGCGGAGGTCACAGAACTGCAGCCGGCTGAGCACTAGAAGGGCAGTTGCATAGCGGGGCCCATTTCTTCACGAAATAGAAAACTTTCACAATCCAATCCAAACCATACACTCTCAGAGTCAGAGTCGACACCTTTCGTGACCACGTAGCACAGGTTATATCTGGCTGCCCCTCAAATAAGGCTTTTTACCTCTCCTTGAACAAGTTTATCCGTACTACTTTGTGTACCCGCGTCGTAGACCGCATTATGTTCACGGATAAATACTGTGTTCTGCTACCATGAAGCCAGTCATCTTGAGGCCCTTAACTATAGAATTCCCCTCAGGCCAGAAACTGTGTTCTGCTACCTCCAAGAAATCTAAAAACACACTAAATAGCGTTTTTTTTTTAATCAAAAACAACAACAACAACAGTACATTTGTCAACAACTAAGACTAGAGTTTGTACAGTCGACTACTATGGCACATGGAGGGATAACATATACTGGTGTGTCTGGCTAAATAGCGGTTACTCAAGCAGCTGGATATTATTTTCAAAATGGTAAAATGTTTAGGAAGCATTTCATAATATTGACACTGACGAAAGTTGGTGGATGCTACCTGAAATGCCTGGCCGTTTCCATCACATCCAGCTTGAATAAGTGCTGTTTGACGATTTTGATTACCCTAATGTCTAACTTTCATTGATACCTAAAACAACATGATGAGTACGATAAAAAACCTTAACCCTCTCATATTACCAGGGCCAGTGGCTTCAACCCATTCATCCATTTTGGCATGAGGACAACACGTTTGTCAGGTTAAGGTTTTTTTCATCTGTCATTTTTATTCCACAACAGAAAAGTGATGGCTGATCCCAGTACAAAAAATCTGCATCCTGGCCACCCTGGGAATGAGACTGGATATCTTGGCCCTGGCCACCCTGGGAAGGAGACTGAAGATCTATGCGCCGACCATCCTGGGAACAAGACCATCAGCAGGGAGGGCCAGACAGCAGACGTGGGCCGGCAGCAGGACTGGGAAGAACCAGCTTCATGCCAGGAAACGTTTGATGGGAAGGTCAGGAAAACTGGCTCGTCATCACAGCTAGAACGGGGGGAAAGTCGCATGCCTAAAGTCAATACTGACAAAACCCACAAGTGTGACCAGTGTGACTATTTTGCTACATGTAAGTCCAACTTGGACCTACATCTAGCAAAACACACCGGTGAAAAACCCTACATGTGCGCGGAGTGTGGGTTCAGAACACCGTATCCCAGCAATTGGCGCAGACACATGAGAACCCACACAGAACATACCCAGGAGAAACCCTACATGTGTGGGGAGTGTGGGTACAGGACAGCTCAAAAGTATCATCTATCCAGGCATATGAGAACACATACAGGGGAGAAACCCTACAAGTGTGGCCAGTGTGACTATGCTACAGCACAGAAGTTTAATTTACACCAACATCTAACAAAGCACACCGGTGACAAACCCTACATGTGTGGGGAGTGTGGGCACAGGACAGCTCACAAGTTTGACTTGTCTGTACATATGAGAACTCATACCGGTGAAAAACCCTACAAGTGTGACCAGTGTGACTACTCTGCTGCAGTAAAATCCAACTTGAACAAACATGTAGCCAAACACACCGATGAGAAACCCTACATGTGTAGGGAGTGTGGGTACAGAACAACTCAGGAATCTACCTTATCTGAACACATGCAAACTCATACCGGTGAAAAACTGCAAAAGTGTGAGGAGCGGTATTATTCTGCAGCACAGAAATCTCATTTGCACCAACATCATCTTGCAAAACACTCTGTTGACAAACCGTACATGTGTGCGGAGTGCGGGTACAGGGCAGCTGAATATTCTGTCCTGTCCCAACATTTGCGAACTCATACCGGTGAAAAACCCTACACGTCCGACCAGTGTGACTATTCTGCAGCACAGAAAGGCAGTTTGACTCATATGAGAACTCACAACGGTGAAAACCCCTACAAGTGTGACCAATGTGACTATTCTGCAACAAGGAAATCTTACTTATCCAATCATATGAGAACTCATACAGCAGGAAAACCCTACACGTGTGACCAGTGTGACTTTTCTGCTGCACAGAAAGGCAGTTTGACTCGCCATGCAACAACGCCCACAGGAAAAAATGTGTTCAAGTTTAATTGTGATGTTTGTGGTTATTCTACAGCAAAGAAATCTTACTTATCCAATCATATGAGAACTCATACAGCAGGAAAACCTTACAAGTGTGACCAGTGTGACTATTCTGCTGCACAGAAAGGCAGTTTGACTCGCCATGCAGCAACGCACACAGGAAAGAAAATCTCTAAGTTTAACTGTGGTGTATGTGGTTATTCTACAGCAAGAAAATCCTACTTATCCAATCATATGAGAACTCATACTGGTGAAAACCCCTACAAGTGTGACCAGTGTGACTATTCTGCAACAAGGAAATCTTACTTAGATGATCACCTGAGAGAACATACACAGGAGAAACCCTACAAGTGTGATAATTGTGGGTACAGGGCAGCTACAAGGAACGAACTGTCTGTACATATCAAAACTCATACTCTATAAATGACTGTGATCAGTGACAGTAGTGTGACTATTCTATATCGGCAGCGCAGAAATCCTTTTTGGACAGATGTCTAGCAAAACACCAGTGAGAGACCCTACATTTGTGGTAATCTCCAAGCAGATCCTATGGTGCCATAAGATAGAACAAAGCTGGCCAAGGAGTATAGCCGGCTAAGGAGTTTGATACAATACATTACACCAGCCTGGATCTGGTTGGAGATTACATGTGTGGAAGTGTGGAAATAGGACAACACAAAAATCAGACCCATCCATGTAAGAACTCCGATGTGACCACTCTGACTTATCCGCGACACACAATCCCCCTTTTTGTTTTACAGCATAACCGAAACATATAATCGATAATCAGTATTTGGTCATAGAATTAGTCGAAAACATTTTTTATTTCTCGAAACTGAAAAACCAACATGTTAGTGTGTGTATACCGCAAATCATGCTCAAAGTGTGTTCTGCTTCATATATAGGTCCATATCTACATGGAATGATTTGCCAAACAATGTACAATCTGCTAGTAGGGCAAGATTTAGGCAGGAGCTCCTAAGACATATAAAATAGTCAACTTGATTAGACACTCACTATCCATTGTTTGATTATACTGCTGCTGGGATCCCTGACGCAGGGGTAGGCATAGACGAACTGTAAATTATTGCAATGAACTGTAAATAACTGTAACTACTTGTTATTTTCGTATTTTGACATGTCATATGTCCAGGAAGATTAGCTGAGTACAATTTGTAAAGTTTTGTATGTCCGCTAATGGACTAATAAAACACCCAAGCCTTCTTACATTGTAGACACTAACAAAAGGAAACCTACCCTTGCATCCAGATAACAATGGTAAAAGAATACGTTTCTATATTACTGTACAAGGACCTGTGCAATACATTCGTTAATGCTACACATGTAGATCAAGATATGCACACCTAACGAAGGAAGATATGTTCAAATATCTTTTTCTAAAATCCACTTGTCCTGTCGGGCAAGCACATAAAAAATGTACTTGCCCGAACCAATTTTTCACTTGCCCAAAATTCAAATATCACTGTGACTAGTATATGCATTTTCACTTCCAGCAATGGAATTCTCTGTAGACAATTGCTTGATGTCATGACTGTAAAAAGTAACAAGTATATCAAAATTGCACTAAAATCAATGGAAAAATCTTACTTGCCCGATCGGACAAGTGAGGTAGGACATGCACTTGCCCAAACAGCACTTTCACTTGCCCTAGACAATAGGGCTAGTGGACTTGTTCATCCCTGATTCTTATCTCATCATCTGGCCACGATATACTGGAAAATCTTTATAAGTTCGTCTACGCTTGTTTGAAGCAGAGAGAAGATGCATGTAAACTATAGCATATGTATAACTTTGCGTTTACTACTTTTTGTATCAAACTGGCTGCATTTAGCCCCATTGGGGCATGGATATGCAATAAACTTCATTGTCATTATATTCTACATGTTAGCAAATATATTTTTATAAGACCTAAGCATGGGACTGGGAAGCATGTTGGTGCACTAAATTTGTAATTTTCCTGGCATTGTATAGCATCTGTAACAAGGGTCAAATATCACGAACAATAATGGAATGTGTAATATAACTATGCTAAATTCACGTACAATTGTTGGAGAAATGGTGGTCAATACTGTCTTGCATTTCTATTGCTTTATTAAAGTCTTCTCTCACTAAGGTTGTGAATAAGTTTTTTTTTTTTTCATTATTGTAATTTAATGATTTAATTTGATGACAAAATATTTCGTGGTTACTTTGATGAACAGTCGAAAGTGAATTTCGTATCAACAAGTATGTTTTTGAGACCTACGCACATCTTAACTATTTATAAGCTTCTAGGGGTCACTTTTCTTTGGAACAACAACATGCCATTTTGCACATTTACGCATTTATATCTGTTCCCTTTTAACAGTGTAACTCCCTCGGTTACTGAGCACTGGCTTTTAGAGAGACCACGGGTACACGTACATAAACAACACAACAACATTTACAGACAAAACATATTGGAAGATCAAAAATGTGATCCAGTTGGAAATCTACGTGGAGCGTTTCCCCCGACACCCCTGCCCTCTGCACAAGGAAAATGTCCAGACTTTGCATGATGTACAAAGTGACCAATAAGCTGGTGGACGTACCGACTGATAAGTATCTAATACCAGCTCAAAAAAGAACAAGAAACAGCCATGACTTCAAGTACCAGAGTTACCAAGCTGGGATTGATGTGTTTAAAAATTCGTATTTTCCCATGGCCAGAACTATCGTAGAGTGGAATTTGTTATCACCAAGCACAGTAGGGGCATCTTCTCTGGATAGTTTTAAAGAACGCTTGCAGATAGATGTGGAGAAGTTAGGTGTGACAGATCGTTCAGTGTAATATAACCAGCTGCTGCCGCACCGCGTGCCTGCGAAGCTGGTGTGTTACGCCAAAGGGCGGTTATACCGGCTATATAGATACAGATACAGAAGCTGGTGTGTTACACCGAAGGGCGGTTATACCGGCTATATAGATACAGATACAGAAGCTGGTGTGTTACACCGAAGGGCGGTTATACCGGCTATATAGATACAGATACAGAAGCTGGTGTGTTACACCGAAGGGCGGTTATACCGGCTATATAGATACAGATACATATGAAGCAACTTCCGCGCGGAAAACAGAAAATCTCCCGTGATCCGTTAAAACTCGGGGCTGCCACCCACATTGAACCTTACAGCGCCATGCGGCTCTTTACTCTGCTTTACATGCAACACCGGAATCCAACCTGAACCCCGGGACCTTCTACAGAGCACAGCTGACGCAGTTTTCCTGTTGGTAAAAACTTGGTGTTAGATTTGATCAAGAGCGAGCTTGTGCGCCGTTAGCGGAGAGTCGACCGTGGTCTTGGGGTTTGGCGTTTGCATTTCAGGTTTGAAGGATGAAAAATGAATGAATCTGAATAGATGAACGAGTGAATGAATGAATAATCTATATATAACGGGAAAATATCAACAGCTCTGTATCAAGTTTTTCTACATCCTCCCAGATTTTACCGGTGAAGCACATTGGAAAACATGCGTAGGAGTTGCATCTTCGTTATACAGTAGAATGAAAACAAAGTTTATCGTCAGATAATGTCAACTTATTCTAAAGACCAGGACATCTAACCTAACCATTGGTGAAATACTTCCCTTGTTCGTTAATGACCTCTTAGAAATATGATAACCTAGTTGGAATAGCTTGCAGTCTAGATCTATCGCAGATTTTCCGGATTATGCATACAATAGCATTACAAATCTTCTATATTGCATTGTATTGTATTGTATCAAGAAAAATGCACAACACTATCTATAGGAGCACCTTACATTCAAGTATCCGCCACGGAACACAATGCAGCATTTCAAGACTTCCATCTCGGTGGCTGAGCACCGGTTTTGTCGCTGTTCAATGGAGTATGCTGATTGGTTAGATCCACCTTTGATCTACCTCTGATGTAAATCAATATGTCTGTAAGGAACCTGGTTCTGGTTTGGATTATTTCGATCTCCATTAGTGACACATGGGGGAACCCATAACGCGAGTTTCACGCGGGTAGTACATGCCGTCTAACGAGATAGACTCAAATCTTACGACAAATCGATGAAAAAGAAATACAATATGGAACCATTTCAGATTTTCTTAAGATACTACGAGCAAATAGATAAGAAGATTCACGTTTATTTCAAGATGTCAACTCAGCGAAAAGAATATTAAGCTTTATAAAGCAAACCAGAGTTATTATTACGAATTAAGATACTGGGAGAAGTTTTAAACTAAAAATGCAACATTTGAAAGTAAAGACATAATGTTTACTTTCACGTGGTATAGCATTGAGAATTATTATTCAGCTTTTCTTACTCAAATACATTCAGATATATATCGTTACCAGCCCCTCCAGCTGTGTCCTGCCACTTGCTACATAATGTAATCAAACACCGCAGTAACCATGGTGACAGCCATCTGGCCCAGGTCAGTGACCTCATTTGTTTTGGAACGGAAGCAGAAAAATTGTGGATAGTTTATTTGCTATTTCATGCCCGGGGGCTAGTTGCAAGTACATGGTGGAAATATTATAAGAGTCCTACCTGCGACGATGATCAGTGATAAACATTACAATATTGTAAAAAGAGGTTAGTCGAATACTAGCGTTGACTATTTCTAATCGGGTTGGGTTTGACTTCTTTGTTGGTAGCAGAGGAAGACTAAAAGCCCCACTTTTTCGTGGCTTTCTGTTCGTCTGTGAATGTGGTGAAGTTGGGTATATACGAATGTTTGCATAGTTGATGCCGGCAGCCACAGATGGCGGGCAGATTATGTCAACAAATCTTACCACAAACTTTGGCAGGCTTCATGCTGAGGACGTCACCTACAGAACGAAGATGATAAAACAACGTTCCCCTGCGTGATATGTTGTTATTGTGTTGTGCTGAATTGTCCTGCTAGTTAATTCTAGTGATGCTGAAAAAGAGTGATGGATGTCACTCGATACGGAAGTAAATATCCGTTTTTATCCAGTTGTAGAGATGAATTGTATTTGAATATTGTTTACCTGGATGCCTTACTTTCATAAACGCACACCCTTATAGCTGTTCGTACAGAACCCCTTGTTCGCATAGTTAATGCCAGAAGTCACAGATGGCGGGCCGATCGTGTCAACAAATCTCACCACAAACAGGCGTCTATTAAACGTCATGCTGAGATTGTCACACACAGAATGGGGCTGATAAAAAATGTCCCAGTGCGTGATATGTTGTTATTGTGTTGTGTTTGGTTCCCAGGGGAAATATTTCCAGAATTCGGTCTCATCAATTATGTAAATCATGTAATATGCAAGCTGTTGTTTACAACGTCAAGGCCATTGAACGCTTCATTACCTGTCACATATATATATCACATATGTAACACGTATTGACGTGACACGTGGTGGGAATTTTAACCCTGTTTTCTACACCATTTTACATTATGGCTGCAAAAAAAACGGCAGTCGGGAGATAGCTTGACACATCCCCTTTTCTTTCCTTCTTCCCTTGTATGTTCTATGAAATGTTGACAAAAAAAATGAAAACCTCTTGTCCCTCTTCTCTAGTTTTCTTTCTTCTTTTTTTTAAATTTTGTTATAACCCAATTAAAAACGGATCAGACGATAGCTTACTTGCCCTAGTCTCTTAGTCTCAAAGCAGACTCTACGGTGCCTTAGAAATAGTATCAAAGCTGGCAAAGGAGTATAGCCGGCCAAAGGGAGATAGCCGGCTAAGGGAGTCAAACGGGCACCTTGCCAGCTTTGATACTATTTCTAAGGCACCGTAGGGTCTGCTTGGAGACTACTAGTCTCTACCAGACTAACTAAACTAGCTATCACATGGAGAATAATTTGTCAGGAAAGTTTTGCTTTCAGAGGAGTTGGCCGGTCGCGCAGGAAGGAAAACATGAACTTATGCGCAGACTGACTCCCCTGGCTAATTTCCCGGTTTTGTATCCCGAATTCTACGTTCCCCGTTCCTTGGTGGAGACTATACTTGCCCCTTTTCCACCCACCAAACACAGCCTATCTTTATTCCCCGTAATTCGTTGGGAAAAAGCCTTTGTATGCACGTAATTCGTGGTGTAACGTTTGTGGCATTGTCCGCAACAGCAAGAGAAGATCGACCATGAAGCTACAGTCAAACCTGCTCAAAACGACCACCCATGAGTGAACGAAAGAACTTTATAGCACAATGATACATCAATTTATACAATGATACTCGACTCATCTAAGGTCTATGACCACAGCAATACGGATATAAATGGCGTATTGTGTGATATACAAATTCAAACTTTCGGTATGTTGCAATAATTTCTCTCTTGTTTTACAGCCTTACCTATGTATGGCCTAAATACGTAGATATGGAGTCGGGACATGACAAAATGCATATGACCGAGGAAAGTGGTCGTTTTGGACAGATGATCGGCTTAAAGAGATGGTTTATTTCTTCTCGACATAATCTTGATCGTTTGCGCTCTATCTTGCGCATATGACCGAGGCAGGCGGTCGTTTTGCACAGTAGGTCGATTTGAAGAGATTTGGGCGTTTTTTACTTCTCTTCTATCAGCCGTTTTTACGCTGGCTAGACTGACGGTAGATAGGCATCATCAGGTCTTTATAGCGGCGGCAGGGACAAAGTTACCCAATAACGAAACTACGTCATTGTACAAGCTACAGAAATGCAAGGGATAGACGTCGTATAGCTCAACATCGCGCTTCGGTCTTTGACTTTATTTTATATGTATGCCGGGAAAGGAACAAAGCCGGGAAAGGAATATATACCGGGAAGCTTGTACGGGCCCCCAGCACTGGTATATATTCCTGTATTCCCGGGATATTTTCCTTTCCCGGAAAGTCGCGAATACACCCCCCCCCCCATTCCCATTACAAAATTACGCCAAGGCCCCAAGAGACGCCGGTGGCTCCCTAAGCAGACTGTACCTAGACAGTTTTCTTAGTGTTCTGCGACGGAGTTTTTTTGTATGTGTGACCAACATTACATGCAGTATGTCAGAAAAACTATAATTAGAGTAAAGCATTACGTCTATCGGACCAGTTCCCGGCAGACTGTGCCTGGACAGAGTTTTGCTTTGTCTCCTTCCGCGAGCTTCTCGTCGGTGGAACTAAATTTGGTATTTCAGAGTTGCCCGTACATCTGTGCAGATGATTAGGGGTGGCGCCCATCTCCATTCCGAGTAGCCCTTGGGTCACACATTTGTGCAATCCACTACAGCTGGGGGCTGGTCCGCTGGTGGTAGCGGCGTGTGTTTAACTTCCATACTCTTCCTCATTGGTGCTGAGTGCTAAGCAGAGAAAGCAGCATGTACCATTTTTAAAGTCTTTGGTATGACTCGGCCGTGGATCGAACTCACACCCAACCGAATGCAAGGCGAACACTCTACCAATCCTGCCATTGCACAGGTAAATAAAGAGTCTTTATTCAGTGTACCAGTTTTGTTTTCTCTTCTGCCTCGGGCGACACAGACAGGCCCATTCCGCAGACCTGATAGATAACGGGAAAAGGGACCATTTCAGTGGCGCCAGTCTGCAATAAAACAGGATTTACTCTCCGTTCTTCGGGCGATGCGCTGCAGACGGAAGACATTTTGCTGTATTGGAGATCATTTCCTTCTTATCTCAGGCACTGCTGTATATCACCCACGTTCCGAATTAGGTACCGTCTGGAGTAAGGGTCCCCAGGCTACTGACTGGTAATTCAATATCATTGTTTCCCGCCAGTTTTCCTCTACAACGCTTTATCGTTGTTCTACAGATACAACTTTGTGAGAATTCGGTTATATTTGACGTATCATAATTTCTTCAGTTACAACTGCGTTAGAGTGTCATAACTTCCACTTTCTTTTTCGTTGAAAAGGTTCATCAGGCATTGCTGTATATCAGCCTCGTTCGGAATTAGTTACCGTCTGGAGAAAGGGTCCCCAGGCTATATGCTGGTAATTCAATACCATTGTTTGTCTCAATTTTCATCCATAAAGCATTATCGTTCTTCTCCAGGTACAACTTTGTGAGAATCGGGTTATATTAGACGTACAGTCAAACCTGCCCAAGCGTCCACCTCTTCTCAGCGACCACCTGGCCATTACGACCGCTGTTTTCGGTCCCGAAAATTCTTCAGTCACAACTGCGTTATTACTTCCACTTGCTTTTTCGTTGAAAAGGTTCATCAGGCATTGCTGTATATCAGCCGCGTTCGGAATTAGGTACCGTCTGAAGTAAGGGTATCCAGGCTACGGACTGGTAATTCAATATCATTGTTTGTCACAGTTTTACTCCACAAAGTTTTTTTCGTTAGTTGAAGAGGCTCATCAGGCATTGATGTATATCAGCTGGGTTCGGAAGTAGGTACCGTCTGGAAAAAGGGTCCCCTGGCTATAGACTGGTAATTCAATATCATTTTTTTTCGTTGTTTTCCTGTTAGTTTTCCTTTAGAAAGCTTTATCGTTGTTCTCCAGATACAACTTTGTGAGAATAGGGTTGTTTTTAACGTATCGTAATTTATTCAGTCACACCTAAGGCCTGCGTGCTTGTTTCAATGCCTGAATACGTAATTCAGCGCGCTACAACGCTACAACGAATCTGGAGATTAACGGAACTGCAATCAATAAACAATAATTATTATCATTACGGAGTCGGAGTATTTCTACTTCCACTTTTGTTTTGCTGGTTTTCCTGATTTGAGTTGACCTATTATAATCTCTTCAGTCACAACTGTGAAGAAGAATTTTTTTTTTTACTTCCACTTTTGTTTTGCTGGTTTTACTGATTCGAGTTGGCGTAATCATTAGAAAGTCGCGTGACTGTCAGATAGCATCGCTGGGATACAATACGCCGCTTTGAGGCTAACCATAAGGGAGCTTTACATGCTTTTAAGTCAATCAATGTTACCATGGCAACGATGTAGATAAGATAATCCATGCCCATAGTCTATGTTAGAGTTCTCAAGTAGTTAAAAACGCAACAAACGATCAAATGTAATAGGGTAGAGAAACACAGAGAAATATTTTGTTGTTGTTGTTTTTTTTTTGCTGCGTTTAGATTTCTTCTTTCCTTTTATCCACTGACAAATAAGGTCAATGGCCTGGACCAGACGGCTGTCACCATGGTTACTGGCTAAGTCGCAGACCCCTCGTGGTGTTGGATTACATCATGTAGCAAGTGGTAGGACAGAACTAGAGGGGCTGGTCATCAGATGTATGTATGTATGGGTTTGAGTAAGAGTGAACAGAGCAGTAGTTTGTTAGGCTAGACCATGTGAAGGTAAACACGCCTTTTCAGTTTTAAAGGCAACCTAAGCAATATTACAGCATCAAAGTGGAAATATTCTGAATAAGGCAATCTGCATGATATTGACATCTACTGCACTGTATTCTCATATTTACATCATAATTTGATACTTTGAGCGGTTAAAAACAGCCCAGAGACAAGTTGCAGGAGGATATTTCTTATTATTGTATCCCCCAAAAATAAGGACTTGATCTGGAATCCTTGTGCAACTCATTCCTGCGCTGTTTTTAACGGCTCAATTTATGAAATAATTATGTAAATGTGCTAAAATAGTGCATTAGATGTCAATATTATACAGATTGCCTTATTCAGAATATTTCCACTTTTAACAATGTGATATTGCTTAGGTTGCCTTTAATATCCATTAGGGACAGTTTTTGCAGGAGTAATTGTTTATGTAGTGAATCTCACATTAGAAGAGTTACGAAATTATTAAACAGAAACGTTTTTGTGCCTATGTCGTCCTCGATTCATTTAGACTATTTCGCCGGACTATTTCAGTAATAACACAACTAAGTCAGTCAGCTCTTACATAAAATTGATCACAAATCACTAAGTCTCGGCGGCGGCCTGGTTTTGCTTTCTTATCGAACTCTCCACAACCTGAAGGAGACGAAATCCCACGAGACTTGAGACGGAATCATCGGCAGACACCGCCGGAGCTCGAGAATCGGCGTTACATCGGAGAGGTTTAAGATGAAAGGAGCAACTTTAGATACCGGTCAGTATTTTGTCAGATTATTTCAGTAATACAACACAACAGTTTAATTCAAATTCAATAAAATATCTATTGAACCAACTGTGTCAGAACTGCGTTGTTCCTAAAATTTCCAGGTAAGCACTTCATCCAGATATTCATCGTCAAAAGTTGAGAAATACTCTAAAGTCCATTATTGACATCATTAAAACAAATTCAAACTAAGTCAGTCCTTACAGCGAATTGATCACAAACTAAGTAATACGTCGCGGCGGCGGCCTAGTTTGCTATATTATCGAACTCTCCACATTCTGAAGGAGACGAAATCCCACGTGAGTTGAGAAGGAATCATCAGCAGACACCGCTGGAGAACCGGCGGTGCTTCTCGCGTTGTTAATGGGGAACTAAATTGAACCCAATAGGCATGTTACACTTACATGTGTTAGCCCAGACGCTGTACCATTTCGCCCAAAAGCAGTTACTCAATCAACTAGATACGATTTTGGAAACGGTCAGACGTTTCAGACAGCCATCCGGTGTCTTTCGTCAGTGACACTGGAGGGATGTTGTTGGAGAGAGATTTTATGTCCTAGCTGTAAATTGAACACAATAATTGAACCAAATGGGTATGCTACATTTACATGTGGTAGCCCCAGACGCTGTAACACTCAGTCGGTACTTTGTAGGTCACCCTAAGACTACACGCGATACCAAAGTAAATGCATCTTTTCCATTCATTGATGTCTGGCTTAAAGTTATATGAAAATTTGCTAAAATCTCGACCTTATTATGAAATAAAATATTCTTCTAAACCGAAGACCTGTTCTGAATAGTTATAAGGTCCCTGATAAACGAGTGAATGTTTAACCTGGTATTTTCATGGATACAGCCAATGAATATCATATTGCAAGATTTACGAATGTGTCATGACGTAGCGATACAAATTATCGAGCATTGCCTATTCTCGTCCACTTTTGGTTTAACGTTATATCCACATTAATCTCCAAGAAGATCCTACGGTAGCATAAGATAGTATCAAAAGCGGGCAGAGGAGTGAAGCCGGCTTAGGAGTGTGTTTCGCTACAAGGAAAATGGATACCTCTTGGCTGACTACACTCCTTGGCCAGTTTGGTACTATCTTATGCAGTTGTAGGATCTGCTTGGAGATTATATCTACTTGTCCCAACATTTACAGACCATGCCTTTTCGTAGAGGAGTAAATTGTCCCTCTCATGGGATATACATTTGGCTAACAGTGTTCAGATAAATGATGCGTACGTTTTAGATAAATCGTACGCTATTTGGTACCGCTACGTTAACGATACCTGCTGGTAAAAGACTGAATTGGTACCGCTACGTTAACGATACCTGCTGGTAAAAGACTGAATTGGTACCGCTACGTTAACGATACCTGTTGGTAAAAGACTAAAGGAGTCACTACGATGACGTGGGCCAATGACGGCGCTAACATTAAATTAATTAGGGGTTATTGCGAGGAATGTAAAAATGCTTAATGATTTTCAGATTCTTTGAGCCTTTTCTTTAGTTTTGCATGATTTAGTACTCATATGTCGATGATTACTAATGTGTGTAATATCATATCTGATATCATGTATGAATTGTTGAGTTTATGGTCAGTCATTTCCATTGCATCCCGATTTGTTACGATTTTGTAATGAGGCATCTTAGAAATCAATTAGTCAGTTAAACGAAGGCACCAATCTGTAAATTCATAAATAGAAACATATAAATTCAGGTCCAGTTTCACTTTTCTACCTTTGCCAAGAATGCCATATTTCGGGAGTGATTTAATTTGCTTTTCTTTGTATCCAGAGTTTATCACTATTACAAGCACCGAAGCACATTGACGTTAACGAACGGGAAAATTGGAGGGTAGGAAAATAATTCAATTTATCCCCGCTTTAAACACTCAGGCATGTTTCCTGTAGTAAGCACGTAGTTAAGTGTTCCGGTGCCCATAGGCCATTTTCTGACCATCGCTCATAGCTGTAAGTAGGATGTACCAATTTTCCCTTTACTGCTTCCCGGCGCCACTCAAATAGCCCCTTTCTCTGTTATCTGGCAGGTCCCTGTGCGGGTAGGCAGTACTGAGTTAATTTTATGGATAACATCCGCGCGCACTGATTTTTTTTACTTTATTTATCACATATATTTTGTGAGTATTAGGCGAAAATCATCATATACATGCTTATATACAGCCTTATACTCAAAAACATAAGCAACAAACAAGAGTAGTAAACAGCGTACTTACATAAATAAATGCATAGATAAATAATTACATAAATAGATACATAAATAAATACAAAATGGATAACAGAAAGGTAAATCCAGACAAGTTGGTACTGAATCAATTAGGAAATCTACCTGTACAATGGATATAAGTATGGACAATGTCAAAGATATTACAGTTTTGTATCATATTGATTTTCGCCTGTTCTAAAAAAAGGAAGAAAAAACTGTAGCTTTCACTTCATTTGTTTTACCACTGAAATAGCCCCTTTCTCTGTTATCTGGCTGGTCCCTGTGCGGGTAGGCAGAACTGAGTTAATTTCATGGATGACATCCGAGCGCGGATTGATTTTCGCCTGTTCTAAAAACATGTAGCTAACGTTACATGTCACCCTGTACCATCCCTGGTCAATCAGGATTTTATACTTGCTTTTATCCAGGGTCTGCTCTCCAGTGTAAGGGGTACATGATTTGGACACGAGGCTAAAAAGGCTTATAAAGAAAAGTAACTGTAGCTACATGTCACCCAATAGCATCTCCATTCAATATGGATTTAATGCTTGCCAGAGGATCTGCTCTTCGGGGAAAGGGGGGGGGGGTACATGATTAGGGCACGGGGCTACAGCGTCCTTGCTCCCTCTTTATCAAGAATGGCATTATGGACATGACTGAAATGGTGATGATTGTCTCTTACAGTCTTACTGGAGGTAAGCATAACATAAGACAAGACAAGCCTGGGAAAGAATGGACAAGATATTTAGCCCTGTGGTTTAGCAGCATTTTTTAAATGCTGATTTTTTTTCGCCCTCACGCATTAGTTTTGGGGTCTCCAGATGATAGCATCCATAAAATTAAGTCAGTGTGGCCTGATCGGGAATTTTTTTTGCCCTCCCACTTTAGTTTTGCGGTCTCCAGAGGATGTCATCCATAAAATTGATCCAGTGTGGCCTCATCATGAATGATGTTTAGTCTTGTAGTTTAGCAGCAAATTTTGCTTAATTTTTTGTCACCCGCGCGCATTAGTTTTGGGGTCTCCAGAGTATGTCATCCATAAAATTGAAACAGTGTGGCCTCACCAGGAAGGTCCCCGCGCGGTTAGTTCGGCCCGCTGTCCGCCTGCGGCAGCAGACATGTAAACCCGTGTTGGGGGCTCGGTCTACAGGGATCGTTTAAACAGAGGTAATTCTCCAGCGTGCTTTCACTGTCACAGGACCGCCGCAGTGGTGCGTGGATTTCCTGGATTACTCTGATGTGGGCCAATTCTCGCTGACTGGCAGTTTCGGCTTGGGAATCCTTTATTGGAGATTAGATCGGGGATAAGGATAACTGCTGGTAACCCGTCGGTGGTCGTTGAGCGCATTGTCTGCTGTCACCGTCTATCCGTCCAGTGGTACACCTGGTTTACTTCTTGTCTCGTCTGTAGCGTAGGAGGAAGTACGGGGTACCACCTACCGCTGCTTTACAGTTCCACTCTCACCGAGCCGCTCACAACGCGTCAAGTAGCATAACGCCAGCTGCTCTGAGCCTTGCGTGGTCGCTCGTGGTTTGATGCTATCCAGGTTTGCGGAAACAACGCTACGCAGACCTATCGGTATCGACACTCGGGGTCTAGCTGACGAGCTACGGGAAACAACAAAATTTACAGCTGCACTTGTTGTCGCAGTCGGATAGAAGGAAGTACGTGTGGAAGAGTCAAGGACAGCTACTCGAGATTTTTTTCCAGTGAGATTTCTACTGGCGAGTCGCTAGTTTTATGAGAACACGCCACCAGATAGAAGGAAGTACTCCAGGAATAACCGAGGACATCTACGGGAGATTTTTTTTCGCTGCAAGATTTCCACTCGCGAGTTTATTGCCTTGGAGGCATCTTCGCGCTCGTACCAGCGGTAACAACAGAATATACAGCTGCACTTCTCGTCACAGCTGGATAGAAGGAAGCACGAGAGGAACAGTCGAGGACATCTACGGGAGATTTTTCGCTGCAAGATTTCCACTCGCGAGTTTATTGCCTTGGAGGCATCTCCGCTCTCGTACCGGCGGTAATATAAGACTGGCTATCACTTACTCTCACGCCGATTGGAAAGCGTTTCGGGAAGTGGATATCTGCGCGGAAGAAATTGCTTGAGAGAATCTCGTCAGGAGCTCATCACGGAAGGAGTATTGTTTTATTGAACACTGTGACGAGATGGCTGCGAGGTTTGCGCTCGGCTTCGTGGTTACTGTTTGCTTTTTGTGGACCGCCGTTCTTCCGTCTGGTGAGTGGAAATGTCTTATATTGGGTGGGAAAGTCTAAGCTAAAATGTCTTTATGTTGGGTAGGATAGTGTTAGCTTAAATGTCTTCATGTTAGATGGCACAGTCTTGGCTAAAATGTCGTAGCTAACATTTTTGATAGGAAAGGCTTGGTTAAAATGTCTTCATGTTGGGTATGAAAGTCTTGGCTAAAATGTCTTTAAAAATGGGTAGGATGTCTGAGCTTAAATGTCTTTATGTTGGATGGGAAAGTCTTAGCTAAAATGTCTTAGCTAAAATTTTGGATAGGAAAGTCTTAGCTAAACTGTCTTAATGTTGGGCAGGAAAGTCTTGGCTAAAATGTCTTCATGTCGGATAAGAAAGTCTTAGCTAAAATGTCTTTATGTTGGGTAGGAAAGTCTTGGCTAAAATGTCTTAATGTTGGGTAAGAAAGTCTTAGGTAAATTGTCTTATTTTGGGTAGGAAAGTGTTAGCTAAAATGTCTTAATGTTGGGCAGGAAAGTCTTGGCTAAAATGTCTTAATGTTGGATAAGAAAGTCTTAGCTAAAATGTCTTCATGTTGGATGGCAAAGTCTTGGCTAAAATGTCTTAGCTAACATTTTTGATAGGAAAGGCTTGGTTAAAATGTCTTTTGTTTGGGTAAGAAAGTCTAAGCTAAAATGTCTTCATGTTGGGTAGGATAGTGTTAGCTAAAATGTCTTCATGTTGGGTGGCAAAGTCTTAGCTAAAATGTCTTAGCTAACATTTTTGATAGGAAAGGCTTGGTTAAAATGTCTTTTGGTTGGGTATGAATGTCTTGGCATTTTAGTCAAGGCATCTCACATTTTAGTCTTAATGTTGGAGAGAAGTGTCTTACCTAAAACGTCTTTATGTTGGATAGGAAAGTCTTGGCTAAAATGTCTTAGCTAAAATTTTGGAGAGGAAAGTCTTGGCTAAAATGTCTTATGTTGGGTAACAAATTCTTGGCTAAAATGTCTTCAGGTTAGGCTGGAAAGTCTTGGCTAAAATTTCTTTATGTTGGATGGCAAAGTCTTGGCTAAAATGTCTTAGCTAAATTTTTGGATAGGAAAGGCTTGGTTAAAATGTCTTTATGTTGAATAGGGAAGTTTTAACTAAATGTCTTAATATTGGGTAGGAAGTCTTAGCTAAAATGTCTTAATGTTGGATAGAAAAATCTTAGCTAAATGTCTTCAGGTTTGACAAGAATGTCTTGGCTAGTTGAGATTGTACAAAGGTTTGCCAAATGACATGTGCGGCGTGTAAAAATCAGCAGAGAAAAATAAGATCACTTTGCTGCTATCCCTGGTGCTGAATTCTTAACTGTCGTTAATTTGCCACATAACATGTCATACATTTTCCTTGTTGTTCCTTTTTAAAGTAAATTTTAAACAGTTTAATGAGGACATGCGATATTCTTCCCACGTATTGCTCGTCAAAATAGAGACTACTGATTTGCCACTGTCCTTGGTTCTGAATTCTCTACTATTGTTGATTTTCCATCACATGTCATAGATTTTCCTTATTTCAAAATTCTTAAACAGTTTAATGAGGGCACACCAGATTCAAATCACGTTTCAAATCACGATTCAAATCACGATTCAAATCTCGTCAGGATAGAGACTTATGATCACTTTGTCACTATGCCTGGTCTTTACTGTTGTTAAATTTACCGCTACATGTCATAGTTTTTCCTTATATATTTTTGAAGAATATTTTAAAAAGTTTAATGAGGACACGCCGGATTCAACTCACGTTTTCTCCGTCAGCATAGAGACAAATGGCAGGTAATTTATGCATGAAACAGTTGTCTAACCTTGACGGTGTAAACAAGAGGCAGTGTTGTTTGCACGCTAATCAGGCTGGCTCATATAAACCCGTCCCTGGGGGAGCATCCCCATGCACAACAACAACAGCGCACGGGGGGAGCATACAAAACAAGCTGCAACTCATATACACTACACAGTAGAATATCTATACCCTACTCAGGCACAGTTCTGTGGAATAGTATCAGGTAGAACTTAATAAAGCGCCGTCAATCCTTACTCATGTATCTATTTTTATTTATCTATTTATTTTATTGCATCCACATGCACAACAACAACACAGTACGGGGGGAGCATACAAAACAAGCTGCATCTCCTACACAGTAGAAGATTTATATACCACTCAGGTACTCAGGCACAGTTCCATGGAATAGTATCGGGTAGAACTTGGGAAAGGTGCCTTCAATCGTTACTCTATTTTTATCTATGTATCTATTTGGTTGCATCCCTATGCACAACAACAACACCGCACGGAGGGAGCATACAAAACAAGCTGCATCGCCTACACTGTAAGAGATCTATATCCCACTCAGGTACAGCTCTGTGGAATAGTCTGAGGAAGAACTTGAGGCAGGCGGCTTCAATCTTTAGTCTTAGGAACATTGTGTGACGAGAAATTATTCAACTACGGACTGACTATGAAATGATGATGATGATGACTATGTAAAGATGGACTTATATTATGTTGAATATTTAGAAAGTGATTAAGGAATGTGGACTTGTAAATTACTGTGTGTACTATCAAGAAGCAAAGACCTTTAACCTCCTCCATCCTTAAAGTCTCGAAAATGGCTCAGGCCAAAGATGCATGTATCAACGTTAAATAAAGGTCGGGAAAAAAGCTCCCCGGCACTTGTAACTATTTGCTGGGGAAATCGATTACCTAGCAACCGTTGCTAAGAAACAAGCATTTTGAATTGGCTCCACCCCTTGAAAATGTTCAATACATACTCAAGATTCATCACAAGATTCTTTTACAGGGCACGCCTGGAATTCAATGTCGTAAGCACTAAGTGTGTTTAACCCTGCATGAAAAATTAAATAAAACATAAGATATCATACCAATATTCATGATTTAACCACATTTTTAGAATTATAGCTATATTTTGCACCTAGACTATCACGATGGTGAAGTCTACAGGCAGACAGCTGTTGTGGATTTTACTGGGCCTGGGTTTATTTACCCACATGTCGCGCCATCTGTAGCCGCATTAGTGATGGCTTCACCACTTCAAACGGAGATCGGTGGAAATTAGAAACGTCAACAGTGATTTCGTGTCGATCTCTTTCCTGGCGTTGTAGAGAAAAATGGGCTCGACGGACTTTTGATTAGTTCTGCGAGGAAACGGATGCTTTAATTCCTGTCGAGTAATTGTGTTTTTATAGGGCAATATTTCTTGGGAAGGACCGTAGGATATTTCATGGCAGTCGCTTCACTGTAGCTCAGTTGGTAACAGCCAATATTAGATAAACTGGCACCGAATAATGGCAGATTCTTCTAATACTTTTTATAGCGTCTTGGCCATGGATACAGATGTCCCTGTAGCTCAACCGGTAGCAGCCTTACAGTGGAGCTCCTGGTTCTTATTAGTTAGTAACTGGGAGACTCTGGTTCAATCCTGGGTAGGGCATCTCGGTTAGGGCTGCACCTGTCTTTCGGAGGGCCGTAAAAATGGGGTTCCGTGTTTAAGAAGCGCATCAAAGAGGAAGTGTTAGCAACCCCTCCTTGTAAATATGTACCCTGCAACTGAAGAACTATATTTGCGGCTCTATGTGCCACTAGGGACTACAAGGGTCTGAGCGAAAGTTCCCTCTAGACCTAAGTAAGAATATATACAATTGATCCCTTTAATTTTTATTAAAGTAGTCACAATTCCAATTCAAGCAGCTGAAAAAGATACATTCGCTGCCCTATGTGCTTGTTTGCTTCTTTTATTGAGATCTCAATTAGTGTAAATAACATGTATGTATATATTAGTTTGACATTTAGCGCCGTGTACACAAGTACATTATGCATGGCAATGGTCTCAGCGAACAGTCGAAAGCTCCTTCTACTACTAGTTCTAGACCGATGTAGGGACATGTGTATCTGACACTTTAAGTGTTTATTAAGGTAGTCATAATTCCTCTCCGAGCTAATTAACAGAAGTAGTTTGACGTTTCGCGCCGTGTACACAAGTACATTATGCATTGTAAGGGTCTCAACGAACAGTCGAAAGCTCCTTCTACTACTATTTCTAGACCGATGTAGGGACTTGTGTATCTGGCACTCTGAATGTTTATTAAGCTAGTCGTATCTCCGCTCCAAGCTAATTAACAGAAGTAGTTTGACGTTTCGCGCCATGTACACACGTACATTTTGGATTGCAAGGGTCTAAACCAATGAATCTAAGTTGCTTCTAGACTGACGTAGGGACATATGCATCTAACACTTTGCATGTTTATTAAGGTAGTCATAATTCGCTCTGAAAAAGATACATTCGCTATGTGCTTGTTAGTTTTATCGAGATCTCCATTAGTGTCACACAAGAATATTAGGCATAGCAATGGTCTCAACGAACAGTCTAAAGCTCCCTCTACTACTAGATCTAGACCGATGTAGGGATATGTGTATCTGACACTTGAAATGTTTATTAAGCTAGTCGTATCTCCTCTCCAAGCTAATTAACAGAAGTAGTTTGACGTTTCGCGCCATGTACACACGTACATTTTGGATTGCAAGGGTCTAAACCAATGAATGTAAGTTGCTTCAAGACTGGCGTTGGGACATATGCATGTGACACTTTGAATGTTTATTAAGGTAGTCATAATTCGCTCTGAAAAAGATACATTCGCTATGTGCTTGTTAGTTTTATCGAGATCTCCATTAGTGTCACACAAGAATATTAGGCATAGCAAGGGTCTCAACGAACAGTCTAAAGCTCCTTCTATTACTAGTTCTAGACCGATGTAGGGACATGTGTATCTGACACTTTAAGTGTTTATTAAGGTAGTCATAATTCCTCTCCGAGCTAATTAACAGTAGTTTGAAGTTTCGCGCCGTGACATCTCCTGACGACCCGCAACCAACCCCCCCCCCCCCGCCCGGCGTGATGAATGACTCCATTAACCATTCAATTTCCCGTCAAACGATAAGAGAACAAAGAAACTATCTCCATCTGCAGATCTCTCCCCGCAAACGGTAAACTGCGTATCTCTGCTCTGTCGGAGGTTGATGGATTCTCATAACCTTTTGTTGCGGAGGAGATTGCAGCCAGCTCTTAC
The DNA here is from genome assembly GCA_019207045.1 of Branchiostoma floridae x Branchiostoma belcheri. NCBI lineage: Eukaryota > Metazoa > Chordata > Leptocardii > Amphioxiformes > Branchiostomatidae > Branchiostoma > Branchiostoma floridae x Branchiostoma belcheri. The sequence continues at coordinate 960,366 of CM033031.1, forward strand.
AGTAGGAGAGAAACTGCAGGCGTGAAATTCACAAAACTACTTTCCTGGGAGCTCATTACGTGTTATTGATTGGCAGGAGATTCGGGTCGCGGTGCGATACGGAGCGGTTAGTATTGTAGCTCTGGACGGGAGACAGACCGTCGTGTGATGTAGTGGCGACATATATAGACCTGCACAATGTCGTCGTACAAAACTACTACCGGGTGCGAAAGGTAACCCTGGCGGCAGAAATAGTCCCCTACCCCGAAAGAGGCCTGGCCAATCCACGGTAGTTTAATTCCCACCGTGCAAAACTTCTACTAGCTACCGGGTGGGAAAGATAACTCCGGCGAGAGAAAGTTTCTCCTATCCCGAAGGGAGCCTTGTTAATCCACGGTATAGTGGATACTAGGTTAACCCAACTGCATCTAGTGTTATATTTGGAAAAGTCTTCTCTCATGCCGTTTACGTCCTGTGTAGCTCTGGTATTTTATTTCGAGATTCGGGTCGAGGTTCGATATGGAGCCGTTCGTATTGTAGCTCCGGACGGGAGACGAACCGTCTTGTTGTGTAGCTCCCGCCGTGAGAGGTTTCCGGTGAAATTCGCAAAACCACTTTCCTTGGAGCTTATTAGAAGCTATTGATTGGTAAGAGATTCGGGTCGAGGTGCGATACGGAGATGTTCGTATTGTAGCCTGGGTAGCATCCGGGTAGTAGTTCGCTCTGGCGTTCATTATATACTGTATACAGTCGCTTCTCGCTCTGACATTTATAATACATTATATATATCGCTTCTCTGCTGTTCCGTCTGGGATCCTTGAACATGTTAACGTCTGGAATTTTGGACGAGGGCGCTGATTGGTCTCTACGCATGAGCGAATTAAGAAATGGGTTCAAGCGATCTTTCAAACAGGCGTTCCAACACCCGAAACGTCCGCTTGCGGGAGAGCCTTGTCATCGCTCTAGAACCTATTCCTTAATTCGCTCATTAACTGGAGTTACCACCAAACGGTTTGAACATATATACAGCCTGTCTCCAGACGGGTAGCAGAAGCGAACACAGGAGAAAACAACTACCCGGATGGTATATACCCAGGCTAGGTGGAAGTGCGATACGTAGTAGTCCTTATTGTAACTCCGGATGAGAAACAGACCGTTGTGTGATGTAGCTGCCGCCGTGAGAGGTTTTCGGTGAAATTCGCAAAACTACTTTCCTCGAAGCTCATTACAAGTTATTGATTGGTAGCAGATTCGGGTCGAGGTTAGCCTGGGTACCATCCGGAAAGTAGTTCACGCCTATCACTATGTTCGCTTCTGCTATCCGTCTGGGGACCTGCACATTCAAACCGTTTGGTGCTAACGTCGGTTAATGAGCGAATTAAGGAATGGGTTCTAAAGCGCCCGTTCGATGACAACAGGCCCTCCCGCGAGCGGACGGGGGGCTTTTCAGGTATTTAAACGCCTGTTCGAACGAACGCTTGAACCCATTTCTTAATTCTCTCATGTGTAGGTAGGGACAAATCAGCGCCTGTATATAGTGCATGATTAACGCCAGAATGAACTACTTTGTGGATGGTACCCAGGTTAGGTCGAAGTGTGATACGGAGCCGTTCTTATTGTCCCCCGGACGGGAGACAGACCGTCGCGTGATGTACCTGTCGCCGTGAGAGATTTCCGATCAGATTGCGGTCCCGGTGGCCTACTACCGGGTGCGAAAGGTAACCCCGGCGGCAGAATGAGTCTCCTGCCCCGAAAGAGGCCTGGCCAATCCACGGTAGTTTAACTCCCACCGTGCAAACCTTCTACTAGCTACCGTGTGCGAAAGATTACTCCGGCGGGAGAAAGTTTCTCCTTACCCGTAGGGAGACTTGTTAGTCCACGGTATAGTGGATACCAGTTAACCCAGCTGTATCTAGTGTTATATTTGGAAAACTCTCAGGCCGTTTACGTGTTTTATTTCGAGATTCGGATCGAGGTGCGTTAGAGAGCCGTTCGTATTGCCTCCCGGACGAGAAACAGACCGTCGCGTGATTTAGCTGCCGCCGTGAGAGATTTCCGGTCAGATTGTGGTCCCGGCGGAGACACAGACCTGCACAATGCCGGCGCGCAATCCTGCAGAGTGGGCGATTTTCTGCCATACATCACCGGCCTATCTACAGCGACAGGAATGGGGGAAAACTTCGCCAAACAGATCCGTTCCTGTGATACAACGCAGGCGTTCACTCATCTGGGTAATTTCAGCACACCTAGTTATTATATCGAGTATTGAATCGTATTTAGGAGGTCCCTAGGGGGCTATAAAGACTTTTGTCGGGCTGGAAACCCCAGCGTAGCGTGTACGTATATCCGCCCACTTTGCTGCAGTATTTACTACACGAATACACTACACTTTAGTAGCTTCATCTAACTATATTTTAACAATGCTAGGGAATAGTCTCTACCAGACTGACTACGCGCCTGGCTATTACATTTATAGGGAGAATTATTTGCCAGGGAAATTTTGCTACCAGAAAAGTTGGTCGGCCACGCAGCCAGGGAATCTGAACCGACACTAACTCCCCTGGTAAATTTTTTTTGCCGAATTCTACGAACCCCGTACCCCCGTAGGAAGGACTGGCGGGGGCTAGCTAGGAAGTTCACTTCCTTGCCTACGCAGCTAGCTGACTAGCTAGAAATGCAGGCTAGTCGTGGCTTGGCCTACCGTTGCTAATGCAGGCTCTCTACGGGACAGATGAAGCTCTCTCCCGCCGGGGGAATCGTTTGCACCCGGTGGGATTTTCACGTGGCATGAAGTTTGCCCAGTGGGAGTTAATTGCCCCGCCATGAAACCCCTTGAATGTATCAACCGGTTGTAAAAGATTACCCCGGCGGCAGAAAAATTCTCCTGTCCCGAAGGGAGCCTGGCTAATCCACGGTAGACTGGATTCCAGGTTAACACAGCTGTATCTAGTGTTATACAGTGGAAGCCGCTTAATTGCACACCCCATTTGCCAGTGTATTTCGTGCAATTAACCGAATGGTGCAACAAAACGAAGTTATTAAGCTGAACCATACCACCATGGGATTTGGGAATTTCGTGCAATTAACAGAAGTGTGCGATTTTTCGGTGTGCAATTAACTGGCTTTTACTGTATTTGGATATCGTCTCTGAGGCTGTTGACATAGATCTGGTGTTGCATGGCATACTGACACTGGGAAAGCCTGGAGGGGACAAAGGTCGCCCTAGGGCCATCTCTCCGGAGTAGCTTCACCCTTCTAATAGTGTCCGGAAGGTTCGCATTTTTTCATGCCCAGCTGCATATATACCTTCACACCTGCTCTGCTGCATATCAAGTCTAGAGTAATAATTAAAGAGACTTTTTTTTGCACCTCTACAGCTTTATTTTTACCGACGTACAATGTGAACCAGTCAGAATTACCCTGAAGAAGGTGACAGACGGTCACCGAAAAGTTGGTGAAAATAGACAAAGCTGTGGTTGTGAAAAAGAGTCTATTTCTTCAGTGACATGCCAACCTGATGAAACTATTCACGGATGTAAGGTAATATTAGGGACGTCTATAAAACGTTTCCCCGGTTGTTGACTTCAACGTGAAAAACATCATTCTGTTGGATGGTTCCCCAAGTTTTTTTGTCCTTTTTGTTCTTTGAAAGAAAAAAACATTCACGGATCTAGATAGGGTAGTAGTTGAAAAATCAGGGGCTAATCATCAACATAGTCTTAACTTGTCTTACCTTTGTAGCTTTTGGACCTTTAAAAATCGTCTAGATCTTCTTTACATATCAATTCTCAGGTAGGATATATAAACCCTCTCCAAAAAGATCTCTTCAGTTTCACTGTCGAAAACTACTGGATAGTAGTTGAAACGTCTGACCGTTTCCAAAGCCATATCCAGTTGCTTGAGTAGCTATTAAGTTATTTATTTTATTAAGTTATTATTATTTTTAAGTTGGGAAGTCCATAAAACGTCTCCCAGGTTGTTGACTTCCGGCGTAGCTGTTGAGCTGCATGTCAAACAGACGGTAAGATGGGCCCTGGCAGAGTCTTACCACGTGAAAATCATCATTCTGTTCTATGGTTCACTAATTTTCCCCCTTTTTTTCCCTTTTTGTTCTTTGAAAAAACATTCACGGATCTAGCTTAATATTAGGGAAGTCTATAAAACGTCTCCCGTTGCCGTTGACTTCCGCCTCGTGAAAATCCTCATTCTGTTGGATGGTTCCCCAAATTTTTTTTTTATTTCCCTTTTTGTTCTTTGAAAGAAAAAAGCATTCACGGATCTAGTGTATAAAACGTCTCCCCGGTTGTTGAACTTCCTACGTAGCTGTTGAGCTGCATGACAAACAGACGGTGAGGTCGGCACGGGTGGAAGGGTTCGCCAGAGGGGCCAATCCTGAGTAGTACGTACGGCTTTCCGGGAGTGTTAATGTCCTTCAGAGCTCAAACCTGTTTCCTACCGGAATTTAGTTAATGCAGGCAGGGGTGGGAATGTCACAGAGGCCGGCTCCTGGGCGGGTTGTGTGTGAGATTACTTACTACAGCATGGATCTACATCGAATTGGAGGAATGTTCGTCCTGATCGCGACGTTTGTGACAGTTTCGTCTTGGTTGTACGATTGATGAGTAAATTCTATACACTACATTCCAAAAATGAACCTTTTATGTTCTACTACATGGCGTTATAGTATTTCGCAATCGTGCATTTACATTTTGCTTTATATCAGCGGATCTCCATTAACCAGGCGGAACATAAGCTCTGTTCGTGACATTTTGACAGTTCCCTCTTGCGTTGAACCGTTGATAACTTGATACCTTGCACCTGATTCCACTAGGGTGGTGACCTCGCTACGATCTCGTTACGACCTGAAATTTGGCAGGACGCTCAGCGAATTTCATAGATGCAAATTTCAGCGAATTTCATAGATGCAAATATACCTTTTTACGCTTTTTATTTTTATTGTCTGCCATACCTTTTAATTAACATTTTACATGATATTCCAGTTATGACGTCACGGTTACAAAAATCCAATTTAGGTCCCAGTGACGTCGCATTGCAATCGCCGTCTAGTGGAACGTGGGTCTTACTAATCTCCGTGGTTCTAATCTATAAAGGAACATCGATGTTTTTTCTCGCAATCGGCTCCGGCACGGGTCCCTGGCAGCGCACGTAAAGCCCTACAGGTCAATCAGTTTTACCAGGGAAGAAGCCGCGCTTACTAGTAATGATAACCATACATTACCGTCTTAGTGCTGCTTCGCAATGTCTTCCTTTGGAAATATTCAATATCTGTCTGGATTTGTACCTGAAACCTGGTACGTTACGCCACATTAATCTCCAAGCAGATCCTACGATGGCATAAGATAGTACCAAACTGGCCAAGGACTGTAGTTGGCTTCACTCCTCTGGCAGCTTTTGTTTTCTATCTTATGCTACCGTCTAGGATATGCTTGTAGATTACGCCACATTTCTTGGAGGTCCTGTGTTTGAGGAGAGCCACACCTCAAGCACGTAACAAAACTCATGGAAAAGAGTAGGGGTCCTTCCCGGTGTGAGTGGATCAAATAAATCTGTCCGTACATGCAGCTTGTACTGTTCATTACAAACCTGGTGTGTTACGGCATGAAGCGGTTTACTGGGTATGCAGAACAAAAAAAAATACAAAAGATGAAAGAAAATTAACTTTATTGCACCGTAATTGTACAGGGTAATGTATGGCAACAACTATTACACAAATTACAAAATAAAGTTATATAATAAAACTTAACATGCATTGGGTGTAGACAGCTACATGTAGGAAAACCCCATTGTTTGAATGATATACTACGAGGGGCGTGCAATAAGTAATGCCTCTGACCCACTTCCAGTCGTCTGATCTAAATGAAATTTTGTATGTGTTATGATTCATATCTCTATGGGTTATGTTGCAAAAAACAGCTCTGAACTAATTATGGTTTCTGATTTACTGGTGTTTGAACTGAGTCAGGTGCGAAATGGACCAGGTGTGAAATGGAACCAGTTGAGTGTCGCGCAGTGATCCGGTTTTTGTATTTGAAAGGACGCACACCAAAGAAGACTTTTGATGAAATAAATGAAACTTATGGTGATGATGCCCCATCATATGACCTTGTAAAACGCTGGCATCCTGAATTCAGGATGTGGCCGGAAGTCTGTGGAAACAGCTCCCAGACCTGGTCGTCCCTCTCTGCCATTGATGAGGCATCTGTTGGAGGACCAATCTGGGGTGTCCTACAAAAACGGTGTCCAGAGCTGCATCAAACGATGGGAGAAATGTATAACTCTGGGTGATTCCTATGAAGAAAATGACTAATATCTGTGTCAAGTTTCATTAATCTCCTGCTATGGGAAATGGGTCAGAGGCATTACTTATTGCACGCCCCTCGTACTTGAAGAACCTTTGCGAGTGCTTAAACGATTATGAACAAGATTACGAGTCTCCAGAGAGCGTGAGGAATCCATGAACACGTAAGCTCACATTTTGACCGCCCTCCATTTGGTGTACACAACCAGGTTTCGATTCTTCAAATGATATGCCAGCTGAAGAACCTTTGCGAGTGCTTATACCCCCTTTCCACTGGGACGACGCTCTCGCCGCGCTCTCTCTGCGACCTAAATTTTGACATATCCCTCAACGAATTGTACAGAAAAGAAACTAATATTTTTACACTTTTTGTGTTTTGCTCTCTTCTCAGTAATACTTTTACGTTTTCTATAAATATACTCAGTGTGAAAGCGAAGGTTACACATATCCCATTTAGGTCGCAGTGAGAGCGCAGCGCGATCGCCGTCTAGTGGAAAGGGGGCCTTACACGATCATGAACATGATTACAAGTCTCCAGAGAGCGTGAGGAATCCATGTACATGTAAGCTGACATTCTGACCGCCCTCCTTTGATCAGACTCCAGACTCACTGAAATGGAAAATCCAGACTTGAGCTGCTTTTCCTGAGGTGCGCTGAGGTCACGACCTCCCGTGCTAAAACTTGTAGCAGCGGAGCCAAACCGACAAAACAAGTCGTGAGCTGGCTGCTAACACTTCCTTTTCACTAGTGGCTGCGACTACGCTGTGACTTCCCAATGAAGTTCATATATAAAGAACGATTTGTTTTGAATTGTGTGTGTTATTTTGCTTTTTTAAGCATACTGTTACACCTTGTATCATATTCCAAAAATGCCTGAAAGGCAAATGAGCTGTTTTCCTGAGGTGTGCGGAGGTCCCGACCTCGTGTGCTAAATTTGTAGCAGAGGATCCAAACCGACAGATAGAGTCGTGCGCGGGCTGCTAACACTTCCTTTTCTCACTAGAGGCTGCGACCCTACTGAGCGACATAAAGGTGGATTCACACGTGCATGTATATTCACGTCCATATGGAATTCTTAGCATCTGCCAGGCTCCACAGGTCGCTGGGAAAATAGTAGACATTCGAAAAATATGGACACATAAAATGTCAGAGGAGTTAGCTGGTTGAGGAGTATGTGTTTGCCACCAGTTAACTTCTGTGGCATATCATTTGTCTATATCTGTCCAATTTCTAGTATTTTTCCTGCAATGTGCTGACCTACGGTGTTAAAACTTGTAGCTGCGGATCCAAACCGACAGAGAGAGTCGTGCGCTGGATGCTAACACTTCCTTTTCTCACTAGAGGTTGTGACCCCACTGAGCGACTTAAAAGAAGGGTTCACACGTGCGTGTACATTCACGTCCATATGGAATTCCTAGCCTCTACCAGGCTCAACAGGTCGCTGGGAAAATAGTAGACATTCGAAAAATATGGACACATAAAATGTCAGAGGAGTTAGCTGGTTGAGGAGTATTTGCAACCAGTTAACTCCGCTGGCATGTTTTATGTCAGTATATCTGTTCAATTTCTACTATTTTCCCCGCAATGTGCTGACCTCCCGTGTTGAAGCTTGTAGCAGCGGATCCAAACTGACAGAGTAAGTTGTGCGCTGGCTGCTAACACTTCCTTTTCTCACTGGAGGCTGTGACCCTACTGAGCGACATAAAGGAAGGGATCACACGTGGGTGCATATTCACGTCCATATGGAATTCTTAGACTCTACCAGGCTCCACAGGTCGCTGGGAAAATAGTAGACATTCGAAAAATATGGACACATAAAATGTCAGAGGAGTTAGCTGGTTGAGGAGTATGGTTTGCTACCATCTAACTCCGCTGGCATGTTTTATGTCAGTATATCTGTTCAATTTCTACTATTTTTCCCGCAATGTGCTGACCTCCCGTGTTAAAACTTGTAGCAGCGGATCCAAACCAACAGGGGAGGTCAGCGCGGGCTGCTAACACTTCCTTTTCTCACTGGAGGCTGTAACCCCACTGAGCGACTTAAAGGAAAGGAAGGGTTCACACGTGCGTGCATATTCACGTCCATATGGAATTCTTAGACTCTACCAGGCTCAACAGGTCGCCGGAAAAATTATAGAAATTGGACAAATATAGACAGATAATATGTCAGAGAAGTTAGCTGACAGAGGAGTAAGATTTGCGATCAGCAAACTCCGCTGGCATTTTATATGTCTATATCTGTCCAATTTCTACTATTTTTTTCTGCTGACCTCACGTGTTAAAGCTTGTAGCAGCGGAGCCAAACCGACAGGGCAAGTCGTGCGCGGGCTGCTAACACTTCCTTTTCTCACTGGAGGTTGCGTCCCCACTGAGCGACCTAAAGATGGACTCACACGTGCGTATGTATTCAAGTCCGTATGAGGTCCGTATGGAATTCTTAGCCTTTAGTAGACTCCACAGGTCGCTGGAAAAATGATAGAAATTGGACAAATATGAAAAGATAACATGCCAGTGGAGTTAGCTGATCTCAAACCATACTCCTTTGACAGCTAACTCCTCTGGCATGATATGTCTTTATTTGTCCAATTTCTACTATTTTTCTAGCGGTCTGTGGAGCCCGGTAGAGACTAAGACTTCCATACGGACCTCATACGGACTTGAATATATACGCACGTGTGAACCCAAAGTAACACACCCATTCCACCAGACTGTGACCGAGCTGCGGCTTAAGATTTTACAAATCGCTTAACGAATTTTATATATAAAGAACGTTTTGTTTCAAATTGTGAGGGCTTTGTTGCTTTTTAAACCATGCTTTTACATCTTATATGAGATTCCAATTATGAAGTCAAGGGTCGCACAAATCCGATTTTGATCGCTGTACTGTAGACGGCTTTAGGGGTCGGTTCATACACACTTGTTAGGAATATTCAAGTCTGTATGAATTACGTATTGACATTTTTGGCTTAGGTAAAGTTTGAGAGAAAAGTTGTTTATAACTTGAACCCACCAATACCCACTTATACCCGCCTGGATATCGACCCCCTTCCCGATTTTGTTCCATCCGAAAACGACAAAAATTGTAAAATGCCCTTCCAAAGCATTTATGATATACGCACAAGAGTGAACGGGCCCCGAGCGATCTCCGTCTGGTAAAAAGGAAACCTTACATCTAACCAGCCATTGACAGAGTTGTCGATTTCCCCAGGAAAATGTCAATAAGAATGTAGCACCAGTTTCGTATTGACATTTGTGGCTTGGGTAAAGTTTGTTGGAAGGAAGTTGTTTTTGTCTTTGATCCACCACTGTATCGTACCAAATACAACGATTTTTAAATCCACAATAGACAAAAATGTCAATGCCACTCACAAGCTTGATACACGCACAAGTGTGAACGGGCCCCGAGTTTCCCAGGAAAATATGAATAGGAATGTAGCACCAGTTTCGAATTGACATTTTCGTCTTAAGTTTGTTGGAAGGCAGTTTTTTTTTTACTGTCGTATCGTACCAAATACAACGATTTTTTTATCCACAGACGACAAAAATCGTAAAACTCCACTCCCTAGCACTTGTAATATACGCACAAGTGTGAACAGGCCCCGAGCAATCTCCGTCTGGTAAAATGGAGGCCTCGATCACATCTAACCAGCCATTGACAGACTTGTCGATTTTCCCAGGAAACATCAATAGGAATGTAGCACCGGAGGCGGCAATGTCAGGGTTCAGGTACCGCAGCGGGTCCGTAATGGGAACCCCGATTATCGGCAAACCTCCGGCGGTTTGGCGCGATCCATGGGAAATGTGACATTTTGACCGTCCCACCCAGAATCCGGGCGCTAAACACGCGCTAACAGGAAATATCTACTTATGCTGTTCCGGTAAGGCCCCGGGGGCCGCGGAGAGATGATGGTTTACAACATAACTACTGTAAGGTCTATTTACAGACGGTGAAGAGAGAAAGTGTGGTGTCAATATGTCACAGGCACTGGGAATAGATGGTGTTTTAATGCATAACTACTGCAAGGTCTTTATAAAGGCAATGGAGAGAGGGAGTGATGTGTCCATATGTCACATGAGCCGGGAATAGACGATCTTTTACTACATAACTTACCGCAAGGTCTTTATAAACACGATGTAGAGAGAGTGTGGTGTGTGCCTGCATATGACATGAGCTGAGAATAGATGATGGTTTTCTACTTATCTACTGCAAGTCATAAAATGTGTGAATATATTGTAACATGTGACGAAACGAGAGGGAAAACAGCATGGTAGAAAGTCTAGAGTAGGGTTTACGTTGACTACTACTCAGTGATTTGAACCCAAAGAATTCTTGTGTCTGTAGCAACTAAATAGAGAAAAGACGTCTGATTCGATGGTATCAACGTCAAAGGAGTTTTTTGCCTTTCGGCCATTATTTTCTATTCCTGAACTCACATTTAAGAGTACCGTAGTTATATAAAGTGTTTTTTTAGAAAAAGTGCTGCTTTTTCCTACACCGGTAGATATTCATATGTAATGGAAATTACAGTATTCTAAATACAATCGTATCAGAAATAATGCAATTTGTATATAATGTTTTAAAGAAGCCCAATCAAGGTCGTTGATCGCAGTGTAAATTGTTTATAACATAAGCGCACGGCGGACCAATAATACCACTCTCTCACATACCGGTAGATATTTCATATGTAATGAAAATCACAGTATTTTGAATATAAACGCATCAGAAATAATGCAATTTGTCTTTCATGTTTTAAAGAAGCCCAAATGAAAGCCGTTGATCGCAGTGTAAATTGTTTATAACATAAGCGCACATCGGACCAATAATACCACTCTCTCACATACCGGTAGATATTTCATATGTAATGAAAATAACAGTATTTTAAATCTAATCGTATCAGAAAGAATGCAATTTATCTTTCATGTTTTAAAGAAGCCTAATCAAAGCCACTGATCGGAGTGTAAATTGTTTATAACATAAGCGCACAGCGGGCGGTACTTACGGCATTACAAAGTCGTCTCACATCCCCGCCAGAGTTTCGGATCAGCAGTTCCCGACCTTTTAATTCCCTTCAAATCTACCTGTAAATAAATAAACCGAGGGCAGGGTGGAATTGCTTTTTTCTCCGAGGTTCCTTATTCCAACTGAGAACTCTCATACTCTAAGTGCGAATAATGAAAGTATTCTCTCTAGATGAAATTGTGCCTTATCGCTACGACCTATACTTAGTTTGTTGGAGCATAAATGTACAATAAAGGTGTTTCATTCATTCAATAATTCTACAGGCGTAGAATAATCTTTCATATATGACTAGCGCGAAATCGCATCAGACAAAATCCTCACTCTTTTACAAGCTTCCTCTATGTATATAAGGCATTAGTAGTTTGCTTCATGTAACGTGGCATCCATTTCATATGGGCTATATGATGTATTGTAGGGATGTCCCTGTAGCTCAACTGGTAACAGCCTCACAGTGGAGCCCCTGTTCCAATCAGTTGGAACAGGGGCAACTGGGAAAAATACACTTTTATTACATACGTGAGGGAGGGCAACTTGTGAAGGTTGTTCGAACCTGTTTTGCCCTCCCAATCACTGTGTGATGAATAAAAACAAACAAATAAACAAATGATATATGATAATAACATACATACATACATAGTACATCCAGTAATAAATGCTTGTGGAATAAAATCTATAATTTGTAGACTTACAAAAATGTCAGAAATCAAACTACCCGGTAAATCTTTAAACATTACCGTTGTAAGCAAAAGAACTGAAAGGCAGTAACTGATAGCAGCTATACCACCAAAAATATTTACTCAAGCAACTGGATATGGTTTTGAAACGGTCAGACGTTTCGGATAGAATCCACTATCCTTCGTCAGTGACAGCAGCTATACGTTACACACAAACTAACGCAGTAGCAATTTCCCCGGCTCCATATAACACCCTGTGATTACTAACTTAATATCACTTATTCTCGTGAAGCAGAGCTGTGTTCAGGTTTAATTCCCGCTCCCGTACCCGACACAGTCCTATATCTACTGTTACAGGAGAATTCTTAGTCTGCTGGTTCTGAAATAAATGTGTTTAATTCGTCTGTAGCTTGTGTAACGCACGCCCGGAACTCAGCAGAGCAGAGCGGTTTTCATCATTCTAATTTGCACGTCGTAAATAATGTTCTATGGGCCTTCGTACCGCACGCCATAAATAATGTTCTATGGGCCTTCTTACCCGTGCAATCATAGATAATGTTCTATCAGCCTTTTTGTTTCCTATTCAGTTAGTGTACAAAACTTCCAAAATGTGAAACATTGAGCAACCACATACACAGCCACAATCCGCACGTCGTAAATAATGTTCTATGGGCCTTCGTACCAGCCTGGGTACCATCCGGATAGAAGTTCACTCCGACGTTAGTTATACACTATAGACAGTCGCTTTTGGCTCTGACATTTATTATACACCATATATATACGGTCGCTTCTCTTCTGTTCCGTCTCGGATCCCCGTAGACAGGTAGCAGGAGCGAACATAGGAACGAACTACTACCTGGATGGTACTCAGGCTACCTGCGTACCGCACGACATAAAAATAATATTCTATGGGCTTTCGTACCCTTGAAATCATAGATAATGTTTTATGGGCCTTCGTACCCGTGCAATCATAAACATCTCCCTCCTAACCACGGCAGAATGGATCACTGCAAGCTTCTTTAGTCGCCCACCAACCCTTATCGACTATCTCCATCTCTAATGACGACGTTTCACGGATCCCGCCATCACACTTATTTGACGTTACGCAACGATCGTGGCGTGAAAAACTCCATTACTCTAATCTCCCACGCTTCGATTCAACACCACTTATACTGGGGTAGTATTGATTTATAGTTTTCTTACGGGCGCGCTCGTGCTTCTGGCATATCGAGCGAGCTTTAGGAAAGAACACCGCATGAACTTGTACGCCGATACTGTGTCACTCTACATTTGCTTTTGTTGTAAACATTTCAATTAGAAGAGCGTTAAATGCGTGAACAAGGTGGCGTCGGATGACCAAGTGGCTCGGCTAGTGCACGCGAGCTCACGGGTTCTTTCCTGATGTTCCTGGCTAGTGCTAGACTCTCCTCACTCCACCAGGTGTATACCTGATGTCAGTTGGGGAGGTATAAGGCGGTGGAAGGAGAGCTGACACTGTCAGCCTTACAATACCGTATCTTAGACATAGTGGATGACAACCCCTTTGCCCCTACGGCCTTACCAAGGCTACAGGACAACCTTTATCTTATTTCTGAATGCGTATTCCATTTAATTATATTTTGATGGATTCAGTTTGTCTTTCTAGACATAGCACTTAATCTGCTCTGTAATTTTTGTTAATTATAGTTATCATTGAGACAATCAGCACTAAGGAAAAGCAAATATGGCCAGGCACGTTTCCAGTTAGAGTTAGAGCCAGAATTATATATAGACGAGTTTGGCTTGACTTCAAGTAACGATTTTCGTCCAAATTTGCAAGCATCAAACTGTGTTATAGCATCAATATATCATATTTAGCAAATCCGGTTTCACGAGCTATTTTCATTTCCTAAAATACTGCTGCTTGATCCTCCATACAGCGATACTCCTATTCACTAAGGCTGCGGCCTCGCTGCGACCACACTGCGACATTGCGACCTCTCTGCGGCTTCGCTGAGACCTCGCTGCGACCACACTGCGACCCTGCGATCTCTCTGCGGCTTCGCTGAGACCTCGCTGCGACCACACTGCGACCTTGCGATCTCTCTGCGGCTTCGTTGAGACCTCGCTGCGACCACACTGTGACCCTGCGATCTCTCTGCGGCTTCGCTGAGACCTCGCTGCGACCACACTGCAACCTTGCGATGTCTCTGCGGCTTCGCTGCGGCCTCGCTGCGACCACACTGCTTAATAACATTAAACAGAGCCATCAATGAATTTCATAGATCAAAAATAATCCTTATCATTCTTTGTGTGTTTTGCTGTCTTTTCAGGCGTATTTGTCACATTTTGCATGATATTCCTATTATACAGAGAAGGGTAGCAAAGATTGAATTTTAAGTCGCAGCGTGCTCGCCGCCTAGTTGAATGGGTGCCTAACTGCAACTGTTCGTATTACACTGTGTAAACGTACTAGCCGTTAGAAACATAGATATCATTTCAAGGGGTGATTTCTCCGCAGCCGCCCGTGGCCCATAAAACGCCGAGGTAATTTGGTTGTAGTTGGTAGGACCATCAGGGGAATGTACCGGGAAAACGTTGTAGGCGGTGGTAACATCGCAGGCGTAAGTACATGTGAAGAAAACGTTTCTGAAATTGTAGATAATAACACTATACAGCATTTGGTATACTCTAAAACAATCTAGTACAACTTAATGCATAGATTTCTCATTGAATGCACATTGACCCATAGCAACATAAAAGGCGGGCAAGCATATCAACAGACTTAACACAAAACAATTTACGAAATATTACTACAACAGAAATCTTTATTTGCGAATTATTACCCGAAGGCTAATTGCAAGACATACATGCAAATACATATACAATACCGTAAAATTAGTAGAAAATATATCTATTCTATTAGAGCAGACAACAGTGGGGCTTTGTGGTCGAAGGAATAGCAGTTTTTGTCCAAAATTAAATCGTTCACCTTTATTTTTAATCAAGACGTGTCAATTTCCCATCCAAACGACCACATTGGACTATCGATCCTGTGCGCGAAATCCAAACCTTCAATAACTGACGAGCTGAAAACATCTTCAGCTGCACGCGCGGGACTGAAAACATCGACCCCTGCACACATCTGTAATTATGAGCCGATTGACCCTCCTGATTGTAACGGGGCTCCGCCGATAAAGGGGAGATTAGATCTGACCTATTGATGCCTGACGTTCAGTAATGGTGGGGACACGTGTTTTGTACGCCTGATATCTGCAGGAGCAAGCTTACATGTATGGATAGTCTGTGTCACACAAACTCTGCTGTCAGGGGCTGTAACTGGCCCTCCCCGCAGAGGAGGCCGGCGGATGTAGGGCGGGCTGCTATAAGAAATTTAAGCATGCTAGCGTATGGCAAGACTGCAAGGCAACGTTCGTACTTCACCTCACCTCACCTAGTCCCATCCTCATCAGGAGGGTCGGGGACTATGGTTGTCTCCAGCACAAGTCTTCGCCATTCCTCCCTGTTTTTAGCCGTCTGGGTGCATTCCGCCAGGGAGCTGCCTGTCCAGTCCCTAATGTCATCACTCCATCTCCTTCGTGGTCTCCCCCTGCTTCTGGTACCGTTGATCTTTCCCTGCAGTATGTGGGTCGTGATGTTCTGTGCCCTAGTAACATGGCCAAAGTACTGTAACTTCCTCCTTTTCACCAGGTTTAGGAGTGTTCGTGTTATTCCAAGTTCAGCTAGTACTGAGTCGTTGGTGCGGTGTTCAGTCCAGCTGACCCTGAGCAGTTTCCTGTAGCACTTCATTTCAAAGGCTTGTATCTTCTGAGTGTCTTTGGCGTGGAGTGCCCAAGCTTCACATCCATAGGTCGCTACAGGCCAGACCAGTGCCCTCAGTACCCTCAGCTTGGTGGACTTCCTTAGAGCTCTGTCCTTCCAGATGGACTCCAGAGAACCAAGGGCTGTCCGCGCTGCTCCCAAGCGTGCCTGGATCTCTCGGCTACTTCCCGCTGATCCATCAATAATGGCACCCAGGTACTTGAAGGTTGGTACTTGCTCTAGCTGGACCGCCTGGCAGAAGATCTTCAGTTCTGTGGGCTGTTTGGTTGCAGCCATGACCTTGGTCTTCTTGGTGCTAATCTCCAGGCTATACTCCATGGACACTGTGTGTACTAGGTCCAACAGCTCCTGCAGTCGCTCTGGTGATGTTGCTATCAGGCCAATGTCATCTGCGAACCTCAGGTTGTTAATGAGCCTTCCACTGATGTTGACGCCAATCCAGGAGAGTTCGTCGGCCGACTCCCTCATCACTGCTTCAGAGTAGAAGTTAAAACAGGCTGGAGAGACCAGGCATCCCTGCCGCACGTCTTTGGTGACTTCAAACCAGTCGGACAGCTCCTCCTCTACTCTCACTGCAGCCTGCTGACGTCTGTACAGCTGTCGTAGTGAGTTGGTGATGTACTTGGGGACTCCCATTCTTTCCATCACTCTCCAGAGAATATTGTGTTTTACCGAGTCAAAGGCTTTTTATAGTCAATAAATGCCATATAAAGACTTACATTGCTCTCACGTGCTTTCTCCATGAGGATCCTGATGTTGAAAATCTGGTCCCTGGTTCCCACTTTCTTCCTGAACCCCATCTGTTCCTCAGCAAATTCCCTGTCTGCCACCCCCTCCATACGCTTCAGCAGGATGCGCAGATCGTACTTAGTTCTTTTGTTTATTCGTTCTCTCCTTCGTTCGTTTGTTTGCTAGTTCCTTCGTCCGTAAGTTTGTTCAAACACTTGCAGTGTCTAGTGGCACATATTCATTTCATGATGCCTTAAAGATCTTTATGTTGCAACCAAGATCCTTCAGCAACAGCTGGCTCTTTGCACTGAATCGTGTGGACACCTTTGACGCCAGGAGGCGTAAGCTAAAGCACTCATTTGCGACTCGCCTCCTGGCGTCTGTGAACGACATTATCACAGTTCTATCTGATTCAGATGTTATTTCTGCAAGTATTTTCTGGACGAGCTACTGTCAAGTAGACCATGTGCACGAGTTACAGTGTAAATCCTGCCTTTTGATTTTATGTATTGGATTATTGTTCTTTTAAAGGTATCGTCTAATTGTTTGTCCTTATGGGCCATGGTGCCTGACAATAAACTAATGAGATATTCACATAGCAGTGTATATTTTTACTCACCTTGAGGCACTTCTTTGAACACGTACACGGGGACGCCATCCGAAAGACAGGTGCAGCCCCAACCGAGATGCCCTACCCAGGATTGAACCGGGGTCTCCCAATTATTTTGACGCAGGAGCTCAACAAGTTGAGCTTCAGGGACATCACGTATTACCAAGATGAGTATAGATGAAAACATATGAAAAATATAAAATATACTGACATATAATGTATTTTTTTCTTTGTATAGTTGATGGTGCGTTCTACAGACGGCGACCGGAATCTAAAGTCGCACTGCAAGGGGACACAGTAACTCTTGTCTGTGCGTTCAATGGATTAAGCAGTACGAGTGCCGTCAACTGGCAAGGCCCACCGGATAACAGCATCATCTCTAACGGAAGAGAAACTTACGTGTCCTACAAACGACATAAGATAGTGGGAGACCCATCCCGCGGAGACTATAACCTGCAGATTAAGGATGTACGTGTGGAGGATACCGGAGACTACAGATGTTCCACTCCCAGTGTCAGCGCGGCGGCTCACGCTACTCTCACTGTCGTCGGTATGTGCCATGTTCAATGCTTGTTAATTTTTTCAAAATTCTTATACTTTAAAATTGAAGACTTCTTGTTGGAGGCCTTACAAAAGAACCATAGTTTGGAACGAAAAGTACAGCTTTCTCTACTTTGTATATTCTGGATTTAAGCTGTAACTTCCAACAACAAAAATGGACTTAGCCAGATTTTCAAGTGAATTCAGTCTTTGGCAAGGGATGAGCGCTTTGTATATGTTTATCCTATTTCAAAATATAGAAAAAATAAGGCCAGCAGAGTGACCACTGTTGTTAAGAAGTCTGGTTCAAAGTTAACAACAACTCTCATAATTCCACCGGGTGCCATAATAAAACCACATCTATAAAAACATTTTTTATGGACTCAAGATTGTCTTTAACACCTGAATATCTGAAATGTGTAAACCTCAGGATTTCTGATGCTGCATTAGTGCATCTCTTTAAATCTTTGAATCCATGCATATGTGGCAGTATTATAGCATCCGGTGGAATGATAAGAATTGATGTTAAAAAGCTTCTGTTGAATATGCTGTAACACGTTCTTCGTCCACTTCTGCAGTGCCAATGGTTGGCCCACCTGACATCACCGGTGCGGAGCTCCCCCTAACGGCCGGAGACGAACTGCTGCTGCGGTGCCGGTCGCGAGGCGGCTTCCCTCCCCCTCGGCTCACCTGGTACAACGGCACCCACCGGTTCGGCTCAGAGGACACAGCTGGCGATGACGAGGGCGGCAGCGTCACGCTGGAGCTGTTCACCGCGCGGGTCTCCAAGTGGGACGACGGTGCCAACTTCACCTGCGTGGCCGACCAGGGTTTTCCGGATATCGTTAGACCTAGGGCGGCTTCCAGGACACTAAGGGTCCATTGTAAGCAACTATAGCCTCTACCAGGCTTCGCGGATCGCTGGTCAAATAGTAGAAATTGGAGAAATAGAGGGAATAGTATTATACGAGGTCAAAAATAAATAAAAATATATGACCTAGGCCATAAATGCTGGCTAGACCATGTGATGGTTGACTTTATGTATCTGTATGCAAATGTTACTTTGATAGTTTGATGAATTGTCCAACAAGCTGTAAGAACATCTTTTGTAATTGTTTCTTTGCCACTTTGCAGACCCGCCGACTGTGTCCGTCCCCTCCCCGTCCGTCCACACCAGAGAAGGCCAGGCTGTGAACTTGACCTGTTACGTCGACGCCAACCCGAAAGCAGCCGTCACCTGGCGCAAACTGGGGGGAACCTTACCGAGGCAGAGCATACAAAGGTCTTGATACTATCTTTAATTTCACATTTAGCAATGTCATCATGATTATATTACATGTCATAGTAATGTGTTTACGTTTCTTGCAGATGTGTTCTAGCTGCTCTCGCTTCTCGTAATGATACGTGTCGTTAAAGTGAAACCGTGGGGTTCAAGCGCCAACAACTGACCAGTCCAACTGGTCTGGACCTTTCGGCCTAGCTGTTATGAGTCTGTCTTTGCTACCTGGTGGGCCAAGGTTCAATTTCCGGGAGCCTCTTGTATCTTACTGATTCCCACACCGGGAATCGAACCCGGGCCTTGGCTGTGAGAGCGCCAAATCCGTTTTTCATCAAAGCTATGTCAAAAGGTCCGAATGGTGGCGCTTGCATGTTTACCGTTACAAATGTTTCTGGTAACAGAGAGCGGAGTCTGCAGAAACTGAAGGTGTCCAACTATCATTAACATACACAATTACAATCAACAACGAAGTGTAATTTATCCTTCTACCGTGTTTGAGGTAGAAAGTTAGGAGTTTCTTATCGTTTCAGAGAGCGGAGTCTGCAGCTGTTGAAGGTGTCCAAGTACGACAGTGGTGCGTACCAGTGCCGGGCGGATAACCGCATCCTGCCCATCGGTATCGGCTCCATCCGCTTGGAAGTATTCTGTACGTATAATGGCATTTGCACCCCCAATTCCTCTAGGGTAGCAACCTCGCAGCGACTTGATAGCTCACCGAATTTACACCCCCATTCCGATCCGCTAGGGCGACAACATTGATGCAGCCTAGAATTTGTCAGAACGTCTGTAAGCAGGCCCCTAGCCTGCTTGATGTAATGATAGCTGTCCCCCAAAGTATTTACTTACTTCGGCCCCCGTTTTCCTATGTATTTCCTTACTTCGGCCCATCCCTTTACACCAGATTGTGGGCGAGGTGTTATCTCAAATGACCGATTAGCGATAGCTGATAAGCCAACACGCAGATGACAAGAGCCGGGCCGACGTACGTCTTCTAAAACGATCCTTTGACAGATAAAGACTCTGCTGGGTTTGAGAACCCGCGGAAGGAAAGCCAGTTCATTTGAACTTCTTCACCGCCACCATTCCCAGGCTGTGGCTCTAGTCTGATGCTTGGTAGTTCTAGAAATAATAATTAGTTATGGTACGTTATCAAGTCGTTGACTGCACAAACCCGAGGGTAGGAAGTTGACATCTTTGTTGAAGACAGAATGGGGTCATACAGAACAAGTTCCTAAGACTTAGAACAGATGTTAAAAGTTGCCCATTCTTAAAGTTGTTGATGAAATCTAGAGAGAAATGTAATATCTTGTAAGTGCTATACTTTCCTATCGAGTGTTATCTTTTGACAAGTAAGGATACCAGTTGTAACCTAGAAGACTTCCTCCGGTGGTCTACAGTGATTGACAGGGAAAGCTGGACAAACCTAGTCCCGGGCCAACAGTGACCTCAACCAAAGCAGGGGGCACATCCAATTAAGAGATAGATACTTGAGACGCCCGACGTTACCATAGTCTACTCAGAAGCCACGATCTAGCAAAATAGACTTTGGAACATCAGTAAACAACCCAGTGTTAGATCGGAACGATGTGAAAGACTGACATGTGCGAGACAATTATTTTATGTACTTATTCTTTTCTTGTATGACTAATCTTACTGAGTGAAAAGTCTTGTATTCCTACCAGGTATGGCAGCAAGCATTAGCTACCCTTTGTAAACCCTCCCTACTTTCGTATGGACGGGTCCTAGGTGATCGATGTATGACATGACTGTTGAGTGTTAGAAATTGATCCGGGTTTCACGATTACAGTATTGCAGGGGGTAACAGGGTGTGTAGTGACCTGGTCAGTGAGTTCGTGAACCAGACCTCTGACCTTACGGTATCAGCATTTTAATGAACATAAATGGGAAAATGGGGGTTTTGACACTATTTCGCAGCAAAATGTCAGTCAAGTTGTAACTGGAAAAGATCCGTTTCTGATGAACTGTCACTTCTGCTCTGCATATTTCTAACCAACCAAAATCGGGGAATTCACATTTGTTATTTAGATTCGGCCAGGGGGAGGATCCTAAAAGTGAAGGAAATAAAAGCTGGAACTTACTAATAGGAAATTTCTTCAGTCAGGAAGGCGGGAAGCCTGACTCCGGGACTACTCTTAAGAGCCTAGCAGAAGTGAGGGACAGCAGAGACTTTCGACCGGACACTTTGCTATAGTTTGAGAGTAGTGCTGTCGCTACCTGGAACCCGTTGTGAGACCGTACAGGAATGGAATAAAGACTTTGAGTTGGACATTTCCTTGCCATTTCCCTTCCTTCGGTGCACGACAACCGGTGGCCAGCTCGTCTGCAACCATCGTTTACACGTCAACGAATTTCATAGATTCAAACGATCTGTCATGCCGTCTGTATTTACTTGTCTATTCCCTTACTTTCACATTTTACATGAAATCAACAGTAAAATAAACCCAATTTAAGTCGGTCGTTGTCTAGTATTTTGGGGGCTTTGTCAACTGCATCGAACTAACATAACGTCTTTTCGATACATTTTTTGAAAAACAATTGTAAGTCAAGAAATAAATTTGTCTCAATTTTGTACCATTTTCTGATTAGACCCGCCACAGATCGACTCCACGTTGGACAACAAGGTCACGGTCATCTACGGAAACGACGACTTCTCCCTCAGCTGTTTCGCGGACGGAAACCCGAAACCGAACATCCGGTGGCGGCGGAAGGATACAAGTTTGTACTGGGAAAACCCGCTCCGGTTCCACCGGGTGCGCTATGACGTGGAGGGGACGTATCAGTGCGTGGCGACCAGCGATGGGTTTCCTGTTGTCACGAAAGATGTGGCGATCGACGTTGCCGGTAAGTATCTACTCGCACATACATGTATTTTACTCTTAAGGCACTCTAAGGTAGTGTGCTATCCCCCACATGACCCGATTGTTGAACGATTCATGACTGTACCAAAGCCTACTGTTGCCACTTTATAATTAATGGTTAATTGTGTGAACGTCTTTCTCAAACCAGTCCTCTTGAATTAGAGCAGTTTTATCTAGCTTGCCTTTTACCAATTCGATTATGATATTTTATTCTATTGTATGCCAGATTATTTTGTATACCAGATCGTTGGCTGATTTGTATATGTATGCCAAGTTCAACATTGTGTATGTAAAGTCTAACAACAATTCAGCCTCTGGGCTGCTAGTGTTAGACTCTGAGTTTGTCTCTCAATAAAGCCATTCACAAGGTAGCTTAAGGGGACTTTTAAGGTGAGTTTTTCGAGTCCCAAAGCCTTTTGAGATCGTAGGGGTAGTGGGTTGTTATTCACTGTGTCTAAGGCACAGTATTGGAAGGCAAAGCCCAACCCTCTCCTCCCACTGCCTTTTACCTCCCAACCGAAGTCTAGATCTAGCCTAGCCTCGGACTTTCGTTTTTGTTCTTACTCTCTAAGCAGATCAAAGGCTTTCAAATGAGTGGAACCGGCCTAGGAATGTGCTTCGGTAGCCAATGAACACTCCTAGGTAGACTACACACCTTCGCCAGCTGATGATACTATCTTATGCTACCGCCGGTAAGATCTGCTTGGAGATTATCTTAAATCTACGTCTACATTCCCTCTTCAGGAAAGCCCCGCATCGAGGCTCGTACGTCACAGGTGTACGTCAATAAGCCAAGGTCTACTGTGACGTCACGAGCGACCCATCGCTTTATTGAAACATAACAATTGTAATATTTACCTGTACAGCTTCATGGCTACACCTCCGACTATTACATATACACTTTTTACTTTAATATGTGCTTGTGAAATTGTACAGAAATGTGACTGTTTTATCTTCGCTTTTGCAATATAATATATACATGCACACACAAAGGTTGGACTTATTCTGTCTTGGTCAAGTGATCAAAACAAACAAACAAACAAAGTGATCATTGGGACTGGCCATTATTACATTGTCTTCTGCTGTTATTTAGATTTCCTTATAAATGTCCCCTCTTCAGGAAAGCCCCACATCGAGGCTCGTACGTCACAGGTTTACGTCAACCAGGGCGACATCGCCAAGTTCTACTGTGACGTCACCAGCGACCCCCTGCCCAAGTCCGTGGCCTGGCTGTGGAGAAACAGCGACGGGGTGGAGAGCGTTGTCATGGAAACCAACAACGGCGTCACCATGGCAGAGAAGACGCTGGGAGGGACCAAGACGGCAACCCTGGCCATAGATCACGTGACCGGTGACGACGAGGGCATCTACATCTGCAAGGCCGCGAACATGTTTGGGTCGGACCAGCGGGAGGTCAGGCTGATTGTGAAAGGTCGGAACCTGTGTCAGTCATTAAGTAATAAATAACAACGTCAGGTATATTGCCGGGCAATGTTGGTTGCTTTTTACCAGCTGTTTTTGATGCATGCCATATATTAGCCTCATTAACAGCCGTCTAGGAGCGCTGTATCTATTTTTGAAGAGCGCTGTTTCGCAATTTTTGATATGATAATGGGCAGCTTCTTATGATGAAATGATCATTTAGCTAGCCTGAGTAGTATCCAATTTCTATCGGGACTCCTTACACTAAGGAGCATCTCTAGAAATTGGATGGTACTCAGGCTACATTTCTGCGCCCCTGCCCAGAAAGCAAACGCCAGAGCTCCCAGACGACTGTAAAGGAGGCTTGCCATGTAAACATTGTGGCGATTCTGAGCACTTACTCGCCACGCAGTTGCATCACCGCCATTTTGATCTCTACCCGTCCCAGAATCCACCTCCTCCATCATCGCCATCATCTCCATCTCGGCTGTCGTGGTTGTCCTGGCAGCCGTGACCGTCATCGGAGTCTTCGTCGCCAAGAGGAAAGGACTGCTCTGTGCGGATGAGAAGCCCAGTAAGCGTTGCAATCTGCCTATTGTCTTACAGTGTTAAAAACTCATGATATCAAGTTGAAGAACTGTAGCAGAGCTAAACGGCATATTCTAAATAATCATATACCAGCTCTCCGCCAAAGATGACCATCTATAGTTGATTTCAAGAGATATAAATTATAAAGTAGGCTAGCCTAATCTAAGCGTTGTAAAGGAATTATAACATATCAGTGTGTACATATACATGTAAATAATGTGCCCCATTTTCATCGGTGCTTCCCCATTTTCCCTCTCCTTTTTTTCTTGGAACGAAACGAACATATTTGACGGATTACATGGACTAAGAAAACCGTATTAAATTGATGTTGTACAATGACATGCCTTTGTAAAAATTCCCAGGCTTGACAGAAAAACAAGTCAAAGGACCTGAGTGTATTGCCTTGGAAAAAACAAACAAATAAAATGAAGTGAAGTTAATGCTACAAGGGATGTCTTTGTGGCGCAACGGCTACAGCGTTGGAATCAGAATCAGTAGGTCCCAAGTTTGATACTCGCCATGCCCCTACCCCCATGGCGCTGGAGTGACGCCCACCGAGCCTCACGGCTAATCTGTCTAAAGGTGCCAAAAACACCTACGGATTTCATACTGCCAGCGTGTCAACATTTGCGCACTTGCCACTAAGACCCGTGATTTTTTTAATATCATATCAAATTTTCCTGTCTCCAGCCACCCCTGCTCTGACCCCGTCCCGGCCCGTCCCGCCCCTGCCGAAGTACGGGCGGAAACCCGGCCACGGCACGAACGACTCCGGTGTGGAGGACCTGGAGATGCAGGAGATGGACGGCACGCTCAAACCGCGGCCTCCGCCCAGAGTGGACAAGGACTGGACTTCCATAGGACTCTCATACCCACGTAAGGGCATGCACACACACACACACACACACACACACACACACACACACACACACACGCTCAAACCGCGGCCTCCGCGCAGAGTGGACAAGGACTGGACTTCCATAGGAGTCTCATACCCACGTAAGACACACTTTTCTTTGGCCCTGCTGAAGTGACAGGCGGTCACCGAAACGTCGGTGTTGAATGAAAAATTTGCTTGGGTCTAGAACTTTGTTATGCGTGACTTACCTACCTGATGAAGTTCTCGTATGTGTTACACCGCAGTACAAGTGCACTTACACCTCTACGTCTATGTGTCTCTACAGGTTTGCCCGTTTGGCCCACCTCAGCACCCTCCCACCTTACTCCACTGTAGTACACTTAACGTTACACTTATAACACTACGTATCTTCACAGGTTTGGCCCACTCCAACACCCTCCCGCCGTACTCCACGGTGGAGCGACAGCGGCCGGACGGACAGGACCCCCGCCTGTCGGCCTGCATACAGGAGGAGACCAGCGTGGCCGTGGCGGTAAGAACGGCTTTGGAAACTTTGGAAAATGCTGGGATCAAAGCCTGGCTCTAATACAAGTCGCGAAATCTTACAAACACGGCATCTTACCAGAGACACATCCCTCATAACTGTGTCTGATAGGCGATTACTGTTCAATGCCGTTTTTGCATGTCCTTTGATAGAAGACATTCTGGATGAAGTTGAACTGTGTTTCCAATACAAAAAATTGGACTTAACCAAAAGTTGTACTCCAGTCGATTATGAAGAAACTTAAATCAATTTAAGTTTAATTGCAGTCTTACGCGAAATCTTACGAGAAACACACCCTCATGACTACCTGATAAGCGATTGCCAGTTCTTTGAGGCTTTTGCAGTAGAAATCTTGAAGTACAGATATGGAACTGTGCGATGATGTCAGTGATGGCCGCAAACGATGAAGTAAGTAGAACGTGTGGGTTGCAACCATCTGTTTTGAATTTTTTCCGTATTTGTTCCTTACACAACGTTAAGCCCTTGTTAACAAGATTACTTTCAGTCCTCTGATTTTTATGAAGTTGAAATGACCCGAAGGTTATGTCCCGTGACCTGGACGGAAATGTTACGTCAGCAACGGTTCAAAGGTGACCGGCAGTCGGTATCAGCCCCCGTCTGTGCTAGGGGATGGTTGGTGGGCCCTAATATAGATCGTCTCTTTCGCTCCCTTTAGGAAATGTGTCATTTATTGCCCTAAACATTCGTATTTTACAAATTAAGGCTTGAGACTTGAGACTTTATCTAGGCGATGCTAAACATGTTAACATGGACGATTCAAACAAACTTTTTTCTCTCTCTTTTGTTGTGGCGAAGGGGTCATGCGTCTAGTCCTGTGATTCTAGGCTGTTCTATTTTCCATTTTTCATACTGGTCTGTCTCAAGTTCCTTTTAGAACTAGTAATCGTGTGAATCGTGTGAAGAAGATGGACTTCTAGTATTGCTAAGCTTCTTTTGCGTTCCTTCATGTGCAGTCAAGAGTACACAATTCAGCCATTGACTGCTATGTACGTGGTTGATTGAATTGAATCAAACTTTCATTCTTATCTCAGGTTGAGGTGGAGCCCCCGCCGCACCCGCCCCGAGACAAGAAGGGCCCGTGGAGGCGGCAGGGCGGGAATAGCGCCGCCTTGCGGGCGGGAAACAACCACCAGGCCGAGAACATGCTCAACGAGATACAGGCAGACAGCTTGTGATTATTCTGTGATTCAAGTTTGGACAAGTTTGACAAGTTTTGTTCAAAATGCACAGGCTTTTTTAACGAGTTTGCTCAGTGCAAGGCCATTGACCACTTCTAAGCACTTTAAAAAGCTGATATAATTTACAAAATGCACAAGGATTATTCAACTATATTCGGCAGTTCGACGTTGTGCTCCACTGTACAAGTATTAACTACAGTAACTGTGCAGTTTTGCGTGCTCCGTATGTGTTCAGGGAGGAATGGCTGTCGGGTATTCAACAGCAAATTAGTAGCCTGTACCACCCAGTGTGTCAGTCAACGTGCATTGTAACGGGCTAGTAGGCAACTACAGAAGAAAAGAGGAGGGGGGGGGTGATGTCTTGACTTTGTCTTAAAAAGCCATGTTGATTCGAATGTACGGTTGACATCCCCCCAAAAACGATGCGAAAAAATGGGGGAGGAATTGCCTTCGTTGTGAATTCTGAGTCATTTGTAAGGTTGAACAATTGACTTAACAAACAGAGATCGTATTGCGAACAGTGGTCATTTTCGCTCTTTCACATCCTCAGTGACTTTTTTATTTGAACGACATTAGTATCTTTTTTTCTCTGTTTTTACGGCATACATTTGCTGATTTTGTCGTTCCTTGTTACGACTGACAGTATGGTCGAAAACTTAGTATGAACATTGATTTGCATGTGGATGTCATACAATGGAACCACTATGTCCTAAGCTTTAGTCTTCAGAGTGTACGCAGGGTCGTCAATCATACAACCAGTCTGATACAATTGTATGTGTCAATTCATGCATGTGTCAAAAGCTCCTGAACGAAGATGTAATAAGATATCAAATGTTAAACAGCAAATCGTGTGCGCTGCTGCCTTGTAATGTGTAGTTTTAAGTACGAAGTTATGTAACACTGGTTCACCTTTATCCGAGGATGACCTATATCCGATCCGATGTTTGTAATAAAAAAAGGCGTATTCAGGGTTATCAAGTCAACGGACGGTGGTTTAAAATCGGAAATTTGAAAAAAAAATGCAAATTTGAAACCACAGTCCGCAGACTTAATACTCTTTTAAAGACAACGGATAAAGGTCACCCCGCGAATAAAGGTGAACTAGCGTTAGTGTATGTTTATCAAATAAAGGATCTCTCCCCTACTGTATATACTGAGTTCCACTTTGGGGAGGTCCGTATTAGCATTATGGTTACCGATGTACAGTTGACATTGAAAAAAGTCATATCCAATTACTTGAGTAACAATTTGACATATACATGTATTATTAACTGGATGCCTGACCGTCATCGACGTGGTTGACATTGCTGTAATGTCCCGTATGGTAACAGAAATACGTTGAAATGTTGTGTAATTGCCACACAACAAAACGTAACATTGTGGCAAATATTTCAGATCGTTTCCGTGTCACGTGTATTGATATCAGGCAAATAAATGTGCGAGAAATAAAAAATATGTAAGTAAATGTGTAACGTGTTTTACGTATATTTGGTGTGCTTATATTTGTGTTTCCTCATTTTTGTATTTGTAAATCTTCTAATTTTGTTGTTAATTGGACGAATGGGAATATTTGAGTAATGCCTGTGTAAATTTGTGATATGTGTAAAATTGAAACCAGGGAAGGAAAACCCTACACAGAAACCCAGGGATGACACACCTGCACAGACGCCCAATGGAAGAAACCCTAGAACAAAAAATCGAGGGTGGGATAAAAAAACTGTGAAAAAAGTCCTAGGGAGCAAACTCTAGTTTAAAACGCCAGTGCGAATGGCCCCTGCAACGATATGTAAATGTGTTATAGTATATAGTATCGCATGTGCCTAGATGACTGAGTAAATGTACCTGTGGGATTTTTTTTTCTCAAAGAAAGAAATTTGCTGGATGTGAGATGCCGGGCGCGTAATTTGCTCTCATGTTTAGAAAACAAGAAATGTGGCATTTGTAAATAAATACATAACCGTATAAAGGTGGTCTATAAAAACTGCTCTATTCATTCTTATTCATACATGATTATCCCGCTCAGTGTTGTCTGCCACTTGCTACATTAGTAATAAAATACAGTTCAAACAATGTGTTATTCCTTGAACAGGTTGTTGCATAGTAGGAGAGAGTTTTTTTCGTAAACTATAGATGCAGAAAGTGAAAGAACCTAAGAATTACCTTGTGAAATATTTATTTCTTTACACCTTGTAGAATACTTATTTTCTATACACCTCCCATCTTCACGTCTTTCTCCAGAAAATTGGTCTGCCTCATGCATAAAACCAAAACACCGTTCACAACACGCCATACTGTGTCATCGCTCCAAATATGGGTAGATGCATCCTCACATCTTCAGACCAATTATGCCAGTGACTGGCATTGTTGTGCATATTCATGCGCCTTGACGTTGTTTGCTGCACTGTTCATCTGTTGTCTTCACAGTACGGTACAAAATGTACGAGCAAGCGCTAGCGGAGCAAGCGGGGCAAGTTCAGTCGCCTCTCTACGGTCACGGCCAAAACAGCAGGCCGCCGCTCCAACCGCCTCCTGTTCACCAGTCCAAAGGCGTTTCTGACCAGGAGCTAGAAGACCACGGAACTGTTCCAAACACGTACGCAGAAGCAGAGATAGTGTACTACACAATCAAGGATGAAGATCTGCCGCCCTCTTTACGTAAGGCGGGGCGGCAGCAGGAGTCACCCCAGGGGGAGGTACAGACCAGCGGGCCGCCATTCAAACCGCCTCCTGACCTTCAGCCCAAAGGCTCCTCTGACAAGCGGCAACAACACCAAGGAGCTTCTTTAGACACTTACGCAGAAGCAGAGAGAGTGTACTACACAATCAAGGATCAAGATCTGCCGCCGTCTTTACGTAAGGTGGGGCGGAAGCAGGAGTCACCCCAGGGGGAGGTGGATACCAGCGGGCGATCGCCCCACCAGGGTGGTTCCCGCGGGCGTGTCCACCATGGCAACGGCGCTTCTGACGAGTCGCAAGAAGAGCAAGCGGGGCAAGTTCAGTCGCCCCTCTACGGCCACGCCCAAACCAGCGGGCCGCCGACCCAACCCCCTCCTGTCCACCAGCCCAAAGGCGTTTCTGACCAGGAGCAAGAAGACCAAGGAACTTCTCCAAACACGTACGCAGAAGCCGAAATAGTGTACTACACAATCAAGGATCAAGATCTGCCGCCGTCTTTACGTGGGGTGGGGCGGAAGCAGGAGTCACCCCAGGAGGAGGTGGAAACCAGCAAGCGATCGCCCCACCAGGGTGGTTCCCGCGGGCGTGTCCGCCATGGCAACGGCGCTTCTGACGAGTCGCAAGAAGAGCAAGAAGCGTGTACAAACATCTACGAAGAAGCCGAGGATATGAAGCGTTGCGCAACATGCACTTCTGAAGGTAGCCGACATTTTACTTTTTTTCAGTAGCGACACAACGTAGGCATTCATTTGCAGAATTAGAAGATTACCTACGGATGCATACATGTAATAATTATCAAACAAGCTCAGACAAGGATACGGTCTGGCCAAAGAAGGTAAAGCTTTAATCCCGCAAGACTTTTCCTAAGAAAAACACAGTACAGCTTAATAACAACTAACGTTATATAACTAACCTCCTGAACACCTATTTTGTGGAGAAAGGGATGGTTGTGGGTAAAAGGACGAGGGCAGAACCTGCGTGGTCCTGTGTACCACCTAGTTGAAGTGACGTCAAGCTCACGTGATCGGGTCAAAGTTCAGACGGAGAGCACGAAAAGGAATAGCGTTATCAATTGATAAAAATGAAATTCAAATCTTTAGACTTTTCTAAAATAAAATAAAAAATTCAGGGTTAAATTGTTTCCACTTTTGTAGTATCAGGGAATGTTCACGGTTTGAAATACTGCGACATGTTTTATTTTTGGTCCAATATTTTAATTTTAAACTTTAATATTCAACAACCTCGCTACTGAGGCTCACTTTATGAGACGCATAGCGTCAAAGCAGTGCTAAACAATAACAGGAACATAGTGACGAGCTTCGTATATTTTTCCAAAAATGATTTTCCATGGTTACTTGCCCCAAACTCAAAGCAAAAAATCGATTATCTTATGTCAAAGACATTCCCTGTTTATGTACCGATCCATCTTCATACATATGTTGAACAGAGTTAAGGGGTCATAAGGCAGCCATCCTCCTACACACGGTCCCCAACCGGCTAATTGCCTATGTGGGGAACCTGCTATCTGAAGGGCCACTCCCGGTTACTGTGAGTGTCGCCACAAACTAGCTATAGGCCAATCAGACAATAGCCTTTCAGTTTTCAAAAGGGATCTCGCAAAGGCCTGACTGGGCGCTGATTGCCTGGTTCCTATGTAAGGGTAAGCTCATCAATATTTATAAGCAGGGCGGCCAGTAACCGCGGGTGGCCCTTCAGATAGCAGGGTCGCCACATAGGCGATTAGCCGGCTGGGGACCGTGGTAGGAGGATTACACAAATAAGACACACCACACCAGGAATGGCCAGATACAGAGTTAAATGGAGAACCAATGAGGAAACTCTGATTGGCCCATGAGAACCCAGGCCGCAGAGAGGACTGGGGCAGGGGTAGGGAGAGGAGGGTGGGTTCGAGCGAGGCGGTGTTCTGCCTCCGGTTGTGTTTGGTTGGAGACCCACTGTGAAGCTCTGTGAACCATAGCGGGGATCGGCCAGGAATTGCAAGCAAAGTTGTATTCGACCCAAATCACGTGGCATATTGACTATTGGCGTTGGCTGACTTCAAAATGTGCCAGTTTTACAGCAGGTCAGAACCGCCGTTGCCATGGCAACGGTCACTACCCTATGCTTAACTATGAGACTTAGAATGGAATTGCCATTAGCCAGAACCCCCCCTTTTTTTCTGTCGCAACGAAGCCGCATGCTAACCCTAAATGAGTCAGAAAGTTAGAATATGCACCTTAGAACTTCTTTTAGAACAGAAACCCAACCGGAATTGTACATTTGTCCGGAGAATGGGACCCCTGACAGCTCCCTCAGATTGGCCTTGTACGGGACCTGCCCTTGTGCTGGGTGCCGAAGTACAAAGTTGGCAATATCTCAGCAACCACTTGTATGTCTGGACTAAAAGTTGGTACAGTTCTATATCTTGACTAGTTTCATTATATGAAGCAAAAGGAATTCAAGTTCAAGTTCGTTTAAGGTCGCATTCCACAGTATTCATTCGCGACCCCCGTAGGGTTAAAAAAAGTAGTGCGGTCGAAATCTCAGAGCGCCTGTAAACATTGCAAGCTGACTGACAGTGGGGCATGAAGTTTGCAATATGGTAGTATAATAAGTCGAATTTCAGATCGTATGTATAAGATCATGATGTTTGCCCATTCCCCGTATTAATACGCGTGACTGCCTGGGTGAGTCGGCTGCAGTTCCGCATGGAAACCCATTTAAAACAGGTCGTTAAAAAATTCAAAACGACAACTTTTTCTGGTTTTCAATTATTTTGGTAGGTTATACCCTCGAATTCAACATATTAATTTGTCGTGCTTAAAAGCTGCCCCCTACTATGATTATATCAGCATCGATGTCAGTCACCTTGTATTCCTGAACTATAGAAATCCCCATCGGCCGAAAACTGTGTTCTACTACATATGTAGCCATAGATTAGGTCGGAAGTTATAAGATGATTGATTAGAAGGTTAAGGGTTAAGGGGCCATAGTTCAGGTCAGGAGTTACAGGGTGATAGGTTAGGAGGTTAAGGGTCATGAGGCAATAAATGAGGTCAGGATTTGTAGGGTGATATGTTAGGAGGTTACGAGTCATGGGGCCATAGATTAGGCCATAGGTTAGGTCAGGTTTTATTGGGTGATAGGTAAAGAGGTTAAGGGTCATGGGGCCATAGATTAGGTCAGGGGTTATTGGGTGATAGTTTAGGAGGTTAAGGGTCAATGGGGCCATAGATTAGGTCAGGGGTTATTGGGTGATAGGTTAGGAGGTTAATGGATTAGGCTAGGAGTCCTGGGGTGTACTAGTATATTCCGTATGAGTTGCATATTTTTTGTGTAAATTTGCGACTGAAGATGTCGTTTTTCCTGTTCAATGGCCTGGCTGCACAACTTTAGTTCAAAGTGAAAAACAATATTTCTTTCCCTTATGTTTTACCTATACAAAAAAATGTCGAACTCATACCTAAACCGGGTTCACACACTCACTCACACACACACATGGAAAGATCATCAACAATGGAATCCACAGCTTCGTTTCAATGTTCCCACAACAACTTTCCTCAATCCTGGCATGACGCCATTTTAGTCTGTTGGTTTGCCTTTTAACACATTTATCCATTAACTGATGAATGGGTATATAGATGTAAACATTATGATAGACGAAGCCTAATCCTTTTCTTCTATCAGACCGCACGTATCCGGGTGGACCAAGCGACCACCGTGCGATCTCTAACTTCATCCGCCCCCACTACAGCTGTATGGCTGCCGGCATTGCCGTGCTGCTAAGCCTACTCGCCGTGGGGCTCACCCCTCTGACGTTCCTCAATAAAAACGTAAGCAACATACATTGTGTTTGCTGTTTTTTAAAGACCTTGCTCTGAAAATAGATCTATCGCTATTTCTGGAGACTGACATGATTAAACCTTTTTTTTGCTTGTTCTTCAATCAATAAGTCGTTTTACTAAAATACTCGCACTAAGGCATATTTACAAACTCTCTGAACTTTGTGTAAAAGTCTCGGAACCCTGTAAAACTACTCTTCAGTCTGCGTAATAATGCTACTTTAAGCGCAATACTAACTTTTCTCATCTTCTTTAAACTTGTATGTATCATAAACTTGTGTGATGTATTTTAACTTGTGTTGTTCTAATGTGTTAGTAATGTTGTCGTCTCCACTGAATTAATGACGCCCAATGTGATGTCCATATACAATGCTGTAGGCTGTTTGGCATGTTGATAATTTGGCAAATAAAACTTTATTTTTATTCTGACTTCAGGAAATATTTGAACTGTCCATCGAAGTTAACGCATTGAAGTCCACCACTGTTGACGCATTAAAGCGTGTCCAAGACGACCTACGCGAACTGTCCACCACGGTTAAAGCCTTGAAGCGCGACCAAGACGACCTATGGCAACTGTCCACCACTGTTGACGCCTTGAAGCAGGTTGAAGACATGTGCCTACTGTGCGCGGATCACAGTTCCGAGACGATTAAGACGACAGGTGAGTTGGATTTCAGTTGTTTTGTGAGCTATTTGGGATGGTGCGTTTGGCAACATCATGGCATTCGTATTAAAACAAGTGGCAATGAAAAATCCTTGCCATGGCGACGGCTTTAGGACGCTGCTACAAATGTTCGCATTGAAACGTACACTAACGGAACACATGAAATATAAGTCAGCGTCATTTGGACTTTTACAGCATCAACTGTAAGCTTCTGTAATGCGTTTGCTTTAGTTAATTGTTTTTTCCACATCAGCTGGTAAGAATATATTTTTTATTGATAATGACTTGGCATATACAGAAATGGTGTGTTACGCCGAAGGGCAGTTATACGGCTATATAGATACAGATACAGAAGCTGGTGTGTTACGCCGAAGGGTGGTTATACCAGCTATATAGATACATATGGCACACGAGTCGGGGGGTAGGAGGAACCCCTTACATCCTTGGTTGGAAGTCCTCCTAGGAGACGGATACTTCGAACAACAAAGCTGCATATGCTGGAGTCACCTCACACGTTGCATACAGTTGCCCCTGTGATACTTAGTGCTCCAATAGACGAGAGGGGGGGAGAAGGAATTGCACACCCCTCCTTCACCATAAAAAGTAATGTGCAGGTCAGGCAAACAGGCAAATGCCTGTCGGCCCCCTCATCTGTCAAATCGACAGGAGAATCCCCCCCCCCAAAAAAAAAACCCAGATACAGAAGCTAGTGTGTCACAACGAAGGACGCTTAAGCGATTGAGATAACAGCTGTTGCATATTTTAAACATTTTCCTCCACCCATTAGGTGATAACAACAGTGAACCATTCCTCTTGGTCGCTGACTGGAAAGGGCAAACCATTCTGCAAGTTGACATCATTTCCGGATCAGAGGTCACACTTCCGCTTGTGAGTGTTGACCAGCCCTACGCCCTGGACTACGACCCGCTCACCGACTACGTGTACTGGTCAGATGGAGGGAACAAGGAAATCAAACGGGCTCGTCGTGATGGAAGTGGCATGGAGACCATCATAGATACCGGTAACAATCATAGTAAGTTTGTACATTGCCATTAGGCCACAGCAAGTAAATTTTATGGGTGACATCCGCGCGCTCATTAATTTTCGCCTGATTTCAGAAAAAAAAACAAGAATTTTTTCTTCTGTATGGATGGTCAACATGACGATAAAGTATCAAAATGAGCAAAAATATTGTGTTGTAGCCTAATAATTCTGCTTGTAGAAGTGGTACTCAGGATTGTAGTTGTAGAAATGAAACTTATTGGATAGTTGTAAAAGTGGTATCAATATGGAAGCTATGAGTGTGGTTACCAACTTTGTTGGTGATGCCAGTCTACCACACTAATGTCACTTTTACCACACCAGTACATATCTTAAATACAGGAATGAATGTCTTGTTGGCTCTGATACCATGTTTTGTCCCTTTATTTCTTTTTACAACAGCCATCACAACTTTATGGTGCCTATTTTTGAAAATGTAGCCATCTTGTTTTTTTCACCCATCTTGTTTTTTTTTCGCCGTACCGCACTATTTTTGCAGTCTGCAGAGGATGTCATCCATAAATTTACTTGCTGTGGCCTTAGCTTCTTTCCATTCAAAGCTCAGAAGCTTGCGTGTCAAAATGCTATCCGTATCGAGAAAAGTTTTGCAAAAGCTTTGTCTGTATGATCCCAGCTATGTGTCCTTTGGTTATGTAGAAAAAAGCGAATATTTAAAAACTAATTTATGCGTTTCTGAGTTCTGGGTTGTTGAAAGTGCCGGTCTATCGGTAAAAAACCCCACATCATTGGAAAAGGTATAAGTTAAGACTGTGATACTTTTGAATTTTCCATTTATTAGTAAAACATCAATAAACTTTTATGACTTAAATTGTGCAATTTAAGACATTTGTTCTTATCTTTACTGGGATCAATTACCCAACTATGTCCTCATACTTTTTTTGCAGCTATCAATAGCCTTGGCCTGGCCCTGGACCACGCTGGGGGGAATATCTACTGGTCTGCCGTCGGCGCAAAGACTATCTCTGTAGCAAAGAAGGATGGATCGTCCGCTAGGACACTTCTGACGTCACCAGACATAGGGTACCCTAGAGACCTGGTCCTGGACCCCAGGAATGGGTGAATAAAATGAATTTCAGTACAAACAGGCATTTTACACAACTGTAGTTATAGCGACAGAGCTTCGTGAATTAACGTAAGGGTTGGGGGGTTGTCTGTGTGTGTGTGTGTGTATGAATGTGTGTGTATGCGTGTGTATGTGTGTGTGTGTGCGTGTGTGTGTGTATGTGTGTGTGTGTATGCGTGTGTGTTTTTGTGTGTGTGTACCGAATTTCACATTGAGAAATACCTACTGTCGGTTTAAACAAATCCTTCGTAGCCATTACAAAAAAAAACGGCCAGCCAGAAACTGTCCAACGTGCAAAGAAGGTGTGCAGGACAAATATCATTTCGTGATGGAGTGTCCAACTTTTATTGAAGAAAGATCTTATTCATGCAGACGGTAACATGTAGATCATTACCCAAGACGAGATGAGAGAGAAATTTCCAAACATTTCGCGGAGATAACATAATGATGTTTGTCGGGCTCCTTTCCACAGATTCATGTACTGGGTGGACTTTGATAAAAACAGGATTGACCGCGCTTCAATGGACGGTAGTGGCCAAACCACAATGATCACTGGCCTGAATAAGCCCAGAGCCATCACAATAGACTTCAATGGTGAGGAAACAGGCTCTAGTTAGGAACGTGTTGCCTATATGATCATGTGTATTAAGGCAAATGAATGATTAGTAAATTGAATACAACAATTTTGAAAACTTTTCTTTAGTTAATAGGAAACATTAATATTACCCTAATAACGGTATTGTGACTATATTACTTATTCCTTGATACATTATATACATGTATGTTCGTGTTCTCTCTACTCTGTACCCTTACGTAAAACGCTGACTACTAAGTATTGATCAGTATCCGAATTAAAAACTCATCTGTTTTGGTAGAATCCATAGTTATAAAGTTTAAACTTTGTTCCAACACAAAAAAAGAACAAAAAACTCACCATTAATTTCCGGTCAAGCACTGGACCAAGTCCGTATTGTGGACACTGACCAGGATTGGAGGAGGGGTGTCACGGAGACCATATACCTCGTCCCTCGGATAGGATGTTAAATGGAGGTCCCGTGTCTGGGGAGAACCACACACCGGGCACGTTAAAGAACCCGCCACATGTGCGATGGTGCGGTGTGAGTGGTTCAAAACCTATAATACCTTGGCCGCACCTGGGGCAATTACTGTCGTATTGAGGTCACCTGAGTGGTTCCGAATTGCAGCTCGCTCCAGACCCTTGCGATTTAGCCCCGCCTATTGTAGGCTCCTCGCAATTCAGCCCCTGGCTGCAAAGAGTGAGAAGTCGGTCCACCCAATAACAATAACAATAACAACATATACATGTACACGGCCGCATCAACCCTCTCTGAACCGTGACGGTGGCAGGTTCCGCTTCCCGCCACCTGCGATTCCCTGCTGACGTCATTCTCCGACTTCCGGAACTTCAGTGAAGCGAATCGTACATTATCTAAAGAAGGTCGACGTGCATGACCGAAAATTCTTGGTGATTTTTTTCTCTTTTTGTTGTTGGAACAAAGTTTAAACTTTACAGCTATCGATCACTATATTTGTTCATGCCATTTAGAGGACCGGCTGTACTACAGTGATAAGGAATACGACATCTACAGCTCAGACCTGCTGGGCAATGATATCCGAGAGGTGCTGTATGAACCCGGGAAGTATGTGGAGGGAATCGCGGTTGATGAAGACTTCCTCTACTGGTCGTCTGCCTGGCGGGATTCATCATCATCATCATCCTTTCAAGGAAAAATCGGAAAGTGAGGAAATCCCCTTTATCTACTGAAAACAATTTGTAGAAATAAATCAAGTGGACGTGGCCGCGTTGGACAGGTGACCGATATAGACTATTTCTTAATGCTTAGGTCAATGTGAAAAATCCAAGAGAACGGCAAAAGGTGACCGGAATGGCCAGGTAGGTGCTATGCAAAGATAGCCGCTAATACAGGTTTGACTGTATATCTGAAGTTTTGAAGTGCCATTGTCACACTCTTAACTTATGTTTCACATTTGGATACACTTAAAGACACAGTAATGTGTTTTGTTCCACACCTCCAGGCTGTCCAAGTCCGACCTGACCAAGACTGTGCTGGTGGATTGCCTGAAGTACCCAGTGGGCATCTACCTGTCCACGGCAGCGCCTCCTGGCGTAACCAATGGTAAGTACAGCTCCTGAAAGAGTCACCACTATCAGCACCTTCTTCCTGTAACAACAGCTTCAGGTTTTAGACTGTTCAAAATGACGTTTTCGATTATATGATAGAGAGATTTTTATTTACGCATGCATAAAGTACGAAGTCAGACAAACCTAAGCACGTTAGATCATTATTGCTCTTGTCAAAACCAGCTCAGGTCAAAAACACTTAATTCCACATCACATCCTTGGTAATTCTGTGCCTTTTCTCCAGGACGTCCATAGACGACAGCTAGGTGAAACTCTCACCGCTACTGTACAGTGACTCTCCGGGCATCGGCAGTTAAGTACGACTGACCAGTGAAACGTGAAATCTGGATCATAACCGAAATCTAAAATAGCATTTTTTTTTTCAAAATTCTCAAAACTTGGATGCTTTGCAACCTAAACTTATGATAATCTTGTCTTGGGTTCGGCCTAATCGTCTTATTATGAATGTGTTAAAGACAAAATACATGTTATTGTGAACAGCTCGCAAGTTGGCTCTCTTGTCCAACACCGCCCTGGACTTGTCAATTGGTTGTGATGTTGTTGAACAGGTGTCGGAAGCAGAACGTGTGGGTTTGCATATTGATCTGACTCTATCTCTGAATCTACATATCAAACATCTAACTGCAAAATCTAGCTGGTAAATATCAGACAACACGCTATCCGTAAACTTGTCATCCACTGCGAACCGTTATTGGAGGGGACACAGGCAAAAAAGCTTCTTCAGAGTTTCTTAATAGTTTGTCTTATGCATTCCATAAAATCCGTATGTTTCTTAGTAGCGGATCGCATGCATTCCATAAAATTCCTATGTGTCTTAGTAGTAGATCGTATGCATTCTATAAAAATCGTATCTGTCTTAGTAGTGGATAGCATGCATTCCATAAAATGTGTATGTTTCTTAGTAGCGGATCGCATGCATTCCATAAAATCCGTATGTGTCTTAGTAGTGGATCGCATGCATTCCATAAAATTAGTAGGTTTCTAAGTAGTGGATCGTATGCATTTCATAAAATCAGTATGTTTCTTAGTAGGGGATCGCATGCATTCCAGAAAAGTCTTATGTGTCTTAGTAATGGATCGAATGCATTCCATTAAATCCGCATGTGTCTTAGTAGTGGATCGCATGCATTCCAGAAAATTCTTATGTGTTTTAGTAGCGGATCGCATGCATTCTATAAAATTTTTATGTGCCTTAGTAGTGGATCGCATGCATTCCATAAAATGTGTATGTGTCTTAGTAGTGGATCGCATGCATTCCAGAAAATGTATATGTGTCTTAGTAGTGGATCGCATGCATTCCAGAAAATTCGTATGTTTCTAAGTAGTGGATCGCATGCATTCTATAAAATTCTTATGTGTCTTAGTAGTGTATCGCATACATTCCAGGAAATGTGTATGTTTCTTAGAAGTAGGGTATCACACGGATTCTATTCATAGTAGTAGGTCGCATTAGTTCCATACAATTTGTACGATTCTTAGAAGTTTGGCGTATGCATTCCTTAAACTTGTATGTTTCGTAGTAGTAGATCGCAGGAATTCCATACAATCTGTATGTTTCTCAGTAGTGGATTGCATGAATTCCATAAAATCGTATGTTTCTTAATGGGGGATTGCACGAATTCCATTCTTAGTAGTAGATTGCATTAGTTCCATACAATTTGTACGATTCTTAGAAGTTTGGTGTTTGCAGTCAATAAATTTGAATGTTTCGTAGTAGTAGATCGCACGAATTCCATAAAATGTGCATGTTCCTTAGTAGTGTATCGAATGAATTCCATAAAATCGTATGTTTCTTAATGGGGGATTGCACGAATTCCATTCTTAGTAGTAGATTGCATTAGTTCCATACAATTTGTACGATTCTTGTTAGGCGTTTGCAGTCAATAAACATGTATGTTTCGTAGTAGTAGATCGCTGGAATTCCATAAAATGTGCATGTTCCTTAGTAGTGGATCGCATGAATTCCACAAATTCGCATGTTTCTTTTTAGCGGATCGTATGCATTCCATAAAATCTGTATGTTTATTAGTAGTGTATCGAATGAATTCAATAAAATTCGTGTGTTTCGTTGTAGTAGATCGCATGAATTCCATACAATTTGTATGTTTCTCAGTAGTTTGTTGGATGCATTCCATAACATTCGTATATTTCTTAGTAGCACGAGTAGATCGCATGAATGCCATAAAATCCGTATGTTTCGTAGTAGTAGATCGCGGATTCACATTATGCCAACACTCTAGAAAGGGGAAATCTGCTAATTTTGCGGCATCAAAAGTGTTGCCTGTTTCTTAGACGTTTCTTATAAACACTGTTTACACAATAGACAGAGTTAGTCTCGAAGAAGAAACGGACGAAGAAAAAGCACAATATCAGAACTGTTGGTATTCACTGATGGAATTTCCTCTGTAACAAGCCTGAACCAGGTTGTAGAGATTTTCTTGCTGTCTCCAAAGCTTGTGAACTGTGCTCATGTGAGCCTGGACCACTGAAGAAGGCCTATTGATGAAACCTGTCTGTATGACAGACTGAATAAAAGTTGTAAACGGGAACTCTGCGGCTCCGGCTGTCTTACTGAGGAGTGACTGTAGTGAGAAAGATGTCGGTTAGCATGAGGATCAGTCTGCTCCATATATAGTAGTCATCTCCTTTGGACCCTGATAGTTAAGAGCAAATGTCTGTAAGGTTCAAACAAGAATGGTGGCAAGGGTAAAAAAAATGATTTGGCTCATATTTTGCACAGTGACAATACTTGACCCACAAACCCTTAAAATAGCCTTCTTTTAGATCAAAACTCCTTGTTGTCATGGTGACGAAAAAAGTTTTCTTGCCATTTTCCCCAATTTTCGCATCTCAAAATCACAGAAATTAGTATACTTTACGGCAATATCACTGCAACTCCTTTGATCGTATCGTCAGAACAAAACAAACCAAGATCTGAATAGAACAACATTTTTGCTTTTTAAATATCATTATGAAATGACCAGCGAGATAAATTTCAGTGCTTGGGCAGCATCAAATGCAATATTTTAAGCTTCTAAAAATGTAATTTTTGGCCCAACTTTTTAACGCGGCTATAAGTGATTTAAGTGCCGTTCCTGGTAATTTTTGGGCTTGAAATTTGTACCCTGTAGAGATAATTTGTACATCTATCTAATGCATTATTGCAAAATTTGGTAACTTGTTTGGTATCTTGCTTGGTAACTGTTTGGTTGTCACGTGGTTGTCCGGAAAACTAGGCCATTTTTTGCGCTTGGCGGTAATTTTTTTATTTTAGCCATGTTCAAAGTACTGCATTTGACAATATACAAAGATGATTTAAATCAAATTTTTGTCAAAGGTATATCTATGTATTGTCTATCAAATAAATGCTTGTAAAGTTTTGTGTCGTAAAGTAAGCCACGTGGTTGTCCCTGCAAGTAGGACACATTTCTCATTTTGCTTGTTGTTATTGCCGTGTATATTCTGAATGATCAAAGTGGAGCTTTGTTAACTTTAGGCCTCATTAGTTCAATTTCAGTTAGCTTTAGACTACGGTAAGACACATGTTATATTATACTACACAATTTGTCTGTCCTTTTCATGTTACCAGCAATTAGCCCTCGGGCAAGAATTTGTAAGTAACTATTGTTATATTAGATTGTGTACCTGTGACAGTGTGTGTGTGCACGTCTGTGTGTGTGTATGCACGTCTGTGTGTTTGTGTGTTTGTCTGTGTGTATGTGTGTGTGTGTCTGTGTGTTTGTGTGTGTGTCTGTGTGTTTGTGTGTGTGTGTGTGCGTGCACGCACGTTTGTGTGTGTGTGTGTGTGCACGCCTGTGTGTGTGTGTGTGTGAGTGTGACTCGACAGACAGTATACAAGCATTGCTGCGCTGTGACTTGACGTTCCTGACACCTGTCAATCATTGTTATTGAGAACATGACAACGTGGCTGAAATAAAAGTTCTAAAAACGAATTCTGAAGGTCTCTGTTTGAACGTAAGTTACAGCAGTTCACAGCGCTATGTCATGGTAGACTTTGTATATTTTACCCAAAATAGCTGGAGGGGTCTGCGACGTCTCAAGAAAAAATATGACAAATGACTACATTAAGAGTTCTCGCGTACAAACTTTTTGATGTTTCTCCCTCCCAGCTCGGATTAACTTCTTGTGCCAGAAAATTAGTCTGCCGCTTGCAGAAAAACAAAATGCCATTCGCACCAGCTGATGCCACGTCATCCCCCCAGAAAGGGCAAACATGGCCTTACTTCGTCAGACTAATCAAAACCAGACTAAAACGAAGAACGTTAAGAACGGTGGATCATCATTTTCCTAGTCATAAGCCATGCCAAAACACATCATCCAAAATACTGTTAATGTGTTTAAGTTCGCGGGGATTTAATTTCGCGGTAGCGGGAAAAAGGACTTTTCGCGGTGAATTTAAGTTCGCGGTAACACCATAGACTACACTCTAATATCATAATAGAAAAAATTTTCGCGGTGGTGAATTGGTCACCGCGAAAACCGCGAACATTAATCCATTTCTGCACTTACAGTAATATCTCGTCGCTCCTAATTTTGCTCACTCCCATATGTGACAGGCGGACCACTCGCCACCACTGTACAGCTCTCCGGCAATCCACGGTGAAACAACTCACTCGGTGGTTTTATTCGGTGGTTACAGCAAACGGCCAAGCGTTATAAAACCATATACACCTCGGGTGGGTCATTAACCCTTAATTAAAGAACTTATAACAAGACGAGTTTTTCTTATCACTCCCGAAATAAGTCTTGTAAACTAGAATTTATTAGTAGATGAAACAGTTCATTTTCACCGTGAATTGACAACTGTTATGTATATATACGCATATATAACACTCCTTTACGTTTTTGGACCACACTGTACATTCATATTCACATAGAAAGCAGTCTGTAAACATGTAAATACTCTACTTTTGTGACCACATCGTAACTGTGAGCAGCGACACCTGTGTTGCAGTACAATGTGAACCAGTCAGAATTGCCCTGAAAAGGTGACAGACGGTCATCGAAACGTTGGTGTGATTAAAGTAAAAGTTGTGTAAAAATTCAGTGACGTTCCAACCGGATGAAACTGTTCACGGATCGTGTCTTTTCATGCTGTAAAAATTTATTTCGAAAACACATAATGTAACGTTATACCACTAACAGAGGGTTCAACTTTTAACAAAACCATCAAATTGTCAATTCATTAATGACACCAACTAAGTGACTTACGTTGACTTATATCTGTCCACGGGATCCCATTGGACCCTTCTCGGATTTTCATACGAAGCTAAACAATGAGCTCAAAAGTAAACATGGATCGAGAACGATAAGTTTGACATTATTCTAGAAGGATTCAAATATGATTGCTCAGCTTCTAGAATTGTTCGTGACATGTAAAGACCGGATTGTGCTTCTTGTATTAATATTTCATATACCTGAATGAAACGTCTGTTGTTTTGTTTTGTTACGTTTTCTATGCTATTCTAAATAATTCTGTATCTGCCCTCCCCCGTAGGAATGGTTCGTGCCAACTCTCAAATCTGAATTGACCAATCACATCTCGTCAATAGCATAATGACATACAGTCAGCATATTAAACCTAAAATATCACATATGCATTATGTTATACATAAATAAATATATACACACTGCATTCTGCCTGGTGATAACCGAAAAGATCGCAGTCACGGTAAACACACCCAGAAAGCTGTCGCCACCTAGAACTCGAGACACATCTTCAGGAAGCAGTATCGTCAAGATTCCCATCTTCAGGAAGCAGTAACGTCTTGAGTTATATCTTCAGGAAGCGGTAACGTTGGGAGTGACATCTTCAAAAAGCAGTAACGTCTTGAGTCGCATCTTCAGGAAGCGGTAACGTCTTGTCCTAGCAGGTCGGTTGGAACCGCTGCAGAGGTCGCGCGTGAGTAGGGATATCGTAATTTTTACTTAATCTTTATTGTTTTCCCTACATACAATAGTTTTCGCCTCTAATTCTGAGGTAGCTTTTTTCAGTAAAAAAATGTTTGGGCGTGTCCTTTCGACAACAACAGTTTCAAACCTGATAGACTTCTTCTTGGTATGTATTTACATGGATAACATTAATATTTGTTGTTGTGCATTGCCCCTAATGACATTTTACGTAGAAAGATGGGTGAATCCTAAAGTATAATATCTCTGGAAAAACATTTCATGAACAAGCATATCTGAAAAGTACACGTCAGCAACAAGCCCAGCTAATACAGTATGTAGGGACTTCAAAGCTCCGTGTTGATTGGATTTGTCTGCTGCTCCCAGCCTCCTTTACAGCTCTCCACGGGCGTTAGCGGTTATTTTTGAGGGACGCTGATTTGCTATTTTCAAGCTATTGAGACTAAGTTTATACCGATTAGGTCTTATGCCTACAGATATGGAGGGAGGGAGGGAGGGAGGGAGGGAGGGAGGGAGGGAGGGGGGAGGGAGGGAGGGAGGGGCGAGGGAGGGAGGGAGGGAGGGAGGGAGGGAG
This sequence comes from Branchiostoma floridae x Branchiostoma belcheri, assembly GCA_019207045.1. Classification (NCBI taxonomy): domain Eukaryota; kingdom Metazoa; phylum Chordata; class Leptocardii; order Amphioxiformes; family Branchiostomatidae; genus Branchiostoma; species Branchiostoma floridae x Branchiostoma belcheri. The sequence continues at coordinate 1,004,826 of CM033031.1, forward strand.
GGAGGGAGGGAGGGAGGAGGGAGGGAGGGGGGAGGGAGGGAGGGAGGGAGGGACGGACGGAGGGAGGGAGGGAGGGAGGGAGGGAGGGACGGACGGAGGGAGGGACGGAGGGAGGGACGGAGGGAGGGAGGGACGGAGGGAGGGAGGGAGGGACGGAGGGAGGGAGGGAGGGACGGAGGGAGGGAGGGAGGGAGGGAGGGAGGGAGGGAGGGAGGGACGGAGGGAGGGAAGGAGTGCTCATTAAATATGCAAATTAGCCCCTGGTTTGCATGATTAGCCCTTCTTTATGGAAGGTATCTCCAAAGTTATCTACATATCAAAATCACGATGATCCGTCAACCCCTTCCCGAGTCATTCTCTTTCAAAAAATGGTGTAATTGCGCACGCGCGGACGAATTGCTACGGAATTTCGGAAATATTTGACAATCGGATATATCCTTAACAGTAAATCTAATATTCATCTCTTTTTGAGTTACATAGGGCATATTTTTGAGCATTTTTAACATGAAATGCAGTGTATTTATAAACTGTCATCATTAATCATACAAATTAGCCCCTAATTTGCATGATTAGCAATGATTATGTGAGTGTCTCTGAATCTACATTCCAACTATCATGAAGATCCGTCAACCCATTCCCGGGGTATTCCCCTCTAAAGGGATAATACAACTACACATGCCTGGGAAAAAATTCCCCACATGCCTGCGAAATTTTCGAATTCTTGTCAAACGGACGCTCTCTATACTATTAGGCTAGCCCCCGAAAAAGGGCCCTAGTCTGGGGTGTAGAGGTCTCTATCTCGCCAATATTGCCATTATGCCTTTCGTGGTTTTCAGGCCACGTTGACGTCATCAGACATGACAGGTAAATAAGCTAGTCTTTGAGGCGTCGCCAAAAAAAAAGTCAGATATAAAAGGCAATAAAAACACAAAATGTACCAAAAATAATTCAATACCATGCGTCTTGTGCATTTCATAAGCATAACCTTTAATTCTTCGTTTTCGCAAACAGCCCGACCGGGCCTCGGGTAGGAAATGTGAGCCTACGTACTTTTTTACAAGAACAAATCCTTCATTCTGGTCTTCCATCGTGAGGTTGTTTTGCATCAAATGATGCTGTGACAAAATTCCATAGGCCAGCCCAGCAAACCGCTTCCCCTGGTGCCCAATTGTCAGATATAATCACAATCCACTTTGAGCTTAAGTTACTTTCTGCTGGCTGAAATAAGTGAAAACATAGACAATCACTTTGAAAACAATACCTCCATTTTTCATGGAGGTAACAACAACACCTCGGAGGCTGAATCCCCTGATAAACACAAACATATGAACGGTATAAAAACGGATTCAAACCATGTATATTTCTAAACTATCATACAGTCTCAGAAGTTCGTCAGTCTAAAACGGCGGGAATTTGGGTGCGCAGAGGAAGGGTCTGCAATGTCTCCAGAAAAACACGTGGATTCAATGATTATCGAAACAGTTCTCACGTACAAACCTTCTGATTTTTCTCCCTCTCAGCCCAGATTAATTGCTTTTCCCAGAAAATTAGTCTGCCATTTGCAGAAAAACAAAATGCCATTCCCACCACCTAATGCCACATCATCCGTTTCGATAAGACAAAAGTGGCCTGTTGTTGGTGTGTTGTGTTTACCGGGTATATTGTAAACTAACATACTGGAGCTCTGTTAACTTTAGGCCTCATCAATTCAACTGCAGTTAGCTTTATATTAGAGTAAGACACATACTATATTGTGTGCATGCGTGTATGTATGTGTGTGTGTGTGTGTGTGTGTGTGTGTGTGTGTGTGTGTGTGTGTATGTGTGTGTCTGTTTATAGGCACGTTTGTGTGTGTGTCTGTGTGCAGTTACAGACACGCTTATATTCGAAATACTACAGTATACGAGTATTGCTGGGCTGTGCTTTGACGTTTCTGACACCTGTCAATCACTGTTATTGAGATAGAGCATGACCATAAAGCTGAAATAAAAATTAGCATACGGCGCATGTTATAGAGTCAATTCCGAGTCAGCGTTGGAATGTTGGAACAAAAGGCACGAAATACCCTCTTGGTAATGCGAAATCGACTCTAGTACACCTAATATATTTTACCCAAATGGCCTGCGACCTCTCCAGAAAAACACAGGGATTTAATGACTACACTGAGTGCTGACGCACAAACTTTTTGATGTTTCCCCTCCCAGCCCAGATTAGCTAATTATCCCAGAAAATTAGTCTGTCATTTGCAGAAAAACAAAATGCCATTCTTACTGCGTGATGCCACGTGGCACGTTACCCCTCTATATTCATATTTCGTATACTCGAATGAAACGTCTCTTGTTTTGTTTGCGTTTTCTATGCTATTCTAAATACTTCTGCATCTGCCCTCCCCCGAAGAAATAGTTCGTGCCAACTTTCAAATCTAAATTGACCAATCAAATCTCATCATTAGCATAATGATATACAGTCAGCATATTAAACCTATAATACCACATATGTATTATGTTATACATATAAGTATCTATACACACTGCATTTTGCCTGGTGATAAGCGAAAAGATCGCAGTCATGGTAAACACAACCAGAAACTGTCGCCACCTAGAACTCGAGACACATCTTCAGGAAGCAGTAACGTCTTGAGTCGCATCTTCATGGAGCAGTAACGTTAACGTCTTGACTTACATCCTCAGAAAGCGGTAACGTTTTGTGTGACATCTTCAGAAAGCAGTAAAGTCTTGAGTCGCATCCTCAGGGAGCGGTAATGTCTTTTGCTTTATCTTCAGGAAGCGGTTACGTTTGGAGTGACATCTTCAGGAAGGAGTAACGTCTTGAGTCGCATCTTCAGGAAGCGGCAACGTCTTGTCCTAGCAGGTCGGTTGGAACCGCTGCAGAGGTCGCGCGTGAGTAGGGATATCTGAATTTTTACATAATATTTATTGTTTTCCCTACATACAATAGCTTGCGCCTCCAATTCTGAGGTAGCTTTTTTCATCAACAAAATGGTTTGGGCGTGTCCTTTCGACAACACCAGTTTCAAACCAGATAGACTGCTTCTTTGTATGTATGTGGGTTACATTAATACTTATTGTTATTTACTGTCCCTAATGACATTTTACACAGAAAGATGGGTGAATCCTTAAGTATAATATGTCAGGAAAAACATTTCAGGAACAAGCATGTCTGAAAAGTACACGTCAGCAACAAGCCCAACTAATACAGTAGGTAGGGACTTCAAAGCTCCGTGTTGATTGAATTTGTCTGCTGCTCCCAGCCTCCTTCACGGCTTTCTACGGGCGTTAGCGAGGGGGAGGGATGGATAGTTTTATATACGGGTATTCATGTGTGTGTGTGCACGTGTGTGTATGTTTATGTGTGTGTTTGTACGTGTGTGTATGTGTATGTATGTGTGTGTGTGTGTGTGTGTGTGATCACATGTTCCAACAATTTGCGTCATTTGTTTTCCTCCATAAAAACTTTTATTACCACCATAAACAAAGCTGCGAAACTGGGTCTTTTGTTTGGGTCTAGTGTTTTTAGATTTTCTTTAGCAGACACTAATGGCTCTTTTGTGAGAAGGAGTCAGACAGACAGAATTTTCTGTACTTGGCAGGTATGCGTGAATTGCCCTGTCCCCAGCCCACTGACCCAGTTTTACCATTTTGTTTCCATGTTCAAACATGTGATCACATGTGATCACAAATGATGGATCTATGTTGGAACAGTTTAGAAACTAACAGAAATAATGTATTTGATGTTAGAAATGTTTCTAACATGTATGAACACTATAGAAAATATTTAGAACACAATAGTTCTAAACAGTTACTTATCATAGTTAAAATGTTATAAAGATTTCCAAAATGTTGGAACAAAAGGCAAGAAATACCCTCTTGGTAATGCGGAATCGACTCTAGTACACCTATTATATTTTACCCAAATGGCCTGCGACATCTCCAAAAAACACAGGGATTTAATGACTACACTGAGTTCTGACGCACAAACTTTTTTATGTTTCTCCCTGCCCAGATTAACTTTCTTCCCAGAAAATTAGTCTGTCATTTGCAGAAAAACAAAATGCCATTCTTACTGCCTCATGCCACGTCATCCCTCTATATTCATAATTCGTATCACTGAATGAAACGTCTGTTGTTTTGTTTGCGTTTTCTATGTTATTCTAAATAAGTCTGTATCTGCCCTCCCCCGAAGGAATAGTTCGCGCCAACTTTCAAAATCTAAATTGACCAATCACATCTCATCATTAGCATAATGATATACAGTTAGCATATTAAACCTATAATATCACATATGTATTATGTTATACATATAAATATCTATACACACTGCATTTTGCCTGATGATAAGCGTTCAGATCGCAGTCACGGTAAACACACCCCGAGAGCTGTCGCCATCTAGAACTCGAGACATATCTTCAGGAAGCAGTAACGTCTTGAGTCGCATCTTCAGGGAGCGGTAACGTCTACAGAGGTTGCGCGTGAGTAGGGATATCTGAATTTTACTTAAGCTTGCGCCTCCAATTCTGAGGTAGCTATTTTCATTAACAAAATGGTTTGGGCGTGTCCTTTTTTTTCAACAGTTTCAAACCAGATAGACTGCTCCTTGGTTTGTAATTACTCTGTTTTACATTAATACTTGTAGTTGTTTATTGTCCCTAATGACATTTTACACAGAAAGATGGGTGAATCCTAAAGTATGATATCTCAGGTAAAACATTTCATGAACAAGCATGTCTGAAAAGTACACGTCAGCAACAAGCCCAGCTAATACAATTGGTAGGGACTTCAAAGCTCCGTGTTGATTGGATTTGTCTGCTGCTCCCAGACTCCTACACGGCCATCCACGGGCGTTGGCTGGAGGGAGGAAGGGAGGGAGGGAGGATAGCAAGGGAGGGGTAGGTTTGTGGACGGGCATCCATTGTATGCGGTTAAACAATTTTTGTTCGTTCTGCTCGGATATCAGGATCAAGCCGATAGTATGGGGTGGGGTATCGACGTTATTTCAGGATTGCTTAATCTTTCACTTTCAGTGTGTATCTAAACATTCACAGTACTTGCTGTAACGTGGCATGTTAGATGAAGATGTCTCAAGGAAACAAACGTTGTTGTGAAGAAACATTTCAAATATGTAATGTACGTCTGCGGTGGGCCTCATGTTCCACATGATGTGCTGTGGCTTCTATCAATTTAGCTAAATCATGCATTTTATTAGTCGGTTGCCTTGACGATTGGATTTTCACATAAGAGGAACGCGTAAGCTGGTGCGATTGGTTAATTGTATTGATGCAATATCCAGGCAGAAGGTCAGAAAAGGTCAGGGGTTACTTTGTTGATACTTTGAGTCGTTTTCTGTGTTTCGACGGCGCTATGACATAGCCTATGTAATGCTGTACGCTTTCTTTACGAGGAATCCTCACGCTTGTGTGTTTGATAATCATTACCTCCATGAAAAATGGTGTTATAGTTTTGGCTCCGCGTGTCTGTGTGTGTGTGTGTCTGTGTGTGTGTGCATCCAGTGCAATAACCTCAGGATGGATTGTGATGATATTTAGTATGTGGGTAAGTGTTCTTCACGCAGCGGTCAAAGCCAATTTTGGGCCTCATGGTGGTTGGCCTTAGTACTGCAGCAGAACCGTTTTGTATATAACTTTTGCCCTGGATATGCTGTGCTCCTGATGCATTAGAGGTACATACTTTTAGTGTAAGGAAGAAGGTTTGGGCCCCCACCCCTAGCAGCTTGCTCGAGAACTGCAAGGTGTTTTGCAAAACATTTTTCAGAGGGATAACTGTGTAACTTGATATTCGGTATGCAAGTAGCATATATATATATATATATATTTATATATATATATATATATATATATATAAAATGGGATACAAATTATGCAAATCAGCGCTAAATTCACTTGATGTATTAAGAAAACCCATCATTCTATTGTTTCAATTATAATTCATGTTTAATTCATGTAATGATTCGTATATGTAACTGGTGATAGTTTTATAGATGCCCGTTATAGAAACTAGTGCTTAATTTGTCTTCGAAACAAAAGTGTACAGGTTCCAAATCACAGCAGGAGTTATTGTTTGCCATAAGGATAGACACTTTCCTGATTGCCGTGGCTCTGCTTGGCCCCAGGTCAGATGACCATAATCAGTTATCCCTCTAGTGCCACTGCCAGGAATGTGCATTTAAGATTTGTAATAGATATCTTGCAAACACCATCATTCAAAATAGATTATACCACTTCTAACCTTTATAAAAAATGGGAAACGAATTATGGATTAATCATGGTTTACTTGTATTACCTGTAATTTACTATCATACCATTGTATTCATGTATGTATCATTGTATTTATTTGTCTTTGTAACAAATAAATGTTGAGATCCCTTGGAAATCAGTCTGACTGACAACCCAACCTTATTCACATTATTTTGTGAAATATCTGGGCAGTTTAGGTGTGGCTAAGGCAGGTAAAACTCTGTGCTTATTGATTACCTTAAAAATACCTTTGTCCATTTCGGGGCTTTCCGCATCCACATTGGATAGTGGAATGATCGTCAGTCTGCCGTTTGGAGCTGTGAGGACCAATATTCAGGGGCTAGTTGAAGACTAACCGTATAAAATCTGCCGAAATGACTGATTTTATACGGTGAATCTTCAGATAGCCTCTGATCATTGGTCCTCTCGGCTTCAAACGGCAGACTGACCGTTTAAAAAAAATCATATCCAGTTGCTTGAGTAACTACTTTTTGAATTGCATACATTACAGACATACAAAGGAACTGTTTATCTCACCCATAGAACAACCAACAGCGATCCCAACATCAGTCCATACGCTGTTACACACGAGCTGACCATGCCTTATAAAGGTAAAGCTGCAACCCAGAGCGGACAGGGAAATGACACCATTCCACCAAACAGCGATACATACATGTGCCATGCCCTTGCAATGAAGACACTTTCGGAAGATACCAAGACTGTTCAACCAAACAGCGATACATACATGTGCCATGCCCTTGCAATGAAGACACTTTCGGAAGATACCAAGACTGTTCAACCGAACAGCGATACATACATGTGCCATGCCCTTGCGATGAATACACTTTCGGAAGATACAAAGACCAAGGCGCCCATTCAGAAAAAAATAGTGGCTTCAACCAGCAAAGAAGATTTCCCAGTTCCGTTAGCAGGACGTGATAGCCCCGAGAACAGTGCTGATGCTCCAGCCCTTTCCGGGAATGGCGGTACCATGCGCGAGTCTCCACATCCTCCAAACGAAGCCTCCGTGCACATGACCCCCCTATCTAACCTCACGCACGAGCACAACCCGCGGCCCTCTGACCCCGAGCTTGCACGTGACGCCTCCAACCCGGTGTACAGGCATGACCTGGACGCATCCAACCCGGTGTACGGACAGGGCCAGGGTACGGATCCTGATACTGACTTGCGACCGGCTAGCATGGAGCCATATGCCGTCAGATATCTGGAGGAAGATGCTGATGATGATAAAGACCATCGACCAGCTGGCATGGAGCCATATGCCGTTAGCACTTCCGGGAATGATGCTGGCAATTCCACGAATGATACCGGCACTTCTGGGAGAGATACCGGTACTTCAGTTCTACGAAGGGATGACAGGAACAAGCGCGGCACTCGCAAACCCAGGCACGCACAGGGTGTTCCCCACGGCCCTCGGGAAGCAGCTGGAGGTAAGATGATATTTTTACATTTACATGCTTCAATTTCAAGGGGAGTCAATTAAAGTTTTTCTGGCGAACCTACGCGTGTATCCGCTCAGTGCGTGTATTCTACCAGAGGATGATAACCGTCAGGGGGTGAAGTCTCCATGTCAACGTCATTGAAATTGAACATGAGATTTTATTAGTATATCTATACGTTACACCATATGGAAGGTGTAGCTTATATAGATGAGTCTGGTAGGTTTTTGATAGACATCCGACAAAAACAACTCGAGTTTTAAGAATGGTTCTCTGATGATGCGATGTACAATAACAGGAGAAGGGTATCAATTTGCCACAGTTGCGCTTGTGTTCTTAATGAAATCATACTAACAGTTAATGTATACATATTTTTTCAGTTTTTTTTTTAAACTTCAAAAAGTCTTGAAGTGACTGTTCTCCTTAATTCATACTGTAGACGCCATTTTAATTTTCCTCCAGGCACCACACCCATGCAACAGACTGATTGGCAGGCACGTGCGGACGCCACTGTGAGTTTTCCCAACCCTATGTACGCCTCCGCAGCAGGTAAATCATCCTGTGTCAGATGTTTTTTTTTACGATAACAAACTGATTACTGAAGGCTTTAACAGACTTGTTACGAAAGGACCGTCTTAGATGCTTGTCGGTGGTCTGTGAGTTTGAAGAATGGCTCTCTGATGGTGTGATAAACAATAACATGAAAATGGTGTTAATTTGCCACAATTGGTGTTCTTAATAAAATGATACTACCATAGTTAATGGATATATATTTGTTCAAATTATGTTGTATTTTGATTTCAAAAAGTCTTGAAGTGACTGTTCTCCTTAATTCATAACGTTGACGCCATTTTAATATTCCTCCAGGCACCACATCCAAGCAGCAGACTGATTGGCAGGCACGAGCGGACGCCGCTGCGAGTGTACCCAACCCTATGTACGCCTCCAGAGCAGGTAAATTATCCTGTGTCAGAATCTTCGTACGATTTTTCAGTTTTTTTAAAGAGGCTGTCATAATTCTGATATCGAGATGTTTCAAGATGAAATAAATAAATAAATAAATCGATGGGTTAGCCATTTTTGTGTTAAGACAAACAGAAAGAAATATTATACTAGTAAATAAATAGCGTAGATTGTTTTCTGAATTTACCGTCCGTCCTGTTATCAATCTGCTTATGGGTTCTGTCACTAATCAAATAGTTTCCTACTAACGATTATAGTGTAATTTATTGTACTGTATATTATTTTCAATTTGCCTATTGCGGATGAAATTTAAGCTGTATACGTAATTTCCAGCACGAAACTTAGACTTACCCAAATTTTCGACTGTCCATCTCCGGCCTTCGTAATTCTTTAAAAAGACTGGAGTTGGACAGTCCAAACTGTGGTGTTAAATTTTTGTGTTGGAAATTAAAGTTTTGAAAAAAATCATTGTTTTAATTCCTCTTGTTTTCTAACAGACCGCCAGTATCCGGGTGGAGCAAGCGGCTGCCGTGCTCTCTGTAGCTTCATCCGCTCGCAGCTTACCTACATCTCCACGGGCATTGCCGTGCTGCTAGGCCTGGTCGCTGTGGGACTTGTCATTTTCATTTTCATCAACAATGAGGTAAACGCTCTTGTATCACAAAAGTCTGTTGGAAAGAATTTTTTACGGCACTGCCTCTGTTCTGTTTATTGAGACCATCAAGTCATAACTTTCCGCTATTTGATATTGTTTTTTTTTTTAACGTTTGGTATTCTGACGTACATACATACCTTTATACATTTATACAGGAGATATCTGAACAGACCACCACTGTTGACGTTCAGACCACCACTGTTGACGCCTTAAAGCGCGACCAAGACAACATGTCCACCACTGTTGATGCCTTGAAGCGCGACCAAGACAACATGTCCACCACTGTTGATGCCCTGAAGCGCGACCAAGACGACATGCACCAACTGTCCACCACTGTTGACGCCTTGAAGCGCGACCAAGACGACATGCGTCAACTGTCCACCACTGTTGACGCCTTGAAGAGCGACCAAGACGACATGCGCCAACTGTCCACCACTGTTGACGCCTTGAAGAGCGACCAAGACGACATGCGCCAACTGCCCACCACTGTTGACGCCTTAAAACGCGACCTGGACAAGGAGCGCAGCCGAATCGCCACCTCGGAGCAGCGTCTTGACGCGACGATTAAGACGCCAAGTGAGTTGGGCTTCAGTTGTTTTGTGTGTTATTTGAGATGGTGTGCTGGAAAACATCATTAGTATATTAGTATAAAAATGTGGCAATAAAAATCATTGCCTTTGTGGTGGCTTTAGGTTTGTATGTGTTAATGTTCGTTTAGTGTTGTTGGTATGTTTTAGTATTCGTGTTATATCCCTTGACCTAGCTATACATAAAGCTTGTTTTACACGAAAAATGCTATTATATCATTTCCTAATAACGTATGTAAATGATACCCCTATCAGGAAATGCCTATCATTTACCACTGTGGTATCATACCGCATCCTCAGTGATATGTGCAAATCAGGATGTTACGTGATGTGAGAAAGAATATAGAAAATAATTAAGAATATTGCGTTTTTCAATACAGTGATTTCCTCCACCCGTTAGGAGACCATGACTCCCGTAAGAACAGTGAGCCATTCCTCTTGGTCGCTGATCGTAATAAAGAAACCATCATCCAAGTTGACATCACTTCCGGGTCAAAGCTCACACTACCACTGGTAGGTGTTGGATGGCCCTACGTCCTGGACTTCGACCCGCTCACCGACTTCGTGTACTGGTCAGATGGATGGAACATCAACATCAAACGGGCTCGTCGTGATGGAAGTGGCATGGAGACCATCACAGATGTAAAGAGAGGTAAGTTGAAAATTACCATTATTTTCCTTCCATTGAAAGTAAAAAGTAAGCATTTCAAACTGATATATTTGATTTTAGGCCAGGCAAAATTACAAAGCCGTATCCAGAAAACTTCTGAGAAAGCTGTGTCCTGATGATCCCAGCAGATGCAAGGATCCTGCTCTTCGTTATTTTGTTTGTGTAGGAAAAGGGGAATCTTTATTAGAATACAATTCTAGAAAACAATGATAAATGTTGCAATAAAAACAGGCTTAGGACACAGAGAATGAGCCAGATCCTAACATCTGCTTGGACATCATCTGCATACGGTTTGAAGACCGCAAATGCTATATCATCCGTACATCTGCTCGGAGATTAGTATGCAATCAAAGTTAACAGAAATGGAGTGACTGCATGGTGGTCCTAGTTACGCATTTCTGGGCTAAGATGTGTCGGTCTATCGGCAAAAACCCAACATCTTTGGGGAATCTGTGTACACTGTTTATTCTATATATTGTTTATTTGTTTCGCACTTATAGCACAAGAGAGGCCAAAAGTGTTTATACGAAAGCCTCCCTTTACTAACTTATAACAATTTATATAAATTAAACAATAGAAATACACATGAGTAATAAATAAACACTGTTAAACTGTTGTGGTCTACTTCAAATATCAGGATTTTACACCAGTAGAACAACATTTCAAATATTTTCCGACATAGGTGTGCATTTTTAAGCATTTCCTATTATTCGTACAGTGATCAGTTTGACAGGAACGTCCTCACACTCTTTTCTGCAGATGCCTATGGCCTGGCATTGGACCACGCTGGGGGGAATATCTACTGGTCTGTCTATTACGCAAAGACTATCTCTGTAGCAAAGAAGGATGGATCGTCCGCTAGGACACTTCTGACGTCACCAGCCATCAATCACCCTTTCGGCCTGGTCCTGGACCCCAGGAATGGGTGAGTAAAATGCATTTCATCATAAACAAACAGGCGCTTTACACAACTGTAGCTAAAGTGACAGAGCTTCATGTATTAACGTTCCCATGGTGAATACTTTCCGTCTCGATCACCCCGGCTAAAGTGGTAACAGACTGAGTGTAAAAGACCGTCATGCCCTACGCGGGCTGTGATGGCCCATGATACAGGTTTTTCTCCAGGCACATACATATAGGTTTAGGGTTGTTTTGTCGCTTTTTGGTCTTGTGCGACCATTATTGCGTTTCCATCTCCCTTTCTCTCCACTGATGCGAACTTTCATAACTGCTTTTCTATCTGCACTTTTCGTGTAGTGTATGTGTTAATTTCGCGGTAGCGGGAAAAATGACTGTTCACGGAGGTCTGATGTTCGCGGTAGCACCATGCACTGTAGTCTCTTACTACCATGGAAAAAAGTTCTCGGTGGTTTTAATTTCGCGGTAAGTGGCCACCGCGAAAACCGCGATCATTTCTGCATTTGCAGTATATAATTCAGGTAGTGTGCAATTATATCATTTTAGTTACGACTTTACGTGCATAATTAACGAGATGATGCACAATGAAACAGCAAATTTCCAAACACCTCGCGGAGATTGAATATTTCTGTTTGCTGGGCTTTTTTCCACAGACTCATGTACTGGGTGGACGTTTCTAACAAAGGCAGGATTTGCCGAGCTGCGATGGACGGCAGTAACCAAACCACCATCATCACGGGTCTGAATCGGCCCAGCGCCATCACAATAGACTTCACTGGTGAGGAAACAGGCTCTAGTTATGGACATGTTGCCAATATGATAATGTGTACTTATCTTCAATATCTATCATTATAATGGTTTATTTTATAATGGTTTATTTGACAGAATCATTTCGCAGCCTTTAGGCTGAATTGTACACTCCTTTCACATAGGACAAGGAGTAAAAAACTGACTATTGGAAATACAATTAATGATACAACTTGTAATTTAAAAACACTATACATGAAATTTACAGCCTTAAGATTATTTAAAGTATAAAAAGTATTTAAAATACTATCGACATGATGTACAGCAATAAGATAATCACAGCGTTCTAAATGCTTCCTAATCTTGAACATTTACATTGGCACTCGACACAATACATGAACTTTTAACAGATTTAAAAAGTTGTTAGGGTTTTCATTGGCACCTTAACTTAATAGAATGCACCTTGTCTACATACTGTTATTTAGCAAAGTAGTTAGGGAATTGGGCTGTTTCTGTAGCGCTCTGTGTGTACTGGCAATGTTACTAGTTGATTGTTTTGTCTCATTACTTTACCGCTGACTCCTCTACGCTTGGGAAGCCAGTGTTGGTACTCGTCTGATGCGTACATGCTCTTCGGGAACTTCAGACAAAGGGCGTCCCGTCTATTCTTGAGTTTCTCCAGGTTTAATACTTGACAGGATAGGGAGTAACTGTGGTAGCTACTTCCCAGTATAATCCTGGATGCACGCCTTTGTATGTTCTCAATTTTCTTCCGTTGTCCGTTTGTCAGACCTCCATGCCAAACAGGGGCGGCATACTCTAAAACTGGGCGAACAAAGCACTTGTAGACGGTAAGCAAATCCTCCACTGGTAAATTAAATTGTCGAAGTCTGCACAGCAAGTATAACCGTTGGTTCCCCTTCTTGGTCATTTCTGTCACTTGACTAGCCCATCCTAGGTTTTCTTGAAAGATGACTCCCAAGCATTTTGCAATGGGCACTACCTCCAGCACATGTCCATTGATGGAAAGAGGGGGTGGCGGGGGAGTGTTGCGGGCAATGCGAATGTACACAGCCTTGCACTTGGTTGGGTTAAGTTTCATCTTATTTTCCTCGGTCCAGTTAGACAGGCTATCCGGATCAGCCTGCAGTTTAGATGGTTCGGATGTGCGTCTTGATTCGACGAGATTCAAATCGTCAACAAAGGCACTCGACGGTGAGTTAATGCTGTTTTTAGAGTGTTCAGGTGAGCTATGAACACTATCGGGCCCAGCTTGGTGCCTTGGGCAAGTCCGCACGTGAGTTCCTTGTTCTGGGAAAGCGCACCATGGTATCTAGTCCTCTGCGAGCATTTTGAGTGAAAACTGGCAATCCAAGGGATAATTTCTGGCCTGACTCCCAGGTTGATCAGGTGTTTCATTGCCACTGTATGATCAAAGCCTTTGTTAAAATCCGTCAATACCCAAGTGCTGGAAGTTCCTCGTTTGTCTGCTGCCTCATAGAGTTGATTGGCCAAGGCGAGAAGACAATGCGTTGTTGATCGCCCCTTGAGGCCCCCAAATTGGTTTTGAGAAATACTGTTCTTCATGTCCTGCAGCATCCATGTTGCCACAAAATCCTCACATACTTTAGAGATGAGGGAGGTCAGCGAAACGGGCCGTAGGTGGTCAATGTCTGGTAGACTAGTCTTCGGGAGCGGTACAACCACTGCTTCTTTCCACTCATGTGGCACCCTCCCTTCAAGCAAGGAGGATTCTAAGATGCTAGCGATAGGTTCACTCAGTTCTAATGCGTATTCGCAAATATACAAAGTAACGGTCTCCTCTGTCAGCACTGGAACATGGAACACCAGTGCTGTAGTGGTCGACAGCACTGGAAGTCCAGTGCTGAGCCGGTGTCAGCACTGGAAATCCAGTGCTGAAGCTGCCTCAGCACTGGATTTCTCCTGTCAGCACTGGAAACCGAGTGCTGAGACTACAATCAGCTCTGGAAATCCAGTGCTGACAAACATTGACGTTTCTTCAGCACTGGAAAACTAGTGCTGAGGCCGATTCGACCCATTGATTCAGCACTGGAACACCAGTGTGGAACCCGTTACTTTTGTACCGTCAATTCCGTCAGGGCCAGCAAATTAAATCAATATTACAGAGTTACCCCTAAGCATTAGTACCACTGAATAGATTTGATCTTACAGTATTGAGTAAAATCACGTTATTATAATAACTAGACACAGAAGGCATGACATGAACAGTACACAGACAGAAAACACTTACGCACCAGTCAATGATTTGTTATACTGAATAATATACTAGTAGTCTGATAGTACAGTATAGGAAGGAGTTTTGCAGTCTGGAGGTCCTTGCTTTTGAGGCAGAGATGCTACCTGAACTTCGCAGTGACCTCCCAGTGACCTTTGACCTGACCAGAGGGGCTATATCATGTAGGGGATGGCAAATGAATAAATAGTCAATTAAGTACAACAAGTTTGGAAACTTTTGTTTAGTTAGGAAACATTAATATTACCAGAATCACGTTATTGTGACTATATCACTGGTTCATTGATCTTTGCAATACTAGTACGTATAAGGCATTACGTAAGTGCATGTTTGCTCCTTACATTTATGTAAAACTCTAACTACTCAGTATTGATCGGTATATTTGTTCATCCCATTTAGAGGATCGGCTGTACTACAGTGATCAGTATTACATCTACAGCTCAGACCTGCTGGGCAACGATATCCGACAGGTGCTGTATGAAGACGGGAAGTGGGTTCATGGCATCGCGGTTGATGAGGACTTCGTCTACTGGTCGTCCAGGTGGTGGTATTCATCATCATCATCATCCTCTTGGGGAAAAATCGGAAAGTGAGGAAATCACCTTTATCTGCTGAAAACAGTTTGTAGTACGGAATCTATAATTACTTGGTGAAATTCTGCATAATGATCTACATGATATGTATGTATCTTGTGTGTACATATAGGCATCGGTAGTACTGTGCGCCGATGTACTGATATAGTCATGAAATAAATATTTAGATATGAGTATAAAATAAATATCTCCCAATACATGAATATAACTGTTGTATGCAAATTAACATCTGTATAAGAATATGTATGTAACGTTTTACACCCTTACTTTAAGTTTATGCATTTGTATGAAGACATGTTTTGTTCTACACTTCCAGGCCGCATGAAATAAAATACTGAAATGACATATAAGTATAAAAACATATCCCCATATACATGCATATATGCAAATCAGCACTTGTATCAGAATATATGTATCTTGTGAACTTAAGAGGCATACACATCTGTGTACACTAAAAGAAATAACAAAATCTTTTGTTCCACACCTCAAGGCTGTCCAAGTCCGACCTGACCAAGACTGTGCTGGTGGATGGCCTGGTATCCCCATGGGGCATCTACCTGTCCACGGCAGCGCCTCCTGGCGTAACCAATGGTAAGTACAGCTCCTGACAGATTCACCACTATCAGTACCTTCTTGCTATAACAACAGGTTCAGGGTTTTAAACTGGCTAAACATGTTGCTTTAGATTATATGATACATAGGTTTTTATTTACGCCATGCATAAAGTACGAGCAAGACTAGGGGTAAAGATTTTTCTCATTTCATGAAACGAACTAGATTTTAACGTTCTTTAGTTATTCTCGTCCAAATAGGCATCTGAAATTTTTAAAAAAATGTCCTAGAAGAGACAAACTTACACCAGTTACTATCTGACCCGAAAGCTACATCTATTGCTAAAAACACGAGATGGGAACTTGGAGACCGTCGCCATGGCAATGCATTTTGCTGCCCTACTTGTTCTTGAGGCCTGACGGCAGGACATCTGTAACGATATATTTGCTTACGAAAAATAACTTGAGGACGATAGTTTGGCAGAGATGTGGTGGTTTCTCAGCTTTTTATCCTGACAAGCCTCCTATTATTGTATCAGCTGAAATTGCTTCACGACCCGATATCATTCCGTTTTCATCACACTATCAAAGCACGTTATAACATCATTGCTCTTGTCAGAACCATGTCAAAAACGCAAAATTCCACAGATCACATCCTTCCTTGTTCTGTTCTTTTTTCATCCAGGACGTCCATAGACGACAGGTGAAACCCTCACCGCTACTGTACAGCGACATCCGGATTATAACAATAAGCTAAAATGGCTTTTTTATTTATTTTCACGAGTTCAATGAAAACTTGGACGCTTTGCAAACTAACCTTGTAATAATCTTGACCTGGATTCGGCCTAATCGTCCTAATTATTTTAAATGTGTTTAAGACAAAATGCATGATGTTGTGAACAACTCGCAAGTTCGCTCTCTTCCCCAACACCGCCATGGATTTGTCCATTGGTTGTGACGTTGTTGAACAGGTTTCGGAAGCAGAACGTTTGGATTTCCATATTAATCTAGCCCTATCCCTAAATCTACATATCAAACTAACTGCTAAACTAGAAATGTAGCTCATAAGTGTCAGGCACTTTGCTTATTATTTGTCAGATGCTGTCCGAAAACTTGTGATCCAAGCCTTAAGTTCTGTCAGTCAGTCATTAACGACTGTGCACCGTTATATCTATTGTCATGGTGTATTTGGCAAACTTAAGTCATACAGTTCGCAGCCTTGCGGCAGAATTGGTGTGATAATATCACATTCAGCATGATTAATACAACATAAACAATAGAATTGCTAAAACAAGTTTATAATAATTACGTAATTAAAACTATCATTTTACTTTGAAGCAATCATGTTATTGCAATTTAAGCACATTATTAATCAGAGTGGGCGAAGAGCAGCAAACAGAAGTATGTTCAAAAGCCTGATGTGCTTTTGTATTAGTTGGGCGAGGAATTTAAGTCTGGCAATGAATGTAGGGGACACAGGCAACATTTCCTAATTGGGTATTGCAAAACGGAGCCTGCAGGATCACAATGGAATGATGTACAGATCACTGGAATGTAATCTGATTTTGGCCTGTTACTGGATCTAAGAGAGAAAATAAGTGTTAGTTCTTAAAAGGTATAAGTTCTTTATAACTATTCCTTAGAATCGTTGTCACAGGTGAGCCAAAGGACACCAGTAAACACTTTGTACCAGTTCACGTACGCCATAGGCCAAATAGCAGTATATCTTATAAAAACGTTTACCCCGCACGTCGACTATCTACCAAGCAGTGTCTGATTACATGGATTTCTAATCTTCATCGATGCATAAACGCCATACATACTCAACAAGATGGTCAATGTATAATTCTTGGCTGCCTAAAACAAAATGCAAAAATTAAGAGGAGAAAAAGTCGTATACAGAGGTCCGAAGCTTTGGAATGTCCTGCCGACTGACGTTAAGATTTTGGATACTAGTGTCATAATGTCAACATGATAGTGAAAGGCAAATGATTTTAGACTTTTGATGTGTAATTCGTAAGCATTCATTACCTTGGAGTTGTCCTATCTGCATACCAGTGTTGTGTATTTTTGTCCATGTGTTTGCAATTGTATAACCCCTGGAAGATTAGCCCCCTGAGGGCTAAACTATATCTCTATAGATGTTCTATTATAGAAAACACTTGTATCATTTATAGATTTTCATCATCAATTGTAAAAATAGATTAATAATTTGCTTTTTATTGTGCACATCTTTTTACTCAATTATCATGAACCAGCGGTTACTACGGAGGGTGGTTCCTTGGCTAATGTTTCGATTTTTTGTGAATGTGATTATTGTAGAATTATGATTGTATAATTCATAACTTTCTTTGTTATGGGTACATGACATTTGTATAGGGATACACACTGAAGAGTTTCACTTGTGGGTGACGATCCTCCTGAGCAATGAAGCAATACAACATATTACAATACAATGTAAGTCAACCCTTAGTAACTCTTTTGAAGGGGTTGGTAGAGCATTCTGAATGTTACCTGAGTTTTATATGACTGTTACGCTTTCTTTAGGAAGTGAAAGTAATGCTTAGATGAATATGCAGATTGTTGGGGTAGAATTAATCAATTGTATAATTCATTAACATGACGTAGTCTGAAGAAGGCAGAGACTGTAGTGGGTGATCAAATGCTGCCCGGTGTCAGGCCACATTTTCGCTCCTGCCAAGTATTTGTCCCAACACTGCTTGGGGGTTTCCGGTATACATGATTGGAGAATAATCCGCCACACCTGTGTGGCCGGGTAATTGCCAAGCAGACGTCTGAGTGGACTAAACATCTCAGGTCGCGATGTGGAGGCTAACCATAACCCTTACACGACCCTAACAGCTGAAGTTATTGAGGAATGGGAAAGTTATTTTGTCGTAACATCGATGGGCGTAGAAACGTTTTGTAACCAGTGCCCATTGCAAGATTCAGGATGGACACGTTTTTGCCTCCAGTTCCAACAATGTGATTCTGGTGTTGAACAAAGAAAACGCCATATCTGTTACATGGTTACCCTACATAGTGTAGTAAGTCTAAAATGTAAAATTAGTTGTAAGATGATTTTTGATCAGGACTGAAAGACGTCACTAAACATGCGAGTTCTTATTATGCCTTAGTAAGAGTTATGAACATTGAGTATTGAACATTGACCAAGAAAAATGAAACTTAGATGTGCTTTTTACAAATGTTCCAGAAACATGTAATAATCCAGTCTATGCGATTATTGTATGGTTCATAGTAATGAGATTGGATGATAAGCCTTTTTTTAGTTTTAGTCTTTTAGATCTACATGACATTTATAAAAATATTTCTTCCAAGAAATAATGATTTAAAAAGTAAAAGGAAAATTTAAAACTAGATGTCAGATTGTATAACATTTAACATACATTCTCATAATTCCACCAGGTGTCATTATACCGCCACCTCAAAAATCGTTGGTATATACTAACGTTTTTTAGGTGGCGGTATAATGACACCTGGTGGAATTATGAGAATGTATGTTACAGTTTACAGTACAAACTTCTGTAAGAACATTGAGTGATTTCACTTATATATGAGGCCCAGAAGCGGTTGTTTACGGAAAATCCAGTATGTAGAAGAAAAAAATCCTCTGGTAAAATGCACGTTAGGAATGCATGCTTGTAGTACTTGGTTTTAATCATATAGCAACTGAGATGGGTTTGAATCTGATCTGATGTTGAGCAGATACCTGAAGAAGATAAGATTTGGATAAGAAGTACGTGACTCGTCTGATTTACAAAATGCTTAACAGATACAGAGAAGGTTAACGAGGGATCTGAGTGTGTAAAAAGACCGTAGACGCTAATAAAAAATGTGTTCGTGATGAAAGTTTGTTGTGCATTTTCTATTCTTATTTCGAAAGTCTATATACATTGTACTACATGTGATTTCTAAACTCCAAGTAGAAGTTCGGCTTCGGTAGTTATGACATGTTTTAAGCATTATTGTCGAACTTTATCATGATTTTGTACCGTTTTATTTATATCTGCGGGCCCGGAGCCGAACTTCTGCTTGGAGAGTATGTGATTTGGAAAGAGGAGATAATGAATTAATACGAATCATACTAATAACAGCCTTCTGCACATTATTTGCATTGTAGTAACGAAAATTACTAGGCGAAGATATGAGTTCGTCTAACTCTAGTTCAACTTATATTAGCAAGAAAGACAAACTATTCTACGAGTAATCGGATACAAGTCGATCTCCACAACTGGATAAACACGGAAATTCCCCAATTCTTTATCCAGTTGTGGAGATTGAATTGTATTTATTATTGTTTACCTGGATGTCTAACCTTCATAAAAGTAGCACACGTATATGAGTATTGCTTCGCTGTGCCTTGACGTTTGTGACACCTGTCAATAACGCTTATTGAGAAAGTACATATTGATCACATGACTGAATTTAAAAAAAAATTAAAAACAGACTGTAGTCACCCCTGCGTGTAATGTTGTTGCAGTTGAACCGAATGTAAGTTACAACAACATACAGAGTTAACGTTATATTGCTTTTTGCAGTTCACTTTACATGTTTACCTAAAATGGCAGGAAGGGTTTGCAATGTCTCCAGAAAAACACTGGGATTAAATGACTGCATTACGAGTTCTCACGTGGAAATGTTTTGATGTTTCTCCCTCCCACCGCTGATTAACTTCTGTTCCAAGAAAATTAGTCTGCCGCTTGCAGAAAAACAAAATGCCATTCTTACCACCTCATGCCACGTCATTCGCTCAGATAAAAGCAAATGTCACCTTACGTCGTCAGACTAGTCAAGGTATTAGCTCCTATATTCATACATTTTCTACAGTAACAGTTGTAAACGGACGAAAAAAACACAATGCCAAAACTGCTGGTATTTAAGAATGGAATTTCCTTTGTAACAAGCCTAAACCAACTCTAGATTTTCTTGCTGTTCTTCAAAGCATGTGAACTCTGCTCATTTGAGTCTGGACCACTGAAGAAGCAAGATTGATGAAACCTGTCTGAATAAAAGTTGTAAACGGGAACTCCGCGGCTCATCTGTCTTAGTGAGGGTGGCTGCGGCGAAAAAGATGTCGGCTAGCGTGAGGATCAGTCCGATCCATACATACTAATTATCCAGATTTCTACCCTATGAGTTAAACAATATATTCACATTATTCTAGTCGACACTGACCTTTGTAAAGCTGGCTGGTGTAAATGACGCCACCAGACAGTTCTTAGCAACACTGCAGCACTAAGCTTGGGTGTGCAACTTGGGTGTTGCTTGGGTGAAGACGCCAAATGAAAATCTATTGCAGAAAATGTATAAAAGTATGCGTTATCGTAAAACTTTTACGTGTGTGTACAGTCTACTTGTTGTGTGAGGAACACGGCAAAATTCAGACGAAGAAAAAGGACTTGTTTTTCTCCTATTGGTGCATATTGATGAATGCAATATATGTGATAAGGTTCCAAACATGATCAAAAAGGTAGAATGTCTTTAAAGATTGTTTTCGATACCTCTCTTTCCATATGTAACAAACAAACAAAGAAAACAATTACGTGTGTATCTGATTTGTCTGGAAACGTGCGTTGTTTGTCCCCCATGATTTTCTTTCATCTTTGGTTTCTAATTTCTTCATATTTCACATTGTGTTCGGCCCCGGCCTAACGCAGGGCGTGTATTTGTTGCTGTGCAGAAACCTGACAAGTCGCACCAAGCCGGGAGGGCAACAGCAGTACCAGTCGGGGTATTTTGTATTTTCATTCTTCCAAATATCAGTTGGGCGAGGCATGAAGCCTGGAGGATGCACTTTCATGACAGTATTTCCTCTGTGGGGGTGGGGGTGGGGGTGGGGGGGGGGGGATCCCGCTTGCGGAATGGTGTAATGAGGGGTGAATTCACCATTTCCGATGGTGAAGTAAATCTCCGTACATGGGAAGCGTCGGGTGGCATATTTTAAAAGTTTGTCCATATTCGCCAAACATCTGCACGTAATAATAGAATTGAGAACCTGGCTCACTTTTCAAGAAGAGTAGGTGCGTTTGGCTGAAAACATAACCAGTTTGGAACCCAGCGTCGATGCTCAAGATAAAACATACAATTATAAGCCGTAAAATATGTGCAAAACAGTTTTTGACAATAGATCACACTTCACACGAGTTGTAGGTCACCAACATAAATCTAAGATTGCTACTAAATTATGCTCTTCTTGTGCCGATAGTACATGTGATAATTATCATGTGACAGTATGTTCTTCTCACGACGCGCTCGCCTGTCCCGATAAGTAACTGAAAACATTAGATTTTGTTGTCGTCTAATGCATCATTATCGAAGCCTTTTTGAAAATGTGTTGAAGACATGGGTGTCTGAAGTGTGCAAACCACGAAAATTAATGTTTCTGCACAAGTAAACGTTAGATCTCCTTAAATTCATCGCTTATACATTTTCCTGTATTATGATTGGTGGCGGTATTACGGTATTGGATGTAATATAGCAAAAGGAATTCACAGAACTGCAGAGGTTTGAAAAGAAAATGAACATTTATGTGAACAGTACGTTGTACATTTCTTAACTTTTTGTTTAAAACCTTAAAAATACTTTTGCACAATCGCTTGAATATTTCTTAGCTCATATTAGATAAAACATGATCAAAAAGGTAGAATGTCTTTAAAGGTTGGTTTCAACACATTATTTTCAATATGTAACAAACAAACAAAGAAAATTATTACGTGTCTGTATGATTTGTCTCCACTGGAAAACGTGCGCTCAATATGATTTTCTTTAATCTTTGGTTTGTAATTTCTTCATTTTTTTACATCGTGTTTCGGACCACACCTAACGTAGCGCGTGTACTTTTTGCTGCCCAGCTAAGTCTGACAAGTCGCACCATGCCGAGAGATCAACAGCAGTAATATAATACAATATGATATGATATGATATGATATGATATGATATAATATAAAAGTGTAGTATATAATAGTATATAATAGTTTATAATAGTAAATTATATAATAGTATAGTATATAATAGTAAAGCATATAATAGTATAGTATATAATAGTATAGTATATAATAGTATATAATAGTATATAAAACTTTATAATAGTTTATAATAGTATAGTATATAATAGTATAGTATATAATAGTATATGATAGTTTATAATAGTTTATAATAGTATAGTATATAATATATCATTCTGAAAGTCTATTGTAGATAATCTTAAAAAGTATGCGTTAACCTAAAATGTGTGTTTACTTTCTACATGTTGGTTGACGAACACGGAAAAGTTCAGACAAGGAAAAAGGACAATTGTTTTACCTAGGGGTGCATATAGATGAATTCAATATATGTGATGAGATTTCAAAAATGATCAAAAAGGTAGAATGTCTTTTAAAATTGGATTCGATACCTCTCTTTCCATATGTAACAAACAAACAAAGAAACCGATTACGTGTGTATCTGATTTGTCTGGAAACGTGCGTTGTTTGTCCCCCATGATTTTCTTTCATCTTTGGTTTCTAATTTCTTCATATTTCACATTGTGTTCGGCCCCGGCCTAACGCAGGGCGTGTATTTGTTGCTGTGCAGAAGCCTGACAAGTCGCACCAAGCCGGGAGGGCAACAGCAGTACCAGTCGGGGTATTTTGTATTTTCATTCTTCCAAATATCAGTTGGGCGAGGCATGAAGCCTGGAGGATGCACTTTCATGACAGTATTTCCTCTGTGGGGGTGGGGGTGGGGGTGGGGGTGGGGGGTGATCCCGCTTGCGGAATGGTGTAATGAGGGGTGAATTCACCATTTCCGATGGTGAAGTAAATCTCCGTACATGGGAAGCGTCGGGTGGCATATTTTAAAAGTTTGTCCATATTCGCCAAACATCTGCACGTAATAATAGAATTGAGAACCTGGCTCACTTTTCAAGAAGAGTAGGTGCGTTTGGCTGAAAACATAACCAGTTTGGAACCCAGCGTCGATGCTCAAGATAAAACATACAATTATAAGCCGTAAAATATGTGCAAAACAGTTTTTGACAATAGATCACACTTCACACGAGTTGTAGGTCACCAACATAAATCTAAGATTGCTACTAAATTATGCTCTTCTTGTGCCGATAGTACATGTGATAATTATCATGTGGCAGTATGTTCTTCTCACGACGCGCTCGCCTGTCCCGATAAGTAACTGAAAACATTAGATTTTGTTGTCGTCTAATGCATCATTATCGAAGCCTTTTTGAAAATGTGTTGAAGACATGGGTGTCTGAAGTGTGCAAACCACGAAAATTAATGTTTCTGCACAAAACACGATCCAAATTTAAAGGGGAAAATCCAATTTGTTCCCTTTTTTCATCTCGAATTTTCAAACCTCAAGATACCCAATTGTTGAAAGTGAAGCTGCTGAGTATGCTATAATAAAGCGCCATCAGCGCGGCTAAAAGCCGCCGATGGTCATCAGCGCGGCTAAAATCCGCCGGTCACAGGTCGGTTAAAAGCCGCCGGTGCCTTTAGCGCGGCTAAAATCCGCCCGACACAGCGCGGTTAAAAGCCGCCGGTGCCTTCAGCGCGGCTAAAAGCCGCCGGTGCCTTCAGCGCGGTTAAAAGCCGCCGGTGCCTTCAGCGCGGTTAAAAGCTACCGGTGCCTTCAGCGCGGCTAAAAGCCGCCGGTGCCTTCAGCGCGCCGTCGGTCGCAGCTAGCGCGGAAAAAAGTCGCCAGCTGCAGCGCGGTTAAAAGCCGCCGTATCACAGCGCAGCGCGGCCAACAGCCTTGTAACGTCGGCGCGGCTAAAAGCCTCGTGCCACCAGAACGGCTAAACGTTAATAACGACCCTGTTCTTAGGAGCGATTCTCTCTATAAAAGAATGAGATGATTCAATAACGTGTTCTCACAAAAGTCAGCGGTCCTATCAAAGTTTTTAGTTTTGTATTCAACTGATATGCTACAATGAATGTCAACATATTGACAATATTACTATTACACTACATTAATAGCATCATGAAAAGCGTCACACTACTAATGTTGTACTTTCTTGGACACTGGACACGCGTATGTAGAAAGTTGTATTTCCCGTAATGAGATTTAGACATTTAAATAGAAATGCAATTTTGGAAAACCTTCCTCCTGAGAACCGGATGAAGGTCTTTCCCAATTGTGTTACCCCACATTTGACAACACAGGTGTACTTGAAAAAAGACATAGGAATATCATTATTACCACATACCATAGTCTTGTTTCAGTCTGTCAGGCTATCGAATTATTTTATGCTCCAATCACCAATCCAGGCAAGACATTTCGTAGTGGAATAAGTACATCATTAAAACCCATGGCCTGTTTCATGGCGTTCCAGGCCCTCTCTATCTCTGCCACTGGTATCAGGACAGTTCGGCACATGGACACTTCGGCCCGGACATTTCGGCCCCAAGTCCAGGACACTTCGGCCCCAGGCCGAGGACATTTCGGCCCAGGCTCGGAGGACACTTCGGCTTCGCTAGTTCTTATGTGCGTGGGCATGCTATGTAATGTACAAATTATCGCGTTGTGGAGTACTTAGGACTGTTTACTTAATAGACAGGAGAACACTATATGATACTGTATAAGCAAGGTACAAGTAAAATTATACGTCCTAAAATTATACGTTATTTAGTCAATTCGGTTAGTGTTAGATAATTATCGTGGACTGGACCCGGGGCCGAAGTGACCTTGTCTTGGGGCCAAAGTGTCCTCGGCTTGGGGCCGAAATGTCCTGATTGGCAGGGGGCCGAAGTGTCCATGTGCCGAAGTGTCCGACATTCCTGCCACTAGCCTCTACCAGGCTCCGTGGATCGGTGACCTAATTGTAGAAAGTGGACAAATAGAGTCTATAGTACACTAGGGGAGTCAGCCGGCCAGTGGAGTACGTGTCTTATCTTGTGACAGATGTACAGCGACGATCTCCTCATACTTGGCAGTGTATTCTTCGAGAGGCTTGTTCTCAATCGACTCCCTCACATACACCCCGTCGTTGTTTGGCACGGAGTTTCAGGCGCTGTTTGTCCTGGTAGGTGGTGATGACCTTCACAAACTAGGGTACCATCTCTTCACCATCGTTGGACCCTGCCGGGACGGCCGTGAAGTCGTCTGTCTTCTACAAGGGGTCCTGTAAACAAAGTGTTAAAGGGCTATTAGGAAGGTGGAATGGCATTTGTGTCATGTGTTGGGCGACAGTCAAGAATAAAACATGTCTACAAAATAGATAGGAAATTCATGTGATTGAAAAAGAAAATGTTGGATGTATTTGGTCTCTTCAGGTTGAGTCACTGAGTAGTGGCTGGAATTTTTACTTCTTGGCTCCCCATTAAAATCTCGGCCACTTCAAATCCCTGCTACCCAACCTCTGCTTGGAGAATATGTACCACCTACTTTTTCGTGGTAGCGTGTCTGTTGTGTGAAAGTTGTGGTTGGTAACATTAACTAACAAGCGTTTTAGGAATTGCCGACAAGACGGGAGGGGGTCTTGAGTGAGTCACTTGATAGGTTGGAGAAACAGCTACTCTACTATACTAATACATCCCCGGATGGTTGGAGCCTTTTTCCTGACGCTTTTAAAACGTTTTAAAGCTGATTTTACATTTTAGCACCTGATCTACGCAGGTATAAAGCGTCTCTTCAGGTGAATCAGCGTGTAACAGTTATGAAGCACTATTCTCTTAGGAAAGGTTGGGTCCTAGTGATTAGTAGTGGCAGGAAATCTCGGCCATTATAAATTCCAGCTACCCAACCTCTGCTTGGAGAATATGTACCGCCATTTTTTTTGTGGTAGCGTATCTGTTGTGGTTGGTAACAAGCGTTTTAGGAATTGCCTGCGGAATCTTTGGGAGGAAGAAGGTGTTGATTGATAGGTTGGAGAAACACTCTACTATACTAATACGTCCCCGAATGGTCGGTGTCTTTTTCTTGACATTTCAAGTTATACTAAGGTTTTAAGCTGATTTTACATTTTAGCACCTGATGCACGCAGTTATAATGGGTTAGTATGCTAAAGGTCGCTACACTTACGGCCGATACCATGTCACCGACCGGTCTATGGCATATCCGTCTAACTAAAGCGTATTGTATGTGATCTTAACTTTTCGCGGGACGACAAGGCTTTTTATAAAGTCTTTAAATGTCCATTAGCGTCTTGAATTCACACAGAAAGGGACACACGTCTCGGCGTGTGTAACGGCCATTAACAGCAGATTATCACGTAATTAAATTGATTGTAAAGTATGTGTGGATTAACATCCAGATGGCCGGTCCTGTGCCCGTTGTGTGGGGCACTGTAAACCCTTCAAATTGGTCTGTTGTATAGATGATATTTTTCGGGATACAAATTAAATCTACTTTTGGCTAATTTACCTCATCTGTCTTTTCTTCTTCTTATCCCGACTATCGTTTACGAGAAAGTGTGACGGACGTCGGCTATGCAAGGACAATCATACAAAACGTTGTACATCACACACATAGGAGATACAACAAGTTTGAAGAGTATCCCATCTTGGGATACAGACGTTGAAAGTAGGTCAAAGTAAAATGGTAGCGCCGATCCTTTTGTATGACTAATATTCTGAGAGTCGAGACTCTTAGGATACAGAGTTTTGGGCACTTTTCAAGGAACACTATGCTATCTAGAGAGACTATTTTATACATGGACGGATTACTACAGAATGACCCACATAATAAAGAAACGCGTTGGCTGGCAGTTTTGCTGAGGTTTTGTGCGCTCAAATTTCGTCTACTTAAAAGTAATCATGAAATGTCAAAGTATCATATTGATACTAGGAACAACCGGTACCTGTTCCTCCTGTCAGTATCCCACCCCACCTCCCCTGTGCACAAGTGGAAGGATCATCAGGGGTATTCAAGATTCGATCGCTGCAATTCTCGTCCTGCGTGCAGCCTTCAACTCATTGTAAATTTGACAACACAAACTTGTTTCAAGCATAACTATCTATTCTCTAAGGAATCATGCTCTTGGAATGTACCCGCGATAGTACATGCAATAGGTATGCACCTTGCACGGCAGCAAAAAGATGTTAGCAAATTGAGTTGGGAAACTGCAGTTTATTTATTGTAAGTAATTTTAATCTATCAGTTCTGTTTCCGTTTTTGTTTAAAAAGATTTTCTGTCATATATGGTTTTATATGGCAATGGCATTCTGGAACTGGAGTGTTTGCCTGTGTGTGCGTGTGGAGACAGGACCTGTATTAGTACCTTTCTCACGCGGCGGCCATGATAGATCTAAAACGAGTTCAATGAGGCAAACAAAAGACTGTCCATTATAATTAGCAGTTCAACCAATTATAGCCTTCCAATTAGGAAAGTGACCAATAAGAGATTTGGCTGCATGTCCATCAAATATTTGCATTATTATGTTTTTATTTTGCATCTCTTAAGAGACGATGGGGTCAGTCTACGCTACTCTAAATTTATACATCTTTCGGTGCATATCACTAGTTATAATGTTTATTATTTGATCTTATATTGTGAAAATTTGTGTGGTTTGGGGGAAATCTAAATAGGAGCTGATTTTAGAAATAAGTTTTGTCTGTTTGCCTCATTGACCTCGTCTTCAATCTATCATGGCCGCCGCGTGAGAAAGGTGTATAGGCTCAGATATTGTGTTCAGAAACTTGCGGTGTTTTACCACAACAGGAACACCTGAAACACGTGCTTATCATTTCCAAAGCTCAATGTACGTTTCAACCGAAAGGTTTATAGGGTTTTATATAGTTGGACACCGTTTGCCCTTGGATAATGACTCCCCCCTCCATATATCTGCTTGGACATAACGAAAGCACTGGCGATTAGTTCCTGTGACACCGGCCCCCCGCTCCCGCTGAGATGTAGATACGCATCAGTGCATTTGCCCCGGGTTTGAGGATAGGGTCACATTACCGCTCGCCCTCCAAACCTTTTGTTGTTACTCAACTACGGTTGTCAAAGAGAGTGGGAACAAGGAAAGTGGGGAAAGCGGTATACGATAAGAAAGTCACATTTTTTTCGCAACAATCTCTACTTGGAGATTGAGAGTGATACATTGGCTCTACACTGGGAGCCAGACAGGACCAGGTAGCTAGCGAGGTTTGTTAGCAAGT
Organism: Branchiostoma floridae x Branchiostoma belcheri; assembly: GCA_019207045.1. Taxonomy (NCBI): domain Eukaryota; kingdom Metazoa; phylum Chordata; class Leptocardii; order Amphioxiformes; family Branchiostomatidae; genus Branchiostoma; species Branchiostoma floridae x Branchiostoma belcheri. Next base: position 1,033,635 of record CM033031.1, read on the forward strand.
TTTGTTCGGGGAGCCAAGGCAGTCAGCCCGACAATCTCACATTAGCACTCCGGGGGAGTTTAAGCCCGAAGGAGTTATCGCTGAAGGGTAGGTCCTAGCTGCCCGATCCCGGATGGCCTCCGGGGTACATTGGCTCTATTGAAAAACAAGGACTTACATGTAACTCGTGTGACAAGGTGAATTTTGCTGCAGACGAAAGTAGCTACTCTCCATGTAGATGTTGTTGGAGGAAACGTGTGACTTTCTTATCTAGTTATTATATGCCGCGTTTTTTGTTCGCATTCTTTCAGTTTTCCCCGATGCTCGGCTGATTTACGGGTTGCAAAATTGTCATCACTATCTGTCGACGACGGGGTTATACCGCCCCTTACGGGTGACATACCCTTCCGTTAGCTGAACACAAGAAGTGGACTACCGTTCGGGTGAATGATGGTACGGTAGGATAAAACCCAGGCCTTTAGGTCCTAAACTAAATAAACATGCTGTCGATTATGCCACACGATCCTATGCAAAAGATATTTATAAAATGAATAATATCACAGTATGTCCCCTGAGATTCCAAGCAGAAGTTACTCGGTGGATTTTGTTACATGTTATAGCTAATTACGTTAGCTAATTGCTTTATGTTTTGTAAAGTTTTCTTCATGTTCACTGACACGCCTAAAGGCACGTCAAAAACACGCCGAACCTCTGCTCGGAGAATACCTAACCTATCAACACCAACCGTTTCGACGGATCATTGATGTCGGTGGGAATGCAAGCCGAAACACATACCATATGTAGATCGTAATCTTCACCAGCTTGAGACAGGAATACAGGAGGCTGATCACAACGTTACTGACCATCCCACATGCTCGGCCTTGCATTGACTCTAACTGAGTCTAAGCAGATGTAAGAATCCGTCAAATTCTAACTTCTTGGTGTGTAAGTAACGTTACGTTGTTTTTTAGTCTTGTTTTGTTTTTGTCTTCTGATGTAGAAGAAGACGAATCGTTAAGATACAAGAGTACGAAATTGATTTTGAGCTAGATTTTGCGAACGGCGAAAGTATTTAAAGCACAAAGAGGATGCTGTAGCGGGATCAAGAACTCCACGAAATCATCTTTCGGAAGTGACGTAAAACGGGGGTCCCGTGTTCGAGGAGATACTCTCAAAGCAGAGGTTAATAGGCTCCAGTTGTTTGTTTTTTTAACGTTTTTTAGTCATTTTTATCGGGCCTCGCATTATCAAATCCTAACTTAGGTTTTGACAGTAGAGTTTTGACAATACAAGATACAATACAAAATAGAAAGTTTGAGCCGGAACAGCCGGAGCCCTAACCTCTGTTTGAAGATTAAGAGGAGGCGCCTCAAGCACGTATCAGCCTCATTACTCACACTTTGGGAACCTACTGGCTGCAAGTAATACACCAGATTAATTATGGGCCAGAATGCTTACATCTGCTTGGACTGATTTGCTGATGTAAGGATGTCCCATTGGCAAAGTTTATCATCTGTTTTTACAAGACTCAGCTCCATTTTTAATGAAAGGGTTTACAACGCTTTGGAGAAGGAGAAAGCAGACAAATTAAAACAACTCCGAGAGATCCGAGTCCTTACATATGTAACATACTGGCCGAGCAGATGTGGTGGGGGAGGCTCAGAGGAAACCACGTACACGGTGTGTTGAATGATATTTCCCTCCCAGGCTAAACACTCCTACACATACATACATCCTTGTACTTGGAGATTACAGTTGGCTGGGTGAGCTCGCCCACTGAAAGATTCTACCCCGCCAGGCTAATATGCTATTTCGTATCCTTTCATTTACTAGGAAAGCTACTCTCCAAGCAGAAGTTGAGTCGCGTGGATATAGTAGTATTTTTTTCCGACTACTATATCTACGCGACTCAACCTCTGCTTGGACAGTATAGGGAAGCTACTTCACTGGGCCCAGCAAATATAGTAACCCAGCAAATCCAGTATACTGCAAAGCTTTATGATAGATATCCTGGAAGCCAGATTGTTTTCAGGGCCAACACTGACAAACTCCTGTTTTCTATGACCGACATGTCACAAAGGAAATTCTACAACAGCCGCCCTGAGTGTCCTAGGTTACGCCTTGAGTTACGGAACCGCCTGGGGTTCCGTGATAACTGTCCAAGTAGAGGTTTGTGTAGAAGATTGTGTTTTCTGGTGGGGAGACTCCGAGTGTGGACATATATATCCCGCCTGTCGGGGTGTAAACAGGGTCAGCTGGGGGTTTTAAAATTACCAGCCTGGGAGATCGGCTTCTACCATGCCAGTAAACAAACATAGGCACCAACAAAGATCAACAAACAGTATACGAGTTTCACGACTTCCAGACTGTTACAAGCCAGCTCCCCGGCTTCGGGGCCGTAGAAGGACAAGCCGCTTATGGTCGGCTGGTTAATCTCCAAGCAGATCCTATGGTGCCATAAGATAGTAATATGTAGTTTAATATATACATTTGGGGAAACGGGTGTGGTGAGGGGTAAATATTTTATCCTTGTTCCCTGTATATCAATTCCACAAGGTACGAATTAGGTTTCGGCGTTTGTGTGTGTGTTTTTCATGCCTTTTGGGGTTCCTGTTCGAGACTCGGGAACTATATTACGGCTGGATACCAGGCTAATAATTCCAGGTTACAAAAACATAATAATTAAACACTCCTAGTAACTCATAAACAATATCGACATTAATACACCATGACTATAACCCTACTAACCTTTGATAAGAGAGCCAGTAGCGTTCCATGTGGAGACATCCGGTGACCGCCCTATGTTCGAGACATCCATGATGCACGCGGGTTTCCACGCGATTATCGTGTCCAGCGAAACTTCCGACCGCGCGCGACGACTGGATTCTCTACACTGTCCGCGGAGTTGGAACATATATTCGATGACGCTGATGTACCATCCAAAAACAAGTTGACGAATGGCAGAAGTCTATGTGAAGGAAAAGTCTGTAGACAGCATAAGTTGAAGACGTGAGCTAAGTGCGCTGACCACAACGGGTGAGTGAATGTGCTAATTAGAAACAGATACTGCCTGACAAGGGTCGTTCTTCCCCACCAGGACAGATTCTGTTCCGCACCCTTGTGTAACATGGTAGATTGGGCCACAGCAAGTAAACTTTATGGATGACATCGAGCAGAAAAGTCAGATAGGGCGAAAGGGAAAAATTGTGTGATGGGGCGACATTTCAAAATAGACACCATAAACGTTGTAACAAGAACTAAATGGACAAAACTTGGTATCACAGCCAACAAGGCATTCATTTCAGAATCTGTATACAAGACGGGATTGAACTGTTGTAGTAAAAGTGACACTAGTCAGGGGCGGATCCAGGATTTTGCAAAGGGGGGGCGCATATGCTGTCGCACCTCAGGTCGTGGCCTTCGGCCACGAATGCGCAGCGTAGCTGCGCGGGGGGAGAGCACGAGAGGGGGGTTTCCCCCCTCTCGTTGGGGGGGTTTGGGGGCCTCCCCCGAGAACTTTTTAAAATAAAGAGGCTCTCTGGTGCATTTTAGAGCCATTTCTGTGCAAAAATAACCAACAAATCAACACTGACTTTTAGGGCTGAACAAATATAATAAACGAAAGAACACTGATTTTTATAGTTAGCAATCTCACATTCAACAATCATATTTTTGGCATGGGGGAACGGCCATCGAAACATGTCTTGAGCCGGGGGAGGGCCATTGAAAAAAAAATGCCTTTAAAAACGGGGCCTTAAAAATACAAGCAAAATGTGCCCCTAAAACGCAGGAAATGAAGTTTCAGGTGGTCAAGATTTCAATTTTTCTCTGGACGTGCATGGCGACGGCTTGCGCCTCCGGCGCCCACGACGCTCTGGCGCTCGTCGCCATCAAAAATCTTTTCCCCTGACAGAAATGTCATTACATTTAGCATAGTCTACCAGCAAAGTTTATCCCTCAAAGTGCAGAAAATCCTGTTTCAGAGGGTTCAAATTTCAACATTTTTCTCCAGACCTACCTTGCGACGGCTCGTGCGCTCAAAGTTGTGAAAATACGTTGGGGGCGTCGTCGCCCTCAATAATATAAGCTAAAAACCCTACTAGAAAGGCTATTAAACTTAGCTTAGTCTGCCTGCAAATTTGTCCATCAAAAGTTAGGAAAGATCGTTTCAGATAGTCAAGATTTCAAAATTTTTCCGGGAGAGCATGCCACTGGACCCCCTAGGATTACGTCAATATAGTTCGCCCTCCCCATAAGAAATTTGCTGCAGCCGCCTCTGTCGTGTAATTCCATGTTCGCACGAAGTTTACGAAGACTAAAATTGGTATCAATATCAATCCTGTGTGCATCGGTTCTTTGTAAACGGAATAGTTCACGGACGGCAACGGGATGAAACATTATTTACGATGTTTACTTTCGTGACGGCGGGCTCTCTGCTTCGTGCATATATGACGTAATCATGCATATGATGGCGCGAAAATTTTTCGGCAAGTTTGTTGGTTGGCCGAAATAACTCCCGTTTTGGAATGATTACAGCAGTATTGAAGCGGTTTTTGTCACGATATCACTAAAATGTACCAAGTAGAACATTGATTTAGTTTCTTTTGTGTAAATATCGTACATGTGTAGTGAAAAGATCGCCGTTTTTTTTTTACCTGACCCATTTTGCATCAGCCCTCCCCCCCGGTAAATATCGTCAAGTCCCTTAGCGGAGACATATCGTAAGTTTGATACATTTTTAGTCCTGACATTTACCGTCACAGTATGAATGAATGAATGTTTAACATGTATTGTATCTTGCGTCGCTCAGTCCACATGGGCTAATAGGGCACCAAAATAGCAAATATAATAACAATATTAGAGTCAGATGGAACATAAGCGAGTTCCGAAGAAGGGCGGGAGTATTGCCAACGTCCTGGTTACGAAACATTCTGGCTATGCCCGCAACGACCGACACAATGAGGAAGTAAAAGCGGGAGGAGTGCGCCTTGGTATTGTTGAGGTTAGCAGCTTTGTATTGTCGCCGCTTCGCTGAAACTTTCGCTGATTTTCTGGATTTATTTGTGGAATTCCTTTTTTTTTTGTGGTCCAGCCGAATTTTTTTTGGGGTCCAGCCAAAGGGGGGGCGCGCGCCGGGTGCGCCCCCCCCTAAATCCGCGCATGACTAGTGTGGTAGACTGACAACTACACTCATAGCTTCGTATTAATTGGTGCCACTTTTACGAGTCGACAACCAAACTTGTTTAACTTCTACAACTACAGCCGTGGCATGGGTACGTCGCAGTTGTCACTACTACTTAAGTAGAATCATTAGACTACAAAACGACACAACATACGTGCTCATTTTGTTAATTTTTTTTGCCATTCTCCAAAGAAGAAAAACAAAACTTTTCTGAAATCAGGCGAAAATGAGCGCGTGGATGTCATCCATAAAATTTACTTGCTGTGGCCTTATCTTGTGAAAGGAGGGCTGAGCCCCGTAGAGACTCACAGTCATAACCGAACTCCCAGTGAGCACTAGAGACGGGTCGTGTTCTACCGAGATGCCGCCACAACTGTGTCAACTGTGTTTGGACTACTTTAAGTCCTCAGAGTCGGATAATGACCAGGAAACGCGCTGAAGTTTGGGCCTTGGGTGTCCAACCTGTCAGTGGCTTTTCAAGAATTTCCAGAACCGTAAGGTAGGTTTACATGCTTGTTTGTTTTGAACATTCATATCTCACAAGGAAAATAACCAACGTTGCTATACATGTAGGTTTGGGTATTAGGAAAATATATCCCATACATCAGATTTTCAGATGACTGGCGAGAGTAACAGATATCTCTACGCGGTGAATTGTATCAAGACCGGAGAGGCCTGCTGGCATTTCTCTGTGACCGCCCAGTATATTAAATTTTTTTCGGTCCACAGATTAACAACGAGAGCCTTTTTGGAATCCATGTACAAATTTCCCGTTCTCGGAGTAACGCCACCGAAAGTTGTCAAACCAAGTTTCTTATGATACATTATATTATGGCATTCATCCCATGTTTATTAGACGATAGACGCTTGAAAAACTCAAGACCAGAAAACAAAAACAAGAAACTAGAATATGCAGGGTTCTGAAGTGGATGCAGGGTCGGACATATGTTTTGGTCGTTACATGTATAATGGCGTGATCAGTCTCTTGTTTCCCAAGACTGGTGTAGATAACGATCTATGGTATGTGTTATGGCTTGCACTCGGACCGCCATCGTTGACCCAGAGAATTGTAACAGTGGGATTCAAGTACTCTTCAAGCAGAGGTTAGGCTGCGGCTGTTTTTTTTTTTTTTTTTTCGGGCTTTCTATTTTGTATTTTATTTTGCCTAGGCTTTGACACGACTGTGACACAGCAAAATAAAATACAAAATAGAAAGCCCGATAAAAACAACTAAAAAACGTTAAAAACAGCCACAGCCTAACCTCTGCTTGGAGAGTAGGGTTCAAGCACCGCCAAACGACTTTGCCGAACGCCTGTCATGCTTTTGGCCGAATCGGTTGGGTGCTTGGTTTTGGGAGCTTGGCTGGCCGGATCCGGCGTAGCCTGGTTACCAAACCCCAGCCCGATCTCAGGTATCTATCGTGCCAACACGAAAGATATTTGAGGTTGGGGTATGGTTTCCAGGCTAGATCCTTCGTAGGGATTCGAATTTCGGGAGCGACCTTGGAGTAGAAACATTCCGACCTCCGCGGTGCAGTGAGGCAGACACATTATCCCTAATTCCAAGTAGAAACACCTGGTTATGACTGGACCGTCGCCCCAGTGGACTCTCTTCTTTTGTGTAGGTGAATAACTTAACGGACACCAAGGAGAAGTTTGTTTTAACTATGATTTCAATTTAGTGTATATTTCATTTCCTGTGCTGCTAAACAACACAAACCTGAGCGCGAGCGATAAACGTCTTACAACTACAAGCGACTATTCTCCAAGCAGAGGTTGGGTAGCGGGGATTAGTATTGGCCAGGATTTTAACTTGTGCTTGGACCCCCCGCTGGCCGATGAAAATCCAGGCCACTGTCAATGTAGACACACGACGTATTCCATGTAATAATGTCGAATCACTGCATTTAGCCCACATGGGCATGAACATGCAAATAATGATCTCTGTTACTATCCCCGCTACCGAACCTCTACTTGGAGACAAGCGACCTTTTCCTCTCAAATCCGGGACAAATGCAGTGGTGCATGTCTCCATCCCAGCAGGACATGGAGGCCGTGTCACAGGGGCAAATCAGCCTTCTTCATGGCTTCTATGCGCGTGTTTCTTGGGGAGGTAACACGATCTTTCGACATACTAGTAATACCTACCCGACATAAGACTCTACTAAGGCCATGTTGATTTGATTATATGGATGACATCCTCTGGGAACTCCAAAACTGATGCGAGCGAGCGAATAAAAAAAAAGTTTGGCCCCACCAAAAAAGTTGCCTTCAGTATGAAATCAAAGTGGCCAGGAAGGTTGAACATAGGACTAAACACACATAGTGTGGTACACCAGCAGTTTGGTGTAGGGACCAGTACATCATACGGGTGCAAGACATTTTTTTTTCTTCTTGGAAAAACAGACCTGAAAAAAAAAAACAGAGGAACAGGTTTCGCCAATTACAAAATGGACACACTATCAGTGACTATCGGCAGCCATTTTTGGTCTTACCGGGGGGCCAAGAAGTCAACAAGAGCGAAGTCAAGTAGAGTTTATAGTCAATTGTACCAAGTTTCTACAGTCAAAGGTACAGAGACAGTTAGCCTTTATTACATGGAGATGGGATTTTAAAATGCAGTGGGAGTCCAATAATCCACCAAACAGATTCCTTTGAAGCAAAATTGACCAATTACCATTGTATTGAGTATTGCCAGTTCTCATGTTTCCACAGACAATCAGGTCCAGGTTCAGGTCCGGACCTGGAAATGATCCTCTGGACCTGAATTTTCTGTACTGGTACCTCCCCCAACCAACAATAGATTTTTTTTTCTTTCTGTCCTTTCACATCTTATTCTTTGACTTTAGATTCATTTTGGCATTCTATGGCATTAGTTATCTGTTTACTGATACTTTTTTTCAATCTACGGAATATTTGTGCTCATTTTACAGCTGTTTTGCACAATTTATTGTGTGGTCGGAAACTTTTTTTTTTGGAAATGGCCGAAAATTGGTGCGAGCGCGGATGTCATCCATATAATCAAAGCAACATGGCCTAAGACAAGATAGAATCAAGGCCCCCTCCCCTTTAAATATAACAATAGAGGCCAAAGGCGTAGAAAGGCTGTGAAGGAGGTAAGACGTCGCCAGTGATTTCACTCCTTGGAGATAGCGCCCCCTCCCCTCAACAACAAAGGCCAAAGGCGTAGAAACGCTATGAAGGAGGTAAGAAGTCGTCAGTGATTTCACTCCTTGGAGATGGTAACCTCCTTATGAGCGATATTTCGGGACTGGGGGGCCGGTGTCACACTCACCGGAAGTACTCGCATGTGCTTTCGGAATGCCCAAGCAGATACATGGGAGGAAAAGTCATTATCCAAGGGCTAAACTAACCCCTACATTAAATATTTTCGTTTGAAACATACCGTTAACTTTGGAAATGATAAGCACGTGTTTCACGTGTTCCCTGTTTTGGTAAAACACTCGACGTTTCTGAACACAATATCAGGCTATACAGGTCCTGTCTCCACACACACAAACAAACACTCCAGTTCCAGAATTCCATCGCCATATAGATTAATAAAACCATATATGACAGAATGTCATTTTGTCGTATTCTGTCCATGTATAAAGTAGTCTTACTAGATAGCAGAGTGTTCCTTGAACCTTGAACTCTACTCTTGAAATGTGCCAAAATCTCTGTATCCCAAGAGTCTCTACTCTTCAAACTTTCTGTGTACCTTCCTTCATATCTGATCGATAGTCACTCGACTGCTTCCGTTAGCTGAGACTCCACCAATAGCAAGAAATTGTGGCCGATGTCAGTCAAATAATCAGGTTCGGCGCTGCTATTTTACTTTGACCTACTTTCAACGTCACTCAAGACGGGATGGTCTTCAAACAAATCTTCTTATGTGTGTGATAGTCACTTAACTGCTTCGTAAATGTTATCCCGACTATCGTTATCGAGAAAGTGGCATATTACATTTGGAAGCGTGTTTGTATGGGAGTACTTGGATTTATAAGCTACAACAGATACATTTGAAGCGTTTACAGTAATCTCCAAGTAGATACTACGGTAGCGTAAGATAGTATCAAAAGCTGCCAGAGGAGTAAAGCCGGCTCAGGAGTGTGCTTTGTTACCGGGCAAATGGACATATTTTGGCTGACTACGCTCCTTGTCCAGTTTGGTACTATCTTATGCCATAGTAGGATCTGCTTTGAGATTAGGTTTACAGTACCGCACACTACGGGCACTGGACCGGCCATCAGGATGTTAATCCCAGACAATCAATTAATTAGGTGATAATCAGCTGTTAATGACCGTTACACACGCCCAGGCGTATGTCCCTTTCTGTTCGATTTCAAGATGCTGGTAGACATTTGAAGCCTTTTAGAAAAGCCTTGTCAGCCCACAGAAAGTTAAGATTACAATACGCTTAAATTTTAAAGTTAGACGAATATGCCTTAGACGGGTCGGTGACATGTCATAGGCCGTTGCCAATAGCAACAAACGATGAACGAAAAAAAAAAAACACCGTCAGTACCCACTGGGGTAGGCAACATGTTTTCCCATCGTCTTATGTGCTTGGAGCTCCCTGCTTGGAAATTGGTTCATTGACAGTGATGCAGGTAACGCTACTATCATGTTATTAGATCCGACATGATCGACATGTTTTCAATATATATTAGGCAAGCCTTGTGACCCTACATGTAAATGTAGTGAGCTTTAGCATACTAACGCTTTATACCTGCGTAGATCAGGTGCTAAAATGTAAAATCAGCTTTAAAACGTTTTAGGAAAAGCGTCAGGAAAAAGGCTCCAACCATTCGGGGATGTATTAGTATAGTAGAGTAGCTGTTTCTCCAACCTTTCAAGTGACTCACTCAAGACCCCCTCCCGTCTTGTCGGCAATTCCTAAAACGCTTGTTAGTTAATGTTACCAACCACAACTTTCACACAACAGACACGCTACCACGAAAAAGTAGGTGGTACATATTCTCCAAGCAGAGGTTGGGTAGCAGGGATTTGAAGTGGCCGAGATTTTAATGGGGAGCCAAGAAGTAAAAATTCCAGCCACTACTCAGTGACTCAACCTGAAGAGACCAAATACATCCAACATTTTCTTTTTCAATCACATGAATTTCCTATCTATTTTGTAGACATGTTTTATTCTTGACTGTCGCCCAACACATGACACAAATGCCATTCCACCTTCCTAATAGCCCTTTAACACTTTGTTTACAGGACCCCTTGTAGAAGACAGACGACTTCACGGTCGTCCCGGCAGGCTCCAACGATGGTGAAGAGATGGTACCCTAGTTTGTGAAGGTCATCACCACCTACCAGGACAAACAGCGCCTGAAACTCCGTGCCAAACAACGACGGGGTGTATGTGAGGGAGTCGATTGAGAACAAGCCTCTCGAAGAATACACTGCCAAGTATGAGGAGATCGTCGCTGTACATCTGTCACAAGATAAGACACGTACTCCACTGGCCGGCTGACTCCCCTAGTGTACTATAGACTCTATATTTGTTGTCCACTTTCTACAATTAGGTCACCGATCCACGGAGCCTGGTAGAGGCTAGTGGCAGAGATAGAGAGGGCCTGGAACGCCATGAAACAGGCCATGGGTTTTAATGATGTACTTATTCCACTACGAAATGTCTTGCCTGGATTGGTGATTGGAGCATAAAATAATTCGGTTGCCTGACAGCCTGAAACAAGACTATGGTGTGTGGTAATAATGATATTCCTATGTCTTTTTTCAAGTACACCTGTGTTGTCAAAATGTGGAGTAACACAATTGGGAAAGACCTTCATCCGGTTCTCAGGAGGAAGGTTTTCCAAAATTGCATTTCTATTTGAATGTCTAAATCTCCTTGCGGGAAATATAACTTTCTACATACGCGTGTCCAGTGTCCAAGAAAGTACAACATTGACTTCTTCAGTGTAGTGTGACGCTTTTCATGATGCTATTAATGTAGTGTAATAGCAATACTGTCAATGTTGACATTCATTGTAGCATGACTAAAAACTAAAAACTTTGATAGGACCGCTGACTTTTGTGAGAACACGTTATTGAATCATCTCATTCTTTTATAGAGAATCGCTCCTAGGAACAAGGCCGTTATTAACGTGTAGCCGTTCTGGTGGCACGAGGCTTTTAGCCGCGCCAAGGTTACAAGGCTGTTGGCCGCGCTGCGCTGTGATACGGCGGCTTTTAACCGCGCTGCAGCTGGCGACTTTTTTCCGCGCTAGCTGCGACCGACGGCGCGCTGAAGGCACCGGCGGCTTTTAGCCGCGATGAAGGCACCGGCGGCTTTTAACCGCGCTGAAGGCACCGGCGGCTTTTAGCCGCGATGAAGGCACCGGCGGCTTTTAACCGCGCTGAAGGCACCGGCGGCTTTTAGCCGCGCTGAAGGCACTGGCGGCTTTTAACCGCGCTGAAGGCACCGACGGCTTTTAGCCGCGCTGAAGGCACCGGCGGCTTTTAACCGCGCTGAAGGCACCGACGGCTTTTAGCCGCGCTGAAGGCACCGGCGGCTTTTAACCGCGCTGAAGGCACCGGCGGCTTTTAACCTCGCTGTGTCGGGCGGATTTTAGCCGCGCTAAAGGCACCGGCGGCTTTTAACAGAGCTGTGACCGGCGGATTTTAGCCGCGCTGATGACCATCGGCGGATTTTAGCCGCGCTGATGGCGCTTTATTATAGCATACTCAGCAGCTTCACTTTCAACATTTGGGTATCTTGAGGTTTGAAAATTCGAGACGAAAAAAGGGAACAAATTGGATTTTCCCCTTTAAATTTGGATCGTGTTACAAGTAAACGTTAGATCTCCTTAAATTCATCGCTTATACATTTTCCTGTATTATGATTGGTGGCGGTATTACGGTATTGGATGTAATATAGCAAAAGGAATTCACAGAACTGCAGAGGTTTGAAAAGAAAATGAACATTTATGTGAACAGTGCGTTGTACATTTCTTAACTTTTTGTTTAAAACCTTAAAAATACTTTTGCACAATCGCTTGAATATTTCTTAGCTCATATTAGATAAAACATGATCAAAAAGGTAGAATGTCTTTAAAGGTTGGTTTCAACACATTATTTTTAATATGTAACAAACAAACAAAGAAAATTATTACGTGTCTGTATATTTTGTCTCCACTGGAAAACGTGCGCTCAATATGATTTTCTTTAATCTTTGGTTTGTAATTTCTTCATTTTTTTACATCGTGTTTCGGACCACACCTAACGTAGCGCGTGTACTTTTTGCTGCCCAGCTAAGTCTGACAAGTCGCACCATGCCGGGAGATCAACAGCAGTAATATAATACAATATGATATGATATGATATGATATGATATAATATAAAAGTGTAGTACATAATAGTATATAATAGTTTATAATAGTAAATTATATAATAGTATAGTATATAATAGTAAAGCATATAATAGTATAGTATATAATAGTATAGTATATAATAGTATATAATAGTATATAAAACTTTATAATAGTTTATAATAGTATAGTATATAATAGTATAGTATATAATAGTATATGATAGTTTATAATAGTTTATAATAGTATAGTATATAATATATCATTCTGAAAGTCTATTGTAGATAATCTTAAAAAGTATGCGTTAACCTAAAATGTGTGTTTACTTTCTACATGTTGGTTGACGAACACGGAAAAGTTCAGACAAGGAAAAAGGACAATTGTTTTACCTAGGGGTGCATATAGATGAATTCAATATATGTGATGAGATTTCAAAAATGATCAAAAAGGTAGAATGTCTTTTAAAATTGGATTCGATACCTCTCTTTCCATATGTAACAAACAAACAAAGAAACCGATTACGTGTGTATCTGATTTGTCTGGAAACGTGCGATGTTTGTCACTCATGATTTTCTTTCATCTTTGGTCTCTAATTTCTTCATATTTCACATTGTGTTCGGCCACCGCCTGACGCAGGCCGTGTATCTTTTCTGTGCAGAAGCCTGACAAGTCGCACCATACCGGGAGGGCAACAACAGCCCCAGTCGGGCTATTTTATGTTTTCATTCTTCCAAATATCATTTGGGCGAGGCATGAAGCCTGGAGGATGCACTTTCATGACAGTATTTCCTCTGTGGGGGTGGGTGGGGGGGGGGGGGGATCCCGCTTGCGGAATGGTGTAATGAAGGGTGAATTTTATATTTCCGATGGTGAAGCAAATCTCCGTACATGGGAAACGTCGGATGGCATATTAACTTTGTCCATATTCACCAAACATCTGCACGTAATAATAGAATTGAGAACCTGGCTCACTTATCAAGAAGAGTAGGTGCGTTTGGCTGAAAACATAACCAGTTTGGAACCCAGCTTCGATGCTCAAGATAAAACATACGATTAAAAGCCGTAAAATATGTGCAACATTCTGATATCGAACAGTTTAAGGTAACCATGATGGTCAAGCAATGTTTTTCACTTTTTTTGAGCCAAGCTTCTAATTCAAACTCGTCCACAAGTCCTATTTAGTCGTCAATTCATTAATGATACCAGCTAAGTGACTAAATTTGACTTATTTCTGTTGTTACAAAAGGAAACGCGAGAAGCGCAATGCCCATGGGATACCATTGGGCCCTTCTTGACTTTTCATATGAAGGTAAATGAGGAGCTCAAGCAAACATGGATCGAGAACGATGTATTCAATTTGTAAATTATTCAAAAAGGATTCAAATTTGATTGTTTAGCATTAAGAATGGTGCATGACATGTAAAGACTGGGTTATGTTCATTTTCCATACATCTGAATGAAACGTCTGTTGTTTTGTTTACGTTTTCTATGCTGTTTTAAGTCTAATTCCGTGTCTACCCTACCCCGAAGGAATGGTTCGTGCCGACTCTCAAATCTGAATTGACCAATCACATCAAAGCATTAGCTTAATGACATACAGTCAGCATACTAAACCTTTGATATCACATATGTATTATATCATACATGAATATATATACACACTGCATTCTGCCTGATGACAAGCGATCAGATCACAGTCCAGTAAACACACCGAGAAAGCCGCCGCCACCTGGAACTCGCATCTTCAGGAAGCGGTAACGTCTTGTCCTAGCAGGTCGGTTGGAACCGCTGCAGAGGGCGCGCGTGAGTAGGGATATCTGAATTTTTATTGATTTCCCCAGAAACAATAGCTTGCGCCTTCAGTTCTGAGCTCGAGGTAGCTTTTTTTCATTAACAAAATGGCTTGGGCGTGTCCTTTCGATAACAACAGTTTCAAACCAGATATACTGCTTCTTGGTATGTGGATTACATTAATACTTGTACTTGTTTATTGTCCCTGATGACGTTTTACATTGAAAGATGGGTGAATCTTAAAGTATAATATCTCAGAAAAGAACATTTCAGGAACAAGCATATCTGAAACGTACACGTCAGCAACAAGCCCATCTAATACAGTAGGTAGGGACTTCAAAGCTCCGTGTTGATTGGATTTGTCTGCTGCTCCCAGCCTCCTTTACAGCCTTCCACCGGCGTTAATGGTTATTTGTGATGAGAGGCGCTGATCGATTTGCTATTAAATATTATATATTAAAGCATATTTTTCGTGGCATAAGACAGTATCATAAGCTTGGGAAAAAGTTTAGTCGACAGAGGAGTAAATTTGCCAATTTGCAAATTAGGGAGGGAGTTAGGGAGGAAGGGAGTTAGGGGGAGGGAGTTAGGGGGGAGGAAGTTTGGGAGGCAGCTAGGGGGGAGTTAGGGAGGAAGGGAGTTAGGGAGGGAGTTAGGGAGGAAGGGAGTTAGGGAGGAAAGGAGTTAGGGAGGAAAGGAGTTGGAGTTAGGGAGGAAGGGAGTTAGGGAGGGATTTAGGGAGGGATTTAGGGAGGGATTTAGGGAGGGAGGGAAGGATAGGTTTATAGAAGGGTATTCATTGCATGCGGTTGGACAATCATTGTTTGTGTTCGTTCTGCTCGGATATCAGGATCAAGCAGATAGCATGGGGTTGGGGTATCTTAGATAAATCAGGATTGCTCAAGCTTTCATTTTCAGTGTGTACCTAAACTTTCACAGTACAATGTGGCATGTGAGATGAAGATGTCTCAAGGAAACAGACGTTGCTGTGAACAAGAATCTCCTTATGTAATGAATCGGCCTGTGGTGCGCCTCATGTTCCATATGATGTGCTGGGGCTTCTCTGATTTTAACTAAATCATGCAGTTCTTATTAGTCGGTTGCCTTGACGATTGGGTTTGCACATAAGAGGATCCTAGGAACGCGTAAGCTGGTTCGATTGGTTGATTGCAATGATGTAATATCCAGGTAGCAGAATCGGTCAGATTCTATTGATAATTTGTAGTGATAATTTGAGTCGGGTTTTTTTGTGTGTGTTTCGGCGGCGCTATGTAATGCTGCAGTACGCTTTCTGGACGATGCATTCCCCCACGTGTGTTTGATAATCATTACCTCCATGAAATGGATTTGCAGTGGGTTGTTCATTCTCTTTTTTCTCTATTTGGTATAGTTTTGGCTCCTTGTGTAATATCTTGCAAACACCATCATTCAAATTTTTTGGCTATCGTTAGAAGAGGAATTTTCCTAAACAATCAGATGGGTTTCGCTGGAAAATAAGCCGATTTATTTTTCGAACAACAAATTGCAATTGTTGACATTTCAATGAGAACGAGTGTTTAGTCGGTTGCCTTGGCGATTGGATTTGCACATAAGAGGATCCTAGGAACGCGTAAGCTGGTGCGATTGGTTGATTGTAATGATTAAGAATTTATCATGGTTTACTTGTATTACTTGTAATTTACTTTCATATCATTGTATCTATTTGTCTTTGTATCCTATGTTGAGCTTATTTGGAAAGGCTAAGGCTAAGGCAGGTAAAACTATGTGCTTGTTGATTAGCTTAAAATACCTTTGTCCATTTTGGAGGCTTTC
Organism: Branchiostoma floridae x Branchiostoma belcheri; assembly: GCA_019207045.1. Taxonomy (NCBI): domain Eukaryota; kingdom Metazoa; phylum Chordata; class Leptocardii; order Amphioxiformes; family Branchiostomatidae; genus Branchiostoma; species Branchiostoma floridae x Branchiostoma belcheri. The sequence continues at coordinate 1,049,724 of CM033031.1, forward strand.
TGCATCCCCATTGGATAGTGGAATGATCGTCAGTCTACCGTTTGGAGCCGTGAGGATCAATGATCAGGGCTATCTGAAGACTAACCGTATAAAATCTGTCGGAATAACTGATAACTCGAACGTGACCGATCCTATACTGGAGACTATTGGACGTAGGCGAACACTCTGTTTGTGGATTTGGTGAAGGCCGTAGAAAGTTTGGGGTTGTTCCGAAGTGGGGTAGAGTCTTACGAGGGCTACGTATGGAACTTTCAGGCACTTGTGACATAGCACCCCCCCCCCACCTGCAACAAAACATTTAGCTCCTGTAACTAAAACAACAAGAGCAAATTTACTCATTTGCATTAATCGTGTCTTAGCTTTGTTTGCCACCGAAATCCAAAATTGTCTTCAGCTTGACTTTGCCTTACATTTGTTTTATATTGGAATCCACATTTTTCAGTTTTTCCAGATCACTTCAGTGTTACGAACGAAAACTAGTGGAAGCTAGTTGAAACGTCTGACCTTTTCCAAAATCATAGCCAGTTGCTGTTGAGTAACTACTTTTTGGCGTATCTTATCACCTGGATGTCTATTCTTCTCCAACGTAATGTTTGTAATCCTATAGTAAAGTGGAGGAAAACGAAGGTGTCATTTTCGCAAGTATCAAACCTTCAGACCACGCATAAAAAAACTTGCCCTCAAACGCTAACCTGATCTTTCAACTTTTATCAAGCACAGTTGTGACAGAGTTTATACGGTTAGTGTTCAGATTGCCCCTGATCATTGGTCCTCTCGGCTTCAAACGGCAGACTGACCGTTTCAAAAGTCATATCCAGTTGCTTGAGTAACTGCTTTTTGGATTACATACATTAAAGACATACACGGGAACTGTTTATCTCACCCATAGAACAGCGAACAGCGATCCCAACATCAGTCCATACGCTGTTACACACGAGCTGACCATGCCTTATAAAGGTAAGGCTGCAACCCAGAGCGGACAGGGAAAGGACAGTATTCAACCAAACAGCGATAAATACATGTGCCATGTCCTTGCGATGAATACACTTTCGGAAGATACCAAGACTGTTCAACCAAACAGCGATACATACATGTGCCATGCCCTTGCGATGAAGACACGTTCGGAAGATACCAAGACCAAAGCGCCCATTCAGAAAAAAATAGTGGCTTCAACCAGCAAAGAAGATTTCCCAGTTCCGTTAGCAGGACGTGATAGCCCCGAGAACAGTGCTGATGCTCCAGCCTTTTCCGGGGGCGGCGGTACCATGCGTGAGTCTCCACATTCTCCAAACCAAGCCTCCGTGCACATGAACCCCCTGTCTAAGCTGTATATGTCCAACCTTCGGCCCTCTGACCCCGTGCTTGCACGTGACGCCTCCAACCCGGTGTACGGGAATGACCTGGACGCATCCAACCCGGTGTACGGACAGGGCCAGGGTACGGATCCTGATACTGACTTGCGACCGGCTTGCATGCAGCCATATGCCGTCAGATATCAGGAGGAAGATGCTGATGATGATAAAGACCATCGACCAGCTAGCATGGAGCCACATGCCGTTAGCACTTCCGGGAATGATGCTGGCACCTACGAGAATGATGCTGAAATCAACGAGAATGATGCTGGCATCTACGAGAATGATGCTGGCACCTACGAGAATGATGCTGAAATCAACGAGAATGATGCTGGCATCTACGAGAATGATGCTGAAATCAACGAGAATGATGCTGGCATCTACGAGAATGATGCTGAAATCAACGAGAATGATGCTGGTATCTACGAGAATGATGCTGGTATCTACGAGAATGTTCCCCACGGTCCTCGGGAAGCAGCTGGCGGTAAGATCATATATCTACATTTACAAACTTCAATTTCAGTGAGAGTCAAGTAATTGTGTTTTTCTGGCGAACCCGCGCGTGTTTCCGCTCAAAGCGTGTACTTGTACTTCCTGTGTATTCTTTACCAGAGGATAACCGTCAGGGGGGAAAAGTCTCACGTCGGTGAACTTGAACATGAGATTTTATTAGTATATTTATATGGGAGGTGTGGCTTATATAGATGAGCCTGATATGTTTTGGATTGCCATGCGACAGAAGTTTGAAGAACGGCTCTCTGATGGTGCGATGTACAATAACAGGAGAAGGGTTTCAATTTGCCACAGTTGCGCTTGTGTTCTTAATGAAATCATACTACTATAGTTAATGTATATATATTTTTTTTTTCATATTCTTGAAGTGACTGTTCTCCTTAATTCATACTTTCGACGCCATTTTAATTTTCCTCCAGGCACCACACCCAAGCAGCAGACTGATTGGCAGGCACGTGCGGACGCCGCTGCGAGTGTACCCAACCCTATGTACGCCTCCGGAGCAGGTAAATCATCCTGTGTCAGATTCTTCGTACGATTGCCGTACGATAACAAACTGATTACGTTCCTGAGTCGCGAAGGTGCCATACAATCTTCAGCTGTATTGTTAGGAAAGGACTGTCTTATATGCTTGTCGGTGGTCGGTGAGTTTGAAGCATGGCTCTCTGATGGTGCGATAAACAATAACATGAAAATTGTGTCAATTTGCCACAATTGGTTTTCTTAATGAAATGATACTACCATAGCTAATGGATATATATTTGTTCAAATCATTCTGTTTAATGATTTCAAAAAGTCTTGAAGCGACTGTTCTCCTTACTTTATAACGTTGACACCATTTTAATTTTCCTCCAGGCACCACGTCCATGCAGCAGACTGATTGGCAGGCACGTGCGGACGCCGCTGCGAGTACACCCAACCCTATGTACGCCTCCGGAGCAGGTAAATCATATGCATCCTGTGTTAGATTATTCGTACTATTGTCGTACGATAGCAAACTGATTACGTTCTTAAGTCGCGAATATGCCATACAGGCTTTAGCTGTCTTGTTACGAAAGGACTGTCTTAGATGCGTGTCGGTAGTCAGTTCTCACATAGACTGCTTGTTCTGTTATAGACGGCTTGATAACTACGACTTCAAAATCGCAAGACAAACTTCGATGGATGTGACGTCGACTGAAATATAGACAAATCTGATTTCTTAAGCAATCGATCGACGTCTTCTTAAATCATCAAACTACAACAAACGGTCCAACAACTTCAAAGAGCACATTATGCAATAATCTTTTTTCCTTTTCTTTTGGCAGACTGCTTCCTTTCAAGAACGATGTTTAGTGACAAGGCATCAAATGTGACCAGTAGCAATATTGTTTAGTTGCTTTAGAGGCATAATTCTGATATCAACAAGATCGGTTAGCCATTTGTATGTTTAAGAAAACAGAAATAAAATACTAGTAAATAAATAGATTGCTGAATCTACCTGTACCGTCCGTGATGTTGATCTTATCAATAATGGTGTAGGTTCTGTCACTAATTAAATAATCTCCTACTAACTATTATACTGTAATTTATTGTACTGTGTGTTATTTTCGATTTGCCTATTCTGGATGAAAATTAAGCTGTATACGTAATTTCCAGAACGAAACTTGGACTTACCCAAATTTCCGACTGTCCACCTCCGGCCTTTGTAATTCCTTAAAAAAGACTGGAGTAGGACAGTTAAATCTGTCGTGTTTAATTTTCGTGTTGGAAATTAAAGTTTAAAGTTTTGAAAAAAAAATCATTTTTTAAATCCTCTTGTTTTGTAACAGACCGCACATATCCGGATGGGGAAAGTGGCCGCCGTGCTCTCTGTAGCTTCATCCGCTCCAAGCTTATCTACATCGCCACGGGCATTGCCTTGCTGCTAATCCTGGTCGCTGTGGGACTTGCCCTTCTGGCGTTCATCAACAATGAGGTAAACGCCCTTGTATCACAAAAGCCTGTTGGAAAGCAATCTTTACTACACTGCCTGTGTTCTGTTTGTTGAGACCATCAAGTCAGAACTTTCCGCTTTTCAATCTTGTTTTTTTAACCTTTTGTATTCTGACGTACATATATACCTTTATACATTTGTAGGAGATATCTGAACAGACCACCGCTGTTGACGTTCAGACCAGCACTGTTGACGCTTTGAAGTGCGATCAAGACAACATGTCCACCACTACTGACGCCTTGAAATGCGACCTGGACAAGGAGCGAAGCCGAACCGGCCCCATCTTGGAGCAGCGCCTTGACGAGACGAGTAAGACGCCAGGTGAGTTGGGTTTCAGTTGTTTGTGCTATCTAGGATGGTGTGCTGAGCAACATCATTAGTATAAAAATGTGGCAATAAAAATTATTGCCTTTGTGACGGCTTTAGGTTTGTATGTTTTAATGTTCGTTTGTTGTTGTTGGTATGCTTTAGTATTCGTGCTATATCCCTTGACCTAGCTGTATACAAAGATTGTTTTGCACCTTAAATGCTATTAATATATCATTTCCTAATAACGTGAATGCCTATCATTTACCACTGTGGTATTATACCGCATTGTCAGTGATATATGCAAATCAGGATGTTTCGTGATGTTATATGTCAGAAAGAATATAGAAAATGATTTAAAATATTGCGTTTTTTTAATACTCTGATTTCCTCCACCAAATAGGAGACCATGACTCCCGTAAGAACAGTGAGCCATTCCTCTTGGTCTCTTGTCCTGATGAAGAAACCATCATCCAAGTTGACATCACTTCCGGATCAAAGGTCACACTGCCACTGGTAGGTGTTGGACAGCCCCTCGCCCTGGACTTCGACCCGCTCACCGACTACGTGTACTGGTCAGATTATCTGAACGGCATCAAACGGGCTCGTCGTGATGGAAGTGGCATGGAGACCATCATAGATACCAGAAGCAGTAAGTTATAAATTGCAATTGTAATCCTTAAATTTAAAGTCAGAAGTAAGCATTTCAAAGTGATAGATCTGATTTTAGGTCAGGCAAAATTACAAAGCCGTATCCAGAATTTTTTCAGAAAGCTGTGTCCAGACGATCTCAGTAGATGTAAGTATCCTGCTCTTCGTTCTTTTTTTGATGTGGAAAAGGCGAATCTTTAGAAGAATACAATTCTGCAAAAGAATGGCAAATGTTGCAAAAATAGGCTTATGACATGGAGAATGAGCCAGATCCTAACGTCTGCTTGGACATCATCTGCATACGGTTAAAAGACTGCAAATGTTATATCATCTGTACATCTGCTCGGAGATTAATATGCAATCAAAGTTAACAGAAAAGGAGTGACCGCATGGTGGTCCTAGTTACGCATTTCTGGGCTGAGATGTGTCAGTCTATCGGCAACCCCCCAACATCTTTGGGGAATCTGTGTACACTGTTTATTTTATATATTGTTTATTTGTTTCGCACTTAGAGAAAAAAACAGTAAATACATGGCATTAAAATATAAATGAACATAACAGTACAAGGGAGGTCAAAAGCTATTATTTATACGAAGGCCTCCCTGTACAAACTTCTTACAATTTATATAAATCAAACAATAAGAATAAGTAATAAATAAAGTACATTGCAAGACTGCAAAAATGTTGTTGTCTACTCCAAATATCAAGATTTTCCACCAGTAGAACAACATTTCAAAGATTCCGACAAGGATCTTGTGTTATTCATACAGAGATTAGTTACACAGGAACGTCCTCACACTCTTTTCAGCCCGTGTCTATGGCCTGGCGTTGGACCACGCTGGGGGGAATATCTACTGGTCTGTCGCTGTCGCAAAGACTATCTCTGTAGCAAAGAGGGATGGATCGTCCGCTAGGACACTTCTGACGTCACCAGACATCGGCTGGCCTTACGGCCTGGTCCTGGACCCCAGGAATGGGTGAGTACAATGTATTTCATAAACAAACAGGTGCTTTACACAACTGTAGTTAAAGTGACAGAGCTTCATGTATTAACGTTCTCATGGTGAATACTTTCCGTCCCGATCACCCAAGCTGAAGTGGTAACAGACTGAGTGTAAAAGTTCGTTGGGAGAATTCTGTGAGACATGTCTTTGCCGGGCTATGATGGCCCTTGACACAGTTTTTCTCCAGTCATATATATAAAGGATTGACCTTTTTTATCGCTTATTGGTGTTGTATGGTCATAACTGATTTTCTATCTCCACTTCTCTTTTAAATGATGTGCGCTTTCATATGCATGTATGTATGTATGTAGGTGCATAGGCCCGGAACTGGCCCCTTGCGTGGGGTAATACCGCCCCTAACGAGGTGATATACCCTTATTTGAGTACAAGACGGTGATCTCCCGTCCGGGTGAATGTTCCAACACGTCACTCACCATATGGCTGATACGAAACAGAGGTTCGCCAGGCCTCTATCCGGGTAATTTGTAGCGAACCACCAACTCCAGTCAGACAGAATGATTTGATACGTCACACTCCGCACCATCGCATGTGCGGGGGTTCTTTAACGTGCCTGGGGTGTGGCTCTCCCCATACACGGGACCTCCATTTAACGTCCTATCCGTGTTACGACCCTAGCCGAAACTAGGTACTCATTTTCACCTGAGTAAAGTGAGGAAAGCCGTGTAAAGTGCCTTTCCCAAGGGCACAAGATCGGTGACACGGCAGCCGGATTCAAACCCGCTACCTCTCGGTTCCGAGTCGAACACACTCCCACTGCGCTACGTGGTCCCACGATCTTGTTTTACAATAATTTGAATATTCAATTGGAAATTATATAACACCTCATTCGTGAACTTTGGGCATTTCATACCTGTGGCAGATGGAAGACTCAGTAAATCGGACAATGTCATACCATATCATATGAGCTTCCTTCCTTCTCTTGCGCTGTATACTGTAAATGGATTTAATTTCGCGGTAGCGGGAAAAATGACTGTTCGCGGTGGTTTTAAGTTCGCGGCAGCACCATGCACTGCAGTCTATTACTTCCATTGAAAAAAAATTCGCGGTGATTTTAATTTCGCGGTGAAGTGGCCACCGCGAAAACCGCGATTATAAAACCACCGCAAACATTTCTGCTTTTACAGTATTTAATTTAGGTAGTGTGCAATTAGATCATTTTAGACACGACTTACCGTGCATAATTAACGAGAGGATGCACAATGAAACAGCAAATTTCCAAACACCTCGCACCTCGCGAAGCTTCAATATTTCTGTTTGCTGGGCTCTTTTCCACAGACTCATGTACTGGGTGGCCCATTATAAAGGGAGGATCTACCGAGTTGCGATGGACGGCAGTAACCAAGTCACCATCATCACGGGACTGCATCAGCCCAGAGCCATCACAATAGACTTCACTGGTGAGGAAACAGACTCTAGTTAAGGACGTGTTGCCAATATGATAATGTGTACCTATCTTCAATCTTTTTTTCATTATAATGGTTTATTTTATAATTGTTAATTTGACAGAACCATCTCGCAGCCTTTAGGCTGAATTGTACACTCCTTTCACATAGGACAAGGAGTAAAAAAAAATGACTATTGGAAATACAATTAATGATACAACTGGTAATTCAAAAACACTATACATGAAATTTACAGCCTTAAGATTATTTAAAGTATAAAAAGTATTTAAAATACTATTGACATGATTTACAGCAATAAGATAATCACAGCGTTCTAAATGCTTCCTAATCTTGAACATTTACATTGGCACTCGATACAATACATGAACTTTTCACAGATTTAAAAAGTTGTTAGGGTTTTCATTGACACATTAACTTAATAGAATGCACCTTGTCTACATACTGTTATTTAGCAAAGTAGTTAAATAGGGAATTGGGCTGTTTCTGTAGCGCTCTGTGTGTACTGGTAATGTTACTAGTTGATTGTTTTGTCTCATTACTTTACCGCTGACATCTCCTCTACGCTTGGGAAGCCAGTGTTGGTACTCGTCTGATGCGTACAGGCTCTTCGCGAACTTCAGACAAAGGGCGTCCCGTCTATCCTTGAGTTTCTCCAGGTTTAATACTTGACAGGATAATGAGTAACCGTGGTAGCTACTTCCCAGTATAATCCTGGATGCACGCCTCTGTATGTTCTCAATTTTCTTCCGTTGTCCGTTTGTCAGACATCCATGCCACACAGGGACGGCATACTCTAAAACTGGGCGAACAAAGCACTTTTAGACGGTAAACCTTGCACTTGGTTGGAATAAGTTTCATCTTATTTTCCTCGGTCCAGTTAGACAGGCTATCCGGATCAGCCTGCAGTTTAGATGGTTCGGATGTGCGTCTTGATTCGACGAGATTCAAATCGTCAACAAAGGCACTCGACAGTGAGTTCATGCTGATTTTTAGAGTGTTCAGGTGAGCTATGAACACTATCGGGCCCAGCTTGGTGCCTTGGGCAAGTCCGCACGTGAGGTCCTTGTTCTGGGAAAGCGCACCATGGTATCTAGTCCTCTGCGAGCATTTTGAGTGAAAACTGGCAATCCAAGGGATAATTTCTGGCCTGACTCCCAGGTTCATCAGGTGTTTCATTGCAACTGTATGATCAAAGTCTTTGTTAAAATCCGTCAATACCCAAGTGCTGGAAGTTCCTCGTTTGTCTGCTGCCTCATAGAGTTGATTGGCCAAGGCGAGAAGACAATGCGTTGTTGATCGCCCCTTGAGGCCCCCCAAACTGGTTTGGAGAAATACTGTTCTTCATGTCCTGCAGCATCCATGTTGCCACGAAATCCTCACATACTTGAGAGATGAGGGAGGTCAGTGATACTGGCCGTAGGTGGTCGATGTCTGGTAGACTAGTCTTCGGGAGCGGTACAACCACTGCTTCTTTCCACTCATGTGGCACCCTCCCTTCAAGCAAGGAGGATTCTAAGATGCTAGCGATAGGTTCACTCAGTTCGAATGCGTATTAGCAAATATACAAAGTAACGGTCTCCTCTGTCAGCACTGGAACATGGAACACCAGTGCTGTAGTGGTCGTCAGCACCCGAAGTCCAGTGCTGAGCCGGTGTCAGCACTGGAAATCCAGTGCTGAAGCTGCCTCAGCACTGGATTTCTCCTGTCAGCACTGGAAACCGAGTGCTGAGACTACAATCAGCTCTGGAAATCCAGTGCTGACAAACATTGACGTTTCTTCAGCACTGGAAAACCAGTGCTGAGGCCGATTCGACCCATTGATTCAGCACTGGAACACTTGTGCGGAACCCGTTACTTTTGTATACTTGCTGCGTATTCCTTGAGCAACCTACCGTCAATTCCGTCAGGGCCAGCAAATTAAATCAATATTACAGAGTTACCCCTAAGCAGTAGTACCACTGAATAGATTTGATCTTACAGTATTGAGTAAAATCACATTATTACAATAACTAGACACAGTAGGCATGACATGAACAGTACACAGACAGAAAACACTTACGCACCAGTCAATGATTTGTTATACTGAATAATATACTAGTAGTCTGATAGTATAGTATAGGAAGGAGTTTCGCAGTCTGGAGGTCCTTGCTTTTGGGACAGAGATGCTACCTGAACTTCGCAGTGACCTCCCAGTGACCTTTGACCTGACCAGAGGGACCATATCATGTAGGGGATGGCAAATGAATAAATAGTCAATTAAGTACAACAAGTTTGGAAACTTTTGTTTAGTTTAGTTAGGAAACATTAATATTACCCGAATCACGTTATTGTGACTATATAACTGGTTCATTGATCTTTGCAATACCAGTACGTATAAGGCATTACGTATGTGCATTTTTGCTCCTTACTCTTATGTAAAACTCTAACTACTCAGTATTGATCGGTATATTTGTTCATCCCATTTAGAGGACCGGCTGTACTACAGTGATCGGGATTACGGCATCTACAGCTCAGACCTGCTGGGCAACGATATCCGACAAGTGCTGTTTGAATCAGGCAAGTGGGTTCGAGGAATCGCGGTTGATGAGGACTTCGTCTACTGGTCGTCTGCCTGGAAGAATTCATCCTGGCAGGGAAAAATCGGAAGGTGAAGAAATCCCCTTAATATACTAAAGCGTTTGTAGTGATAAATCTGAAATTACCTGGTGAAATTCTGCATGATAATCTACATGATATGTGTGTATCTTGTGTGTACATATCTGGTAGTACTGTGCGCCGATGTACTGATATATGCATGAAATAAATACGTAAATATGAGTATAAAATGCATGTCCCTAAATCCATGAATATACATGTTGTATGCACATTAAGATCTGTATAAGAATATACATCTAACGTCTTGTAGTCCTATTGTTACAGTCTTACTCTAAGTATATGCATTTGTAAAAAGACATGGTTTGTTCTACACTTCCAGGCTACATGAAATAAAATACTGAAATGACATATAAGTATAAAAACATATCCTCATATATTCAAATACAATTCAATCTCTACAACTAGATAAAAAAGGATATTTATTTCCAGACGTTTCGAGTGATATCCATCACTCTTCTTCAGCTTTCAAAGAATGAACTAGTCAGAACAATTCAATACCAGTACAGCTAACTAGAAAAACTGGTTTAACCACTAAATCTTTAGGATCGTATGCAAAAGGTTAGTGCAAATCAAGTTAGCATACTTCCTATGGTCAGACAGCACCGGAAGGGAGGACTCCGCGTAGAACTTTCCAGTACATGGGACCCGCCTTGCAACACAAAGGACAATATTTTTTTCCTATGTTGTGTTGTCCGTTTTTATCCAGTTGTAGAGATTGAATTGTATTTGAAAATTGCTTACCTGGATGTCTAACTTCATAAACATATCCCCATATACATGCATATATGTAAATCAGCATTTGTATAAGAATATATGTATCTATATTGTTGAATTCCTATTTTACACTCTTAACTTAAGTATACACATCATGTTTTGTTCCACACCTCCAGGCTGTCCAAGTCCGACCTGACCAAGACTGTGCTGGTGAATGGCCTGGGGGATACAGACGGCATCTACCTGTCCACGGCAGCGCCTCCTGGCGTAACCAATGGTAAGTACAACTCCTGAGTCACCACAATCAGTATCTCCATCCTGTAACAACAGGTTCAGGCCTTTTAACTGTTTAAACAGTTGTTTTGGATTATATGATACATAGATGCATCGTTCAAAGCCTTTACATTTTGAATAAACTTGTCAAACGTGTCAAACTTGTCACAGATCTTTATTTACGCCATGCATAAAATACGAACAAGACTAGGGGTAAAGATGTTTCTCATTTCATGACACGAACTAGATTTTCACGACTTCGTACCTTTGCCAAATGATACCAACCTTTTCCAGTGAAGTGACTTTTCGTTAATTATGCAAATAAGGAGGTCCTCATTTGCATAACTTGTCTTCGTTACTTACCTTCTCTATGCAAATAGCACAAGTTCTTCATAGCATAAGTGTGTGATAAGTTTGAGAGTTCTATTATGAAATACAGTTGATCTTACGTTATACAATGAATCACGTTCTTCAGTTATTCTGAGACTCGTCCAAATAGGCACCTGAAATTTAAAAAAAAGGTCATAGGAGAGCCAAACTCACACCAGTTACTGTCTGACCCGAAAGCTGCATCTACCGCTAAAACCACGAGAAGGAAACTTGGAGACCGCCGCCATGCCCCAATTGTTGTGCTTGAGGAATGGCGGCAGGACATCTGTAACGATATATTTGCTTACGAAAAATAGCTTGAGGACAATGCTTTGGCAGAGATGTGGTGGTTTCTCAGCTTTTTATTCCTATTATTGTATTAGCTGAAATTGCTTCACGACCCAGTATCATTAAGTGTTCACTAAGCACGTTGGATCATTACTGCTCTTGTCAAAAACATGTCAAAAATGCAATTCCTACTGATCACATCCTGCTTATTCTGTTCCTTTTATCCAGGACGTCCCTAGACGACAAGTGAAACTCTCACCGCTACTTTACAGCGACTCTCCGGGCTGAAACTCTCACCGCTTCTGTACAGCGACTCTCCCGGCTGAAACTCTCACCGCTACTGTACAGCGACTCTCCCGGCTGAAACTCTCACCGCTACTGTACAGCGACTCTCCGGGCTGAAACTCTCACCGATACTGTACAGCGACTCTCCGGGCTGAAACTCTCACCGCTACTGTACAGCGACTCTCCGGGCTGAAACTCTCACCGCTACTGTACAGTGACTCTCCGGGCTGGAACTCTCACCGCTTCTGTACAGCGACTCTCCGGGCTGAAACTCTCACCGCTACTGTACAGCGACTCTCCGGGCTGAAACTCTCACCGCTACTGTACAGCGACTCTCCGGGCTGAAACTCTCACCGATACTGTACAGCGACTCTCCGGGCTGGAACTCTCACCGCTTCTGTACAGCGACTCTCCGGGCTGAAACTCTCACCGCTACTGTACAGCGACTCTCCGGGCTGAAACTCTCACCGCTACTGTACAGCGACTCTCCGGGCTGAAACTCTCACCGCTACTGTACAGCGACTCTCCGGGCTGAAACTCTCACCGATACTGTACAGCGACTCTCCCGGCTGAAACTCTCACAGCTACTTTACAGCGACTCTCCGGGCTGAAACTCTCACCGCTACTGTACAGCGACTCTCCGGGCTGAAACTCTCACCGCTACTGTACAGCGACTCTCCGGGCTGAAACTCTCACCGCTACTTTACAGCGACTCTCCGGGCTGAAACTCTCACCGCTACTGTACAGCGACTCTCCGGGCTGAAACTCTCACCGCTACTGTACAGCGACTCTCCGGGCTGAAACTCTCACCGCTACTGTACAGCGACTCTCCGGGCTGAAACTCTCACCGCTACTGTACAGCGACTCTCCGGGCTGAAACTCTCACCGATACTGTACAGCGACTCTCCCGGCTGAAACTCTCACCGCTACTGTACAGCGACTCTCCGGGCTGAAACTCTCACCGCTACTGTACAGCGACTCTCCGGGCTGAAACTCTCACCGCTTCTGTACAGCGACTCTCCCGGCTGAAACTCTCACCGCTACTGTACAGCGACTCTCCCGGCATCGGCAGTTAAGAAGACTGGTCAGTGAAACGTGAAATCCGGATTATAACAATAATCTAAAATAGCATTTTTTTTCTCACGAGTTCAATGAAAACTTGGATGCTTTGCAGCCTAACTTTGTAATAATCTTGTCCTGGGTTTGGCCTTACCGTCATATTTTGAATGTGTTCAAGACAAAATGCTATTTTGCTATTGTTATCGTGAACAACTCGGAAGTTGGCTCTCTTGTCCAACACCACGCTGGACTTGACAATTGGTTGTGATGTTGTTGAACAGGTGTCGCCAGCAGAACGTGTGGGTTTGCATATTGATCTAACTCTATCTCTGAATCTACATACCAAACATCTAACTGCAAAACTAGAATATAGCTGATACGTGCCAGGCACTTTGCTTATTATTTGTCAGATGCTGTCCGAAAACTTGTGATCCAAGCCTTAAGTTCTGTCAGTCAGTCATTAACTACTGTGCACCGTTATATATATTGTCATGGTGTATTTGGCAAACTTAAGTCATACAGTTCGCCGCCTTGCGGCAGAATTGGTGTGATAATATCACATTCAGCATAATTAATACAGCATAAACAATAGAATTGCTAAGACAAGTTTATAATAATTACGTAATTAAAACTATCATTTTACTTTGAAGCAATCATGTTATTGCAATTTAAACACATTATTAATCAGAGTGGGCGAAGAGCAGCAAACAGAAGTATGTTCAAAAGCCTGATGTGCTTTTGTATTAGTTGGGCGAGGAATTTAAGTCTGGCAATGAATGTAGGGGACACAGGCAACATTTCCTAATTGGGTATTGCAAAACGGAGCCTGCAGGATCACAATGGAATGATGTACAGATCACTGGAATGTAATCTGATTTGGCCTGTTACTGGATCTAAGAGAGAAAATAAGTGTTAGTTCTTAAAAGGTATAAGTTCTTTATAACTATTCCTTAGAATCGTTGTCACAGGTGAGCCAAAGGACACCAGTAAACACTTTGTACCAGTTCACGTACGCCATAGGCCAAATAGCAGTATATCTTATAAAAACGTTTACCCCGCACGTCGACTATCTACCAAGCAGTGTCTGATTACATGGATTTCTAATCTTCATCGATGCATAAACGCCATACATACTCAACAAGATGGTCAATGTATAATTCTTGGCTGCCTAAAACAAAATGCAAAAATTAAGAGGAGAAAAAATCGTGTACAGAGGTCCGAAGCTTTGGAATGTCCTGCCGACTGATATTAAGATTTTGGATGCTAATGTCATAATGTCAACATGATAGTGAAAGGCAAATGATTTTGGACTTTTGATGTGTAATTCGTAAGTATTGATTACCTTCGAGTTGTCATATCTGCATACCAGTGTTGTGTATTTTTGTCTATGTGTTTGCAATTGTAGAAACCCTGGAAGATTAGCCCCCTGAGGGCTAAATCATATCTCTATAAATGTTCTATTATAGATAACACTTGTATTATTTATAGAATTTCATCATCAATTGTAAAAATAGATTAATAATTTGCTTTTTACTGTGCACATCTTTTTACTCAATTATCATGAGCCAGCGGTTACTATGGAGGGTGGTTCCTTGGCTAATGTTTCGATTTTTTGTGAATGTGATTATTGTAGAATTATGATTGTATAATTCGTAACTTTCTTTGTTATGGGTACATGACATTTGTATATGGATACTCACTCAAGGGTTTCACTTGTGGATGACGATCCTCCTGAGCAATGAAGCAATACAACATATTACAGTACAATGTAAGTCAACTCTTAGTAACTCTTTTGAAGGGGGTGGTAGAGCATTCTGAATGTTACCTGAGTTTTGTATGACTGTTACGCTTTCTTTAGGAAGTGAAAGTAATGCTTAGATGACTATACAGATTTTTTTGGTAGAATTAATTAATTGTGTAATTCATTAACATGACGTAGTCTGAAGAAGGCAGAGACTGTAGTGGGTGATCAAATGCTGCCCGGTGTCAGGCCAAATTTTCGCTCCTGCCAAGTAATTGTCCCAACACCCTTAGGGGTTTCCGGTATACATGATGGGAGAAAAATGCGTCTCACATGTGTGGCCGGGTAATTTCCAAGCAGACGTCTTAGTTGACTAACCATTTATGGTCGCAATGTGGAGGCTAACCATAACCCTTACACGACCCTAACAGCTCAAGTTATTGAGGAATGGGAAAGTTATTTTGTCTTGACATCGATGGGCGTAGAAACGTTTTGTAACCAGTACCGATGATTCAAGGTGGCCACTTTCTTGCCTCCAACAATCTGATTTTGGTGTTGAACAAAGAAAACGAAATATCTGTTACATGGTTACCCTACATAGTGTAGTAAGTCTAAAATGTAAATGAGTTGTAAGATGTTTTTGAAACTCTAATATGATTAGAACACTGGCACTTAGGCAGTAGGCAGTAGGCAATATGATCAGAACTGAAAGACGTCACTAAACATGCGAGTTCTTATTATGCCTGAGTAAGAGTTTTGACGTATTGAACATTGAACATTGAACAAGAACCATGTAACCTAAATGTGCTTTGTGCAATTGTTCCACAAACGTGAAATAATCCAGTCTATGCGATTATTGCATGGTTCATAGTAATGAGCTTGAATAGTAAATCTTGTTTTAGTTGTAGTCTTTTAGATCTACATGGCATTTAGAAGAATATTATCTGTATATGTATTCCAAGAAATAATGATCTATAAAGAAAAAAAGAAATAATTAAAACTAGATGTCAGATTCTATAACATTTAACGTTTACATTTTACAGTACAAACTTCTGTAGGAGCATGACTTGTATATGAGGCCCAGAAGCGGCTTGTTAAAGGAAAATCCTGTATGTAGAAGGACAAATCCTCTGGTAAAAGCACTTTAGGAATGCATGTTTGTAGTACTGGATTTTAACCATATATCAACTGAGATGGGTTTGAATCTGATCTGATGTTGAGCAGATACCTGAAGAAGATAAGATTTGGAAAAGAAGTATGTGACACGTCTGATGTACAAATGCTCTACAGATACAGAGAAGGTTAACGAGGGATCTGAGTGTGTAAAAAGGCCGTAGACGCTAATAAAAATGTGTTCGTGATGAAAGTTTGTTGTGCATTTTCTATTCTTCTTTCGTAAGTTTATATACACTGCACTACTGATTTCTAATCTCCAAGCAGAGGTTCGGCTTCGGTAGTTATGATATGTTTTAAGCATTATTGTCGAACGTTTTCACGATTTTGTACCGTTTTATTACCTCCATGAAAAAATGGAGGTATAGTTTTGAGTGTGTCTGTTTGTGTGTTTGTGTGTGTGTCTGTGTGTCCGCATATTTGTGGTCATCATAACTTGAGAACCTCTTGATGGACTACGATGACATTTGGTATGTAGGTAGGGGTTGGGAAGACGAAGGTCAAGGTCAATTTTGGGCCCCCTGGTGTGTGACCTTGGTACTGTAGCGCAACTCCCGGTTTTGCTATCTCGGTGTTCTGAACATGCTATGGTCAAGATTTTTAAGTATTAGATAGCTCTTGTGCTCAGGAAAAAATGACGTAACTTTGGGCCCCCTAGCGTCTAGTTTGGGGATAGCAGGGGCATTTTTGTCAAAAACTTCTGACGAGGATAACTCAAGAAGGGAACAACAGATTTTCATGATTTTTGGTATGTAGGTACCTTAGACAATGTTGTACAAGAGTAAATACTAATTATGCAAAATAGGAGTACATTTGCATAATTAATTAGGATATTATATCATGGCAGTTTTTTCAATGTATCTCTTGTCCTGCTTTATTAGAATTGTAACAACACAATACAATATACTGCACCAGGCAGCAGGGTGCTGATGTTGTGCAGATACACATTGAGAGACATACATAATCATAGCACAATACATCATAATCATCATCACACAATAAATACAATACAATTAAAATCTGAGAACTATCTATTAATGGTTCGTAGGAGGGTGGTGCAGCTGGAATCTTTTAGTTGATACAATGTAAGAATGTAGTGCATCGGACACTTGTTTGTGGAGAGGTTATGAGCTGTGGATCCCTGGAGTAGGAGTGGCACGGTAGGTTGTTGTTGTAGGAGGTGTTGGACGGTGGATGTGAGGTTGTGGCGGAGATCAGAATACAGGGGACAGTGTAGGAGGTAATGTGAGACAGTTTCAGAGGAAGCCCCACAATCACACTTCTTGTCCTTAATCCTCATCTTATGCAGAGTAGAGTTAAGTTGGCTCCATCCCATGCGCAGTCTGGCAGCATAGATGTTGCTCTGTCTTGAGTCGAGGCTGCGATACGTCTGGTGTTTCCTTTGCGTCAGCAGATGTTTCTTGCACTCAGACTTGAAGGCGACAAGAGTAGGGGAGTCCTTGACGACCTGGGGCAGTTGATTCCACAGGGATGACGTGTACGGGACAAAGCTTGTTTTGTAAGTCTGAGTCCTGCAGCGTGGGACATGGAGATGGGTGCTGTTTCGAAGTAGGAACCTTGAAGATGACTGGGTGCCTCTTGTAGAGGGGACAAGTGGCTGTAGGTGTGGAGGAACAAGTCCATGTGTCATCTTATACATGATTCCCAGTGAGCTGTACTGTCGCCTGGTGGACAGGGTATCCCATTCAAGTTCTTGAAGAATGCTGGAGTTGGGGGTACCCTTCATAGCTCCTGTGCCGAGTCGACCGGCGTGGTATTGTACCTTTTCCAGCATCCTACTTGCTGTACTGCTCAAATCTCCTAGGGGTACTGAGGCATACTCCAGCTTGGGTCGTACCAAGGTGAAATATGCTGTCTCAAGGGCCTGTCTGCCTAGTTTGCCCTTGATCTTGCACAAGACACCAAGCAATTTCTTGCTTTTGCTTGTGGTCGTGTGCACGTGTTCCGTCCATCTAAGAGATTGGTGGATGGTAACTCCAAGATGACTATATGATGACACTTGCTCGACAACCTTGCCAAGTAAGTAGATGGGGGGCAGTTGAACATGTTTGCGATCAGACTTAACACAGACTACCTTGCACTTATCGGGGTGGAGTTCAAGTCCCCAATCCTGGAACCAGGTAGAGGTCAGTTGCAGGTCGACGTTTGTGGTAGCAGCCACTTCCTGCACTGTTCTGGCAGAGTTATACAAGGATGTATCGTCTGCGAAACAATTAAGTGCTGATTTACATGGAAGGTCCATCAGATCGTTCAGGTATATCAGGAAGAGGAGAGGCCCTAATATGCTACCTTGAGGTACTCCTGCTGTTATTGTTCCCCAGGATGAGGCGACACCGTTTATGACGACTCGTTGTTGCCTCCCTGTCAAGTAGCTGTCAAACCAGCGAACCAACTGCCCTCCCACTCCGTAACGAGTCAACTTGTATGTGAGTCCTTGATGCCACACAGTATCAAACGCACGCCTTACATCAAGAAAGATAGCTGCTGTGCAACAGATGTCCGGATCATCGATGGACTTGGTCCAGTCATCGACTAGTCGGATCAGCTGCAGGACGGTGCCGTCCCCTTTTCGGAAGCCGGACTGATTTTTATGCAGAAGGCAGTTCTCTTCAAGGTAGGTATACAGATGGTTGTGGACCAGTCTTTCGAGCACCTTAGCCACCGTTGGAAGGAGAGATATTGGCCTGTAGTTGAGTGGATTCGTTCGGTCACCTTTTTTGTATACAGGGGTTACATTGCTCTGCTTCCACTCCATAGGGAATAGTCCAGTCGCCAGAGAGTAGTTGAATAGACACCGTAGCGAGTCACAGATTTCAGGCGCAGCCTCCCTGAGTAGTCTGTTTGGGATGCCGTCAGGTCCCGGAGCTTTGTTCACTTGGAGACTTTGTAGTACGGTTAGTACCTCCTCTGAGGTGACTTGGAGTGATGTGAACTGCTTGGAGGTAAGTATTGGTAGTTTCTTAGTCCTGTCAGGGTGGTTGCAGTCTTTGGTGATGTTTACAAATATTTCATTTAGAAGTTCGGCTTTCTCGCCATCTTTCTCCACTAGAACACCCCTGTAGGACAGTGTTGGAATACCTCTACTTCCCTTTCCTGTAAGATTGCTGAGAACAGACCATAACAGTTTTGAGCAAGTTTTAAACTTGTCACTGATGGTGTTGTAGTATTCAAGTTCGGCTTTACGAAGCTCGGATGTTACACTGTTCTTATACGTAGTATAGTCTGTCCAGCTGTCCTGTGTTCTTGATTGTTTGTACTCATGGTAAAGAAGGGTTTTATGCCGGATCATCTCTAGTATGTCTGGGGTAACCCAGGGTTTGTGGGTTCTGGAGTTTACATTAACCATTTTGTTTGGAATGGTGTTTTTTGCTATGTTCAGGAATTTCTGCTTCCAGCTGTTCCACCTGGTATCTACCGAACCTATATTACAACTTTGCCAATTAGCCTTACTTAACTCATGTCTAAATACATCAAAGTTTGCTCTGTTGTATAGCCATATATGACGCTTTACACATTTACTTGGTAGGATCAAGTTAAGTTTACATACAACTACAGAGTGGTCTGACGTACCTAGCGGTGCTAACGTATACATGTGGTTTATTCTAGCAGGATCAGATAAGATCATTAAGTCCAATACACTAGTACATGTCTGGGTTAACCTGGTCCCCTCGTGCTGGGACTGATGTAGTCCATATCTATCTACTATGTCCGCTAGTAACAGTCCGTTATTGTCAGTATGTGTTCCACCCCAGCTTGTGTTGTGGCAATTGAAGTCACCCGTGATCACAATTTGTCCATTTTCTCTCACTGCTTTGGCGACGATAGTTTCGAATTCTTGGTAAAAAGTGTCTGGAGCTGTTGGTGGTCTATAAATACAGGCGATGATGATCTTTTTACGGCCAACCCAGGTTTCAACCCATATATCCTGCCAATGGCAGCTGTTTGTTTCAAGGTCAAGTCTTCGTTTACATGGAAGTTGGTCGCTGGCCAGTAAGGCCACCCCTCCACCAACTTGGCCTTGACGATCTCTCCTGAGCAGTGTAGAGTATCCTGGTATGCTGATGTCAGTGTCAGCAACAGAGTCATTGAACCAAGTTTCTGTTAGTCCAAAGACAGAAATTTTCTCGTTGTGTAGATAGAGTTCAAGTTCATTGAGTTTCGCAGATCCGTGGTCAGTGTTGGGTTTTAGACTCCTTACGTTGGCTGTTGCTATGGTCAGGTGTTGTGCAGGACCCGGGTTAGGGCAGATATCCCCGGCAAGTAGTAACATACAGGTACTTAAAAAGTATAGTGTTCTTCTTTGACTAACAACAGTTAATGTACTAGATCTTTTGTTCGAGCATCGTGGTATTATACGGGCTAGACAGAACAGGCCAAATGGACTGTGTTTACTGGTACATCCAGCTAACCAAGATTCTTTTATCAACGGTGTTCCTAAGACATCGGCATACGTAATCACTTTATACTTGGTAAATGTGGTGGTACAGTGTAGGAAACAACAGCCCAAGGTCACGACTAACATCAAGTCAGCTAACGTTATTTTAGCTAGTGGCATTTTGTGTCAGAATTTCAACAGGTGTACAGCAAGCATGAACAACGAGTGTATTGATCAGCCTGATCTGTTTAACATTCCAACAGGTGGTAAGTGGCTTAGTCCATATTTGGTTGCAGTGTTACAAAATATAGATAGGCTAATAACCACCAATAACAAAACTCAGCTAGTAAGGAAGCCCACTATATTCAGTAGCTTTACACATCAACACTGGATTTTCGATTACTTAGAGATATCTTACAGAACAAATGGGTGAGAGGGGTCAGAGGGCCTCCTGTGAGTGTGCCCTCCCCAGTCGGGAGGTGTATAAAATACTGACGTAAAATTTCACACTTAAGCTAAAATTTTCATAATACTGATGTTGGAATAACGTTGGTAAATATCTAAAGTGATCCCTACTTTATGGAACAAGTGCAAATTTTGCAGGATTGAAGTGATATATCTGTGATTAGAAGTATACCTGGGAGACAGAATTTTATGGTGTTGCCCAGCTTGGTGACCTCTGACCTCTTGTCCTGGATGTGATATGGTCTTAACATTTGGCTGGTAGATAGCTTGCAGTGTCATGACAAAGTGGGGCAAGTTTCAGCCCCCTAACATTTAATTTCGGAACTGCGGGGGCGTTTTTGTCAAGACTTGTATTTGTCAAGACAAGATTTGTATAATCCCATTGTTTTCAATAACTGGACTTCAATAAATGTAACACATGTTAATTATGATAGGTGGAATATAAGTAGATACCAAATATGGTAATGAGGAACTTATTTGCATAATTTATGTAAAAATTGCAAAACCGCTTTATGATTAATAATGGGAATTTTATACTTGTGACATGTTTACGTTAGTCAATGATTAACAATACCATGCATAAATTATGTTAATGTCTTAGTCAATTGAATGAAATTTACGAAAGCTCTAAATTTTCATGGAGGTATGAGATCGTCGAACTCTAGTTCAAATCTGTGCGTCCTGAGCCGAGCTTATGCTTGAAGAGTATATGATTTTAAAGGAGGAGATAATGAATTAATACGAACCATACTGATAACAGCCTTCTGCACATAATTTGTATTGTAGTAAGACAAGTTACTAGGTGAACTCTTGTTCAAATTACTTTAGCAAGAAAGACAGCACTATTATACGAGTAGATCAAATACAAGCCGGTCGCCACAAGTGGAACAAACACGAAAATTCCCATTTTTTTTATCCTGTTGTGGAAATTGAATTGTATTTGATTATTGTTTACCAGGTCGTCTAACCTTCTTAAACGTAGTACATGTATATGGCCATCGCTGTGACACCTGTCAATCACGGTTATTGAGAAAGTCTATGTTGATCACATGACTGAATTTTAAGTTTGAAAAGCAAACGCTAGTCACCCCTGCGTGTAATGTTGTTTCAGTTGAACCGAATGTAAGTTACAACAACATACAGAGTTAACGTTATATTGCTTTTTGCAGTTCACTTTAAATGTTTACCTAAAATGGCAGGAAGGGTTTGCAATGTCTCCAGAAAAACACGGGGATTTAATGACTACATTACGAGTTCTCACGTAGAAATGTTTTGATGTTTCTCCCTCCCACCACTGATTAACTTCTCTTCCAAGAAAATAAGTCTGCCGCTTGCAGAAAAACAAAATGACCTTCTTACCACCTCATGCCACGTCATTCGCTCAGATAAAAGCAAATGTCGCCTTACGTCGGCAGACTAATAAAGGTATTAGCTCCTATATTCATACATTTTCTACAGTAACAGTTGTAAACGGACGAAAAAAATACAATGCCAAAACTGCTGGTATTTAAGAATGGAATTTCCTTTGTAACAAGCCTAAACCAACTCTAGATTTTCTTGCTGTTCTTCAAAGCTTGTGAACTCTGCTCATTTGAGTCTGGACCACTGAAGAAGCAAGATTGATGAAACCTGTCTGAATAAAAGTTGTAAACGGGAACTCTGCGGCTCTGCTGTCTTAGTGAGGGCGGCTGCGGCGAAAAAGATGTCGGCTAGCGTGAGGATCAGCCCGATCCATACATACTAATTATCCAGATTTCTACCCTATCAGTTAAACAATATATTCACATTATTCTAGTCGACCCTGAACTTTGACATGTGTAAAGCTCGCTCGTGTAAATGACGCCACCTGACAGTTCTTAGCAACACTGCAGCACTAAGCTTGGGTGTGCAACTTGGGTATTGCTTGGGTGAAGACGCAAAATGAAAATCTATTTCAGAAAATGTATAAAAGTATGCGTTAACGTAAAACTTTTACGCGTGTGTACAGTCTACTTGTTGTGTGAGGAACACGGCAAAATTCAGACGAAGAAAAAAAGAATTGTTTTTCTCCTATTGGTGCATATTGATGAATGCAATATATGTGATAAGGTTCCAAACATGATCAAAAAGGTAGAATGTCTTTAAAGATTGTTTTCGATACCTCTCTTTCAATATGTAACAAACAAACAAAGAAAACAATTACGTGTGTATCTGATTTGTCTGGAAACGTGCGCTGTTTTTCCATCATGATTTTCTTTCATCTTTGGTTTCTAATTTTTCATATTTCACATTGTGTTAGGCCCCCGCCTAACGCAGGGCGTGTATTTTTTGCTGTGCAGAAACCTGACAAGTCGCACCATACCGGGAGGGCAACAGCAGTCCTAGTCGAGGTATTTTATATTTTCATTCTTCCAAATATCATTTGGGCTTGGCATGAAGCCTGGAGGATGCACTTTCATGACAGTATTTCCTCTGTGTGTGGGGGGGGGGGGGGGATCCCGCTTGCGGAATGGTGTAATGAGGGGTGAATTCACCATTTCCGATGGTGAAGTAAATCTCAGTACATGGGAAGCGTCGGGTGGCATATTTTAAAAGTTTGTCCATATTCGCCAAACATCTGCACGTCATAATAGAATTGAGAACCTGGCTCACTTTTCAAGAAGAGTAGGTGCGTTTGGCTGAAAACATAACCAGTTTGGAACCCAGCGTCGATGCTCAAGATAAAGCATACAATTATAAGCCGTAAAATATGTGCAAAACAGTTTTTGACAATAGATCACACATGACAAGAGTTGTAGGTCACCAACAGAAATCTAAGTTTTCTAATAAATTATGCTCGCCTTGTGCCATGAGTACATGTGATAATTATCATGTGACAGTATGTTCTTCTCACGACGCGCTCGCCTGTCCCGATAAGTAACTGAAAACATTACATTTTGTTGTCGTCTAATGCATCATTATCGAAGCCTTTTTGAAAATGTGTTGAACACATGGGTGTCTGAGGTGTGCAAACCACGCAATTTTTGCACAAGTAAACGTTAGATCTCCTTAGATTCATCGCTTATACATTTGCCTGTATTATGATTGGTGGTGGTATTACGGTATTGGATGTAATATAGCAAAAGGAATTCACAGAACTGGCAGAGGTTTGAAAAGAAAATGAACATTTATGTGAACAGTACGTTGTACATTTGTTAACTTTTTGTTTAAAACCTGAAAAATACTTTTGCACAATCGCTTGAATATTTCTTAGCTCATATTAGATAAAACATGATCAAAAAGGTAGAATGTCTTTAAAGGTTGGTTTCAACACTTTGTTTTCAATATGTAACAAACAAACAAAGAAAATTATTACGTGTCTGTATGATTTGTCGCGCCTGGAAAACGTGCGCTCAATATGATTTTCTTTAATCTTTGATTTGTAATTTCTTCATTTTTTTTACATCGAGTTTCGGACCCCAACTAACGTAGGGCGTGTCTATTTTGCTGCCCAGCTAAGTCTGACAAGTCGCACCATGCCGAGAGATCAACAGCAGTAATATAATATAATATAATATAATATAATATAATATAATGTAACATAACATAACATAACATAACATAATATAATATAATATCATGTAATGTAATATAACATAATATGATATGATATTATATAAAAGTATAGTATATAATAGTATATAATAGTTTATAATAGTAAAGTACATAATAGTATAGTATATCATAATATAGTATATAATAGTATATAATAGTATATAATAGTATATAATAGTATATAATAGTTAATAATAGTTGATAATGGTATAGTATGTAATAGTATAGTATATACTAGTATAGGATATAATAGCATATCATTCTGAAAGTCTATTGTAGATAATCTTAAAAAGTATGCGTTAACCTAAAATGTGTGTTTACTGTCTACATGTTGTGTGGCGAAAACGGAAAAGTTCCGACTAATAAAAAAGGCAATTGTTTTCCCCTATTGGTGCATATAGATGAATTCAATATAAGTGATGAGGTTCCAAACATGATCAAAAAGGTAGAATGTCTTTAAAGATTGTTTTCGATACCTCTCTTTCAATATGTAACAAACAAACAAAGAAAACAATTACGTGTGTATCTGATTTGTCTGGATACGTGCGTTGTTTGTCCCCCACGGTTTTCTTTCATCTTTGGTTTCTAATTTCTTCATATTTCACATTGCGTCTCAGACCTCGCCTGACGCAGGGCGTGTATTTTTTGCTGTGCAGAAACCTGACAAGTCGCACCAAGCCGTGAGGGCAACAACAGTCCCAGTCGGGGTATTTCATGTTTTCATTCTTCCAAATAGCATTTAGGCGAGGCATGAATCCTGGAGGATGACAGTATTTCCTCTGTGGTGTGGTGTGTGTGTGGGGGGGGGGGTGATCCCGCTTGCGGAATAGTGTAATGAGGGGTGGATTCACCATTTCCGATGGTGAAGTAAATCTCCGTACATGGGAAGCGTCGGGTGGCATATTAACTTTGTCCATATTCGCCAAACATCTACACGTAATATAATTGAGAACCTGGCTCACTTATCAAGAGGGTAGATGCGTTTGGCTGAAAACATAACCAGTTTGGAACCCAGCGTCGATGCTCAAGATAAAACATACGATTAAAAGCCGTAAAATATGTGCAACATTCTGATATCGAACAGTTTAAGGTAACCACGATGGTCAAGCAATGTTTTCACTTTTTTTGAGCCCAGCTTCTAATTCAAACTCGTCCACAAGTACTATTTAGTCGTCAATTCATTAATGAATCCAAATAAGTGACTAAATTTGTCTTATTTCTGTTATTACAAAAGGAAACGCGAGAAGCGCAATGCCCATGGGATACCATTGGGCCCTTCTTGACTTTTCATATGAAGGTAAATGAGGAGCTCAAGCAAACATGAATGTATTCAATTTGTAAATTATTCAAAAAGGATTCAAATTTGATTGTTTAGCATTAAGAATGGTGCATGACATGTAAAGACTGGGTTATGTTCATTTTCCATACATCTGAATGAAACGTCTGTTGTTTTGTTTACGTTTTTTATGCTGTTTTAAGTCTAATTCCGTGTCTACCCTCCCCCGAAGGAATGGTTCGTGCCGACTCTCAAATCTGAATTGACCAATCACATCAAAGCATTAGCTTAATGACATACAGTCAGCATACTAAACCTTTGATATCACATATGTATTATATCATACATGAATATATATACACACTGCATTCTGCCTGATGACAAGCGATCAGATCACAGTCCAGTAAACACACCGAGAAAGCCGCCGCCACCTGGAACTCGCATCTTCAGCAAGCGGTAACGTCTTTAGTCGCATCTTCAGGAAGCGGCAACGTCTTGTCCTAGCAGGTCGGTTGGAACCGCTGCAGAGGGCGCGCGTGAGTAGGGATATCTGAATTTTAGTTAATCTTTATTGATTTCCCCAGAAACAATAGCTTGCGCCTTCAGTTCTGAGCTCGAGGTAGCTTTCTTTCATTAACAAAATGGCTTGGGCGTGTCCTTTTGACATCAACAGCTTCAAACCAGATATACCGCTTCTTGGTATGTGGATTACATTAATACTTGTACTTGTTTATTGTCCCTGATGACGTTTTACATTGAAAGATGGGTGAATCTTAAAGTATAATATCTCAGAAAAGAACATTTCAGGAACAAGCATATCTGAAACGTACACGTCAGCAACAAGCCCATCTAATACAGTAGGTAGGGACTTCAAAGCTCCGTGTTGATTGGATTTGTCTGCTGCTCCCAGCCTCCTTTACAGCCTTCCACCGGCGTTAATTGTTATTTTTGATGAGAGGCGCTGATCGATTTGCTATTTTCAAGATATATTAAAGCAGATCTTTCGTGGCATAAGGCAGTATCATAAGCTTGGGAAGAAGTTTAGTCGGCAGAGGAGTAAATTTGCCAATTTGCAAATTAGGGAGGGAGTTAGGGAGGAAGGGAGTTAGGGGGAGGGAGTTAGGGGGGAGTTAGGGAGGAAGGGAGTTAGGGAGGGAGTTAGGGAGGAAGTTAGGGAGGGAGTTAGAGAGTTAGGGAGTGAGTTAGGGAGGGAGTTAGAGAGGAAGGGAGTTAGGGGGAGGGAGTTAGGGAGGGAGTTAGGGAGGAAGGGAGTTAGGGAGGTAGTTATGGAGGAAGGGAGTTAGGGAGGAAGGGAGTTAGGGAGGTAGTAATGGAGGAAGAGAGTTAGGGAGGGAGTTAGGGAGGGAGGGAAGTATAGGTTTATAGAAGGGTATTCATTGCATGCGGTTGGACAATCATTGTTTATGTTCGTTCTGCTCGGATATCAGGATCAAGCAGATAGCATGGGGCTGGGGTATCTTAGATATATCAGGATTGCTCAAAGCGGCTTTCATTTTCAGTATGTACCTAAACTTTCACAGTACAATGTGGCATGTGAGATGAAGATGTCTCAAGGAAACAGACGTTGCTGTGAACAAGAATCTCCTTCTGTAATGAATCGGCCTGTGGTGCGCCTCATGTTCCACATGATGTGCTGTGGCTTCTCTGATTTTAACTAAATCATGCAGTTCTTATTAGTCGGTTGCCTTGACGATTGGGTTTGCACATAAGAGGATCCTAGGAACGCGTAAGCTGGTTCGATTGGTTGATTGCAATGATGTAATATCCAGGTAGCAGAATCGGTCAGATTCTATTGATAATTTATATTGATGATTTGAGTCGTTTTTTTTGTGTGTTTCGACGGCGCTATGTAATGCTGTACGCTTTCTGGACGATGCATTCCCCCACGTGTGTTTGATAATCATTACCTCCATGAAATGGATTTGCAGTGGGTTGTTCATTCTCTTTTTTCTCTATTTGGTATAGTTTTGGCTCCTTGTGTAATATCTTGCAAACACCATCATTCAAATTTTTGGCTATCGTTAGAAGAAGAATTTTCCTAAACAATCAGATGGGTTTCGCTGGAAAATAAGCCGATTCATTTTTCGAACAACAAATTTTAATTGTTTACATTTCAATGAGAACGAGTGTTTAGTCGGTTGCCTTGGCGATTGGATTTTCACATAAGAGGATTCTAGGAACGCGTAAGCTGGTGCGATTGGTTGATTGTAATGATTAAGAATTTATCATGGTTTACTTGTATTACCTGTAATTTACTTTCATATCATTGTATCTATTTGTCTTTGTATCCTATGTTGAGCTTATTTGGAAAGGCTAAGGCTAAGGCAGGTAAAACTATGTGCTTGTTGATTAGCTTAAAAATACCTTTGTCCATTTTGGAGGCTTTCTGCATCCCCATTGGATAGTGGAATGATCGTCAGTCTGCCGTTTGGAGCCGTGAGGATCAATGATCAGAGGCTACCTGAAGACTAACTGTATAAAATCTGTCGGAATAACTGATAACTCGAACGTGACCGATCCTATGCTGGAGACTATTTGACGTAGGCGAACACTCTGTTTGTGGATTTGGGGAAGGCCGTAGAAAGTTTGGAGTTGTTCCGAAGTGGGGTAGAGTCTTACGAGGGCTACGTATGGAACTTTCAGGCACTTGTGACATAGCACCCCCCCCCCACCTGCAACAAAACATTTAGCTTCTGTAACTAAAACAACAAGAGCAAATTTACTCATTTGCATTAATCGTGTCTCAGCTTTGTTTCCACCGAAATCCAAAATTGTCTTCAGCTTGCCTTACATTTGTTTTATATTGGAATCCACATTTTTCAGTTTTTCCAGATCACTTCAGTGTTACGAACGACAACTAGTGGAAGCTAGTTGAAACGTCTGACCTTTTCCAAAATCATAGCCAGTTGCTGTTGAGTAACTACTTTTGGCGTATCTTATCACCTGGATGTCTATTCTTCTCCGACGTAATGTTTGTAATCCTATAGTAAAGTGGAGGAAAACGAAGGTGTCATTATCGCAAGAATCAAACCTTCAGACCACGCATAAAAAAACTTGCCCTCAAACGCTAACCTGATCTTTCAACTTTTATCAAGCACAGTTCTGACAGAGTTTATACGGTTAGTGTTCAGATTGCCCCTGATCATTGGTCCTCTCGGCTTCAAACGGCAGACTGACCGTTTCAAAAGTCATATCCAGTTGCTTGAGTAACTGCTTTTTGGATTACATACATTAAAGACATACACGGGAACTGTTTAGTCTCACCCATAGAACAACCAACAGCTATCCAAAAATCAGTCAATACGCTGTTACACACGAGCTGACCATGCCTTATAAAGGAAAAGCTGCAACCCAGAGCGGACAGGGAAAGGACACTATTCAACCAAACAGCGATACATACATGTGCCATGCCCTTGCGATGAATACACTTTCGGAAGATACCAAGACTGTTCAACCAAACAGCGATACATACATGTGCCATGCCCTTGCGATGAATACACTTTCGGAAGATACCAAGACTGTTCAACCAAACAGCGATACATACAGGTGCCATGCCCTTGCGATGAAGACACGTTCGGAAGATACAAAGACCAAGGCGCCCATTCAGAAAAAAATAGTGGCTTCAACCAGCAAAGAAGATTTCCCAGTTCCGTCAGCCGGACGTGATAGACCCGAGAACAGTGCTGAGGCTCCAGCCCTTTCCGGGGGCGGCGGTACCATGCATGAGTCTCCACATCCTCCAAACGAAGCCTCCGTGCATATGAACCCCCTGTCTAAGCTGTACATGTCCAACCTGCGGCCCTCTGACCCCGTACTTGCACGTGACGCCTCCAACCCGGTGTACGGGCCTGACCTGGGCGCCTCCAACCCGGTGTACGGACAGGGCCAGGGTACGGATCCTGATACTGACTTGCGACCAGCTGGCATGCAGCCATATGCCGTCAGATATCAGGAGGAAGATGCTGGTGATGATAAAGACCATCGACCAGCTAGCATGGAGCCACATGCCGTTAGCACTTCCGGGAACGATGCTGGCACCTACGAGAATGATGCTGAAATCAACGAGAATGATGCTGGCACCTACGAGAATGATGCTGAAATCAACGAGAATGATAATGGCATCTACGAGAATGATGCTGAAATCAACGAGAATGATAATGGCATCTACGAGAATGATGCTGGTATCGACGAGAATGATGCTGGTATCTACGAGAATGATGCAGCTGGCGGTAAGATGATATATCTACATTTACATACTTCAAATTTAATGGGAGTCAAGTAATTTTGTTTTTCTGGCGAACCCGCGCATGTTTCCGCTCAAAGCTCAAAGCGCTCTGATGGTGCGATGTACAATAACAGGAGAAGGGTTTCAATTTGCCACAGTTGCGCTTGTGTTCTTAATGAAATCATACTACTATAGTTAATGTATATATATAAATTGTTTCATATTCTTGAAGTGACTGTTCTCCTTAATTCATACTTTCGACGCCATTTTAATTTTCCTCAAGGCACCACACCCATGCAAAAGACTGATCGGCAGGCACGTGCGGACGCCGGTGCGAGTATACCCAACCCTATGCACGCCTCCGGAGCAGGTAAATCATCCTGTGTTAGATTCTTCGTACGATTGTCGTACGATAAACAACTGATTACGTTCCTGAGTCGCGAAGGTGCCATACAGGCTTTAGCTCAATTTTTTTAAACTACAACAAACAATCCGTAAACTTTAAAGAGCACATCATGCAATAATCTTTATCTTTTGGCAGACTGCTTCCTTTTAAGAACAATGTTTAGTGACAAGGCGCCAAATGTGACCCGTAGCAATACTGTTTAGTTGTTATAAAGAGGCAGTCATAATTCTGATATCGACAAGATCGGTTAGCAATTTTTGTGTTAAGAAAAACAGAAAGAAATATTATACTAGTAAATGAATAGCGAAGATTGTTTTCTGAATTTACCCGTACCGTCCGTCCTGTTGTTCTTATCAATCTACGTATGGATTATGTCACTAATCAAATAATTTCCTACTAACGATTATGGTGTAATTAATTGTACTGTATATTATTTTCGATTTTCCTATTGCGGATAAAAATTAAGCTGTATACGTAATTTCCAGCAAGAAACTTTGACTTACCCAAATTTTCGACTGTCCATCTCCGGTGTTTGTCAGCCTTTGTAATTCTTTAAAAAGACTGGAGTTGGACTGTCAAAACTGTGGTGCTAAATTTTTGTGTTGAAAATTAAAGTTTTGAAAAAAATCCTTGTTTCAATTCCTCTTGTTTTCTAACAGACCGCCAGTATCCGGGTGGACCGAGCGGCTGCCGTGCTCTCTGTAGCTTCATCCGCTCCAAGGTTACCTACATCGCCACGGGCATTGCCTTGCTGCTAATCCTGGTCGCTGTGGGACTTGCCCTTCTGGCGTTCATCAACAATGAGGTAAACGCCCTTGTATCACAAAAGCCTGTTGGAAAGCAATCTTTACTACACTGCCTGTGTTCTGTTTATTGAGACCATCAAGTCAGAACTTTCCGCTTTTCAATCTTGTTTTTTTAACCTTTTGTATTCTGACGTACATATATACCTTTATACATTTGTAGGAGATATCTGAACAGACCACCACTGTTTACGTTCAGACCACCACTGTTGACGCTTTGAAGTGCGATCAAGACAACATGTCCACCACTGTTGACGCCTTGAAGCGCGACCAAGACGACATGTCCACCACTGTTGACGCCTTGAAGCGCGACCAAGACGACATGTCCACCACTGTTGACGCCTTGAAACGCGATCAAGACGACATGCGCCAACTGTCCACCACTGTTGACGCCTTGACACGCGATCAAGACGACATGCGCCAACTGTCCACCACTACTGACGCCTTGAAACGCGACCTGGACAAGGAGCGAAGCCGAACCGGCCCCATCTTGGAGCAGCGCCTTGACGAGACGAGTAAGACGCCAGGTGAGTTGGGTTTCAGTTGTTTTGTGTGCTATCTGGGATGGTGTGCTGAGCAACATCATTAGTATAAAAATGTGACAATAAAAATTATTGCCTTTGTGACGGCTTTAGGTTTGTATGTTTTTATTTTCGTTTGTTGTTGGTTGGTATGCTTTAGTATTCGTGCTATATCCCTTGACCTAGCTGTATGCAAAGATTGTTTTACACCATAAATGCTATTAATATATCATTTCCTAATAACGTGAATGCCTATCATTTACCACTGTGGTATTATACCGCATTGTCAGTGATATATGCAAATCAGGATGTTTCGTGATGTTATATGTCAGAAAGAATATAGAAAATGATTTAAGATATTGCGTTTTTCCAATACTCTGATTTCCTCCACCCAATAGGAGACCATGACTCCCGTAAGAACAGTGAGCCATTCCTCTTGGTCGTTGATGGTCCTGAAGAAACCATCATCCAAGTTGACATCACTTCCGGATCAAAGGTCACACTGCCACTGGTAGGTGTTGGACAGCCCCTCGCCCTGGACTTCGACCCGCTCACCGACTACGTGTACTGGTCAGATTTACGGAACGGCAACATCAAACGGGCTCGTCGTGATGGAAGTGGCATCGAGACCATCATAGATACCGACAATTGTAAGTTATAAATTGCAATTGTAGTCCTTAAATTTAAAGTCAGAAGTAAGCATTTCAAAGTGATAGATCTGATTTTAGGTCAGGCAAAATTACAAAGCCGTATCCAGAATTTTTTTAGAAAGCTGTGTCCAGACGATCTCAGTAGATGTAAGTATCCTGCTCTTCGTTCTTTTTTTGATGTGGAAAAGGCGAATCTTTAGAAGAATACAATTCTGCAAAAGAATGACAAATGTTGCAAAAACAGGCTTAGGACATGGAGAATGAGCCAGATCCTAACGTCTGCTTGGACATCATCTGCATACGGTTAAAAGACTGCAAATGTTATATCATCTGTACATCTGCTCGGAGATTGATATGCAATCAAAGTTAACAGAAACGGAGTGACTGCATGGTGGTCCTAGTTACGCATTTCTGGGCTGAGATGTGTCAGTCTATCGGCAACCCCCCAACATCTTTGGGGAATCTGTGTACACTGTTTATTTTATATATTGTTTATTTGTTTCGCACTTAGAGAAAAAACAGTAAATACATGGCATTAAAATATAAATGAACATAACAGTACAAGGGAGGTCAAAAGCTATTGTTTATACGAAGGCCTCCCTGTACAAACTTCTTACAATTTATATAAATCAAACAATAAAAATAAGTAATAAATAAAGTACATTTCAATACTGCAAAACTGTTGTTGTCTACTCCAAATATCAAGATTTTCCACCAGTAGAACAACATTTCAAAGATTCTGACAAGGATCTTGTATTATTGATACAGAGATTAGTTACACAGGAACGTTCTCACACTCTTTTCAGCCCGTGTCTATGGCCTGGCGTTGGACCACGCTGGTGGGGATATCTACTGGTCTGTCGTTAACGCTAACGCAAAGACTATCTCTGTAGCAAAGAAGGATGGATCGTCTGCTAGGACACTTCTGACGTCACCAGCAATCGGACACCCCGAGCAACTGGTCCTGGACCCCAGGCATGGGTGAGTAAAATGTATTTCATAAACAAACAGGCGCTTTATTTTGTATTAACGTTCTCATGGTGAATACTTTCCGTCCCGATCACCCAAGCTGAAGTGGTAACAGACTGAGTGTAAAAGTTCGTTGGGAGAATTCTGTGAGACATGTCTTTGCCGGGCTATGATGGCCCTTTTTCTCCAGTCATATATATAAAGGATTGACCTTTTTTATCGCTTATTGGTGTTGTATGGTCATAACTGCTTTTCTATCTCCACTTGTCTTTTAAATGATGCGCGCTTTCATATGCATGTATGTATGTATGTAGGTGCATAGGCCCGGAACTGGCCCCTTGCGTGGGGTAATACCGCCCCTTACGAGGTGATATACCCTTATTTGAGTACAAGACGGTGATGCGCCACGTCTCCCGTCCGGGTGAATGTTCCAACACGTCACTCACCATATGGCTGATACGAAACAGAGGTTCGCCAGGCCTCCATCCGGGTGATTTGTAGTGAACCACCAACTCCAGTCAGACAGAATGATTTGATACATCACACGCCGCACCATCGCACTTATGGGGGTTCTTTAACGTGCCTGGGGTGTGGCTCTCCCCATACACGGGACCTCCATTAAACGTCGTATCCAAGGGACGGCCCTAGCCGATGCTAGCTAGGTACTCATTTTAACCTGAGTAAAGTGAGGAAAGCGCCTTTCCCAAGGACACAAGATCGGTAACACGGCAGCCGAATTCAAACCCGCTACCTCTCGGTTCCGAGTCGAACACACTCCCACTGCGCTACGCGGTCCCACGATCTTGTTTTACAATAATTTGAATATTCAATGGGAAATTATATAACACCTCATTCGTGAACTTTGGGCATTTCATACCTGTGGCAGATGGAAGACTCAGTACATCAGACAATGTCATACCACATCATATGAGCTTCCTTCCTTCTCTTGCGCTGTATACTGTAAATAGATTTAATTTCACGGTAGCTGAAAAAATGACTGTTCGCGGTGGTTTTAAGTTGTATGATGATGATTATGATGTATTGTACTATGATTATGTATGTCTGCACAACATCAGCATCTTGCTGCCTGGTGCAGTATAATGTATTGTCGTAATTCTAATAAAGTAAAAGTAAAGTTTTAAGTTCGCGGCAGCACCATTCACTGCAGTCTCTTACTACCATTGAAAAAAAGTTCGCGGTGGTTTTAATTTCGTGGTGAAGTGGCCACTGCGAAAACCGTGATTATAAAACCACCGCTAACATTCCTGCTTTTACAGTATATAATTTAGGTAGTGTGCAATTAGATCATTTTAGTTACGACTTACCGTGCATAATTAACGAGAGGATGCACAATGAAACAGCAAATTTCCAAACACCTCGCACTTCGCGAAGCTTCAATATTTTTGTTTGCTGGGCTCTTTTTCACAGACTCATGTACTGGACGGACTATTTTAAAGACAGTATTTGCCGAGCTGCGATGGACGGCAGTAACCAAACCACCATCATCACGGGTCTGTTTTGGCCCACAGCCATCACAATAGACTTCACTGGTGAGGAAACAGACTCTAGTTATGGACACGTTGCCAATATGATAATGTGTACTTATCTTCAATCTTTATCATTATAATGGTTTATTTTATAATGGTTTATTTGACAGAATCATTTCGCAGCCTTTAGGCTGTATTGTACACTCCTTTCACATAGGACATGGAGTAAAAAACTGACTATTGGAAATACAATTGATGATACAACTTGTAATTTAAAAAACACTATACATGAAATTTACAACCTTAAGATTATTTAAAGTATAAAAAGTATTTAAAATACTATTGACATGATTTACAGCAATAAGATAATCACAGCGTTCTAAATGCTTCCTAATCTTGAACATTTACATTCAAGTTGGCACTCGATACAATACATGAACTTTTAACAGATTTAAAAAGTTGTTAGGGTTTTCATTGACACACTAACTTAATAGAATGCACCTTGTTTACATACTGTTATTTAGCAAAGTAGTTAGATAGGGAATTGGGCTGTTTCTGTAGCGCTCTGTGTGTACTGGCAATGTTACTAGTTGATTGCTTTGTCTTATTACTTTACCGCTGACTTCTCCTCTGCGCCTGGGAAGCCAGTGTTGGTACTCGTCTGATGCGTACAGGCTCTTCGCGAACTTCAGACAAAGGGCGTACCGTCTATCCTTGAGTTTCTCCAGGTTTAATACTTGACAGGATAGTGAGTAATTTTGGTAGCTACTTCCCAGTATAATCCTGTTTGCACGCATCTGTATGTTCTCAATTTTCTTCCGTTGTCCGTTTGTCAGTCCTCCATGCCACACAGGGGCAGTATACTCTAATACTGGGCGAACAAAGCACTGGAGGTCCTTGCTTTTGGGACAGAGATGCTACCTGAACTTCGCAGTGACCTCCCAGTGACCTTTGACCTGACCAGAGGGACTATATCATGTAGGGGATGGCAAATGAATAAATAGTCAATTAAGTACAACAAGTTTGGAAACTTGTTTAGTTAGGAAACATTAATATTACCAGAATCACGTTATTGTGACTATATCATTGGTTCATTGATCTTTGCAATACCAGTACTTATTTATTTATTTATTTATTTATTTGGATTCTCCACACTGGAGGGTATGGCGGAACAGGTGTCAAAAGACACCTTTTCGAAGCCGCCATACCTTAAACATAACAATGATACATCAAATCATAATATACATAAATACAAGAACAGATATCATAATCAATGTAACATTCAAGTCAAGATAAATCAAGTTAACAACACACATACATTATGGAGTCTAGATCTATGATATAGATATACAAATGTACATGTAGTAATAATATAAGGTAAAATTATCGTGGCCTTGTGGCAATGCAAGAGGCGCAACAGCATGCTAGTGACCCTGTGCAAGCCTGCTCTAGCTTGAAGTTTTGTCGGAAACGGTTTTGCATAAATGTAGATAGTTTTCGTTTAAAGGCAGACACATCGGACGGGCTTGTGGCTGATGCTCCCAGCCCTCTGATTTCAACGGGAAGTTTGTTCCAAATTGTGATAAGTCGTGGAGTAAATGAGGAGGCAAATGAAGAAGATCTTACTCTCTGAGGGACTAACATGTGTGCCCTTGAACTACGTGGCGTTCTTGTAGGGAATGCAGCTAACCTCGCTAGATCTGAATCATATACCTTTGCAAGGGACTTAACAAATACCACAACATCAGACATCTCTCTTTGGTAAGACAGTGGTAACAAGCCTAGTCTAGATAGTCTAGACTTGTAGTCCAGGTGTTCAGCGGAGGGCCCGAGGATGTATTTCGTTGCCCTTCGCTGTACACCCTCGATCAGGGCTGTGAGATTACGTGATGTGGGGCTCCATACTGATGAACAGTATTCCAAAACACTTCTAACAAGAGACAAATACAATGTCTTACGTATATCAGTGTTGGACTTGTAACCTATGGAACGCTTGATAAACCCAAGCATTTGATTAGCTTTGGCCACTGTTCTTATGACATGGCTATTCCATGTGAGGTTGGATTTTACTGTGATGCCAAGGTCGGACATGCTGTCCACTACAGTCAGGTTTGAACTTGACATGTGATAAACATATCTGATGGGGTACTTGGATCGTGTAAACCTTAACACTATGCATTTGGATAGGTTAAAAGTCAACTTCCACATTATGCTCCAGTCATGTAGTGAACAGATATCCTGTTGTAGTTTTGAACAGTCATTTGTGCTACGGATCTCTCTGAAACATTTGCTATCATCTGCAAAAAGTGCTGACATAGAGTTTCTAGCCGAGTCAGGTAGATCATTTATGTAAAGTACGAACAACAGTGGGCCTAGGATGGAGCCCTGTGGGACTCCGGAAGTGACGGTACGCCAATCAGACCGACTTCCTTCAACCACCACTCTTTGGCGGCGGTTTGTCAGGTAGGACTCAATCCATGACAAGAGACTACCGCTAAAACCGTACATTTGTAATTTATGGACTAGTAGAGCATGTGGGACTGAATCAAATGCCTTGGCGAAATCTAAAAACAACATGTCTACTTGGCCTCCTTTATCAAGAATTGACCCGACCTGATGGTACACTTCCAAAAGCTGGGTGGTGGTTGACCGGCCTTTCATGAAACCATGTTGTAGATTGTGTATTGACGCATGAAGCCTAGGAATTATGCTGTCGTGAACGCACCTTTCCATGACTTTACTTACAGTGGAAAGTAATGACACAGGCCTGTAGTTAGAAACGACCTCTTTGTCTCCCTTCTTATGAATGGGAGTAACGTGAGCGTCTTTCCAGTGTGAGGGGAACTTACCTAAGGCCAAAGATTTATTAAATAGTAGAGTCAGGGATGGTGCGATAACGTCCGCACATCTCTTCAAGACATGAGGAGACATAGCATCTGGACCTACAGCCTTATTTGGATCAAGAGTGGCAAGCACCTTGTGAACGGAATCTACAGAAAACTGTAAGTTACACAGAGCATCATCGCTTACAATGTCTATAACAGGGTTTACAGTGTCTATATCTGGCTTTGTAAATGTGGAGAAGAAGTAATCATTGAACATAGATGCCTTATCTATTGGAGACTGTGCAATAATGCCTTCTAGTTGTACCACTGATGGAAGGGACTTGGATTTGGACTTTGCCCGAACAAAAGCCCAAAAACTCTTGGGCGACTCATGAAGAGTGGACGACAGGCTCTCCAGGTACTTCTTGTATTTGGCTGATAGGACGTTTTTCAGCCTGTTCCGAAGTTTGCGAAACTTTGTCCAGTGAGAGGGAGAGTCAGTTCGCTTCGCTCTTCTCCATGCAGTACGCTTTCTGTTCTGTAGGTTACGAACTTCGCTGTCAATCCAGGGAGGAGTAGTGGACACCTTAAGTTTGCGAGAGGGCACAAACGTGTCGACAGCAGACTGCACAGTCGAAGACCACGCCTCCCAGGCAGAGTCAATGTCAGGGTGGTTAGTGACAGACTCAGCTAAACCCGACGACTCCAGGTGTGCATTGAGTCCGCCCCAGTCCGCTCGTTTGAAATTGTACACTTTCCGAGGAAGCCCTCGCTTGTGTTGAATACGACATTGGAGTGTGAACTCAAGTACTGTATGGTCGGTGTCAAAAACAGCGGGTAACTCCCTGATCTCAGAAAACCTCTCAGGAAAGTCCGTGAACACCAGATCGAGTAAGTTGTGACACGAGTTTGAAGGCACTTGATTGAGTTGTTGAAGAAAATGGTTGTTGATCAAGTTGCAGAAGTCGGCTTCCTTGCCGTCGTTTGTCACAACACAGCTGGACCAGTCAATACGAGGCAGGTTGAAATCGCCGAGTACGCAGCACATACTGTATTCGCTATGTACACTCTCCAAAACCGAGCACAGGTTGCGTGTAAATGGTGCCAGGTCGCCGGAAGGAGTCCTGTAACATAGTACCACAGCAATCCTTCCCACGGTAGGGGGATGGAGTTCGCAAACTAGGATTTCATCCTGGGGCTCCAAGTCGGGTCTGCGCCTACTGCAGACTGAGGATCTGACAGCAAGTAAGATTCCTCCACCAGCCTTGTTGTTGTGGGTGTCGTAACGGTCCTTCCGATAAGTGACAAAGTCCGGCGGAATAACCTCTTGGTCATGTACATCCGGAGTTAACCAAGTCTCAGTGATAGCTAGGAGGTCTGGTGCTTCGAGGTTGATCAAGTTCTGGAGTTGCACCAATTTGTTTCTATATTGGTTTACAGATTTAACGCTTCTTGCATTAAGATAGATGACATTAAGATTAGGTGATAACGACATTGTAGCCATAAAAGATACAAAGGATAATGCAAGTTGAAGGAAGCCCATTATCACAATACAAAGCTCTAATTGTAAAAGGTTACCTAAAAAATCCTAAGATTACCTTCAAAAGGTGCTGCCACGCACTAACTAATCTAATTTACATATAAAATACAGAGTTCAGCAATCGCCCTCATTTGCATATCAATCACATCGCTCATCAATCGTACAAATTACACTACTAAAATGACATGAAAAGGCATAATGATACAACAGTGGGAGATTGCAGTAACAATTCGACTATCTACCATGAAGGAAAAAAAAAAAAAAAATTGAGTGGTACTGCACAGCACTGTCCCTTTCCCCAAACAAGAAGAGAGCCGGAAGAACGGCCCCTGTCAATCTTGCAACAGATAAATCACAAATCAAATTGATCAAACCTTTGAGAATGACAGGGAACCAAGCTTTAATCCCAACGAGTAAGGGGTACTTACATAATGTCTTACAAGTACGTGTAAGACATTATGTAAGTGCATGTTTTCTCTTTAGTCTTATGTAAAACTCTAACTACTTAGTATTGATCAGTATATTTGTTATTCCATTTAGAGGATCGGCTGTACTACAGTCATCAGGAGTACGACATCTACAGCTCAGACCTGCTGGGTAACGATATCCGACAAGTGCTGTATGAACGCGGGAAGAGCGTTCAAGGAATCGCGGTTGATGAGGACTTCGTCTACTGGTCGTCTCAATGGCGGGATTCATCATCATCATCATCCTTTCGGGGGAAAATCGGAAAGTGAGGAAATCCCCTTTATCTACTGAAAACAGTTTGTAGTAAGAAATCTGTTATTACTGGGTAAAATTCTGCATAATGATCTACATGATATGTATGTATCTTGTGTGTACATATACGCATCGGTAGTACTGCGCGCCGATGTACTGATATAGGCATGAAATAAATACTTAGATATGAGTATAAAATAAATATCCCCCAATACATGAATATAAATGTTGTATGCAAATTAACATCTGTATAAGAATATGTATGTAACGTTTTACACCCTTACTTTCAGTATATGCATTTGTATGAAGACATGTTTTGTTCTACACTTCCAGGCCGCATGAAATAAAATACTGAAATGACATATAAGTATAAAAAAATATCCCCATATACATGAATGTATGCAAATCAGCACTTGTATCAGAATATATGTATCTAAAGTTTTGAATTCCTGTGTTTACACTCTTGTGAACTTAAGAAGCATACACATGTGTGTACACTAAAAGAAATAACAAAATCTTTTGTTCCACACCTCCAGACTGTCCAAGTCCGACCAGACCAAGACTGTGCTCGTAGATGGCATAGATTACCCATGGTGCATCTACCTGTCCACGGCAGCGCCTCCTGGCGTCACCACTGGTAAGTACAGCTCCTGACAGATTCACCACTATCAGTACCTTCTTGCTTTAACAACAGGTTCAGGTTTTTAAACTGGCTAAACATGTTGCTTTTGATTATACAATACATAGGTTTTTATTTACGCCATGCATAAAGTACGAGCAAGACTAGGGGTAAAGATTTTTCTCATTTCATGAAATGAACTAGATTTTCACGTTCTTTAGTTATTCTCGTCCAAATAGGCATCTGAAATTTAAAAAAAAAATGTCCTAGAAGAGACAAACTTACACCGGTTACTATCTGACCCGAAAGCTACATCTATTGCTAAAAACACGAGATGGGAACTTGGAGACCGTCGCCATGGCAATGCATTTTGCTGCCCTACTTGTTGTGCTTGAGGCTTGACGGCAGGACATCTGTAACGATATAAGATATATTTGCTTACGAAAAATAACTTGAGGACGATAGTTTGGCAGAGATGTGGTGTTTTCTCAGCTTTTTATCCTGACAAGCCTCCTATTATTGTATTAGCTGAAATTGCTTCACGACCCAATATCATTAAGTTTTCATCACACTATTAAAGCACGTTATAACATCATTGCTCTTGTGAGAACCATGTCAAAAACGCAAAATTCCACAGAACACATCCTTGCTTGTTCTGTTCTTTTTCATCCAGGACGTCCATAGACGACAGGTGAAACCTCGCGCCTACTGTACAGCGACATCCGGATTATAACAATAAGCTAAAATGGCTTTTTTCTTTAATTCTCACGAGTTCAATGAAAACTTGGACGCTTTGAAAACTAACCTTGTAATAATCTTGACCGGGATTCGGCCTAATCGTCCTAATTATTTTGAATGTGTTAAAGACAAAATGCATGCTGTTGTGAACAACTCGCAAGTTCACTCTCTTGCCCAACACCACCCTGGACTTGTCAAGTGGTTGTGACGTTGTTGAACAGGTGTCGCCAGCAGAACGTTTGGGTTTCCATATTGATCTAACTCTATCTTTAACCCTCAAACCACCGTATGGGGTCAAAACTAACCCCAGGCGTATATCTATGTGTGCCATCATGGCATTTCTGGTCGAAAACAAATTTCCTTCCATGAGTTTGTTTGTATATATGTCCTATAACTTCTTATACGTTTTTACCGAGATTGGCTCATTGTTGATTAAGTTATCCTAGAAAGTTTATGCATGGTCCAGTGGGGTCAAAACTGACCCCAGCATTTTTTTAAACAAACTTTTGCGACCCACACCTAAACTGCTTATGGTAGGATCATGAACTTTCTCAGAGAATGATGAACTTGTAAGCCAAAATTATTGTAACAACTTTTGTGCCATTATCATGTTATATGACGACATTATGACGTCATCTAGGTAATCTCGGCCGCCATCTTGGATTTTGGCTGATGACGTCATCAAATTAGCATAAATTATGAATATTTAGTCATGAAATTTACGTTGAACTTCATAAGATGTGATAAACAACTGTTATTTGCTAAGGAAACCTTAAGACTTAAATGTTTAATACAAAATTAGAAAATTTCGTAATAAATATGTCTGTCAGAATTCCGTTGCCATGGCAAGATGAGACATGATAAACATACTTTGTTCACTGAAAATGCTTGCTTTCAACATTTTCTAAAAAGTTACCAAGTTTGGTGGCCCTAGCATAAACCATTCAAGCGCTACACGGCATTGAAGTTAGTACAGGCATCAAAAACCTCCTTCCCGGTCTGAATAGCATTGGTGCAAAATGTGGTCCTCATGATCTTTTGCATAAATTATGATAATGAGCTAGAAGTATTCTCACCTAATCATGTCAAACTGTCCCACATAGATTAAGGAAACTATACATATATACAAATCACAAAAAGAGTCACACAAAAAACTGTATTTGTACAAAACGTTTTGGGGTCAGTTTTGACCCCATACGGTAATCTACGTCACAAAAAAGCTATGGTGGTTTGAGGGTTAAATCAACATACCAAACATCGAACTGCAAAACTAGAAATGTAGCTAATAAGTGCCAGGCACTTTGCTTATTATTTGTCAGATGCTGTCCGAAAACTTGTGATCCAAGCCTTAAGTTCTGCCAGTCAGTCATTAACGACTGTGCACCGTTATATATATTGTCACGGTGTATTTGGCAAACTTAAGTCATGCAGTTGGCAGCCTTGCGGCAGGATTGGTGTAATAACATCACATTCAGCCTAATTAATACAGCATAAACGATAGAATTGCTAAGACATTACGATAACAAGTAAAGTCTACAATATAAACTCATAATAAGTACGTAATCAAAACTATCATTTTACTTTGAAGTAATCATGTTATTGCACTTTAAGTACATTATTAATCAGAGTGGGCGAAGAGCAGCAAACAGAAGTATGTTCAAAAGCCTGATGTGCTTTTGTATTAGTTGGGCGAGGAATTTAAGTCTGGCAATGAACGGAGGGGACACAGGCAACAATTCCTAATTGGGTATTGCAAAACTGAGCCTGCAGACTCACAATGGAATGATGTACAAATCACTGGAATGTAATCTGATTTTGGCCTGTTACTGGATCTGAGAGAAAATAAGTGTAAGTTCTTTAAAAGTGTAAGTTCTTTTAACTTATAACTATTCCTTAGAATCGTTGTCACAGGTGAGCCAAGGGGCACCAGTAAACACTTTGTACCAGTTCACGTACTCT
Source organism: Branchiostoma floridae x Branchiostoma belcheri (assembly GCA_019207045.1). Lineage (NCBI taxonomy): Eukaryota > Metazoa > Chordata > Leptocardii > Amphioxiformes > Branchiostomatidae > Branchiostoma > Branchiostoma floridae x Branchiostoma belcheri. Next base: position 1,092,699 of record CM033031.1, read on the forward strand.
ATAGGCCAAATAGCAATATATCTTATAAAATCCTTTACCCCATACGTCGACTATCTACGATGCGTGTCTGATTACATGGATTTCTAACCTTCATCGATCCATCAACACCATACATGTACATACTTAACAAGATGATCAATGTATAATTCTTGGCTGCCTAAAACAAAATGCAAAATTAAGAGGAGAAAAGTTCGTATACAGAGTTGCTAAGCTTTGGAATGTCCTGCCGACTGATATCAAGACTTTGGATGCTAATGTCATAATGTCAACATGATAGTGAAAAGCAAATGATTTTGGACTTTTGATGTGTAATTCGTAAGTATTGATTACCTTGGAGTTGTCCTATCTGCATACCAGTGTTGTGTATTTTTGTCTATGTGTTTGCAATTGTATAACCCCTGGAAGATTAGCCCCCTGAGGGCTAAATTATATCTCTATAGATGTTCTATTATATAAAACACTTGTATTGTTTATAGAATTTCATCATCAATTGTAAAAATAGATTAATAATTTGCTTTTTATTGTGCACATCTTTCTACTCAATTATCATGAGCCAGCGGTTACTATGGAGGGTGGTTCCTTGGCTAATGTTTCGATTTTTTGTGAATGTGATTATTGTAGAATTATGATTTTATAATTCATAACTTTCTTTGTTATGGGTACATGACATTTGTATATGGATACCCACTCAAGGGTTTCACTTGTGGGTGACGATCCTCCTGAGCAATGAAGCAATACAAAATATTATAGTACAATGTAAGTCAACCCTTAGTAACTCTTTTGAAGGGGTTGGTAGAGCATTCTGAATGTTACCTGAGTTTTATATGACTGTTACGCTTTCTTTAGGAAGTGAAAGTAATGCTTAGATGGCTATGCAGCTTTTTTGGGTAGAATTAATTAATCGTGTAATTCATTAACATGACGTAGTCTGAAGAAGGCAGAGACAGTAGTGGGTGATCAAATGCTGCCGGGTGTCAGGCCACATTTTCGCTCCTGCCAAGTATTTGTCCCAACACTGCTTGGGGGTTTCCGGTATACATGGTGGGAGAAAAATGCGTCACACCTGTGTGGCCGGTGTCATACAGTTTATGGGTAGAGTCATGGCAGTGAAAGGCGAATGATTTTAGACTTTTGATGTGTAATACGTTAGTATTGATTACCTTGGAATTGTTTCATCTGCATAACAGTGTTGTGTATTTTGTATATGTATTTGTATGAACCCTGGAAGATTAGCCCCCCCGGGCGCTAAATTATATCTCTATAAATATTCTATTATGGACAACACTTGAATTATTTATAGAATTTCCTCATCAATTGTAAAAATAGATTAATAATTTGCTTTTAATTGTGCACATCTTTGTACTCAATTATCATGAGCCATTATCTTCCTTGACGTAAAGAAATAGACTGATAGTTTGCATTTAACTGTGCGTCTCTTGTACTAACTGCCACCGAAAAACCAGGACCAGTGCATGAGCCAGCGGTTACTACGGAGGGTGGTGCCCTGGATAATGTTTCGATGGTCGCTGTCAAAAAGAAGCACTTTTGTGAATGTGATTATTGTAGAATTTTGATTGTATAATTCATGACTATCTTTGTTATGGGTACATGACATTTGTATATGGATACCCACTCAAGGGTTTCACCTGTAGATGACGATCCTCCTGAGCAATGAAGCAATACAACATAATACAGTACAATGTAAGTCAACCCTTAGTAACTCTTTTGAAGGGGGTGGTAGAGCATTCTGAATGTTACTTGAGTTTTGTATGACTGTTACGCTTTCTTTAGGAAGTGAAAGTAATGCTTAGATGAATATGCAGATTTTTGGGGTAGAATTGTGTAATACATTAACATGACGTAGTCTGAAGAAGGCAGAGACTGTAGTGGGTGATTTGTTGCCCGGTGTCAGGCCAAATTTCGCTCCTGACAAGTATTTGTCCCAACACTGCTTGGGGGGTTCCGGTATACATGATGGGAGAAAAATGCGTCTCACCTGTGTGGCCGGGTAATGGCCAAGCAGACGTCTGAGTGGACTAACCATCTCAGGTCGCGATGTGGAGGCTAACCATAACCCTTACACGACACTAACCCTAACAGCTCAAGTTAGTGAGGAATGGGAAAGTTATTTTGTCTTAACATCGATGGGCGTAGAAACGCTTCGTAAGTAGTGCCCATGATTCAGGGTGGCCACGTACTTGCCTCCAACAATCTGATTTTGGTGTTGAACAAAGAAAACGCAATATCTGCTACATAGTATCCCTACATAGTGTAATAAGTCTAAAATGTAAAATAAGTTGTAAGATGATTTTTGAAATTCTAATATGATCAGAACTGAAAGACGTCACTACTAAACATCCGAGTTCTTATTTTGCCTTAGTAAGAGTTTTGACGTATTGAACATTGACCAAGAAACATGAAACCTAAATGTGCTTTGTACAATTGTTCCAGAAACGTGTAATGATTCAGTCTATACGATTATTGTATGGTTCATAGTAATGAGCTTGAATGATAAGCCTTGTTTTAGTTTTAGTCTTTTAGATCTACATGACAATTTGAAAAATATTCTCTGTAAATGTATTCCAAGAAATAGTGTTCTAAAAAGAAGAAAGAATCAAAACTAGATGTCAGATTCTATAACATTTAACGTTTACATTTTACAGTACAAACTTCTGTAGAAACACTGAGTGACATGACTTGTATATGAGGCCCAGAAGCGGCTTGTTTAAGGAAAATCCAGTATGTAGAAGGAAAAATCCTCTGGTAAAAAGCACGTTAGGAATGCGTTTTTGGAGTAATGGGTTTTAACCATATAGCAACTGAGATGGGTTTGAATCTGATCTGATGTTGGGCAGATACCTGAAGAAGATAAGATTTGGATAAGAAGTGTGTAACTCGTCTGATGTACAAAATGCTCTACAGATACAGAGAAGGTTAACGAGGGATCTGAGTGTGTAAAAGGCCGTAGACGATAATAAAAAATGTGTTCGTGATGGAAGTTTGTTGTGCATTTTCTATTCTTATTTCGTAAGTCTACATAAATTACACTCATTCGGAAGTAAACTTTGAGTTGTTCTTGATCATTTTCTCGTTTTAAGACTAATAATGTTCGATTATTGTCAGTTATTCTCTAAGATACCTGTATATCGGATATCATAGAAACCTTTAACGAACGTACACGTCATAAGTATGAAATTTCTTTTAATGTATTACTTAGTGGGCAAGTTAATTATCAATTACATAGCAAATTACGTCCATATTTTCGTAATTAGTATCTGCCAATGTCATTCCACCTGACAGAAATTACATGTAGGGTAAATATAGGGCAAGTGTAAGTCTGAAGTTCTTTCATTTACCACTATTATGGAAACGCACGAATTATAGAACTAGTATTGCCTACAAATTATGCAAATGTTGCATTTCACCATGCACACACAAGATACATTTCATTATGTTATTCTCTGTCTAAGCTACCTGCATAACGAGTATCATAGACATCCGGTTTTCTTTTGTTTAGTTAACGCTATGCTCCCTAACCTATCAAACATTCAGAGCAAGCTGCTCAAGGCACAATCTACACCGGATTTTATCCGAAAAAGATATCTAGTTTATTTACCTCCCAGCTTCACGTCTTTCTCAACAACAAAATTGGTCTGCTTCATGCAGAAAAACAAAATACCGTTCGCAACACGCCATACCACGTCTTACTTCCAAATATGGGTAGATACATCCTAACTTCTTCAGACTAATCATGGCATCATTGTCCATATTCATGCACCTTGACGTTGGCTGCTGCACTGTTCGCCTGTTCACTGCACAGTGCGGTACAAATGTACGAGCAAGCGGAGCCTGTTCGGTCGCCTCTCTCCGGCCCCGGCAGCGACCAAACCAGCGGGCCGCCGCCCCAACCCCCTCCTGTCCATCAGGGTGGTTCCCTCGGGCGTGTCTACCATGTAAACGGGGATGACAAGTTGAAAGAAGAGCACGAAGCGTCTTCACACACGTACGAAGAAGCCGAGGCAGTGAAACGTGACGAGGCAGTGAAACGTGACGCAACGCACACGTCTGCAGGTAGCCAACATTTTGCCTTGTTCAGTAACATAACAACATTCTAGGAAAAAACAAAGGATGCATGTACTCTTTTGCAGTATCAGATAATTTCAGGGCTTGAAGCACTCGGTTTGCCCAACTTTGATATTCAACAGTCTCGTGAGTCGCTACTGCAGCTCACTTGTTGACACGTCCAATCAGTGCTAGATTCATGCTGAATAATAACAAGACGAGCTTCTTGTATTCTTCCAGCGGCAATATTCGACAGTTACTTGCCACAAACTAAATAATGGTATGTAAAGGAAGTTCCTTGGTAATGTAGCGATAAGTCAAATGCCGAACTGCAGCCATTGGGGTCACCGTCATACTGCCAAAGTTGACCAGACTGCACAACGGTTGTTCAAATTGAAAAACGATTTCTTACCATCAAGTTTTACTTTTACCCAAAATTGTCGATACGAAACATATGCGAATTTGAATATAAGCACAAGCGTGAACGCTAGCATAGCTTGGACCCCCCCCCCCCGCACACATACACCCAGAAACATATGTCCATAGACTATGCCTGCTTTTCCGTAGATCATCATCATCATTTTTACCGTAGATACATATACCAATTTCGCTTTTTAAACCAATTCGTGATAAGAATCTCATCAGTGAAGTTCACATCTTATTTCAATACCTTGTTTATATAGATGACCTGACCGCACCTTTACCTGTATGTTAGCCGTTTCTTAAACATTCATTCATTTCCATTTATTTCATTTTGATAATGATTTCGAGTTATATTATGCTTACGTTGTATAATGGATTTGTTTTACTTTATCATTTGTATGCCAAGTTGTGTTAATTTTCGTTAGTACTCGATATGTTACCATTTATGTTACTTGATATCGCTTTTATGTTGCATGTATGTTTCGGGGTTGCCCCCAGAGAACTTTGAAAAACGCCTAAATAGGCGATATGTATCCCTGGTTAAATAAAAATAAACAAACAAACAAACAAACAAACAAACAAAACATTCATGACGTCAAAATAAACTCCCAATGGTGAGTTGGGATGCACATGGGAGGGGGTGCAACGGACAGCAGCAGATAAAAAACTGTGGAGAACAGTGACGCCCCACCTCAGTAACAATGACTGATAACCGGCGATGATGATGATGATGAAAATCCCAATGGCCACGATGCAGAGGTACAATTGTACCACCGTGACGGCACTATTTATATTTCTCCTTTGAGATCATCAACAATGGAATCCCCAGCTTTGTTTAAAGGTTCCCTCGAGAACGGTCCACAACCCTGGCATGACGCCATTTTATTCTGTTGATCTGCCTTTTGACACATTTATTCATTAAAGCTATGCTACGTAATATTTGGACAATACAAAAAGTAGATTTTCCTGCCATTTCTTTACACAGTAAGCTAAATCTACCCTTTAGCATTGAATAACAAGGCTCAGTTACAACATCAGTGCATCATACAAACATGTCTAGAAAGTGTCATCTTCCTACATATGGACATCCATGCTTCCTAGGGAAACATGCCCACATCTGGCTTATCACTGTCTTGTGTAACTGTCTGCATAGTGGGGTGTCTGATGACAGTGTCACCATAGTTTTTGTAAAATGTAATCTTTGCAAGATGTCTTTGCAAGACCCCCAGGGTGCCTACTGGAGACCTGGAAGTTGTTGTTTACAGACAGGAGGGTCTAACTCTGGGGGACACTGAGATAAAACTACGTAGCATACCTTTAACTGGTGAATGTAGATGTACATGTCATCAACCTAAGTCTGGTGCTGTTTTTTCTATCAGACCGCGCGTATCCTGGAGGACCAAGCGGCCGCCGTGCTCTCTCTAGCTTCATCGGCTCCCACCGTAGCCACGTGGCCGCCGGCATTGTCGTGCTGCTAAGCCTGGTCACTTTGGGGTTCGTTCCTCTGACGTTTATCAATAAAGAGGTAAGCGCCGTATATTTGCTGAACTTCTGAAACTATATCAATCGCTATTTCTGTAAACTGACATGCTCAAACTGTTTTGTTTGTCTTTAAATTTCCTGTATTTGTCGTCTTACCAGAACTGTGATGCAACAACATTGAACTGCTAGAACATTTGCTAGAACTGCCCTTTTTCACGATAGCAGCATACCATTCATCGTCATACTGCTAAATTCCTAGTTCTACTAAACGCACCGCAGGCATGTGAATCTAGTCTCTGAACCCTGTTCACTACTCTTCGCCCACTCTGCGTAATGATATTACTTGATCATGTGCAACAACATGATTGCTTTACGTGCAGTAATAATAAGCTCCCTGTGCGGGAGGCGTCCTGACCGGATCCGGTAGGCAATCGGGACAAAACAACAAAAACGTAATAGCCTTGAATCGAATTTCTACATTAAACTTGTATGTATTTTCAACTACACTTGTACTATTTCAATGTGACATGTTGATAATTTGACAAATATCTGTATCTATATAGCCGTTATAACCGCCGTTCGGCGTAATACACCAGCTGATGAAAACCATTATATTCTGACTTTGTCTTTAGGAAATATCTCTACTGTCCACCAAAGTTGCCGCCTTGAAGCGCGACCAAGACGGCATACGCCAACTGACTACCACTGTTGACGCCTTGAAGCGCGGCCAAGACGACATGTCCGCCACTGTTGACGCCTTGAAGCGCGACCAAGACGACATGCGCCAACTTTCCACCACTGTTGACGCCTTGAAGTGCGACAAAGATGACATGTCCGCCATTGTTGATGCCTTGAAGCGCAACCAAGACGACATGCGCCAACTGTCCAACACTGTTGACGCCTTGAAGCGCGACAAAGACGACCTAGGCCGACTGTCCACCACTACTGACGGCTTGAAGCGCAACCAACACAACAAATGCCGACTGCCCACCCCTGTTGACGCCTTGAAGCACGACCTGGACAAGGAGCGAATCCGAACCGGCCCCACCTCGAAGCAGCGTCATCGCGAGGCGAGTAAGACGACAGGTAAGTTGGGTTTCAGTTGTTATGTATGCCATTTGGGATAGTTTATTCGGCAACATTGGTCATTGATTATGCAGTTTTCAACTAGTACACATAACAATGGAGACATATGGTCTCCTATAGCCTAATGATTTGTCAGTGATGGAATTCTGGAACATTTATTTAATATGCGAAATGTCTATGCCTACATGCCAAATGTTTATACCTACATCCGTTTTTGACTCGACTTTTTCCAGTATCGTGTCCTAAAGGCTACGCAGTGTTCCGTGGAATCTGCTACAAGGCCTTCAACACAGCGAAGACCTTCAGCGATGCGGCCGCGGCCTGTGGTGAAGACGGCGGCACCCTCGCTATGCCCCGAGACGCTGGGACCAACGCCTTCCTGGTCTCATTGCACATTGCCGTGAACGACGATCGAGCCTTCTGGTTCGGTCTGCACGACTGGTACGAAGAGGGAAGGTTTGAGTGGGTGGATGGTTCTGCACTTGGGACCTACAACTCCTGGGCTCCGGGACAACCATTCGATCTTGTGGGCAGCGAAGACTGTGCTGGCTACTACAATAGGGGAAAAACTTGGTTCGATGCACCATGCGATTTACTGCTATACTTCATATGCCAGACTATCTAAGGTACTTCTTATAACCATAGCATTTCTTGAACGTCTTGTGCAGTTTGTTGTCTTTTATGGCATATTTTCGTTCCCAAATCTGCCCGGCCGGGCCCCGGTTTGAGCATGTTAAAAACACGCCATTCCGCATCTCATCACTGCTAATTTTCCTCATTTTCCGCAAAAATAGTTTGATTATGCAAATATGATTGAATATTCTATGCCTGCATATGTAACTTTCACCTGTCACAAGTACGGAAATCCTATAATTTATCACTAAGATTCCAAAATACTACTCTAATATATGTAACTACTATAATAGGAATTTCATTCTTGTAGCGTTTGAAGTTTACGTATAGCTGATAAGAATTAGACATAAATCATTATAACGTTACCGCAGGAAGTAGAAACAAGTTGAGCATTTTTCATTGACCCAAATTCACCCAACATTGATATCATTTCCCGCCAAAATGATGAACAAGGTCAGAGGTCGATAGAATTGGGTTCCAGTGATGCATTGTGGTTCCGACCTGTGACCTCGGAATTTATAGCCAAATAGTAGCACTTTATGTCAGTTCATCGAGGTTCTCCCTTGCGATGAGAAATGGGTACATCTGTTATGGGAGAGCTCGAGAGAGAAATGGTCATAGTGATTAAGAAACTTCATGCAGCTCAACGGGTGAATTGTAGTTTCTTACACGGGGAAAAGACATGTTTGTTTAAAAGATGGCTGTATCCGAGTATTATATCAACAGTGATTTAATAGGTGCCATCAAAATGATAAATCAACGTCTTTTTTTTCCTACTTCTGTAAAATATTCTACTCGACGATATGAACATGTCAATTACTTTCGGAACGAAAGGATGTTTATACATTATAACCAATAGTTTGTGATGCATAAACTAGACATGTTATAATCTAGACATGTTAATGACTTGTACGTGATTTCAATCCACTTGTTTTGTAGAACTTACTAAAGTCGCTATGACTTTGTAGCAACTGCAACTCAACGTTACGGCAGCGCCTCCTAGAGATCAAAATTAGAACCTCAGCCTGTACCTTCAAAACCTGCAGTACTAGCAATGCATGCTAGATGTCGTTGTGAGACCGTCAGTAACATTTAGAAGCGGCTTGCGAATTCAATGAAGAATTCCTACGAAGAAGAGCCTTATTGTTTAAACACAGGGATAAAGCAATTAACAGTAACGTTGCGTCAATTCTCTGTGAATTTAAGCTAAACTTATTGTTTTCTGCTTATTCTGGTATCATCTGGTAACAAATGTTAAGGCCACTCATATCGTGTATTTCACATATTTCGATGTTAACGTTGTAACTTTGTTCTTAGTGGACTTTTTGATTCCGCAAATCTCGCGGAAAAAGAACATCCGATTAGCAAATACAAAAACTCTCAGAGCTGAGTGCGTGTTGTGTATTCTTCATTCTGATAAAACAATTTAACTCAAGCGTTGATGACGGTTAGACATCCAGGTAACGAGATACTAGCAAGCCATGGAACATTTACTTAGGTAAATGGGAAGGTTTTGGAAACGGTGAGACGTGTCAGGTATTACCACTACCATACGTCGGTGATTGAAGGATCTGTACTTCAACAATGTATTTCCTAAAAAGAAACTGACAATTGATACGTAAATGATGTGAAGAGAAATTTCAGATTATCTAGTAGGAAAGTCCAACTAGAGCTGAGGCGTACAAAGTTTTGTTTTGTATATTGCCGCCTGCAGTCAATGCTGACAATGTTAAAATCCTTGTTGACATCAGCCCAATAACTACGGCCATGGCTCAACTGTCCTACATTCATTCATTCTTACATGTTTTTTTTTTTTTTAATTTTATCTGACAGGTACATGTGTTTCCTAATGTGCCGTTGTGTAGTGAACACATGTGCTTCCATTGTGCTGTAACGCGCGTGAACACGCAGTAAAGAAACAGCGATGATGTGCCGCTGTCACGGTAGTGAACACATGTGCCTCCATTGTGCTGTAACGCGCGTGAACACGCAGTAAAGAAACAGCGATGATGTGCCGCTGTCACGGTAGTGAACACATGTGCTTCGATTGTGCTGTAACTCGCGTGAACACGCAGTAAAGAAACAGCGATGATGTGCCGCTGTCACGGTAGTGAACACATGTGCTTCTATTGTGCTGTAACTCGCGTGAACACGCAGTAAAGAAACAGCAATGATGTGCCGTTGTGTAGTGAACACGTGCTTCTATTGTGCTGTAACGCGCGTGAACACGCAGTAAAGAAACAGCGATGATGTGCCGTTGTGTAGTGAACACGTGCTTCTATTGTACTGTAACGCGCGTGAACACGCAGTAAAGAAACAGCAAGGATGTGCAAACAGGCTGACCCGTGACACAGAGTAACCCCAGCGGAGCGCGATGCTCGGCTTGAGAGGACAAACTGAGATAAATTACTCAAACAAACACCCCGAGATCTGGGTCAGCTGGAAAAGCACAACAGGGCGGGTAAACGGTAAACAGTGTGTAGGACAAAACACGGTTCACATTGTTTCCTATAGGGTAATTAGTTTGTATTGCACACCCGGTAAGGTCTACGTCACATTTCCAAACCAGCTTTCGGGAGCGAAAAGAAGTATACAAATGACATCAAAATACACAAAATGTCAAAATAAGATTCAAGGGCATGATGTGTGTATTTTTCTATGGATTCAAATTGATTTTTCGTTTCTTAAAACATCCCGGCCGGGCCCCGGTTTGGAAATGTGACCCAAGCCTAAGCTTATAAGGACTACGTCACATTTCCAAGCCGGGGCCCCGTCGGGCAGCTTTCAGGAACGAAAAGTCACTGATGATGATATAAAAGACACCAAACTACAAAAGACGCATAGAGAAAAGTGGTGGGCATTATTTGTGGTTATTCTTACGTGTTATATCTCTATTTTTCGTTTCCACAAACAGCCCGGCCGGGCCCGGGTTGGGAAATGTGACTGTCTCATGGCGTAACACACCAGGTTTGTACTAACAGTACAAGCTGCATATCCTGACAAATTTATTTGATGCATTCAGTGATTCACATCGTGAAGGGCCATTACTCTTTTTGATAAGTGTTGTGGGTTCTTTAACGTGCTCGAGGTGTGGCTCTCTTCAAACACGGAACCTCCAATAAACGTCCTATCCGAGGGACGGCCCTTACCGAAGCTAGGTACTCATTTTCACCTTAGTAAAGTGAGGAAAATCGTCTTTGTCTAATTGTAGAAATTAATTCTAGAAATTCGACAGATAAAGTGGAGTATCGTTTGCGACCAGCTAACTCTAGTGGCATGTTACCTGGCTATCTAAGTTTGTCCAATTTCCATTATTTTTCAACTGACCTGTGGAGCCTGGTAGAGGTTAAGACTTCCATACGGACCTCATACGGATTTGAATATATACGCACGTGTGAACCCACCTGTAGAGGTTAAGACTTCCATACGGACCTCATACGGATTTGAACAAATACGCACGTGTGAACTCACCTTATCAGAGTGCCTATAATGCAAGTGGCTACCGATGGGAATGCGCTTTTCCAAAGCTGCATACTGTGCCATTAGCCTGGATACGATCCGGATAGTAGTTCGCTCCTATGTTCGCTTCTGGAACAGCAGAGAAGCGATATATGTAGTGTATAATAAATGTCAGAGCTGGAATCGACTGTATATAGTGTATAATGAACGCGCCCCTGAGCGAACTACTTTCCGGATAGTACCCAGGCTACTGTGCCACAGTTACTACTGGGATATCCTGACCCGATTCAAATCTACGTCATCAAATGGTTACTAATAAACAAACACATTTGCCGCCCTTTGGACCCCTTTGGAATGCACTATTTATTAATAAGTAATTCAGCCATTTTGTACCAAACCAAACGATCGTGCTGGCAGAAGTCAGAGATTTCTCCCACAAACACACTGGTACCGGCTGTACCGCGATCTTCACCAGACCCGAGCCTCGGATGATGCCATAGATGTTGAGGTTCACCATCGGACGGTACCATTTCGCTGTGCCATCCCCCTTCATCAGGTAGGCACTACAGTGGCTGTTTTCGAGTTAAAATCTTCTGGCTAGGAAGGAAATTGCTACAAAAGTTAGGCTCTGGCTTGCTATTGGCGTCTTCTATCTTTTTTCTTGCTCTTAAAGTCCTATCAAATTTTATTAACAAATTAGAAAATCCTTTAAAAAGACTAAATCACGAAAAGACGTCAAAAACACGCGGGAGCATATCCTCTGCGAGGAAAATAGGAAATTGGCACCTAGTAAGTAAGTATTATTCCGACCTTTGCTTCTTACAGGTTTCTTTCCGTATGATCTAATTTTGTCACCATTTGTTATCGTTTCCTCTCTCCCTCTTCCCAAGGTCTGTCTGTCTGTCAGTTTGTCTGGTTGTCAGTGTGTCAGTCAGTGTGTCTGTCTGTTAGTGGCTGTGCAAAATCAAACCGTCGCACAAGTCTTCGATCATTTGATGTTCCTACATATACATGGCTACGCAGATACACAGATGAATCTTTATTGACACAACCAACGTACAGCGTCTTCTACAGCTCTACATACATATACACAAGTGGATGCCAATGGACTATCTTACAAACAAGTATAAGAATGGATCAACGCATGGTTTACACTGATAGTTCAAAGATGTGTGAAGTACACCCCTATACTCTGGTACGTTTTGGCGTTATAATTCATTTTCTTCTGGCTGAATGTTCACATGTCAACATTGAAAGAGATAGAAATCATCTTTATTTGTGAGTCTTTGTGACGTTAGCTCATGAATTGTTGTTAATCGCCCTAAGCGGGTTGGTTGCTGCGCTTGAAAAGAATCACAGGTATGCTCATCTGTGACCCTTGACCTGTGCTCGGAAACGCCCATGGCAGAAAACAAACACAGAAGGAGCAAAGGTCATACAGGTGAAAACAAGGTGGGCAAATCTGGGGCAAACGTACTCCGGGCTCCGAAGCCAAAAGTATGACCCACCGGACTGCCGGATACGGAGGGGGGTCCCACGAGTAGGTCACGGCGTCTATTTGTTACCGGGTGCCGGGATGATTTTAAGTCCGACTTAAATCTAACCAGGTGTCCATGCACAAAAATATACTTAGTACCCCGGGACCCGCGAGGTCTCCCACGGGCCCACGTAGGAGTCCCGTCCGAAAGTGCCCAAAACAGCCCGTGGGCAGGGCCCCTGTTCCAACTGGGACCTAAGCCTAGCCTGGATAGGTAACCTTCAATCAAAGACGTGGCCAATGCCCCAGTCTATAGTAGGGCGCGGTCATATACGTCGTGCGATCGTCGCACGATTTTGATGCCATAGGATTTTCAAGCAGGCTGTAATCTTAGGCTAAGGTCACATTTCCGACCCGGCCGGGCAGCTTTGGGGAGCAAAAAGTATGATATAAAAGGCATCAGAATACACAAAATTTCAAACTAAGATCCATGGGCATGATATGTTTATATTTCAAGGTATACATTTAATTTTTTTCGTTTCTTAAAACATCCCGGCAGGGCCCCGGTTTGGAAATGTGACCTGAGCCTCAGACAGCCTTTGTGTAGCAAGAAAGATGAACTTTGCAGGACAAATGCATTGCGCTCCTCAAAAATGCCCTACGGTTAGTGATCGTTCGACGATCGCACGACGGTTAGTGATCGTACGATGATCGCACGACGTTTGGGACCGATCCCTTACTGACCATGCCAGCACACGTTATATCCGCATGAGCTGACGTCACATTGATGGTGACGTGACGGCATACCATCCGCCAGGCCCTGACATCGTCTCAAACATGAACCCGACATGTCACGAATGAATGCTTTCATCTGCGGACATTCAACAACACGTTTCTGAATAGTTTTTCTTTAAGACAGCTAGTAAGGTTTTTATTGAAAGATAATTCAATCTCTACGACTGAACAAGCCGCCGAGATTTATTTCCGGACGTCAATCTTCTTCAACTTGACAGGAAGACTAGAAAGGACTGACAGAACATGTCAATACTAGGATAGCTTGTAAGGTCATTCTTACAAGAATCTTACTAGTAATATCAGCGCACTTTTGGGTGACCTTGGAAAGACAGCTCTCCATCTTCACGTCTACCATGTTCCCCAAACGACATGGGGGTCAAAGAACTAGGCAGGTAGGGAAGGCGATATATTCATAGATCGACCAGCCCGTCCTTCATGTTGTCTTCGGGCCACTCAGAAGTTCTAAGATTGACAGCTGATCAGACAAGAGTCTGCCCTGGCCGCCCGTCAGCGCTATTCCTGAAGGTGCTACATTCGGAGCGTTCCCGCCAGACGGGCCGCAGACGACACCCGCGGCGTGCGCGGTTACCAGGGGCAACGGGTCAGGCGAACAGGTGAACGGGTCAGAGGTCACGTCGAGACGACACGCTCTAGTTCCTGGTACCTTCCCACCATGCCTTGCGGGGCCCGTCCAGGCCAATGAGAAGTTTCCCAGCATTCTCGTAGCTGCCGGCAGCTCAGAAGTGTCTTAAGGCGGGAGTTCCTTTAAGTAAACCTTTAAAGTGTTCTTCTATACAAACTAAAGTGTCCGCGCGTTATGCATGGCGGACCCCACAGTGTTCAACACGTACAACTCGCGGCCGTGGCAATGGTCGCCCGCCCGGAGGTAAGTTATAATCGATAGATACTTGGGTTCTGTAACAAGGGGTGGGGTAGCGAGTGAAAGGGCTGATGCACCGATCGGCACTCGGGCGGTGTTTGCGGAGGTGTCCGGTAGCTGGGGGCAAACATGCGGGATAATGCGCGCTGTAACCGGAGAGGTGCCCGCTGTAAGGCCCGGCCTTTCTTCTGCGCTAAACCGCGCCAGGATCTCGGCTATTTACACCCGGCGCGAAAAATACACTCGGGGTCGAACCGTAAACAGAGAGGAGATGGGCAAAGTTTTCTCTGGGTCATGCTACAGACCCTTCCACCTCCCCTCAGATGGCAACCATACAGTGTCAGATACAGATTGTAGTTCCTTACACCCCCTGTCACCCCCCCCCCCCCCCCTCTCCGTCCATCCAAAGACCTGATCTTGATGAATGAACGACACACAAACTCCCAGAGTGGCTCTCTCCATCCGGAAGCACCCTCAACCCGCGTAAATCCAGCCCAAAGTGGGTCCCTATAAAACCCTGGAGAATCGATCGCGGATATGCTTGGCGAAACTCGGACCACATCAACACTCCTGCGGCCGGAATGCCCCAAGACTCCGGTCAGGACGATGCTTGGAAGTTCTAAGAAAGCGCAAGAGCTGACCAAGATAGCCAAGACGCTGTACTACACGCACGGGAGCCCAGCGATGACTATGCCGCCAACATTCTCCATAACCCGCCGGTAAGGCAACGCTATCCGCCTACCCGAAATAGAGCAGAACGCAAAGATTGGTTTTCATCTGTTTATATTTCCTAATCTATCCCCTACAATCGTTCTTAACATCAGCATATCTACATGGTATTTTTCCCCGAGTTTTCCGCACACAGCAAATTTTATACTAAAGGATTTCTCCACGGCGCATCAGATATGGTTCTTTATTTGTGTGTTTTTATAAGAAAGAATGCGTGTCTGCTGTCACGGCTTGTTTGATTTTTCAAGCCTTGCAGAAAAGATACGTGTGGATGTGATCAATGCAGCCACGGTACAGGAGAACTCTCTGGGAAAATTCAGCCGCAAAACAAACCGGGCTAACACCCGTGGGTTCGGACTAGTCTGTGTAACACAAACTCTGCTGTCCGGGGCTGTAACTGGCCCCTCCCCGCCGGCGGATGTTCGGCGGGCTGCTATAAGCGAGATTTAGTCAGGCTAGGTTCGGACAGGCTTGGTTTGGACAGGCGTGAGGCGGAGACCGCGCTGCGACCTCACTACGACCTAAAACTTGGATTTGCGTAACCCTTGACTTCATTCTTAGGAAGATAACAAAACAGTTGTCTTTTATCAATGGGATTCGTGAAGCGCCCTGTCGCTCATTTTTTTATCAGGATATGTTCATGGTATAGCCTAAAGAGCTCGCTGCGATCTAAATTTCATCGGATTTGTTTAACCCTTGACTTCATAATCGGAATATCATGCAGGTGTAGAATTACGACTGAAAAGACAACAAAATATACAAAACGCAAAAGGATTTGCCTTTTATCAATGGAATTCGTTAAGCGGTAGCTGTTGTCAAACACTTTCTTATCAAGATGTGTTCGCGATATTGTCGTAAGAGCAGAAAGAAAACGACGTCACAAAGAAAAACGGAAACGAACATGCTTAATTAGTTTTGATAACATCCGAGGTAAATATTGATGGAACTCTCGTCTCATGGAAAGGCAAGCAGCTAGATTATGAGATTTATAAACTCACACGCCTAGCGCGAGTTCAACACCAACGTCTTAAAGTAAAGGAACTGGGTTAAAGACGTAATATCTGAGTCATAACCCCACACAAGACCAACGTCTTAAAGTGAAGGAACTGGGTTAAAGACATAATATCTGAGTCATAACCCCACACAAGACCAACGTCTTAAAGTGAAGGAACTGGGTTAAAGACATAATATCTGAGTCATAACCCCACACAAGACCAACGTCTTAAAGTGAAGGAACTGGGTTAAAGACATAATATCTGAGTCATCACCCCACACAAGACCAACGTCTTAAAGTGAAGGAACTGGGTTAAAGACATAATATCTGAGTCATAACCCCACACAAGACCAACGTCTTAAAGTGAAGGAACTGGGTTAAAGACATAATATCTGAGTCATAACCCCACACAACACCAACGTCTGAAAGTAAAGAAACTGGGTTAAAGACATAATATCTGAGTCATAACCTCACACAAGACAACGGCTACCTGTCCTGTGAGAGTCGTCACGGTTTACGATAGACAAAGGCGCCGATCAATGGCACGTCTTTAGTCGTAACTAGGGCAGATACATGTAGCCTCTATGGCAGGCTCTCTCTGGGACCGTTTTTCGGCTCATAATACACTTTTGCTGGTCGTTTCTTTTTGTTTTGGATCGCTGATTTAGTAGCCACTAGGAATATAAATTCGCAATCAGCGATCCAGTACAAAAAGAAACGACCAGCAAAAGTTAATTAATATGAGCATTGTCTCCAAGCAGACACTGTGGTGCCCTAGAGATAATATCAAAGCTGACCAAGGAGTGTAGCCGGCGACAAGTTTGACTCCCTTTGGCCGGCTATACTCCTTTGCCAGTTTAAATACTATCTAAGGCACCGTAGGGTCTGCTTGGAGACTATTATGAACCGCAGAGAGCCTGCTATGGAGGCTAAGGTACATGGCACCATCATCAGTACATAAAAAAACAATCCACATATTGACCCAGAAGGGGGGGGGGCAGAAAGAAAAGGTTCCGACGCGAGGTACGCTTTCTATCGACCCTTAAGGTTTTAAGCGGCGGACACGGTGTGATTTTAGACACATTAAGAACATGGAATCGGTTATCGACACCGATCCGTCAGAGTGGCGAGGGATACAGAATGTCGTTCGTCACACCAAACGTTACCAGCGACTTTTTTTATATCTATTAGTACTTCCCCACTTTCACAGACGATCAGAAAGCCACTTTCCTCTTAAAATCACAGAACCCACAAATTCTGGAAAATAATCTGGCTTTTCGTCTTCCTTTACTCCCAAAAAAAGTAAACCCGTTTACAAATCGCCAACACTGGGATTCGAGTAGCCTCTTTTCATTCTTTCGCATGACTCCAATGTTACCACCATGTACTTGCATTTAGCCTCCGAGCATGAACCTGCAAATAAAGTTTCATTGTATTAAGGCGACGGGAATTTCCCAGCTTCTCCGAGAAGAATTTGGATGTTTGTTCGGCGCTATTTGAGGCGGAATTCCGAGGGAAGTCCTGAGCACCACCTCGTGTTCCATCCGCACACGGCTATTCCTGACAGGAATGCGGGAAGCTACTTTGAAGACTTTCAGCCACGTTTCAATTAGTCTGCGTGACACAAACTCTGCTGTCCGGGGCTGTAACTGGCCCCTCCACATAGTCTGTGTGACACAAACTCTGCTGTCCGGGGCTGTAACTGGCCCCTCCACATAGTCTGTGTGACACAAACTCTGCTGTCCGGGGCTGTAACTGGCCCCTCCACATAGTCTGTGTGACACAAACTCTGCTGTCCGGGGCTGTAACTGGCCCCTCCACATAGTCTGTGTGACACAAACTCTGCTGTCCGGGGCTGTAACTGGCCCCTCTCCGCGTTATTGGACTCCGGAATCTACACTGTATCACACTATAAGGCCGGTGGATGTTGGGCGGGCTGCTATAAGCGAGATTAAATCAGGCTACGTTTAAGTCACATGGTGCGGCAGACTATACGCGAGGACAGGGCTTGTGCGAGGATAGGAATGCGGGAAGCGACTGTGAAGACGTCAGCCACGTTTCAGTCACATGGTTCGGAATACTATGTATAAGCGAGGCAGTGCTAGCGATCCGGAAACAAATATGGGGAGGGGGAAATCTTTAACCTGTTTGATTGCACTTTATTCCTTCTCAAGCGCTTCTTGTGAAATGATAGCCTTATTGGAGAATATTAATTATTGTTTCTTGTTACTTACATTTAAGGGTCATTTCAAGAACGTAGGACAAACAATATGAACCAAGAGTCCCTATGTCTGTGTGCGGTACCCTCGCATGGCTAACCGATTGCGTCATGTCTCTTAAGGCTACCGCTCCACCGGACAGCGATCGCACTGCGAACTCGCTACGACCTAAACACATTTATCAGGATAATACTGATTCTTGCTTCTTGTTATCTACATTTGAAGAACGTCGGGAAAAAAATATTAACCAAGAGTACCTTTGTGTGCGGTACCCTCTTATGGCTAACCGATTGCGTCACGTCTCTTCCACTAGACGGCGATCGCACTGCGACCTCCTCGCTACAACCTACATTAGTTGTGCACGTGTATATTCCTTGACGTTATAATGGAATATCATACAAAATGTAAAAGTATCACTGAAAAGATAACGAAACACTCAAAGCGTGAAAAGATTCGTTATTTCTTTCGTCTCCATGAAATTCGTTAAGCACCAGTCAGCTGTCAAATCCTGACTCGGTCGCAGGGATATCCCCACCCTCGTGGAATGGCGGTACAACTACCGACTGTTTCCAGCTAAAAGCACAACTCCCTAAACCATTTGTTGCAACAACAGATCACACAGCGCATGTAAACGCCGACAACAGTAGCACGGTTGTGTGTGTGACGACACAAAATCTGCCCTTCCGTTTCAAAACACCGTCTGCGTGTGGACTTTTCCCGCCATATCGGCTTCGTCTCAACCGCTCCAATTTCTCTCTGTCTCCTGTCCTCCATGCTTCTGCTACATGTCTAACAATAGCGCACTTTTATCCGTGGGTTAACCTATATCCGTTGTTTCAAAAGCAGGGCATATAGGGCTATCAAGTCGGCGCACTGTGGCTTTACTATTGCAATATTTTCAAAATATTGCCACCGTCGGTCGATCCCTAAAACCAAGATATAAAAGCTCCTTGCTAAAACCTTGTTTATAAAAACAACGGATATAGGTTACTCCACGGATAAAGGATCATAGCGTTATTTATGTCTCCTGCCGTTGTGCCATGACCTACCCCGACCTTGGCGAGGTCACGTGTAAGAATGAGTTAAATCGACCATCAGAAGTGAACGGCCCTTCAGCTGGCGGTGTAGGCGCCGTGTTGGGCCAGCTTACGGCGACAGTCAGGTACACAACACAACACGAGGGGACTTGAGTTTTCACCCATCGAATCGCAGTCACGGAAGTTCAACATCGTTCAAAATGCGTTTGTTGCATTCTCCAAGCAAAAGGTAGTGAAACATTGTGACCTTCTTCACGTATGCTATACTATCTCCTCCTCACCTGCGAAACGGAAAACGAGGCATATGAGAAGAATTTGAGGTCACAATTTCCCCCACCAACCTCTGCTCTGAGTACTTAAATCTATACAACAAAACGTTCATCGAATACAAACAGTATTGGATGGGAGACTTCAAAAGATTATTATGCATTGCAAATACTGGATGACAATGAGTTTTTAATAGTAATAATTGTAATAATTTACTTAGAAGGCACAAGCCCTTGCAAAATCATAACTAATCAGGATACAAATAAAATCACTTGAAAAATCATACATTCGCAAAACATGAAGCGTTGTAATACTGAAAGTCGTTTGAAATTTTAGTCTCGTCTAAAAGCAGACGTGTCATCTGGATGAAAAAGAGAAGAATTTGACCAAATAGAAACAAATAAGTTGTCATCTCCTTTGAAGTCTATCCACCGGCCGGTCAGTTCACTCCTATAGGCCAATTAACCTTTCTAGACATTTATTCCTAACTTGGCCAAAGTCCCCTATTCCTTTTCGGAGACTAGATGCCCTTGTTAGATGCCCTGTCAGTATCGCCTCCACATTTGATCGCCAGAAACGCTGGGCAAACATCGCTCTTCACGTGAACACGCTAGAGACTCCCGCAAACACCGGGTCACTTTCAACACCGGCCGCCGGGTGACATATGGTTCCCGCACTCTCCAAGCAGAGGTTAGGCGCCGCCTGGTGACATATGGTTCCGCACTCTCCAAGCAGAGGTTAGGCGCCGCCTGGTGACATATGGTTCCCGCACTCTCCAAGCAGAGGTTAGGCGCCGGCTACTTTTTGAAAAAGTTGTAGCCCCTTTTATCGGGTTTTCTTATTTGTCAGTTTTTTTTTCTTGTTTAGAAGACAGAAGAAAAACTTGACAAAATAGAAAGCCTGGCAAAAACGCGTAAAAAGATGTAGAAAAACAGCCGCAGGAACCTAACTTCTGCTTGGAGAGTGCGGTTCAGACCCCGAGGCAGTTCGTGTGATCAGCTGCTCCGGAAAACCACGAGTCAGCGAGATTACTAGTAGCTCTGGTGTTGCTATGCAAGAACGATTTAGAGGTCTCATTGATAGGAACTCTGATATGACTTTTTTTTTCACTTTCGTATTTGAAAATAATTTATGGCCAAATTGGGTTGAGAATGAATTGATAGATGTCATAATCCCAGAGCAATGAATGTGATATTTCAGTGCTGTTAAAAAGTGTAAACTTCTTTCCTCTCAATCCTCAAGTTCCGTATTTTTCTTAAGTGAAAGAGTCCTACCCATACAGCTATAGGACGAAAGTGGGAACAGGATTTACAGACGAACGAACATCAAGTGCGAGGGGAAAATGCTGTCTCCTGCCCTTTTCTGACAATCCGATAGGTGGCATCGCATGTTGTTGAAAGTACCTCAAATTGTCAAACAACTGTGGAACACGGAGGCTACTAGACAATTTAGGATAAAGTCTTATTGAAAATTCGTTGTTTTTTTTGCGTACCCTCCTCACTCAACGCAATGTTTGTAAACTTATATGAGTCATGTCTTTCCCCAAAAAGGCCTCGTGTTAGGCATTGAGCTCGGCAGATTGCTGACAATATATGTTTAATACATAGAATTTGTCACCAACTCTTCAAGATCAATAGGTTCCATACCGGGCTAAGAGTATGTAGTGGCCGAGATTTTTGCCGTGAGCCAGTCTCTAAAAATCCGACCACTACTAGAGTAATCTCCGCGACCCAACCTTTGCTTGGAGAATACGGCTAGCGGCCTCCTTTCTCAATCTATCGTTCATGGCGGCAATGGCCGGGCCTGAGACTGAACGTCCTCTTCACCATTGATCTTTTTGGTTCAATTTCAAGTCAATTTACACAAAGAAGGGGGCACCCACTGAACTATATTGCGGTAGAGACCTTCATGACGTCATCCTAACATCATCGGATGGTATGACGTCAGAGTCACCCCTCCCCATGTGATCGTGAGGGATTAAAGACATTATAGCTTGTGTCGTGTGATGTACGTACGGAAGTTAGTAGACTAAGTACGCTGGCTAAGTAATAGTTAGAACATGAAACGAGGGCTACTATTGGCAAATAGGATCGCTCCGCCAGCAAGGGGGTTTCTTTTAACATATGTAGAAATGATAAGATACCTTTTTTTGTCAAAATCGTACCTTATCACTAGCGCTACGACCTGTACTTAGCTTGTTTGAGCAGAAATGTACAATAAAGTACTCTCCAAGCAGAGGTTAGGCTCCGGCTGTTTTTTATCGTTTTTTTAGTCGTTTTTATCGGGCTTTCTATTTTGTCATTTTTTTTCGTTGTGTAAGCCGGACACAACGAAACAAAAAGACAAAATAGAAAGCCCGATAAAAACGACTAAAAAAACGATAAAAAAACAGCCGGAGCCTAACCTCTGCTTGGAGAGTACAGTAAAGGTCATTCATTCATTCATTTTAACACCCGCTTACCCGTGTCTGTGAGATGACCGGTGGTGTAGGAATGAGAAAAAGTATGGTACTATGAAAAATGTGTGGTTCTATTTCATGCAAATGGTTCATAGTACCACCTTTTTTTTCATAGTGCCACACTTTTCTACACTATGTGGATATAAACACAGTAATTGAAGGGCTCTGATTGGCTGAGGGGTAGTGGCCATGTTAGAATAACTCTGCCAGCGGAGTTGGAACCCACAGGACAAATGTCATGTTAACCAGACTAGTTATTCCGCTTATTCTTGCCCAATTCTATGGTCCGTATTCCCCAGGAAAGCTTGGTCCAGGCTAACCAATTTATTTATTTATTTATTGGTTTGGCTGCACCGAACACACAGCCAGGGCTGCCCAACTAGCCTATGGCTATTACAAAGGGCAAGAAAAAGAAGAACATTGACTTAAACATCATAAAGGCACGAAAGATGACCTCCATTTATTTAAATCGTTATTCAACTCATGCGTGGAAAAGTCAGTTTTCACCATAAGATGGCCGCAGAACGACTACAGTATCGGTATCGCACGAGTAGTAACCGAATCAGATGGCTTGTGTAACAGGTGTCTTGTTAGGAATAAGATATATGAACTTTTCAAGACATGTGCATAAGTCAGATTGCCATCGTACGAGGATCGTGCGACTATTGTACGAGAGTCGTACGGTGTTTACAGAACCAGTATCTCAAGGTAATATCTAATTTGGCGGCTCGTGAGACATGTGTCTTTCCGGGTATAAGACAGCTGAATTGTGTACGACTCAGTTTGGCATCGTACGACTACTGCATGACGATCGAATGACAGCATTAGTACGGCAAAAGTGAAAATCAAATTTGGCGGCTTGTGTGACAGGTGTCTTTTCAGGAATATAGTGACTGAATTTAGTAAGACAATTGCACGACTCAGTTTGCCATCGTGCGACTATTGTACGACATTCGTACGGCGTTTATACATGTAGTAAATTGGTGTCGCAAGAGTAAACTCGAATTTGGCGCTGGTGTGACAGGTGTATTTAGTTAATTTTGACAGGTTGAAGCAGCATGACGACCCAGTCCATCGTACGACGATCGTACAATGATCGCACGACATTCGCACGACGTTTTTACTATGTTGATATCGCAAGTGTAAACTCGAATTTGGCGGCAGTGTGACAGGTGGGAGCGGCCTGCCGTCACGTGACCAGGCAGGACGGTCCGCCATCTTGCCGTGCTGCCATTATTATATTACTGCGGCGTCAAGCCCGGTACAGCACATCCTGTGGTAGTTTCTGCCCGATTCCTGGCCATCTTTGGGACCTAACCTCGGCGGTTTGTGTTGTTTCTGCGCCCCAGGATGTCGGGACAGTCCGTGACGGACCGCCTGTCCGCCGTGCAGCACAGCATCACCGGCTCGCAGCTCTCCAAGTCGGTGGTGAAGGCCACCACACATGAAGTCATGGGGCCCAAAAAGAAGCATTTAGACTGTGAGTACCACACTTTAATACGTGATCTTTATGTACATGTATAGATACATCTGGTGTGTTTGTAGACGTGTGAATGGGGCTGATGTAAGTTTTTTTTTTTTCTCACCTGTAATTTTAAGAAGTGACAGCGGAGAAAGCTCGGAGCCTGGTACGGTAGGGACCCAAGGCGAGCCCGACCGCCAGGTCAGAGGTGCTCCGCCGCAGTTTCCACCCAAAAATCACACAAACCCCTCCCTAAAACCGAACCATTTTCCTGCCAGAACACTTCACATCGCATCCACAGTGAAAGTAAGAGTCTGTCTTGGCGTGTAGCGTCTTAGAAACGCCCTAAAGACGCTGCATGACCTCCGCCGATCGGCTAGAGGTCGGGTTGTGTGAGGAGTAGCAGGGGGCCCATCAGGGGGAGGGGTGTGTTTGAGCTCAAACATTCGGACATTGTCGGCTTTTTGTCTGCCTGCTTTTTGTTTGATTTGGATGAGATGCCACTAAAACGATTTAAACAGGAGCTGACAGTGTCTATGCCAGTTATTTATTCCGTCTGGAAATGCGATAATTCCCGAAGGAGGAATTATTTAGCTGTCCATATTTATTAAACTTGATTTTTTTTTGGAGTACACATGTGGTTTCTGACACCTGCTGTATCGTGTTTGCCCTTTTCAAGCATGAAGTCCGTCTGACAAAGACAAGTGTGTACACGAGAGATTCCCAGATTTTCCATGGAATTCCTTGGGAACACCCTTCCCATGTGTCCCACCCATTGTCATCACCACACATCCTGGCATTGTGGTGGTTATCTGGGTCATCCCAGGTCATCATTCCTTGACCTGTCAAATATTTCACCAGTCCTTCATATGAAACCATTTTTCTTGCATGACCCAAATTCCTTCACAACCTGTAAAAAAACCAAAAACAATTGATGAATTGTTCGAGATAGCGCAGGTATTCCCCTGAGATGATCTGACTACAAATGAAGATAATTAACAAGCCTGATAAGACAAAGAAATTAGCCGATTTTTTCCCAATGTAATCAGAATGATAGATAGATCCCTTCATAATGAATTTTTATTATTTCGGCATGTCTGAAACAGACACATGTGTTATTGGGTTTATTAATATTTTATGTCCAGTATTTTATGGCCTGAGTAGCGAGAATAAAAGGTTATCGTGACCAAAACATTTCCTTCTCATAATCTGTATGTCGGTCCATTTTATTCTTTTCATGTTTTTTTTAGATTGTATTAATAATTCTAACATTTCTCTGATTCAAAAGATTTTATTTCATCACTGGTCAATAAAATGTGTTGCCATTCAGGAAATAGGTTATAAAAAATCTCCAAATACTTGATTATTCATCATGTGACTCATCAGAAATACTTTCCCAGTATGTCTTTTCTCATTGTTATTTTTACACCCATGTTTTTTTCAATTTCGTAGTACTTTGCACCAGCTGACCAAAGTACCTTTGCACAAGTACACCTGGCCACACTTTCAGTGTTCACCTTTATCCACTATTTATAATAGTAGCGGCACACCCATCCATACTAGGGTAAATATTAACTACTACAATAATAGTACACCCGAGGTAACGTAGCGATAGTTACCTATATCCATTGTTTTTAAAAACAGGGTATTCAAGGATGTCAAGAACACTGGGTTCAAACTGTAATATTTTGAAAATATTGCAAATTGAAACCACTGTATGCCACACTGTTACGTTACTCTTACAGGGCTTGAAATTCATTTTTGGAAATATGTACAATGTTGCACGTAACCTAAAAACAGGCTAAATGCACAGAAATGATTGTGTGTGGACGATATAGTAAAATCGTTCTTTATTGGTAGATGAAAGAAAGATCATATATCCCAGGTCATGTTGGTCAATACTGACGGAACATGCAGGGGGACATTGACAGACTGACATAAGACATAAATAATTTTGCACGGATTAAGTTTTGCTCCCTTAAAATCATATTGCACAGTTGTTAACTGAAGTGGAATGCCAGCAAAGCCAAATTCCAGAACTTACCTTACCGGCTGCCTTCAGAACGTATATCTGAACTCGTACAGCTAACCTTAAAATTTTTAAAAATTAATACAACAAAGGTTCAGTTGTTTCTTTGACACTTGAATGTCACAACTGTCCTGTTGAACACTGCACCGTTACCTTTACTGTAGGTAACCTACATAACCATGCAGGTGATATTTAATTTTAAATGCACAGCCCCAATTTCAGGTGCACAAAATCCACCCTGGGTCCCAGTATGTGAAGCCCTATGTTATAGTACATCTATGTTGATGACGTCAACTATGGTTATCTTTTTGGCAGATTACATCAGTATAAAACCCGTTACCAAATATAGACAGGACAGAACATAGATAGCACCTTGTGACTGTATTATAGTGTTGTAGGAAGGTCAGGGCTCAAAATACCACCTGCGTATACAGGTTAGTGCAGGTAAAATTGGAGCTGTGCAAGTATTTCTGGTGTCTACCTGCACCTAACCTGCACTGGTCCAAGTACTGGGTATATACAGGTTAGTGCAGGTAAAATTGGAGCTGTGCAGGTATTTCTGATGTCTACCTACACCTAACCTGCACTGGTCCATGTACTGGCTTTTAATAGTTTTATACATAAATGTCCTATGATGTAGGTGTATATGGATTGTTACTAGCTCAGTAGTAGCTGCATGGACTGTTAATACCACCTATAATTTAAAGTATAAAGTATAGAAGATAAAATAGCAATGGTTCCTGAACAATTTTAGTATGATCCATACTTCCTAAATTCAGAATGGTGCAGGTAAAACTTGTCTGGTGCAGATAATTTTGCAGATAGAAGTGTTTTGAGCCCTGACCATGTGACTGTATTGTAGTGTTGTAGGCAGGTGATTACTAGTAGGTATGAGTCAATAGGTGAGGCCATGGATTAAGTAATTTCTGTTTGGTATGACAGATCTCTGTTGTAGTGTCTATTGATTTGGATTGACACATGAGATATCAAATTTGTTAGATTTTTCTTCTATAGTGCACGTAAATGTGTACCTGTATTTGTATATGATATTGATAATGATAGCATTATGCCGGATGTAGTAGTGCTAAGGATATGGAAAAGATGTGGAAAAGATGTGATTTAGTAGTGCTTAGGGCGAAGTTAGGAAATGGAAAAGATTTGGAAATTTCCATCTGCAATTTGTAGACAGAATCATCATGACGTGGTAGTCCACAGTTTTAGCATGTACCGTTATGGCTGGGGTAACATTGTACTGAGGAAATGCATGTATTCAGGTGTAGTAGCAGAACGGATGAGTCATGGAATGATATAAGGCCTCGAGAGAGTCTAAGCCAATAACAAGAAGGGGGCGTCGATCTGTAGAAATGTACCTGAAAATACCACAGCGGGACCCAAAATCGCCATGCTGCAGTGGGACTTAAATAACTACCAACATGCCAATATTCATACAAATCTATCAAAAGGATCTTAAGTTTTGAGTGCAAACACAACCAAAAACAGATGAGTTCACACTCCTTCTGGGAGGTGATAATCACAAAATTTAAGATTTACAATTATAGTCCATGTAAAACAGCAATACGGTAGCTGGATTTTATATGTTTTGGTGAAAATTTAATTTGAGCTATTCTAAATCCTTATTATTCATATTCATTCATGGGAATTCCATACAAATCAGCTTTCACTGAAAGTTTCAGATGAAACAAATTTTTTAAGCTTAGTTCGAATCTGCATTTATGAATGTTGAATTTTGAAATGACATTTTTGATTCGTCCCTGACATTCCTAGAGACGACCAGGAATGCCGCACTTCTTTATTTATGTCTTTAGTGGGCTCGATTACTAAGAAGCACTGATAAGTGTTGCCTTTCAAGTCAAGTGGCACCTTTTCTTCTCGCGGTGGGCGTGGCACGTTCACCTGAAGGGTCGTTTGGATTAATTGCAGCCAATTTTGGTCAGCGGAGGGGCCGGATTATGGCGGGGTCAGCGAGCATGAATGGGCAGGGGGGCGGGGCACGGGCATTGGAGGCAGGGGATTTGCTAGGAGGAAATCTTTCCATTGTAGCAGTCTTATTATTAAAGAATCGTGGAGTATAAACGATATGTTTTACTTCAGTACTGACATAGTTTCATGTTTCAAGAATACTGTAACTCTTGACATTTTTGTAGTGGTTTTATGTTTTGTTTTTGTAACCGTTGAAAGAAACGTAAAACTAGTGTTTCCATTACTGTTTAGTATGTAGCTATAGCACTGTTGTGAATTCAAAATTCATCACAAAGTTGGCATATATTGAAGCCAGGGTGGGGGTATTATGAAGCAGGGGATTTGCTAGGAGGAAATCTTTCCATTGTAGCAGCCTTATTCAAGAATCGTGGAGTATAAAAGATATGTTTTACTTCAGTACTGACATAGTTTCATGTTTCAAGAATACTGTAATTCTAGACATTTTTGTAGTGGTTTTATATATGTTAGTGTTTTTTTTTGTAAGGCCACACCAATTTAATTTCTTGGTTCACAGATTTTTTCATAAAAAATATGGAGCGAGAGGGCAAAATAAAAATAAAAATGAAAATTGTAAAATGGTTGGGGTACAGGTAACGACTAATCTAAAACATAAAGAAAAAAAGTTTTCAGCTTGAAAAAAGTACAAAAATGCTATTATTGTACAGTAACAGCACCTGTACCCACACTTTAAGGAGCTTATAATATAAAGGCCAATTTGCTACACCAGAAAGTTGGTGAATGGTTTCATTAATGGTGAAAATTTGCTGAGTGGTAATTTTTATGTTTTTTTTCCAAAAAATAGGAGCAAGCGAATCCGTGAACCAAGGAATTAAATTGGTGTGGCCTAACCGTCTAAAAGTAAAACCGTTTCAAGTGTTTCCATTACTGCATAGTATGTAAGTATAG
Organism: Branchiostoma floridae x Branchiostoma belcheri; assembly: GCA_019207045.1. Lineage (NCBI taxonomy): Eukaryota > Metazoa > Chordata > Leptocardii > Amphioxiformes > Branchiostomatidae > Branchiostoma > Branchiostoma floridae x Branchiostoma belcheri. The sequence continues at coordinate 1,121,098 of CM033031.1, forward strand.
TGCTAAATTATTAGTAGATATCGCAAATATAAAACTACCGCAAACACTCCATTTTCTCCCCACCACGAAGTTAAATCACCGCAAACTGAAAGGCATTTACAGTAACCCTGAATCGGTTACTGTTGTGGTGTTGACAGATACATGGTGCATTCGATTCACTAAATGATTAAACCAATTAGATACAAGGCAGGGCTCGAAATACTTTTTTCTGCATACCTGCACTGGTGCAGGTAACATTGAAAATAACCTGCACCGGACAAATTTTACCTGCACCACTCTGAATTTAGGAAGTATGAATTATACTAAAATTGTTTAGGAACCATTGCTATTTTTTCTTTTATACTTTATAGATGGTAACAGTCAATGCAGCTAATAACAATCCATATACACCTGCATCATAAGACATTTATGTAAAAAAAAAACGGTAGGTGGACCAGTGCAGGTTAGGTAGACACCAGAAATACCTGCACAGCTCCAACTTTACCTGCACTAGCCTGTATATGCAGGTATTTCCAGCCCTGCACATCCATGGTGCATTCAATTCACCAACTGATTAAACCAATTAGATACAAGGTCATGTAGAATTGTCGTCTATCTAAATGTATGTAAATATCATGCTACTACATTTTGGTACACCATCTATACAAGGATATAAGCAAGTTGGTGTGTCCCTCTGGGTACAGTACTCTCATGTCCCTAATAAACATACCCTCCGGAATTAACATACCCCCCGGACAAATCGTCAATATCTAATAAACGTACCCCCCGGAATAAACATACCCCCCGGAAAATTACCAAATTGACATGTATTTAACTGTGACCATGCTACTTCTGTCCAAAGAAAAGGAGATGATAAGCAGGTAGGTCTTTTTATTCATTTATGCCTAAGAACCACATCAGATAGTTCTATAAATGATGAGCAGAAGAACTATAACGTTAGATATCTTGTTCGAATCATGATGTTTTCTCAATTTTTTAATAAAAGGTAAAAATTCGCAGTGAAACCTGCCTTAGGGGTCAACCTCCTTGGGTCACCTGAGTATAGGGGCCACGTAACTGGCCATGCGGTCAGTTTTCGTCGGTCCCTTGGTCGAATGCGGTCGCGGCCAGACGATTTTCAGTCCGGCCGCTATGCCAACACTCGCGGCCGTCACGGGCGCGTGGCCGGCCGCGTTACGCTACGTAAATAGTAAATTATCCACGAGGGGATCACTTTTTTTTCTGTACTACATCGGCAAAATGTCGGTTCAACTTGGACTTTTTATGAAGGAGACATTGAATAAAGGAAACATTGTACAAAATTATGTGACCTTTATCATATATGCGAAGTGTTGTTAAATTCACGTGGCGTTTTTTTCTCATCTCAGACTCTTTGCACTTCTACCCTTCTCTACATCGTCATTTCTGTGCAGACTGGAAGGCTATATGGGCAGATTTTACAAATAGACCGTCCGTTCATGTATCTGATGTTTTACGTTCTTGAAATGCATGTAAGCTGTCCCAATTTTCGTATTCCGCGGGCCAAAAATGGAAACCTCCGTCTTCGCGTTTTTGTCCAACATGGCGTCGCAGCAGCTGGTAAACAAGGTCACTAGGGGTCAGTGGACGACTCCACTTTTACCAAGGTAAAATACCGCAGCAAGATTTCTGATATGTAGCATAAAATACAGTGGTTACGGTATAAAAACGATTAAAATCTATTAAATGAAAGTTACTTATGTGAAAACTAGACTAAGGTTGATTTTTGTCAAAGAAATAAGCCTACGTAGAGAAAGTTTTATTTCGACGTGACCATCTCGGCATAATGGCACATGCATCTACAAAGGAAAGTTGATGCTTAGAAATGATTATGAACTTGCTGTTTTTACCGACGAATTCCTGTCGTTTGGGAGGATTTGCGGCGTCAAAACTCATATCACAAGGGAAAGGAAGTTATAGTTGTTATTTTTACGTCCAGCATTTATTATGTGAACGAATCACTCTTCCGCCTCGCTGCCGAAAGCGCATGGAACCACAAGACCGGAAATTCCTCGTGCAAGGTGCTGGTTTACGATGTAAACAGAGACTATAAACTACTACTAAATTAAAACTAAAAGTTATTTATGTAAAAATTGTATTTCATAACGTCAGTGTGGTGTTTTATTTCCCCCCAAGAACAACATTTACTTCGTAGCGTCATAGCGAGATCGACCGAAATCACCCAAAGAGTACCGCGTACGCGTATACGCTCATGGAAATCCGCGGCCGCGCTGTTTCGCCCGAAAAATAGGGAATTTTGAGCAAAAATACCGCGGAAATATGGGCAGAAACCCCCAAAACTTCAATTCTTTGAGGGTCTTGGCTTAGCAAAGCCCCAATTTTCAGAAAAAAAATAAACGTACCGTCCAAAATAAGAACGTACCGGGTGGATTGTGAGGCTGAAAAAAATAAACGTCCCGGTACGTTTATAAGGGACATGAGAGTAATGTTGTGCAGAATACAAATCACAAAGAAACTGTTTTGTCTTGTCAGCGTAATTGAATAGTAGAATCAGGCTTTTAGCCAGGCATGCGTCAACGCGTCATCTGGACGCACTCTTCTTAGAATAACAAGAAATTTGATCCCCCTGGACGCCCTATACTGGGTAGAAAATCCTCTGACAAGCATGAAATTCTGATTGACCAGGAATGCTACCAGGTCATCTGTGGTCACAGTCTTCTACTGTGACATCTGTACCAGTATTCTTGCGTCTTGGATACCTTAGAATGCACTGTTTTAATTCAAAATCATCAAAAACTCTGCACCATGGAAGGTGGATGCCCCCAGACCCCCCTACAATAGTCACTTACCGCGACTCACCATTAAGTTTGGACTCCCTATTATAAAATCCTAGCTAAAAGCCTGAGTAGAATAGAGTCAAATCAGATTCAGGGGGCTCGAATTTTCCACTTGCCTGCGGCAGGGCCATGCTGACTGTTGTCACGTTGTCAACATTTCTGGATGTACGCTTATAAAGGTTAGACCTCCAGGTTAACAATATGCAAACACAATTCAGGATAAAACATAGATTTACCTCCGCTTTTTATCCTGTTCTAATGACTCAATATTGACCAAAGGAGGCCATAGAAAGATATTTAATTGCATTCGAACATTGCTGGATATGCTTGACTAAAGTCACTAATATTATAAGATCTGTTCCTGTAAAACAAATTTAAAAAACAAATATAGATACAGGGCTGGAAGTAACACCTAAATATACAGGTTAGCGCAGGTAGAATTGGAGCTGTGCAGGTATTTCTGGTGTCCACCTGCACCTAATATAACCTGCACTGGTCCATGTACTGGGTTTTATACATAACTGTCCTGTAAATGTAATATATCTGTATAAACAGTATATGGATTGTTATTAGCTCCGATTTTTGGTGCACAGTATTTCGAGCCCTGTACAGGTCATCTTGGAGTCCTGTCAATTCTGCAGGTCCGTTAGTTTCCCATCGTTAATCCCCATGGGACCTGTCAGGTCGAGCACCTGTAGAACAAAGGCAGTTGCCATGGTAACAGAAAGGTGAGAAGCTGTGAGAGTTGGTGACAGGTGTAGCTTACCTGGGGTAATGACACTAATGTGTTATGATTAGGGTCAGGGCAGGGAAGTTACATACAGAGGGGCTGATAACATCGTTAGACCTCTCCATAGGAAAGCACGTTAAAACAAGATCTCAAGACCTCACAGATATCTGCGAAATGCATTCGCTAATGCCACAAATATAGATAAAAAATATACGCACCTAACGAAGGAAGATCTGTTCAAGTACCTTATGTCATCATCTAACTACGATATACTGGAGAAACTATGTAAGCTCGTCCACGCATGTTTTAAGAAGAGAGAAGAAGCATGTAAACTGTAAGATATATGTATAGCTTTCCGATTACTTTCTATGTACCAAACTGACTGCATTTAGCCCCAATGGGGCATGGGTATGCAATAAACTTCATTGTCATTGTCATTGTTAAAACAAGGCTTCAGAAAAGCACTAACCCCAATTTCAATCTTAACAATTTTTCTCCGCCCGACAGTCACAAGGGTCATCTTTATAACCATTAAAAGAAAACAGATCAAACTCCAAGGAATCTTCGCTCTATGAAAGAAACCTCACCTTTGACCCCAGTTTCCTCATGATACCACCCAGGGTTTGAAATTCATTTTTGGGTGTGCCAGAAAAAGAAAATTGGGTGTACCAGAAAATTTTTTGGGTGCACCACATGAAATAAAGTAGAAATAGAATGTCTGAAAAATCTTATCACTAGTACTCCCATTTGTTCTTTAACTAAGAAAACTAGTCTATAAGTACTTTACAAAAAGATTTTTTTCAGCAAAAGTAAATTTGGAAAAAAAAGGCAGGAATGTTGTCAATGGAATATCATTTGGAAACCTTTGTTTCATCCAGAATGCTACGGCATATGCACGCACACAGTTTATTTAGTTTTAGAGCATGGAATCCTGGCTGCATCTGTGAAACAGTTTTCCTGAGTTGTTGAGAGGAAGTCAGACTGGGGGCTGAACTCCCAACATCAACACTGGAACAGAGACCCTCCATTTCACTGTCAGAGTCGGACCTTGAGACCACAGGCAGTCTCCCCTGCCCTTCATACATGCAGGGCTCAAGATTCATTTTGGGGATTAGGTGCACTGGTCAGGGTTCGAAATACACTTACTTAACTTGCAATTTGCACATAATTTTTGAGATTTGCATGTAAAATTATTCTGAACTTGCAATCTTGCATGTTGAAAATACCTGGCCTATTGGAAAAATACTGAGGAATTAGACCCCCTACTCTTAGAGTAAGTTAGACAAAAAGACAATTGGACGTGTGTCTTTATCCTTCCTTGTTTTTGCCAGTAACTTTCTCCGGTAGCTTTACTAGATGTAATCAAAATTCACCGATTCAAGCTAGCGATACTCGTCGCCATCGCCGCCTAGTTGTATTTTGCATGTAAATTTTTCAAATTGCATGTAAAATTTTTGGCAACTTGCAATTTTGCATGTTATTGTAGCAAAAAAAAAGTATTTCAATCCCTGCTGGTGCACCCAGCTAAAAAAATTGGGTGCACCAAAAAATTTTTGGGTGCACCACTTAAATTCAAGTAATAACCTAATGATAAAACTAAGTTACAGGCTATCAAATCCTTAAACAAGTACCATGACAAACATTTTTATTATCTTTTTAACGCTTAGATGTCAAGAATATGATGTATACTAGTATACTTTGATATCTTAACATACATGTGTCAACAAATGTTTGGGGTGCACCCTGTGCACCCAGAGAAAATAATTGGGTGCACAGTTCCAATTTTGGGTGCACCTGGGTGCACATGCACCCAGTATTTGGAGCCCCGTACATGGCAGGCAGAGCGGTATGAAACTAGAGAGTCCACTTTGTCGACGAAAATGCAGGATGTTTCCGAAGGGGAAAAAAAAAAAGAAAATTGTCAGAAAAGAAATAAGAAAGCTGGTTGTCAAACGTGTAATGCCCTGTTCGCAAGACGAAAGTTATATATATTAATTATGATGTATATGTCTAAAAAGTAAAAGAAAAAGAAAACTTCCAGTGTACCTTCGTCCTTCAGTGTAATGGAGATGGTTGTATTGCAGACCTATTTACCTTCACATCATGGAGATATTCTAAGGTATATTATCGTGTTTAAGGTTTTTCCGTGCTGAGTTTTCAGTTGTTTTTTAAATGTCTTTTCTGATAAATTTGTAATTCCTTCTCTCCTTCAGAAACATCCCTGCATTTTCGTCGAAATTGTGGCCTTTCTACTAGTTTTTCCAGAACATGGAAAGGAAGAGAAGTTCCTTTCTCAGTTTCTGACTGAAGCCCTGATCTCCTGACATGTTGTGATATGATAAACCAAAGTCTCTGATCCCTGTACCCGTGCTAACAGCTTCCACATTGAGATTCAGACACAGATATACCTTTCTGTCAAGGACCGCCTGCTTTTCTTGGCTACCATAACACCCAACACATTCTTCAGGTAATGCGATTTTAGAGTGAGGTGTTGAAATACACAATCAAACTCTCATTCTATGAAAACTGGGAAAAGATACTGTCCTTAACCCCCTACCAAAAGATATCATTTCATGTCACGGCAGGACAGGGTTGAACAAGTTTTCTAAAATCCACTTGTCCTATCGGGCAAGCACATAAAAAATGTACTTGCCTGAACCAATTTTTCACTTGTCCAAAATTCAAATGTCACTGTTACTAGTATATGCATTTTCACTTCCAGCAATGGAATTCTCTGTAGACAATTGCTTGATGTCATGACTGTAAAAAGTAACAAGTATATCAAAATTGCACTAAAATCAATGCAAAAATCTTACTTGCCTGATCGGACAAGTGGGGTAGGACATGCACTTGCCCGAACAGCACTTTCACTTGCCCTGGACAATAGGGCTAGTGGACTTGTCCAACCCTGCAGGACATAAATTTTCATGTCATTTTTGAAGTTAGAATGTTACTTTTTGAAAATGTGAAGCTTTGAAACCATTGTTTTAAGAAACATGGATTTGAATATGCTTATAACAAGGGAAAATGTGTAATGGAGTGAATACCATCAAATTGAAGTGTACAAACCTGGACCTAATTGACTGAATGGGAAATACTCAAAACGATGGTCCATTTTACTACCAAGGAGTCTGTTTTGGTTTAGTAGCTAACTTTCACTGGCGTTTTCATATCCTAACTCCTTGTAATAAGCGACGCTAACTGTCAGTACTAAAGAACAATCGTTCCAAACAGTGTGATAGACAAGTCATAGTTATAGCTGATAACTGCAGGCCTGTGCAGTGTCTGCCTATGTAGGTTTATTGATTTTCAGGCTGCGTTATTGTATGGAAATAATCAATACAACTCTGACATCTGTGGTGACTCCAGCACAAAACTCATAAATCACTGTACTGTACTTATAACAGTTGGCATAACCCAGGTGTGAGTGGGGCACTGTAAATGCGACTTAAGTTTTGGGGGGATTTAATTTCGCAGAGGTGGAAAAATGGAGTGTTCGCTGTGGTTTTGAGTCCACATTAGCGCTGTATGATTTGGTCACTTACTGTAATAAAAAAAAAAAATGTTTGTGGTGAAGTGGGCACTGCGAAAATGGCAAACACAAAACCACCAGGAAAATTTCTGCATTATACAGTAATTGAAGGGGAGAATGTTTTTTGTGATTGCCATTTCAAGTTATTATAGAAAATTACTAGTGCCTGTCAGCAATCAATCAAGTGTTGTTATAGGTTCGTTAGAATTTTAATTGTGCTAATCAGGAAAGTGTAGACCAGGATCATTATGATGATCTAGATCTGAACTCTAGAGGTTATGACAGGTCGTTAACCTGTATTTGTTACAGGTCAGATTTGTCCCAGGTTATTTGCTTTGCCAGGAATCTGTAATCAAACGTATTTCCCTGGCAGAACACGAAAGAACACGAACATTACACAACAGCTGGGTTCTTTCTCACTGTGTGCTGACTACATTCTTGGAAACCTCTGAGAGAGTTCCTACAGGGAGGACTGCCAATCTTTGAGGGTCAGTATGGGGGGTCCTGACAACGATTTACGCTGAATTCAGGAGAACCCCCTACGTATTACGCTAAATCAAGGAAGGCAATTACGCTAAATTTCGTCACCTCGCTACGATTTACGTAGATAAGATGGTTTTCCCTACGAATTACGGGAAATAAAATAGGCTGCCTACGCCTTACGTAAAAGAGCATGCAGACCCTCGTCTATGGCTAGGGTTTTGGCTGGGAATTTGTATGTGGATTTCATAACTATACAATGTTGATGAAAATAATTATACTTATCACCAATATCTGCATTTGGATCAAGGTTTCTCCTCAGATGTATTTTGTCTGCCAGCTTTTCATTCATTTGTCCATTCATCCATTCTTTCGTTCTTTCATTCAGTCAGTCAGTCAGTCAGTCATTCCTGAACAAGACCTTTTGGCTTCTGCTGACATCCTCAAATTCAATTGTTACAATTAGAAAATGATATATTTGCACCAACATCTTTATTATTATCATGATCGTATTGCAAAGGTTCAAACTGTGCAATTTTCTTCCAATAGAATTGATACTATGATAACATTTGAACTTGGTAATGTAAAACAGAAAGTGCTAAGTTTAAGTTGATGTTATACTGTGTGGGTAATGTTTTACAGGCTGGGACTGGATCCAATTCTGCTGTGGTTTCCTCCCCTGTTTGACTAGTCCATGCTTTGTTAGAGGTGGTTAGTAATAAGCTGAGGTCACAGACTGTTACATTCCCAGGGCTCGAAATACTGGGTGCATGTGCACAATTGGAGCTGTGCACCCGATTATTTTCTGTGGGTGCAAAGGGTGCCCAAATATTTTCTTAGGTTTATGTATATAAAGATATCAACGTATACTAGTATACTGTAAATGCATTTAAGTTCGCGGGGATTTAATTTCGCGGTAGCGGGAAAATTGACTTTTCGCGGTGGTTTTAATTTCGCGGTAGCACCATGCACTGTAGTCTCTTACTGTTATGGAAAAATGTTCGCGGTGGTTTTAAATTCGCGGTGGAGCGGCTGCCGCGAAAACCGCGAACATTAATCCACCGCGAACATTTCTGCATTTACAGTATATCATATTCTTGACATCTAAGTTAGAAAGATGATGGAAATGTCTGTCTTGGTACTTGTTTTTAATTTGATAGCTTGTAACTAAGTTTTATTATTAAGTTATTACTTAAATTTAGGTGGTGCACCCAAATATTTTTAGTGCACCCAAATTTTTAAGCTGGGTGCACCAGTGCACCTAATCCCAAAACTGAATTTCGAGCCCTGCATTCCTAACCTGCACATAGTTGCAGTACTAGTGTAGGTTAGTTGTAGTACTAGTGTAGGTTTTAGAAAACTTCATGTTTTGTTGGGAAGAAGAATAGAAAATGTTGATATTTTGTTGCTGGCTGTGGCTGTAGGCTATAGAGTAAAGGTACGATATTACACTACTAATATGTATAAATTTGAGTGTCATAAGAATAAAACCTTTGCAATTTATTACATATAATTAAAACTTTTAAGTCAGCTACATTTTTCGGTTAAGTGCACCAGTGCACCCCTTCCTAAAAATGAATTTTGAGCCCTGCCCATACATGAGCCTAACTGCTTCACCCCAACTTAATGTGATGGATTATGAAGTGCAGTTTGCACCATAAGCAGAAACCACGGCAGGAGGAATGTGCTTGGCAAACATCATGACAAAAGAAGTCTGTCCATGAATTCGTGCGTCATGTCTCCTGTATGGAGGTCCCAGTGGTCTGTAAGCTCCTGTAGTACTGAACTTGACTTTGGTAAAGCCCAGGATACAGGCCTGATTAAACAGCTGCAGGAGTTCTGACATGATGCAATCAGCAAGGTTATGTTTGGGGCATCGTTCGTGTGTCTCTGTATGTGTGTGTGTGTGTGTGTGTGTTGTGTATGCATCTGTGTGTGGCTATCCGTGTGTGTGTGCGCTCGCAACTTTTGTGAATACTATCTATCTGAAAAAATTTTACCCAATTTAGATATTCCTGTTTGTGTTTGATGATCATCTTTTGTGCACAAACAAGCCACATGTTTGTATGTGTGTGTAACTGTGTGTGCGTGTGTGTAACTGTGTGTGCGTGTGTGTGTGTAATATTCTTGTTTGTTTCTTGTTTATTTAAGATCTCCTGCAGTGCACGAAGCAGCCTCACGTGTTTGTGTGTGGGTTTACGTGTTTGTTTATTGTTTGTTTTTGTAGATCTCCTGCAGTACACAAACGAGCTGCACGTGTGTGTGTGTATTGTTTATTCCTGTTTGTTTATTGTTTATTACAGATCTCCTGCAGTGCACAAACGAGCCGCACGTGTTTGTGTGTTTACGTGTTTGTTTATTGTTTATTGTTTATTACAGATCTCCTGCAGTGCACAAACGAGCCACACGTGTATGTGTGTGTATTTTTGTTTATTGTTGTTTATTCTTTATTACAGATCTCTTGCAGTGCACAAACGAGCCACCCGTGTGTGTGTTTACGTGTTTGTTTATTGTTTGTTTGTTTATTACAGATCTCCTGCAGTGCACAAACGAGCCGCACGTGAACATTCCTCAGCTGGCGGACCTGATCATCGAGCGCAGCAGCAACAGCAGCTGGGTGGTGGTCTTCAAATCCCTCGTCACCGTCCACCATCTTATGTGCTACGGGAACGAGGTAAGGAGTCTTATCTTTTACACTCCTAGTTAAGTCTCACCTGCTTACACTAGGTCTTCAAGTCTCACCTGCTTACACTAGGTCTTCAAATCCCTCGTCACCGTCCACCATCTTATGTGCTACGGGAACGAGGTACGTCCTATCTTATCCGAGTTTTCTTTCATACAACTAGTTAAGTCTCCCCTGCTTACACCAGGTTTGTACTGAACAGTACAAGCTGCAAGTCTCTCGTCACCGTCCACCATCTTATGTGCTACGGGAACGAGGTACGGCCTATCAAAGTCTTCTTTTACACAACTAGTTAAGTCTCACCTGCTTACACTAGGTCTTCAAGTCTCACCTGCTTACACTAGGTCTTCAAGTCTCACCTGCTTACACTAGGTCTTCAAGTCTCACCTGCTTACACTAGGTCTTCAAGTCTCACCTGCTTACACTAGGTCTTCAAATCCCTCGTCACCGTCCACCATCTTATGTGCTACGGGAACGAGGTACGGCCTATCAAAGTCTTCTTTTACACAACTAGTTAAGTCTCACCTGCTTACACTAGGTCTTCAAGTCCCTCGTCACTGTCCACCATCTCATGTGCTACGGGAACGGGGTACGGCCTGTTTGAGTTCTCTTTTACACAACTAGATAAGCACTAGGGGCGGTCGGGAAGCGGGAAACACAACATTGTTTTTTCCCAAGGCCTAAGTCTGGATTGTGGTCTTCAAGTCCCTCGTTATCGTCCACCACCTCATGTGTTACGGGAACGAGGTAAGGAGGATAGCGCAGTCTTCTTTTACACAACTAGCTACTTTAAGTCTCACCTGCTTACGTTTTGTTTGTTTGTACACGTATTGCATACCTGGTAAACTGCCTGAGGTAACACACCAGGTTTGTACTGAAGAGTAACTTTTGACACTTTATTTCTCAATCAACTTTGCAGTCCTTGAAGGGGCTGAATTGCATTGATTTTACAACACTCATAAATTTAGAGTACAACTACAAGCTGTTTATCCTGACATATTTTTTTGGTGTGTGAGGTGTGCCTGTTCTCAAACACGGGACCTCCATTTAACATCCTATCCGACGGATGGCCCTCATCAAAGCTAGGTCATTTAGTTGAGTGAGTAGAGTCGGTTAAAAAGTGAATTTCCAAGGACACATAACATGGGTGGAATATTGGGATTTGAACCTAGGACCCCTGGGGTTGTGGGCCAAGCACCCTAATCGTTATGGCAACACAGCGCCACTTGACGATGCCGTATATGTACTTTTGTTATCTATAGCCTCTGTATCTCGCAATTTGTCTTTGCCTGAATGGTCATGATTGCATCACATGCTGATCATATGATGACAACATGAACCCCGCAGGCTGACTACAAGGTTACTCGTCCTGACCTGCACCAGTTTTCAGTCAGTCCTTAGATTTCTGATCAGTCTATATCTGTATCTATATAGCCGGTATAACCGCCCTTCGGCATAACACACCAGCTTCTGTATCTGTATCTATATAGCCGGTATAACCGCCCTTCAGCATAACACACCAGCTTCTGTATCTGTATCTATATAGCCGGTATAACCGCCCTTCGGCGTAACACACCAGCTTCTGTATCTGTATCTATATAGCCGGTATAACCGCCCTTCGGCGTAACACACCAGCTTCTGTATCTGTATCTATATAGCCGGTATAACCGCCCTTCGGCGTAACACACCAGCTTCTGTATCTGTATCTATATAGCCGGTATAACCGCCCTTCGGCGTAACACACCAGCTTCGCAGGCACGCGGTGCGGCAGCAGCTGGTTATATTACACTGAACGATCCGTCACACCTAACTTCTGCACATCTATCTGCAAGCGTTCTTTAAAACTATCCAGAGAAGATGCCCCTACTGTACTTGGTGATAGCAAGTTCCACTCTACGATAGTTCTGGGAAAATACGAATTTCTCAGTCTCACAAGGCTTGAAATTTATTTTTGCACTTTTCCTAAAGATTTAGGTGCACAACATAAGGTGACGTTTTTGTACAATGTCAGAACAACCTATCTATAAACCTTACTGCCTCACTGCATGCCTATGGTTTGAAGAAAAAACTTGATAGCTGACTTCAAAATTTGAATTTGAATCAAGTAGTACAACAAAGGCTTTGTTTTTTTCCTGACACTTAGATGACAAGAACATGCTGTGTAACCCTTAAACCATGTCACATCTTTCTTGCGCATTGTTCATCACATCAGAAACTTTGCGGCATTTTTATCATTGATTCTCTAAATCAATAAAACAATTTATTGTACTCTCATGCAAAGAGCTGCTATTGAATTCCGAAAGAAACAAAAGCAGTACAAGACAATGCAATATCAGCACCAGACTGGGTGGATATTTGATACCTCCAGAAAACATATTTCCAGTGTTGTATATTTTACTGTATTTGAAATAATGATATCCCCCAGTCTTTCCAGCAACCTTAACTTAGTAATTAGAAAGTATAAGAAGGTGATATTTTACATATTGCAGTTTATACATGTCGATATTTAGAAATTGTAGTAGTGACACGGTAGCATAATATTCAAGGCTAAATCCTTTGTAAGTAATTCGTTGAAATAAAAAGATCTCATTGGTTTTATAAGATGAACATGCAAAATACATTAACTTAGATATTCAAGATGACATTGAAGTTCACAGCCAGGCACAGTGCAGACAGTAATAGCTAGTGGGAGTATGGGGGGGGGGGCGACCCTAAGTAACCTTTACTAATATGCAGGAGACACACAAGGGCATTGGGAACTTCAAGGGATTTCTGGAAATGGATGGATTTTGGCATGAGTGCTGAGCTTACTGACTAAGGAGGTTTTTCTTAGTTACATGACTTAATTATAATTGTTAGGAAGTTTAGAAAATCTAATAGCAACAGCTAGCAAACATCAACATTATAATGTGGAGTTATTGCAAAAATTGATCATGATAATTGCAAAAACTATCTTGAAACCCTTGTAGTAACTAATACAAGTAATATAATCAACTCTACGCAATGCCCACATTTTTTTAAATTTTAAATTTAAGTGATCAAGCATGGTTTTTAAAAAAAGGGTTAAAATTAGGAAGTCACCTTTTCAGTCCCTTGTTACAATGCCTGACAATATCTTACAAGCTGCTTGTGACCCTAATGATAGCTACTGACTGTGCAGTGTGTAGATCTGAAACCAAACCAGCCCAGTAGTCAGCACTGGTTCAAACTGGTTCAAACAAGTCCTCAGATTTAACACAAGGATGTTCCAGATTTTTCAAGTAGGACCTAAGAATGACCTAAGGATGATGCAACCCAAGGTCACAGAAGGATGAGGGCTTGCCCTTCCCTTTTGTTCCCTTTTTGCGTGGGGCAAACCTTGTGGTAGGCTGCGCTCAAAACCCCCCATCTCAATACCATAATCATTAAATACACTTTAAAATTCCAAATGTGATCTATAATATCTATTGAAGAAACATACTTTTGTGAGCTTAGAATGACGGATTAAACAAGCAAAACAGGCTCCCAAACAATGAGTGGGACAGGAAAATAAAACCTAGAGACCTTGTAAATTTCCGACTTTTTCTATTTGGTTTTTAAATTATGTTTTGTACTTATTAATATTATATATTTTTTGTTTCATTAGGTTATTTAACGTCATGATTTTAACTTATGTGTTCTTTCGTTCAACTTGATTGTGTAAATTAATTTAACCTAGAGGAGGGCTATGAAAAGCCTATATGGCTTCTGTCCTTCCCCTGATATTTTTATTTCCTCTATTCAATGTTGTTTTTAATTCATGTATTGATATGTGAAAAACAAAAGAGACGGCTCTATGTGTAGGTAATATCTGTAACTGCCTTGAGCCGCTGAATATCGTAACAGCCTTCTCCATGTCCAAGGTTACGGCTTATTGATTATTCAGTAGAAGCTGACGTAGTATTGCCATTTCCGTTCTGTAGTTATTGACGTTTCACGCAAGTGTCCTGGGCTTTGGTATTGATCAGCTTGTACAATATAAAGACATGACTGTACAGGGCCAGAAATACTGGGTGTATATTTTATATTTCCACTTCTGGTCATCAAAGATTGCCTGTGCACATAGATACTGTAATTCACTTTGTCTTCTTGGTAACTTTCACGGGAGAAAATTTAACTTGTTCTCGGAACTAAATATGTTCACTGTCGCAGCAAGTGCACATAAAAAGAGTCTGTAGATTATTTGTTATTAGTAATGATAAGTTCACGTTACAGTCGTAACCGTGAACATAACTGTTACAGTACATTGAAAAAATCAGGAATTACAGTATTTGTTTTGTGTAGAGTTATGTACCATTGAACTGTTGGCATACAACTTACTCTTGACATGTATGTGACAGACAATGATAAAAATTAAAACCTTTCAAAGTATTGGTAGAGACTAAGAGTAAGCAATAAATATAGAATGTCAGAAGAAAGTCAGTCAAGTGACATTTTGCTTTATTCTTTGTTATGAACATAGATTTTTCGCTGTAGATGTAAATTTTTACCCTAGGTACACCAGTACAGATTTTTACACAAAAATGTGTATTTGGAGCCCTGTTGTGCATTTGCCATTCACACGAAAGTTTCTGTTGAGATATTCTGTACTGAGACTCTATTAATTCCACCTACACGCTTGTTGGCAGCTTTCAGGTCTAAACGCTTCTCTGCAACACGATTTGAGAAATTGTTATGATTAAAAACAGCGCTATCTTTTATGTATGTATTACTTCACATTCGTATGTATGCTCACAACTTAAAACAAGAGCTGTCTACCTTCCCCAAATTGCTTGTTCAGAACACAAGCTGTTAAAACCAAAAGATCCACTATAGTACCGTAACAAGCTGCTAGGGTGCCCCAAATCTGATCATTTCGAGCTCTCATCAAGACCTACACATGTACCGAATATGAAGACAATCCATACAGACCATCTGGAGTTACTGTACCCACACACACACAGACAGACGGACACAGGAACATTCCTGCTGAAAACCTGTAAGGGACATTTGGCAAAAATAAGGATGTGATTTTGATTTGTCAGCCGTTTAAATGTTTCATTAATTTTGTATTTATATGTTCCAAAGTGTATGTCTATTTTATTTTCTTTGTAATGTGCTTTCATTTCCATGTATGTAAATACTGGGCCCTACTGAAAACCAGTTTCTCTAAACTGAATAGGCTACCCGGGCGTTTGAAAATAAACAAACAAACAAACAAACAGTAGCAACTGTATTGTGTTTGATGTCTGTAATAGTTAATACAATATTTGTTCCAACTTTACTGACGACCAAATCATACTGAATTCGTCAGGTGGTAAGAAAGGGTCTGATGTTGCAGTAAGTAGAACTGAACAACTTGAACTGCTTGAAACAATATTTGGGTGCCAAATATTAGCATTGCCTTTAAACTACAAGGTCAAATAAAGAAGGATTCCCCAGCGTACTATACAACATGGCCGCCCTTTGATGGAGGGACCGTCTCAAATGTGTCGAAATGTGGGGACAGTTTCAGAAGAAGTAGTTATTGAAGTCTACGTTTCAAATAACATTTTTATTTGTGTAAGGGTGATGATAAACGATTTTATAGCATTCCAATGAAGGTTAGACATCCAGATAATGAGATATTTATTTAGGCCCAATCTAGACACAGTTTTTACCGATACTGGAACGTTGGCCGCAGGACACCCGTGGCGATTGCAGTCATAAACAGCTATGTAGCCTAATGAGCCCGCCTGATATGCTAATGAGCCCTCCCGAAGTCAGGACACATCTACACGCGTGCGGAAGCTGTCGGGGACCCCTACTAAGCTATCGGGGACCCCTGCTAAGCTATCGGCGAATGCTCAGGACCTTTCTGGAGAAATTCTGCCGATATCTTTATGGCGATATTGCCGTTCCATCTAGACGCTGAAAAAAAGCTGTCGCCGATATCGGGAAAAACCGTGTCTTGATCGTGCCTAACTCAAGCAACAGGATGGATTTGTGAAACTGTCCGATGTTACAGGTGGTATCCACTATCTTTCGACAGCGAAAGTTGCAGCAGATGTAACTCAGCAACACCCTTTAAAATCATCTTTAGCTAGAGGAGGAAAAGTGTACTGATGAATGTCAGTGTTTAAATCGTAACAGTGGAAAAGTTAAAACTGCTGAAAAATGGTCCTCATTTAATGTTTCAGCCCAAAACTGAAAACTTTGATTACTGGAATTTCTCCCTACTGCAAAATTAAATCATTAGCATAATAATGAGTTTAT
The DNA here is from genome assembly GCA_019207045.1 of Branchiostoma floridae x Branchiostoma belcheri. Taxonomy (NCBI): domain Eukaryota; kingdom Metazoa; phylum Chordata; class Leptocardii; order Amphioxiformes; family Branchiostomatidae; genus Branchiostoma; species Branchiostoma floridae x Branchiostoma belcheri. The sequence goes on from CM033031.1 coordinate 1,137,591, forward strand.
TGCAAATTCTTGCCCGGGGGCTAATTGCCCCCCCCCCCCAATTGTAGTACATGTAGGTCAGTCACTGTTTCATGTACATTTTGAAATTAACCGTTTTATTTGAGCTACCAGTGTTCCCCTTGTAGCCTAGTTGTCCTGCAAGTTCCTTATTTTTATCGGAAGAATGTTGCTAGCCATTTTCTTTTCCTGTGCTCAAGGCACCTCCACAAACATGTGGTCTCATTTTATGTCCCTTCCAAAAGACGGGTGCAGCCCCAACCGAGATGCCCTTCCCAGGAACTATCAGTGTACCAATTTGAAATCTAGTTCTGGAAATGTTGGCCGTACGAATTCTCCCTGAAGTGTTGTAGACTCTATTATATAGGAGTGTGTTTGCATGGCAAATGGACACCTCTTGGCTGACTACACTCCTTGGCCAGTTTGGTACTATCTTATGCCATTGTAGGATCTGCTTGGAGATTAGTAGACTTGTGGTCAGACTGCTATTTCCAGCCAGACACGTGCTGGGCACCCATAATGGGTCGGGAAACAGGAAACACAACATTTTTCCCTAGGCCTCAGACACGTGCGAGGCAGCCACAATGGAGGTGTTTGCGTCACACATTCCTGACATTCCGGTCGGAGCCGGCACGCAGCGGTCGTTAACGGGGGATGGGAAGTTTGGGATTCCTCGGGCGGTCACGCGTGGACGGACTTAACAAGGTTTCATCACCGACTTGTCACCTCCAGGATAAAACCCTTACAACTTGTCTGAAATGTGGGGGAAACGTCCAAAATTTGGGTTAGGAGTGAATAAAGCTGGCGCAGATAAACTTACTGGTTTTGGGGGAAATGAGACTTGACATGAAAGACTTTCCTACTGAAGGTAGCACATGCATTGATGATCATATGAAGTATATTATAGGAAACTGCAATTGCAACTTTATAAGCTGGTTTCCGAGTCTTGGAATTTTCCCTTTTTTTTCAGAAAAAATGTCCATGCAAATAAATAATATGTCTACATGTGCTGCTTGTTCTCTTCAGTACAAATCTGTATTTTTTGTATGCACCCAAAATTTGGGCTGTGTACCTCATTTTTGACTGGCCAGTGGGGGTGGCACTAGATGCATATTAGGGATGAACAAGTCCACTAGCCCTATTGTCCAGGGCAAGTGAAAGTGCTGATCGGGCAAGTGCATGTCCTACCCCACTTGTCCGATCGGGCAAGTAAGATTTTTCCATTGATTTTAGTGCAATTTTGATATACTTGTTACTTTTTACAGTCATGACATCAAGCAATTGTCTACAGAGAATTCCATTGCTGGAAGTGAAAATGCATATACTAGTAAACGTGACATTTGAATTTTGGGCAAGTGAAAAATTGGTTCGGGCAAGTACATTTTTTATGTGCTTGCCTGATAGGACAAGTGGATTTTAGAAAACGTGTTCAACCCTGCACATAGATATTAGATATTATGGTCACATACACAAAGGTACATGACTTGTATACTATTGTATAGTGGTACACAGCATGTTCTTGACATATAAATGTCAGGAGAACAATAGAACCTTTTGTATGTTACTTGTTTAGCCATAGAATTTCTGACTCATGAAGAGATGCAGTAAGGTTTATAGTCATGTTGTCATTATGGACGTTCTACTCTATGTTGTAACCCCCAATTTTTTTGCCAGTGCGCCGTTCGTTCAACGGTTTGGTTTGCATGGATGGATCCATGGATTGGTCAATTTAACCAAACTCTTCTTATAGCTCTTCTATACGCACGATTACGCAATGGAGTTAGCGTGGCCGAGCGGTCTACGCGCTGGGTGGATATAGTGATTTGCTTTTGCAGCCATGGATCGTGGGTTCGAACCCCAGTTGTAACAATTTTTTTTCTTTGTTAGACAAATCTCATGTAATGTTTTTTTAATAGAAGACAAACCAATTCAGTAATTCGATGTTTAAAAACTCTTTTTTTTTTCATGTGATTTTGTTTAACATCAAGGCTTTTTCCAAAATATGCACCGGCCAGCTTTTTTCAGAAGCTTTCTTGTTTGTGTACTTATTTTTAGGTTCAGGGTTGCAGCAGTGTCCATATTCATGTGTTGAATGCAATCACAGAATGTTGGAATTTTTAGTAAAACTGATGTTTTTTTCCCCTTGTTTTGCAGAGGTTCACACAGTACCTGGCCTCCAGAACAACAGTATTCAACCTGGACAACTTCCTGGACAAGAGTGGGGTTCAGGGTAAGGAAGATTTACTTCATTTCATTTCATTTCATTTATTTGTTTTACCAGAGTACATCGCTCAGGCTTCAGCCTGCTTTTCAGGACTCCCTGGACACATATAGAAACAGACACCATACAATACTTGGGAACTACAACACAGTCACATAACTTAGGAACAAGATAACAGTAAAAGTCCTGCCAACAGCATTACCGCATCAGTCCGTTTTTAAAAGTTGCTTAAAGTGCACGAATGTCAGACATCCAGGTGATAAGATATGCAAAATAGGATATTGGTAGGGAGGTAAAAGAAAAAGGCTACCTTTACCTTCTGTCTGTACTGTGTATGTGGCAATGTTGATATAAGTTACTAACTTTAGTGCAGTGCCACGTTGTCCTCGTCTGTCCAAAAACAAAATATGAAAAGAAAAAGATAATATGATATGATTTTGGAAACCGTCAGACATTTAAGATAGTGGCCACTACTTTTTGTCAGTGACACTGAAGAGATTTGTTTAAGAATTGACGTGCAAAGGAGGTGAAGACAAATTTAAAAGTAAAAAAGTAAAGGAAAGTGATCTCGATCCAGTTTTAGCTCACCGAAGAGCTAGTCTTCCACTGGTCGTGATAGAGAAGACAGACGCTATGTACAGTATTTACAGGTTCATTGTACCGGGAAAATTCCCCTAGCTCTTTACGACAAGCACAATGAACAGTGGACCACGGCTTAACGTCCTGTCCTAAGGACTGCAACCCTTTCCGGTAGCGTGCATGTCAGGTGAGCGACACAGCCGGGATCGAACCCACGGCTTCTAGTTCCAGAGGCAGGGCCGCTAACCACTGGACCACGCGCCAGTAAAAGGCAAGGTTCATGCAAATGAGTCAGCTAGCTCCCGTTGCTGAGTACAGGGACCAGTGTTGTCTCACTCTGGTTGTACTAGTGCCGAATCCCAAGTGCCAGAAAGTTTGATTTACTTGGTGTAAAATGCCTCCTAGCCAAGCTGGACTGTGTAAGCTGTCAGGGCATGCACGGTTACCGTAGTGGGCTGCGCAGTTTAGAGGTACAAATGTACAGTTACTGTAGCACGATGCTTTTAACCTCCAGGAGAAATGGAGGTTTAGTTTTTGGCCTGTTTGTCGGTGCTCATATATCCAACACAATATCTTAAAGAACTTCTGGACAGATTGGGATGGTCTGTAGTATGTGGGTAATTGCTGTGGATGCAGGGGTCAAGGTTGATTCTGGGCCTCCTACTAGTGGGCGACCTTGGAACTGCAGCAGAACTCCTGTTGTATTTATCATCCTGGACAGGCTATGGTCTTGATTTCTTTGTGGCAGATACTAGTAGCTTGTGATATAAAGAAGTGGTGTTTGGCCACATAGCTTGTTCTCGAACTATAGGAACATTTTTGTTGAGAAGAGGATAACTGGACAAAGTAACAATGGAAAGAACTTAGCTTAGAAATTATATATCTATAGAGTCACTAATCAAAATTCTGTAATCTTTATGTGGTGATGTACACATATTTTTGAATTAAGTGCTTTATATTTTGTGTTATTTTTATCTATAGAGACTAAGATTCGGTAATCTGTATGTGGTGAATTATACATATTTCTGAATGAAATTCTGTGTGATTTTTACGTGCTTATTTACATTTGTTTGTGATTTTCCGCAGGTTATGACATGTCTACATTCATCCGGAGATATGGGAAGTACCTGAACGAGAAGGCTTTCTCCTACCGTAACGTGGCTTTCGACTTCACAAGAGTCAAGAGAGGGTGAGTCCAACTGGAATTGCCTTAGCCTTTTACTCACTCCTACATTCCTAGACTGGTAACAATCTGGAACTTGTTGGCTCCTGGCCTCCGTTGTATCGGACAGCTAGCAGCCAATCAGTCTGATGCGTTAGCATTCAAGCACAAGTTGGTAAATTCTGCCTATGACAGACTCAGTTTACAATACAGTCTTGACCAACCTTGCACTTGGTCCACTTCTTGTGGGTGTGGCTCATGTGTGGCTTTGAGGCCGCGCTAGGCAATAGTTTTATAAGTAGTGCTACCCAGATTATGCTTTCCATATATATATGACCTGTATTATGACCTGTATTGTATGTATTGATGTTGTTGCTTGTATGTTATTGACTTGTATGTGCTGGTGTCATTTTTATGTGAGGGAGGGCAACTTGTAAAGGTTGTTCGAACCTGTTTTGCTCTCCCAATCACTGTGCGATGAATTCAAATAAACAAATAAACAAGACGTTGGCTACTTTTGTGGAGCTTTCAAGATGCTTTCTGTTTCTTCTGCAACTCTGTACGACTCTTAAGACTTGCCTTGGCAACTTCAGGTACTTACTTTACAGATGTCTACAATTTTGAAGTTATTTGTAGAATGTCATGTCTCTAATTTGCAATCAAATGCAGCATATTTCACCCACCTCCCCCTTTGCAAAAGTGGACTGTTCCAACATCAAATTGAAAAAGGTACCCCCTATGCAGGAATGGACTATTCTAGAGGCACACATTTGCTCAAGACATTAGATAAGGTTATATGACAGTCACAGGCATGTTTGAAATAAATTGATGATTTTTGGTGACAATGTAGCATTTTTTATCACATACATGTAAATACTTTTATTAGTATACTTCATTGATTTGTCACCTTAGCCAATTGGATTCAATCTTAGGCATAGATGATACAAAGAATTACACTTATATTGAAATGCAAATTAACATTTTTGTCACCTGTGTATTGAATCAGATAACCCTAGGGAAGAGTCTGGGATGTGATTTAATGAGTGTGATGAAAAGATCGTTCAGTCAATGTCTGAGTCTCCCTGATACTGGTACATAATGTAACAGATGTCCTAGTCTGTCTGTAATTCACAAGACAGGCTATGTAAGGTAGAATATAATGTAAATATTGCTTGTAACTTGAAATGAAAGGAAAGAAGAAATTGTAAATTCTAATCTTATGTGGTTGCAGTATGATAACAAGGTTTTTTGCTGGCTTCCCAAAATCCACTAAGTCTTGGTATTTTGATCAAGTGTTAAGGGATTGCAAATGAAGTACTTTAATTTCGATATAACATTTACATCTTCTTTGTTATTTTGCTACCTCTTCAAAACCTACTTAATAACCAATGTAGTGTTTCGAGAATTCAAATCAAGTGTCTTACTGCTTAAATGTTTCATCTTGATATTCAAAGCTTACAATTTTTTTGCTGACTCTGCAAAATGTACTTGGTATTTCGAATAAAGAGAATTTCAAACCTTCTGTAAGATTAAGTTCTTTGCTTCACTTCAAAATCTAAATCAAATATTGTTTGGAGATTTCAAATCAAGTGCTTTACTGCTCTAAGCTTTTTATCTTGATATTCAAAGGTTACAATTTTTTGCTGACTCCGCAAACTCTACCAATCAAATTAAGTTCAAATACAATTCAATCTCTACAACTGGATAAAAACGGATATTTACTTCCGGACTACTATCCGTTTTTATCCAGTTGTAGAGATTGAATTGTATTTGAATATTGCTTACCTGGATGTCTAACCTTCATAAACGAATCAAATTAAGTGTTCCGAGAATTGCAAATCCTTCTTGATCTTGATGTTTAAAAATCCCACCTAGCCTGTACTTAACCTCCTGACCCTGCATGGGAAACCCATTGTGTTCACAGCAGTGGCAGCAGTTCGAACATAATGAAATGCTGTAGATTTTAGACAAACGAAACCCGATTGTTGGCATTCCTCCACTCTGTGTATTCAATTATCGTAACTACTGCCTCGTGAAATGGGGAACAGCGTTACGAGAGGAGGGAAGTCTCCAGGGAGGAATTGCCTCTCGGTGCCTCCGTGCTACAAATTGTTGGAGAGTAGCTCCCAGCTCCTCCATTATTAATGCCAGGCAGGCAGCCATTTGGACGGAGAAGGGGTTTTATTTAGGGCTCAGTAGGGTTTTAGATAGTGTTCTTCATGATTTTTCTTATCATTTATTTTTTTACATGAAATACAGAATGCATGTAAAAGTAAAGAATCAAGTAGACAACGTATCTGGTAGCATTTGTATTTATGGCTCAGCAGGGTTTTAGATAATGTATATAGCGTTGTTCATGATTTTTCCTATCATTTATCTGTTCAATGGAAGTCAGATACGTTCCATGTAAAAACAAGGAATCGGGTAGACAACGTCACCTACTCTGTGGAAACACTCGCATTTAGGGCTTAGCAGGGTTTTAGACTGTAGCGGTGTTCAATGATTTTTCCTATCATTTATTTTTTCAATGGAAATTACAAATACGTTGCATGCAAAAACAATCATGTGGACAATAACTGTGGTAGCAAACAAGGCATCAGGTAGACATGTAACTGTGGTAGCGTTGAACAAGGAATCAGGTAGCCATGTAACTGTGGTAGCGTTGAACAAGGAATCAGGTAGACATGTAACTGTGGTAGCGTTGAACAAGGAATCAGGTAGACATGTAACTGTGGTAGCGTTGAACAAGGAATCAGGTAGACATGTAACTGTGGTAGCAAACAAGGAATCAGGTAGCCATGTAACTGTGGTAGCAAAGAAGGAACCGGGTAGACACGTAACTGTGGTAGCAAACAAGGAATCAGGTACACATGTAACTGTGGTAGCAAACAAGGAATCAGGTAGACATGTAACTGTGGTAGCAAACAAGGAATCAGGTAGACATGTAACTGTGGTAGCAAACAAGGAATCAGGTAGACACGTAACTGTGGTAGCAAACAAGGAATGGGGTAGACACGTAACTGTGGTAGCAAACAAGGAATCGGGTAGCCATGTAACTGTGGTAGCAAACAAGGAATCAGGTAGCCATGTAACTGTGGTAACAAACAAAAGGAATCAGGTAGACATGTAACTGTGGTAGCAAACAAAAGGAATCAGGTAGCCATGTAACTGTGGTAGCAAACAAGGAACCAGGTAGACATGTAACTGTGGTAGCAAACAAGGAATCAGGTAGACACGTAACTGTGGTAGCAAACAAGGAATGGGGTAGATACGTAACTGTGGTAGCAAACAAGGAATCGGGTAGCCATGTAACTGTGGTAGCAAACAAGGAATCAGGTAGACATGTAACTGTGGTAACAAACAAGGAATCAGGTAGACACGTAACTGTGGTAACAAACAAGGAATCAGGTAGACACGTAACTGTGGTAGCAAACAAGGAATCAGGTAGACATGTAACTGTGGTAGCAAACAAGGAACCAGGTAGACACGTAACTGTGGTAGCAAACAAGGAATCAGGTACACATGTAACTGTGGTAGCATTGATTTCGTATTTAGGGTTCAGCAGGGTTTTAGATTGTAGCGTTGCTCATGATTTTTCTTATCATTCATTTGTTAATGCTGCTTCACCTTTATCTGCGGAGTAACCTCTATTGTATATATGCAGTTTTTAGAACAGGGTATTTAGGAATGTTGAGGCTATGGGTAATCTCCAAGCAGATCCTACAATGGCATAAGATAGTACCAAACTGGCCAGGAGATAGTCAGAGGTGTACATTTGCCATGTAGCAAAACACACTCCTAAGCCAGCTTCACTCCTCTGCCAGCTTTGGATACTATCTTATGCTACCGTAGGATCTGCTTGGAGATTAGCTATGGGACCGGTGAGGTGAGGTGAGATGATTTAGGGAATATCAAGAAGTCAACAAATGGTGGTTTCAAATTGGAGCTATTTTCAAAATGTTATTTTAAAGTATAGCAGCAACCATTGACTTGATGTCCATAAATACTGTGTTTTTAAAAATAACGGATAAAGGTTACCCCATTGGAAATGGTGAAATAGCGTTATATAGATTAGAATACAGTTATGTTGCATGTAAAAACAAGGAATCAGGTGATACGATCACTTACTGTTAAAAACATTCCTATTTAGGGCTTAGCAGGGATTCAGACTGTAGCAAGTTGTTAATGTTTTTCTTATCACTCAATATGAATTATAGATATGTTGCATGTAAAAACATGGAATTAGGGGATGATATCACATACTGTTGTATAACATTCGTATTTAGGGCTCAGCATGGATTTACACTATAGCTCTGTTCATGATAGCATTGTGGCAAAACCAAGATATTTCTATGTTCTCAGACATATAAGGTAAAAATACAGAAAGCATCATAGAAGCAGAAAAGCTTCAATATGTCACTGTATTCATGCCATCAAACTGAGCGCACTGACTCTGAGGCACAAACCTGGTCCTCAAAATCCGAGAACCGACAAGTTCCATTGGTTTGGCCTAAGCATGGAGATAAGTTCCTTGTAAAGGATTCACTGCTGGTTTGGAAATTCAGATGCAGGGAAGCTAGATTTTAGGTTTATGTGGAATTTAAATAGCGAACATCAAACAAAAGCGACATGCTGTTATCCTTGCACAAAATCCTGCATTTGCATGGCTTAAGGGGTTATCTTTAGTGCTCCATTGCTGGAGCAGTGAGGAATCTTTATCATAAGACAAAGTCTTTGCCTCTGTGTGTGTTATTCTCCCTGGAATACCCTTGGGAGGAATTGTAACATACCATCTGTAATTACCTCCATCAGAAATGGATTTATTGTTTCGGTGTGTGTTTTTGTTTCTGAATATTTGTGATTGGCATAATTCAAGAAGGTCTTTTTGGATTATGATGATATTAGGGGTGTGGATGGGTCTTGGGAAGACAAAGGTCAAGGTTTATTTTGGGCCATCTGGTGTGTGACCTTGGCACTGCATCAGAATGTCCAGTTTTGTATGAAAAAGGGGTTTTTTTTCCATGCTTGTGAAAGGGTCATGTCCAAGGTACTGAAATTCTGCCAAGGCAAAATGGTTTGGCTTTGGACTTATATGGATATTGCAATAATTGAATCTCTTTAACAATTATAACAAAATAATTCAACATTACCCTGTGATGGTAGGGATGGTTGTCCCTAGTATCAGCATAGATTGATAATGCTGTATTACACATTGAAACAACAATATGAAGGTGATACCATGATAGCATTTCCTAGTAGATTATACAACTGACAACCTAAATTTCCCTACTTCATACACTGAAGCAATACAGACAAACTCATACAGATATTTCTAATGAGTTCACACATTGATTGTAGAAAATATCTGTTCTTACATTTTCATAATAACAAAGAAGTAAGGAGAAGTCAAATCCATCTAGATTGTAGTTCTTTTGCTATCTTGACAATGTATGTGTAAATCATGTCTGCCCGGATGATGAATGATGATTTGTAAATGATTCTTTTCTTGTGGCCTATACTTAATGCAGTGGGTATATATGTACAGGCAAAGGTCTTCATCCATCCATTCATTCGTTGTCTGTTTGCCCCGACAGGAAAGAGGAAGGGGAGCTACGTAACATGGGCACAGAGAAACTGCTGTGGTTGATTGATTGATTGATTGATTGGTTGGTTGGTTGATTGATTGATTGTATCTGTACCCTACAGTAAGGAGGAGGAGGAACTGCGGAACATGGGCACAGAGAAACTGCTGAAGACGCTGCCTGTGATTGATTGATTGATTGATTGATTGGTTGATTGATTGATTGATTGATTGATTGATTGATTGATTGTATCTGTACCCTACACTACAGTAAGGAGGAGGGGGAACTGCGGAACATGGGCACAGAGAAACTGCTGAAGGCGCTGCCTGTGATTGATCGATGATTGATTGATTGATTGATTGATTGATTGATTGATTGATTGATTGATTGATTGACTGTATCTGTACCCTACAGTAAGGAGGAGGGGGAACTGCGGAACATGGGCACAGAGAAACTGCTGAAGACGCTGCCTGTGGTGCAGCAACAACTGGACGCCCTGCTGGAGTTTGATGTAAGTTTGCAGACACAGATGTGCAAGTTATACAAACAAACAGACCTGTCCAGACAAACAGACAGACCTGTCCTTAGTGCTGAAGGTGCTTCCAAACCTTCTGCAGCACCAATGATAATGATATACCTTTTTCAAAAATACCTAACTTTGCTGTTTGGTAATGCTGGAGTTCGATGTAAGTTTACAGACACAGATGTGCAAGTTGTGCAAACAAACAGACCTGTCTTTGGTGCTGAACATGCCTCCAAAGCCATTTCAGCACCAGAAAGGTTAAAAAATTTTGTACCATTTTCACGAATACTTTACTTAACTGGGTCTTAATGCTGGAGTTGGATGTAAGTCTGAACACACAGAACACACAGAAAGTTAAACATACCTGTCCTTGGTGCTGAACATGCTTTCAAAGCCATAACAACACCAGCAAGGCCATATATTCATGTATTGTTTTCACAAATACTTTACTTTGCTGTCTCATAAGGTAAAGTCTGATGTAAGTCTGCAGACACAGGCTGGTTATACAAACAAACACGCCTGTCCTTGGTGCTGAAGGTGGTTCTGAAGTCACTGCAGCACAAGAAAGGCTATATCTTTATGTATCATTTTCACGAATACTTTACTTTGCTGCCTTGTAATGCTGGACTTTGACTTTGACTCTGAACACACAGACTGGCAGGTTATACAAACAGACCTGTCCTTGGTGCTAAAGGTGGTTCTGAAGGATGTTCATGGTTCTAAGTGCATATGAGCACCTTGCAAAGGTGAAGGCCAATGAGACATAAACCAAATATGGCCGACATTGTCATGCAACTCGCTGGAGTATGCTGTAAGCCACTCCAGCACAGGAAAGGCCACAAAGACATTTTAAATATATGCAAGGATTTTGCAGCTGTACAAAGTGCTAAACAGACAGCCAACAGACCTGTCCTTGGTGCTGAAAGGGTTTCCAAACCCACTGCAGCACCAGAAAATTGACATATTCATACAGCATTTTCACAAATAATGTAAGTATAAATAAGTTCACTAGGATTTAATTTTATGAGAGGGAAAAAGTTGAGTGTTTGTGAGTGTATAAGGGACTTCTTAAATTGCTTAAGGTGTACAATTACTTATTATTGTTAGAACAGTGCATCCAAAGGACGCCTGGATGCATGTCTGACTGAATACCTGGGTATAATGAACCTGTGAGCACTGTACATAGTCAGTGTCTGTCTTCCCAGTCATGACCAGTTTAAAACTAGCTCTTCATTCAGCTAAACTGGATTTATGTTACTTTCACTAAACTTTCACTTTTAAGAGAACTCAATCACTTTCACTTTTCTCCCCAGGTGACTCCTAACGAGCTGACTAACGGAGTCATCAACAGCTGCTTCATGCTGCTCTTTAAGGACTGCATCAGGCTCTTCGCCTGCTACAATGATGGCATCATCAACTTGTTAGGTAAGTTTTCTAAACATGGACTCTACATAATAACATTAGTATTAGTACTAAGACTTTCGTGTGATGTATTCGCCTGCTACAACGATGGCATCATCAACTTGTTAGGTAAGGTGCCATTTTCTTATCATATAAGATAATGTTTCAGTAATTCCTTAGACACATCAATCTCATTACCACTTTCTTGGTCATATATTTGCCTGCTACAACGATGGCATCATCAACTTGTTAGGTAAGGTGGGGTTTTCTTAATTTGGGGTCAACGTAGTCTTAGGATAAAATTTCAGTACTTTTTTAAGACATATCAATTGCTCTGCTACTTTCTTGTTAATATGTTTGCCTGCTACAACAATGGAATCATCAACTTGTTAGGTAAGATGGGGTTTTCTTATCATAATCTTAAGATAAAGTTTCATTACTACTTTCTTTGCCTGCTATAATCATCAACTTGTTAGGTAAGGTGGGATTTTCTTATCATTTAAGATAATGTTTCAGTAATTCCTTAGACACATCAATCTCATTACCACTTTCTTGGTCATATATTTGCCTGCTACAACGATGGCATCATCAACTTGTTAGGTAAGGTGGGATTTTCCAAACCTGGGCTCTATACAATCTTCAGATTAAAGTACGAGGGGCGTGCAATAAGTAATGGTCCTGACCCACTTCCAGTTGTCTGATCTAAATGAAATTTTGTCTGTGTAATAATTCATATCTCTATGGGTTACGTTGCAAAAGACAGCTCTGAACTAATTGTGGTTTCTGATTTACTGGTGTTTGAACTTAGTCAGGTGCGAAATGGACCAGGTGTGAAATGGAACCAGTTGAGTGTCGCGCAGTGATCCGGTTTTTGTATTTGAAAGGACGCACACCAAAGAAGACTTTTGATGAAATAAATGAAACTTATGGTGATGATGCCCCATCATATGACCTTGTAAAACGCTGGCACCCTGAATTCAAACGTGGCTGGAAGTCTGTGGAAACAGCTCCCAGACCTGGTCGTCCCTCTTGTGCCATTGATGAGGCATCAGTTGGAGGACCAACCTGGGGTGTCCTACAAAATCGGTGTCCAGAGCTGCATCAAACGATGGGAGAAATGCATAACTCTGGGTGATTCCTATGAAGAGAAAGACTAATAACTGTGCCAAGTTTCATTAATCTCCTGCTATGGGAAATGGGTCGGGACCATTACTAATTGCACGCCCCTCGTACAGCACTAGTATTTTCTTGTAGAAGTGACACTAGTGAAGTACATGTAGCCATGACTGTTGTAGAAGTGAAACTAGTTACATCGTAAAAATGGCACCAATATGGGAACCATGACTGTAGCTGAAACATGGTAAGTCCTACCACTCTACCACACTAGTGTCACTTTGTGCATCTCTTGAATACAGAAAAATGTTACACTCCTGGAAAAGTTGAACTTAAATTTCAAATAACCTGAGTCTTTGTCAAGGAATGAGCAATCCACTGCCTTTGTGACATCGCATTAAGCAGATGGAACATGTGACTCAGTGAGCAGTGGATCATAAGTTGCAGGAAGTTTATGTTTCAGTTTCTAGTTGTTTTTGACCAAAAACTGTCACAGTGTTTCTTGCAGAGAAATACTTTGACATGTGACTTGGTGGATAGTGGGTCTGTTGCAGGAAGTTTAGTCTATGGTACATTTCTAGTTTTGACCAAAATCTGTGTTCTTTGCAGAGAAATACTTTGACATGAATAAGAAGCAGTGTAAGGAAGGGCTGGACAACTACAAGAAGTTCCTCATCAGGATGGACAAGGTGTCCGACTTCCTTAAGACAGCAGAGGTAAGACTTGAAGGAGTTGATGACGTCTTCAAGAAGGGATGTCCTTAAGGCGTGTCTACAGGGGATTCTGAGGAGAAAGTCTTTGCCCCGGATATTTTCCTGAAATTTGACCGACCAAACAAAAGTAAAAATATATCAAAATAAAAGCAAAACATAACATTTCTGATGAATGTCCAATGAATTTATAATGAAAGCAACCAAAGGAATTAAACCCTGACCTTTTAGAACACCAACAACATAATTTTTTTCTTTTTTTTATTCTGTCAAGATTCCAAAAATTCATTTTTTTCTCTATTCAGATCCTGACAACATGGTTATCTAACGACGAAAATTTATAGAAATGAAATAAAAATCCGAGGAACAATTCTGCCAAACATGAAAGACTCCCTGTAAAGCTCTGGACATCCCTTAAATTAATCATACAGTGTTCTCTGGCCATAAAACATCATGTTCATCGTAGTAACATTTGCTTCTCGACAAGCTACAAACTCGGCAAATTTTCTTTCTTAAGAACTGGTTGTTCCTCAACGTCTGCATGTGTGTTTGTGTGTGCCAAGGAGCTGGTGTTTTTCTTTCTTGCATGAAAGGAAAGTTTGTTTTCTTAACCGACACCTTAGCGTTTTTTTTGGCACTGCAGCCGTTGCCATGCTTCTCACAAAATTACACATGACATCATTCTGTATCTCGTCACTGTCCAAATTGTCCAACGTTTCAAAAACCGTTGTCGTGAAGTTTAGATAAACGAAACACCATATTTTTTCTCCTGAAAGTTGAGACTAAATCTGGCTTCCCAAATTCTGTGTAACATCATGCTGCCGTAGACTCACATGTGGAGGCCCCACCATTATGTAAGTCCCTTCCGCCCTCCAGTCACATTCTGCTTCGTTTTTTTCCCTCCCCAAGAAAACCTTCTTTTTTAACTCACAAGACGCCCATTCCACCCACAAGCCTGCTGTTTTGAAGACAAAACTTTCTGAATTTCCCATCCTTCCGCATGAGACCTTGTTCACAGTTAGTTACAGTAGCAAGCCTAACTTTTTTTGCATGGATGTCACCAGTTTGAATGCCCAATCATATATGGACTTTGCTTGATGCATCAGAAGAAAAACTCTTCTCGCCATGTATGGAAGATTTGGAATGGTGCATGGTGTCTTGCTACCTTAAAGTTTTAACATTTTATGAACTTGTCTCGATAGAAAATGGAGCTTTTTTTTCTTGTTTGGGGATATGAAAATGTGACATGAATGAATTGATTTATGTTTGGACTTTGCTGCAGTATGTAAGGAGCGCTAGGAAATTGTACCTGTTGCAAGGGACAATCTTCATAGTATGAAATAAGGGATTGTTTGGTTTGTTGTTTGCAGGTGCAAATTACAGCCTCGACGTCTTTTAAGATTAGAAACAAAATTACACACAACAAATGATAATGGTTGATATCCTACTTCACCTCATCAACATATCAATCCAGAGGATTGGTTAAAACCTGGTAAATCCAGAATTTTATCCAGTCACATGAGAGACAGCAGACGCTGCCTGAAACGTCTGTTTGTTTGTTTGTTTGTTTATTTTCAAACGCCTGGGTAGCCTAATATTCAGTTTAGAGAAACTGGTTTTCAATAGGGCCCAGTTTTTACATACATGGAAACAAAAGCATGTTACAAAGAAAATAAATAGACATTAAACTTCTAAACATATAAATACAAATGAAAAATTGAAACGGCTTACAAATCAAAATCCTTAAATCCGATCCAGGTCTACAATTTGGTCAGGAGGTCAGAGGTCACTACTGAGAATGTGTATGGAGTTTCAGAGCTGATTTGAATGACTGTATGGTCTGTCCAGTCGTTTGAGTAACTCTCAACTTGTGTAACTTATTACCTGTACGTCTAACCTTTATTGATACAACATTTTACCATGTTTTTCTTTTTCCTTTGCAGCAAGTTGGAATAGACAAGGGAGAGATCCCCGATCTAACCAAAGTAAGTCAGGCTCAAGTAAGTATCATGTAGTGTAGGTAAGGAGCTGTGCTAGGTACCTCTGCTGTGTAGTGGCCTTCCTACGTGGATCTGTGTTTAACTGTCCACTTCTTCTCACATCTCAAAGGTAGGCTTCGTGCTTACACTGTTGTTTAATCATCAATCTTTGTTGTGTACATTGAAAAGAGCTCAAATAGATATGCCAGGCAAAAAGAATACAAAGCTACATGGTTGCATTTATAAATGTAATGCTAGTTCACCTTATCCATGGGGTAACCTAACCTATATCCATAGACTGTCAAAATGTTGGTATAGAAGAAAAATGAGGTTGCATCCATAAGAAAACTGTCATGATCATCACTTAGATTTGACTACCTTTCAGTTATTTGATTGCAATAAACCAATTTGAATGAAACAATGTTTGTACTGTTCATGTAACTGGTATGCCAGTAAAATGCTCTTTGGCCCTACAGGCACAACATGTACATGTAGGTACCATCTAAATCACTGATGGCGCTAGACAGGTTATGACTGGAATAGCAGAATATGCCGTAACCTGGATGTATATTTCATGAGGCCTGCTATTTTGAGCTCTGCGTTTTGCGCTGTCGATATTTTGCATGCAGATCATAACCACTGAACGCTTTGCCTATATCTGGTGACTCACTGATTGTGCATTAAGGCTCAAAGTACTTTTTATTGGCATAAATTTACGCATGTAATGTGAAAAATATTATACACAATCTATATTCATTAGTACATCCTACATGAAAAATTGTACGGATGTTTTACGAAAGTGCAGATGTTGAAATTAGTGTGCAAATTGCATGTTTGCAAAATTTTTTCATGCAATTTGAAAACTTAAAGCCATGCCATTTGTAGGTTGTGAAAACAATGTGCAAATTACATGTTGCATATTTGTACTTGGAGCCCTGTACATGTAGCCTGGGTACCATCCGGATAGTAGTTCGCTCCTATGTTCGCTTCTGCTATCCGTCTGGAGACGTGCGCATTCAAACCGTTTGGTGGTGACGCCAGTTGATGAGCGAATCAAGGAATGGGTTCTAGAGCACTCGTTCAATGACAACAGGACAGAGAGCTTGTCCGGTGTTGGAACGCCGGTTCGAACGAGCGCTTGAACTCATTCCATAATTCGGTCATGTGTAGGGACCAATCAGCGCCTGCTTCCACTTTTTGTACGATTCCAGACGCTAAGATGGTCCGCGTTCCCAGACGGAAACACAGAGAAGCGACTGTATATAGTGTATAATGAATGTCAGAGCTAGAAGCGACTGTATATAGTATATAATGAACGCCGGAGCGAACTGCTTTCCGGAGGCTACCCAAGCTACTGTACATGTACATGTATGTGTGAACTTTCCACCCACCAGTCCTTACTTCAGCTGATTAATCTCCTGTAAGGCCACACCAATTTAATTTCTTGGTTCACGGATTTTTTCATAAAAAATATGGAGCGAGAGGGCAAAATAAAAATAAAAATTGTAAAATGGTTGGGGTAAAGGTAACGGCTAATCCAAAACATAAAGAAAAAAAGTTTTCAGCTTGAAAAAAGTACAAAAACACTATTATTGTACAGTAACAGCACCTGTACCCACACTTTAAGGAGCTTATAATATAAATGCCAATTTGCTACACCAGAAAGTTGGTGAATGGTTTCATTAATGGTGAAAATTTGCTGAGTGGTAATTTTTATTTTTATTTTTTTTCCCAAAAAATAGGAGCGAGCGAATCCGTGAACCAAGAAATTAAATTGGTGTGGCCTAAGGAAGGTGTATTAACTTTCAGCCAAGCTGTTTACAAATCTGTGGCTAATGATCTGGATCTGTGCTTTGTATGGGACTTACTGATTAAACATAGTAATGTTATTAGCTTTTCATTCAGAGGCTTAAACTTAGCAATGTACATCTTGTAATATAATAGATGATTGGAAAAGGCAAGCGCGGATGATAGCATACGTGGTTCGGGACCAAAGTTGACTTGAGACTCTTTCACAACCCCTTTCCATTATAGTCTGTGACGGCTAAGCAGGCAAAGAATCGGCCAATTGCTCAGCAAATAAAAGACAAAGAGAACAAATATTTTTATATTTTGTTGTCTTTAAATTATCTTCCAAGTACAAAATCAAGGATCACACAAACCTAATTTTAGTCACAGTACGGTCCCTCAATGATCAATGTACGTCACATTTCCAAACCGGGGCCCGGCCGGGCAGCTTTCAGGAACAAAAAATACGATATGAAAGACTGTCACAGCAAATTACACTAGACGTAAAAAGAATAGTCGTGGGCATTATTCGTGTATATTTTCTATATTTCATTTTCACAAACGGCCTTGCCTGGCTGCATGGGCCTTGGTTTGGAAATGTGACGTTAGCCTTAGTAGGATAACCCTCAGGCTACAATGCCAACAGCACAGCCTTGTAAAACCATATGATTGAACATAACAGTGATTTTCTGCAGCATAAGCATGTCTTTCCCCCCTCCCCAGGCCCCTGCCAGCCTATGAGTAACTAGGATAACCTTTAGACTACAGAACCTATAGTACAGCCTTGTGAAACCATTGGACATGTATGGTACATGATTGTCTGCCATGTAAGCACATGTTTCCCCCTCCAGGCCCCTGCTAGCCTAACTAGGATAACCCTCAGGTTACAATACATACTACACAGCCTTGTAAAACCATTGGACATACAAGTACTGTATTGTCTGTAAGCATGTGTTTCCCTCCTCTCCCCAGGCCCCTGCCAGCCTACTGGATGCCCTGGAGCAGCACCTGGCAGCCATGGAAGGCAAGAAGGGCAAGTCGGAAAGGTGCGGGGTATTTCATATTTTGTAATAAACACTTGGGATTGTGTAGAGGCTCCCTTTTTATTTTTCCAGGGGCCTGTCCCTCTGTCCTTGCAGGGATGGAAATTTGCTTCTTGAAATGGAAAAAAAATTCGCCCCATCCATCCAATTTCCTCTCAAATGTCAGATTATCAACAACAACATTTGATTATTTGAACTCAAACATTGAATGGAACAGACAAAAAAATAAAAAATAAAGATGGAGACAGCCCTGTGTATAAGACATGGTAACACTGCCCTACGGCCTCAAAAAGGCTAAGGGACAACTTTTACCTGCATTGTTTTTACTATTTTTGTAACTGCGACCAATACATGTAATGAAGCCATTTTGGTCCCCAGACCAGCGAACCTTCAGTGAGGTATGAGATGTTCTACTCCTTGTAACTGCAACCAATATTGAAGTCTGTTGGATGTTTTGAGGTGACCTGAGTGGCGCCGAATGAGCGCTCGCTCCAGACCCTTGTGATTTAGCCCCGCCTTGTGTAAGCTCCTCGCAATTCAGCCCCTGGCTGCCAAAAGAGAGTAGCCGGCCTACCCAATAACCCAATATTATGTCCCGTTTCTGTGCCCAGACCAGCGAACCTGCAGACGTCTGTGAACGCCTTGACCGCCACGGGATCGTCGTTCGACGCAGCAGCGATCCAGAACAACTCGTCCACCACCATCCTCACCACTGTTAACGAGGCAGAGAAGCAGAAGTTTCTGGAAGAGGAGAACAAAAGACTCAACGCATTAAAGGTTGGTGGGGTAGAAATGTACAACTTTCAGCAGCCTTTACTCAACGCATTAAAGGTTGGTGGGGTGAAAATGTACAACTTTCAGCAGCCTTTACTTTACATTGATGAAGGTTAGACATCCAGGTAATAAGATATGCCAAAATGCAGTTACTCTAGCAACTGGATATGATTTTGGAAGCAGAAGTTCCTGGAAGAGGAGAACAAAAGACTCAACGCATTAAAGGTGTGTGGCGTGGAAACGTTTGTTTGTACATTGTGAGGTACAATTTTCAGAAGCCTTTACTTTACATTGATGAAGGTTAGACATCCAGGTAATAAGATATGCCAAAATGCAGTAAATTCTAGCAACTGGATATGATTTTGGAAACAATTACAAATTTCAGACGACCATCCAGTGTCTTTCATGTGACACTGAAGAAATCTTCTTGGAGAGAGTTTTTGCTGTGAATTGATATGCAAACTAGAAAGGCAACATTTTTGAAAAAAATGCAGGATGTGGGCGAAGGGAAAAGAAAGCAAAAATCGCAGGAAAAGAAGCAACAAGAAAGGCAACATGTTCGCAAAAATGCAGCAAAAAGAAAAGAAAAAATTAAAAAACATTGTCTGCAGTGTCCACGGATTCGATCCCGGAGCGTTGGTTTACCACGCGTGAATAATCCCATTGAGCCAGTGCTACAACATGTTACGAGCGCACGTTTTAACAGGTATACAAATGTATTGCGTTGCTTGAAAAAACCCGCGAGCTTCCGCTGGCTATTTTTCTCGCTTATAATCGAAGGTATTTCACTAAAACTTGGACAGAATACTAGAATATTTTTTTGTGAGGCATTTTTATGTTGTTATTTAGCCGATTAGATGCTCTGAACTTGCTGCATTTTCAACGTTTTTCGGCCGAGTGCCATTTTGTGACCTGTGCGTTGATAGGTTTACCCCTGACGTATCCACCAGACAGTCAGAATGTTAGCCAATCAAAAAGCTGGAAACGTGGACTGCATGCTACAGGTTCCATTTTTTCTGAGTTTTGATTGGTCGGGTGGAATATCTGTAGAGAATACTAAATGTGTGGCTTCGCCCACATAATGAGCTCTAGTTGGAGAACAGGTTTATCCTAACTGTGAACTTCTCCAAATACATTTCTTTTGCATATCAATTCACATTTTGGATATAAAAGCTCTCTCTGCCAAGATCCCTTAAGTGCCACTGACGGAAGACACTGGATGGTCGTCTGAAACGTTTGACCGTTTCCAAAATCGTATCCAGTTGGTTGAGTAACTGCTATTTGGCCTTTATTTCAGTAGTACATGTAGGTCTCTTACTCTTGGTAATACTTGGTTAGATGAAATTTTGCGACTGCAAACTTTAAGGTCTTTTCTTTTACTGGTATAAGTGTTGATGCCGTGTTTGTTTTTGTTTACATGTTTGTGAAAACAGTTCGTCTAGTAGATCTCCGGAGATGGCAGTATGTAGCAGGTGTTTGAGCAGACATTTGACATAGGATTAACACTGTACACCATAATTCATATGCATACAACATGTAACAGAACCACACGTCTAACACAGTAACAGTGTCATATAAACACTACAGTCATGTCACCCATGCATATAGAAGCAGGTCTGGACAAAAAGGCAACAATGAAAGAATTGTTCCATTAACAACTTTGTACTTTTCCAGGAAAAAAAACTTTTAAAATTGGTAATTTTTAGTGTCTCTAAATGGTAGTGTCAATTTTCATTTTTACATTTTGAAATTTAAAGGAAATTTACTATAAAGTAAAAAAAAAAAGAAATTGGGGAACCATGGAAAGCAGCCAACAGTTTCTTAATTCACAACTAAGACATAAACTAACGAGCGACGTTTCGGCGACCATCTGTCAGCTTCCTCAGGGGAGTACTGACTAGTTCACATTGCACTGCAGCACAGGTGCTTTACATTTTGGGACTGCATCTGTAAGCAGCGCCACCTGTACTTGCAGTACCATGTGAACCTGTCAGAATTGCCCTGAGGAAGGTGACAGATGGTCACTGACCCATTGACTCTTGAAAAACACATGGTCGTGAATAAATAAACTCGTTATCCATGAATTCTCCATCCTGAAGAAACTATTCACGCTTTGGGAAGGGTTGTTGTAACTTGTAATAATTTGATTGGAAAAAGAGAGGCCAAGCATGAGAAGTTGCCGTCCAGACCTGTGGAAACCTAACACAAACTCAGTCTGACTTGTCTCCCACCCAGGAACAGCGGCTGAAAGAAGCCAACCACGTTCAGGTTGCCGACTTCGGACAGCCCACGGTAAGGGACGGACCCCGACTTTCGTAGCCTAGCGCTCCGACCGTACCTTATACAGCTCTGTGGCAAACTCCAGGCCTTTCTGTGTTGTTCTTCTTTTTGTCTTCTTCTAGGTTTTCGGAGTTCCGGGAGCTTTTTGTAGGCTGCTGTATAAGTGATACTGTAAATGCTTTTAAGTTTGAGGTGTTTTGATTTTTGGGTAAGGAGAAAAAAGGGTGTTTGTGGTGGTTTTGACTTTTTGATAGCGCTGTTGTCATGTACTGCAGCTACACTAATAGAAATACCTTTGCCAACATCCAGTTAAAAATCCAAACTGGCAACAACGGTGCTAGACAGACAGAAGTTTTTGGACTGGTTTTGAGTTCGCGATGAAAGGAGTCAAGTTAGATTAAAACCTCTGCAAACTTAAATGCATTTACTGTACTGTAGCTGTTTAGTTTTTTTGGTTTGATTTAACACAATTTCATCCTGTTTTAACACCTGTGTGTCCACATGGTTTATTTGTATCATTTGCCATTCTGACTAAGTTGGGTTCAACTTTAATTTTTACAGAATGGAGGTCTGGCACATTCGCCACTGGTGGAGGTGTATTCATTTAACGTTTTGATTTTCTTTCTTTCTACTTTTTAGGTTGGGACTGTCTCAATACTTTTAAACAATCTTCAAATGCAATGAAAGTGTCTCATGAGTTACATTATGATTAAATGTATCATAGTCATTCAAACTTGATTATTAATAATCGTACAATGATTGAGCAAACCACAAAAAAGACACAAAATTATTGTTTGCACCAAAATTACTGATTCATAGGCATATTCTGATTCAGACAGGAAAAGTACTTTCTTGTGAACTTCATGTAGATAATGATGGCTACCCTGGAAGAAATCATGGCTCAAATAGTGAAGACTTTAAACTCTGTTTCTGTACTGTACACGCAAAGAGCCCTTACTCAAGTTGAAATGACCCGAAGCAATGAAGCACCTTTGACTTGTTGCTGATGTCACACTTCTGTTCAGGTCACATGACCCAACCTTCTGGTCATTCCAACCTGAGTAAGGTCCGAGGATTGACTGTAAGCTTGTTGGCAAGTGCCTTACAGTGTGTATGGAAGTGGCATTATGGAAAATGGCGTTAAAAATCTTCACTGTGTTAGTTACCATCACAGAAGAACTTTGATGCGAATCATGGTTTTTGCAATTGTTGTTGCTGATGTCACACTTCTGTTCAGGTCACATGACCCAACCTTCTGGTCATTCCAACTTGAGTAAGGTCAGAGGATTGACTGTAACTTAGTGTAAGCTTGTTGGTAAGTGCCTTACATTGTGTATGAAAATGTTGTTAAAAGTCTTCACTATGTTATTGTTTGGTACCATCACAGATGAATTTTGATGCGAATCGTGGATTTTGCAATTTTTGTGCGAGACGTTTGATTTTTGTGTTTCAGGAGCAGCGAATGAAGGAGTTGCAGCAGAGTCCCCAGCAGCCGGCGCAGGTCGCCGTCGTCCCCCCTCCCGTCACCTCCACCAACCCCTTCCTCACAGCCTCCCCCCCTGCAGCAGCCCCCCCTGCAGCCACCACACAACAGCTGGATCTGTTCTCACCCCCTCCTGCACAGGTAACCCCCCCTTACGGCACCCCCCTTACAGCTACTTTAACCACTGAATACAGGGCCGTCTCTGGGACCCATCCCACTGTCCTGGGATCAGCTAGGACAGAACAAAAATGCACACCATTCCTCCCAAAAATCTGAACTTCATGGCATGACATTGATGGAAAATGTATTTTGTAAGCTTGAAATGACAGATTGGCAATGAAAACTAACAACATTGGCTCCCAAACCATTTGGTGGTAACGATAGTTAATGAGCGAAATAAGGAATGGGTTCTAGAGCGTCCGTTCGATGACAACAGGCCTCCCGCGAGCATGTCCGGTGTTAAAACACCGGTTCGAACGATCGCTTGAACCCATTCCATACTTCGCTCATGTATAGGGACCAATCAGCGCCTGCGTCCAAAATTTGGACGATTCCAGACGTTAAGATGGTCCGCGTTCCCAGACGGAATCTCAGAGATGCGACTGTAAATAGTGTATAATGAATGTCAGAGCTAGAAGCGACTGTTTACAGTATATAATGAACGCCTGAGCAAATTACTTTCCGGATGGTACCCAGGCTAGGAGACACCCCTGCTTCAGTGTGATAGTAATGTGACCCAGGAAATGATAAGTTGGGAATACTATACTGTGGTGTCCAGACTACCCATGATATACAAAATGACTAAAAACTTATGGACAGACCAACTGCTTAGTATCTAGCACCAGCTCAAGTTACATGTACATGCACCAGCGCAAGTACGTAGCTCTTGTAAAGGGCTCAAAATTATTAAATTTTTGGGCCCCATAGGGGCTTGTTGTGGTACTGCAGCGGAACTTTCTGGTTTTGATATCAGACACCTCATGCGTTTTGAGAAACCGACAATAGCTAAACCCATACAGTCCTACATTTTCACCATTACCAAGAAGCGAGAAGAAGCCGAACTTTTGTGTTAGACTAGATTTGTGATACTTTTCTATGTAATATTATCTTGACTTGTTGTGACCTGTACTTAGCTCGGTTGGGCAAAACTGTACAATAAAGGTCTTCATTCGATATCACCCTTGACTCCTGTGACATGCACCAGCGCAAGTACCTATAGCTCTTGAAAAGGCCTCAAAATTATTAAATTTGGGGGCCCCATAGGGGCTTGTTGTGGTACTGCAGTGGAACTTTCTGGTTTTGATATCACCCTTGACTCCTGTTCTCCTGTCCCCCCACAGAACACTGCCGCGGTGAAGCCGTCCGACGACCTGCTCGCCCTCGATGTGAACCCATTCCAGCAGATTCAGGCCACGATAGCCCAGCAGTCCATGGCACAGCCACAGATGAGTGCTGCTCCACAGATGTGGGGGGCCCCTGCTCCCACAAATAATGGTAAACCTCCCACAAATAACGGTAAACATCTCACAAATAACGGTAAACCTCTCACAGTTACAAGCCAGGAACATGTAACATGTAGTTACCCTGCTGTAGCTCAGCAGTCCATGGCACAGCCACAGATGAGTGCTGCACCACAGATGTGGGGGGCCCCTGCACCCACAAATAACGGTAAACCTCTCGCAAATAACGGTTAACCTCCCACAAATAACGGTAAACCTCTCACAAATAACGGTAAACCTCCCACAAATAACGGTAAACCTCTCGCAAATAACGGTTAACCTCCCACAAATAACGGTAAACCTCTCACAAATAACGGTAAACCTCCCACAAATAACGGTAAACTTCTCACAACCATCTTAGTCATCATGTTTTTACATGGAATGGCGAGACTAGCGGTCATGGGTTCCATTCCTGGCTAAATGTTCATGGGAAAGACACTTCACACAGCTTTCCTCACTCTAGCCAGGTGTAAAAATGATATTACCTGACTTCAGTTGGGGAGGTAAAAGGCAGTGGAAGGAGAAGGATGAGCTCCACCTCCTGATACATACAATTTCTTTTTGTCTGTAAGGATGGGGAAATTCGGGAGAAATTTTGTTAGTTGCCCCTTAAAAAAGCTTTTTTCTTTTAAGACTGTAGAAGGAAAAGTTTGAAATAAAATGTGTTTCGTCTTCCACCATGTTAATCTTTAACATGTAAGCAGGACATTAAATGCTTACATTCTGAATACATGTACATGATAAGGAACCCTGTACTAAACACGCTGTCCACATTTTGACCCCCCCCCCCATCTCTAACAGTGGGCACCCACAACTGGAACGGTGTGAACGGAGTCCAGACTAACGGAGCCTTCCACCAACCGCAGGC
Source organism: Branchiostoma floridae x Branchiostoma belcheri (assembly GCA_019207045.1). Lineage (NCBI taxonomy): Eukaryota > Metazoa > Chordata > Leptocardii > Amphioxiformes > Branchiostomatidae > Branchiostoma > Branchiostoma floridae x Branchiostoma belcheri. Next base: position 1,162,593 of record CM033031.1, read on the forward strand.
AGACTCCAAGTGTAAGAACCAACCCGGATCTTAATCCATCTTATAATAACCACCATCTCAGCCATCTCTTCACCTTCTTCACCCTTAATACACTTTCTTACATTAGCTGCCAGTTCTGACTAACTGTTCATAGAGTTTCCATTTTGTGTACTGTGTAATTTCAGATATTAAGGGTTTCTTTTTTTCCCAAGGGGCTGACACTACATGTAGCTTTTATTCTACTGTTGCATGTTCTTTTGGTATTAAGGTTCTTTGGTGTACGCTATTATGTTTAAGTAGATTTGGAACACTAACTGTACTCCCTCAGAATTTCAGTTCTCAATGAAGAATTCTTAGCCAGTAGATTTCTGTATTTCTAACAGTAACACTTTCACTTGGACGGTTGCTTCACTGACATTCGTTTCCAAGCAAAGCCATATTTTTGTTTCCATTGCCAAAGAAGGCAAGAAGACAATTAACAGTTGTATTTTACAAACATCCATGGAAACATTATCTATCCCAAATAACGTATCTCACAATTTGACTGTATAAAAGGATAGTCACCATATAAAATGTCTGTACCGGACACAAAATTTGATTTTTCTGACAGATATATGGTTTTGCTTGGAGTGATGTGCTAGCTTGAAGAAAGGACACATTGCATGAATTGTTTTACTTTTAAATGCTTATTCCTTCTCTTTTGTTGTATTTGAGTTCTATTTTAGTATCAATATATACATGTAGAGGCCACATGCTGTCTAATTCATCATTTTACTTCTCGTAGTCTTGCTACTTTTAGTAAAACAATTCTTTAGTACTAGTTCTGCTTTTATTTTCCTCCTGTTTTCTCTCTGCACCTTTGTTTTCTGCACCAGTTTCGGTAGTTTGGAGCACCACCTCCCAGCCCTCCCCTTCCGCAGACCCCTGGCCTGGCGTTACCCAGCCGGACTCTGACGCTGGTAGGGTGACGGGCTGTAGTTTAGAACTGTGTTATAGCATGTTTCTAACTACTAGTAGGGTGACGGGCTGTAGTTTAGAACTGTGTTATAGCATGTTTCTAACTACTAGTAGGGTGACGGGCTGTAGTTTAGAACTGTGTTATAGCATGTTTCTAACTACTAGTAGGGTGACGGGCTGTAGTTTAGAACTGTGTTATAGCATGTTTCTAACTACTAGTAGGGTGACGGGCTGTAGTTTAGAACTGTGTTATAGCATGTTTCTAACTACTAGTAGGGTGACGGGCTGTAGTTTAGAACTGTGTTATAGCATGTTTCTAACTACTAGTAGGGTGACGGGCTGTAGTTTAGAACTGTGTTATAGCATGTTTCTAACTACTAGTAGGGTGACGGGCTGTAGTTTAGAACTGTGTTATAGCATGTTTCTAACTACTAGTAGGGTGACGGGCTGTAGTTTAGAACTGTGTTATAGCATGTTTCTAACTACTAGTAGGGTGACGGGCTGTAGTTTAGAACTGTGTTATAGCATGTTTCTAACTACTAGTAGGGTGACGGGCTGTAGTTTAGAACTGTGTTATAGCATGTTTCTTACTAACTACTGGTAGGGATAGGGGCTGTAGTTGTAGTCTTACAACTGTGTTATAGCATGTTTCTTACTAACTACTGGTAGGGATAGGGGCTGTAGTTGTAGTCTTACAACTGTGTTATAGCATGTTTCTTACTAACTACTGGTAGGGATAGGGGCTGTAGTTGTAGTCTTACAACTGTGTTATAGCATGTTTCTTACTAACTACTGGTAGGGATAGGGGCTGTAGTTATAGTCTTACAACTGTGTTATAGCATGTTTCTTACTAACTACTGGTAGGGATAGGGGCTGTAGTTGTAGTCTTACAACTGTGTTATAGCATGTTTCTTACTAACTACTGGTAGGGATAGGGGCTGTAGTTGTAGTCTTACAACTGTGTTATAGCATGTTTCTTACTAACTACTGGTAGGGATAGGGGCTGTAGTTGTAGTCTTACAACTGTGTTATAGCATGTTTCTTACTAACTACTGGTAGGGATAGGGGCTGTAGTTGTAGTCTTACAACTGTGTTATAGCATGTTTCTTACTAACTACTGGTAGGGATAGGGGCTGTAGTTGTAGTCTTACAACTGTGTTATAGCATGTTTCTTACTAACTACTGGTAGGGATAGGGGCTGTAGTTGTAGTCTTACAACTGTGTTATAGCATGTTTCTTACTAACTACTGGTAGGGATAGGGGCTGTAGTTGTAGTCTTACAACTGTGTTATAGCATGTTTCTTACTAACTACTGGTAGGGATAGGGGCTGTAGTTGTAGTCTTACAACTGTGTTATAGCATGTTTCTTACTAACTACTGGTAGGGATAGGGGCTGTAGTTGTAGTCTTACAACTGTGTTATAGTATGTTTCTTACTAACTACTGGTAGGGATAGGGGCTGTAGTTGTAGTCTTACAACTGTGTTATAGCATGTTTCTTACTAACTACTGGTAGGGATAGGGGCTGTAGTTGTAGTCTTACAACTGTGTTATAGCATGTTTCTTACTAACTACTGGTAGGGATAGGGGCTGTAGTTGTAGTCTTACAACTGTGTTATAGCATGTTTCTTACTAACTACTGGTAGGGATAGGGGCTGTAGTTGTAGTCTTACAACTGTGTTATAGCATGTTTCTTACTAACTACTGGTAGGGATAGGGGCTGTAGTTATAGTCTTACAACTGTGTTATAGCATGTTTCTTACTAACTACTGGTAGGGATAGGGGCTGTAGTTGTAGTCTTACAACTGTGTTATAGCATGTTTCTTACTAACTACTGGTAGGGATAGGGGCTGTAGTTGTAGTCCTACAACTTTGACTTTGTTATAATATACTTCTAACCACTGGTAGGGTTGTGGACTTAGTAGCTTAGAACTCTGTTAGAGCATGTATCCAACTACTGGTTGGATTAGGGGCTCTAGTTCCAGCCTAGAACTGTGTTATACTTATAGCATGTTTCTAACTAGTGGTAGGGGCTCTAGTTGCAATTGCTTAGGACTTTGTAACATGTTTTTAACTGTCTCATGTTTTCAGTGTGTTCAGCTTCAACTTTTGAAAGTGCTGTGCTGCTGATAGATAATTTTGCAGCGTTGTTACCGGGGCTGTCTCCTGGAAATGTGCTTACAGGAATGGATGAAAAGTTCATTACATTTCCATCCCCCCAAAATTTTACCTTCATGACATGAAACTGATGAAATTTTAAAGGTATTTTTGTAAGCGTGTTTAACAATTAAAATGGGCTCCCAAACAACGAGTGGGACAGAAAAGAATTTAAAATTGGAGACATCCCTACTGAGTGTAACACTCTGCAATGGGCACAGATTCACAGTTACAGGTCCGCATGTCACCAAGTCACAGCAAATCATGTTTTGAAATTAGAAGTATTTCACAAACTTTGGGAAAGCTCTAAGTCATTATATATTGTTAAGTCATGCAAACGTAGCAGCATAACACTTTCAAACGGTGGCATCGTTGATTAAGGAAAAACGTTCCTTCAGAAATACTAACCCGGCCTCTGCACCCACAGATTCGATGACTGCATGGCTTTCTGTGCACAACTTTTCTTCACATTCACAATCCTGTAAAATGTTGTAGATAAAGTTACTGCTTCTGCTGGTCATGTGGTTTAACTTCAGCCTCCCCTTGTGTTGGACAATGTTCGGTGGAATGATATAGGATTTAGTTCACATAATGGTTTATGAATTGCTGTGCCTAGCTAGCATTGAATGAATGAATGCTAAACACAAAAGGCTTACTAGACACCTTAGTAAGGAGAGATAATACTCTGTACAAGATAATGCTGCAATACATGGCTGTACTGGCTTGATGTTGCTAATGTTGACATTGATAAGATCTTATATTATATTAGAAAGGTTTGACCTTATTTCTGATGCGTCATGTTTTCCAGGGATGCAGCCAGACTTCAGCTCAGCTTTTGGACAGAACGCTGGACCCCAGTCTGCATCACAGCCAGGTGTGGGCTCTTTTTATTATCATAACAAAGGATTCGGATATTTTTGGTATTTGTGTAGGTTTGGAAATGGAAAAGGTTATTACCGGTAAGGCCCATATTATAAAGGCATTGCATTGAAAGGACTACAACTTGCTAGCCGCCATGCTAGATAGACATGCCTGGTCGGACATTGTTAATGGCACCTCATATGAGGACGAACAGAACTGAACTACTAGAATAAGATGGTATACATTTGACCCCCTTCTAATGGACTGTTGTTTGTCACAGAACTACGTTAAGCCTGTTAGAAAAGTGATATCAGGACTTAAACCTTAAAGCAGGGGGCGAGGGTTGGTGTGGGGTCAGGGGGCGAGGGTTGGTGTGGGGTCAGGGGGCGAGGGTTGGTGTGGGGTCGGGGCGAGGGTTGGTGTGGGGTCAGGGGGCGAGGGTTGGTGTGGGGTCAGGGGGCGAGGGTTGGTGTGGGGTCAGGGGGCGAGGGTTGGTGTGGGGTCAGGGGGCGAGGGTTAGTGTGGGGTCAGGGGGCGAGGGTTGGTGTGGGGTCGGGGCGAGGGTTGGTGTGGGGTCAGGGGGCGAGGGTTGGTGTGGGGTCAGGGGCGAGGGTTGGTGTGGGGTCAGGGGGCGAGGGTTAGTGTGGGGTCAGGGGGCGAGGGTTGGTGTGGGGTCGGGGCCAAGGCTGGCAAAGTCTGATCATTTGTTTTGCATGCCAACCCTGGCCCTACCGCCACCATGCCAAATATGAGAATCCTACCAGAGTTATGGTATACACTGACAAACAAACACAAAGATTGCACCTATAACCTCCTTGACAAAGGCGAAAGAATCCATTATGACACGACTGAAATGCGATGCTTTTCCAGAGTAGCGCGCATAGTCCAGTGCATGGTGAGCGGCCCTGCCTCTGGAACTAGAAGCCGTGAGTTTGATTCCGGCTGTGTCGCTCACCCGACATGCACGCTACCGGAAAAGGTTGCAGTCCTTAGGACCGGACGTTAAGCCGTGGTCCACTGTTCATTGTGCTTGTCGTAAAGAGCTAGGGGAATTTCCCCGTACAAAGAACCTGTAAATACTGTACATAGCGTCTGTCCTCTCTGTCACGGCCACTAGAAGACTAGCTCTTCAGTGAGCTAAAACTGGATGGAGATCACTTTCCTTTCCTTTCCAGCTGCGTTTGACGGCCTGGGTGACCTCCTGACCCCGATGCCGGCCAGCACGAGTGCCCCGGTTACGGCCGCCGCCCAACAACCGGGCGCCAAGCCGCTCATCGGGGGAGACCTGGACTCCAGCCTGGCGCAGCTCGCAGGAAGTGAGTATGGAACAACCGCTTTGCCATTTTAGCATTTCTTTTTTTCAGTACAGATAGGTTGACAACACTTTTTCAGTCAGTGCAAAGGCAACTTGTCCTTGTTAGCAGAACGTTCTTCAATGAGTGACTGTTGAAAACGCGTACAATGTAGAAAACGCACCACTAAATTTTCGATGTCTGGTCAGTACACCTTAAGAGTCTAGTGAGCTCGCGGGAAGTTAGTATAGAACGTTTTAGCATAGTTTTCTTTGGAACATGCAATACAGGAAAATGATGAATTGATTAATACAAACCCGATTCATTATGCCAATATTTTCTCACCTATTGTAAAAATGATTGTTGTACTGTCTTGCAATTTTGTTCGAACATGAAAGCATTAAAATCTAAAACCCTGAAAGATTGTCTACAGATCAAGTCAAGCTACTTGAATCATAGTTTTAAAGTTCTTGAGATTGTGTCAGACTCTAGAATTGCTATTGTTTGGGCTGTTATTGGAACAATCAAGTTTTATCAAGAAAACGGCTTGTCTAATGTTTGTCCATCTCTACCCACAGATCTCAACATTGGAACCAGTGGATTGAGCAAGAAGTAAGTCTTTTCTGTTTAAATTTCAGAAAAACAGTTACTATTTATCCAACTGCATGTGCAAGTGGTGGTGGAAAGAGTCCTTAAGCCCCCTTTACAAATCAAGAATTTAGCTCGGCCGAGTTGTCAGCGAGCTCTAAACTACGACGAGGTACATGTGTATGACCCTGATGCCGACGAAGAAACTCTGCCATTTGTTCGTAGGCATCAGGGTCATGCCTCCTCGTAATTTAGAGCTCGCTGACAACTCGGCCGAGCTAAATTCTTGATTTGTAAAGGGGGCTTTAGGCTAGTTCCTCTTGAGTAGACAGAACTGCACATTTAGATGCACACATTTGGCTATCCACACTGTTTCACTTCAAACCATCTCGAAAGACCACTGCACACACCTAGTTCTCTGTAGTGCAGGGCAGTAACATCCTGGAAAATGGAAAGCTTTACTGTATTTATAGCCCTTATTGCATGCCCCTGTCAACAAAGCTGCTACGTTTCTGTGTAAGGAACCATTAAAACAACTGTTGATACTGTAACATCCTTAAAAATAGCTTTAGAAGCACGATTTTAGCTATTTTCTGTAAGATATTAGCGTTGTTAATACTACTTCTAAGTTGCTGTGAATCTTACTGTACTTGTAACCTACATTGCATGCCCCCTTCAAAAGAGCAGCTACATTTCTTTGTTAGGAGAAGCTTGAAGTGTAAAATCATCCTTCACTAGTCCTATTTATGCAGGGGAGAGAGCCAGTGCTTGTTAAGTGCCTCCAAATGATGGCATTTTTAATCTGAAAAATGCTACCCAAGAAAATTTGAGATACATTATTGTGCAGAACGCACGGAAATGTACACAACTGTACCTTGGAGTCGTTTCCTATGGTCACTGTAACAGTACCTCACAGGGATCGAAATACTTTTTTTTTGCTACATGCAAAATTGCAAGTTGGCAAAAATTTTACTTGCAATTTGGAAAATTTACATGCAAAATACAACTAATCTATACTGCAATGTTCTTGCCAACATCCATCATTCCGTCCTTTGGCGGAATTTTGCTGCTCAGCACGGATAAGAATTTTGCCCATTCTGTCACTATTCACGGACAGAAATCAAAACAAGGAAGGAAAAAGAAACATCCATATGTCGTTCTGTCAAAGAGAAAAGAGTGTCAAATTGCTCAATATTTTTACTATAGGCCAATTATTTTCAACATGCAAGATTGCAAGTTCAGAATATTTTTACATGCAAATCTCAAAAATTATGTGCAAATTGCAAGTTAAGTATGTGTATTTCGAACCCTGCCTCAGAAAAAAGTGTAAAGCATGCACGCATTGCTGTTATGATGCTCTTTGAAAAGACAAAGTATTCTCCATTGTGTCTGTCAGCATTGTACGTTTCTTTGTGGCTGTCGAGTGGTTTCTTGCAAATTACTTGCTGTGCAGCGTCACCCTTTATACCACGTTCTGGACAGTGTTTCTATTCGTTTCTATCAAGAGCTCAACGTGTTCAAATTTCAGACTAACGGATCGGAAACCACTGGTTCAATTAAGTAATGTGCTGTATGTGCATTGTATCCTATCAAATCACTTTCCGGACAAAGTTTCCGTGTAATTTCGGACTGACTTCTTGAAACCTGACGTAACGCTAGTTCACCTTTATCCGCGGGGTAACTTATATCCGTTGGTTTTAAAGACGGGGTATTCAGGGATCAGGTTGACGGACGACAGTTTCAAACTGCATGACATCCCAAAAGTACCATGTTAAAAAGCAAACAACGGATAAAGGTCGCCCACGGATAAAGGTGAACTAACGTTACATGTACTTGCAAGCCTGGCCCTCCTGTTCCGAGCTGCGTATTGTTCAGTAACCATGACGATTGTGTGCGTTTGATGTCTGATATCTGACTGAGACTTTTCTTCCCACTATGCTCTCCTCGTGTGGATCAATTTAACCCAGATCTCCTTCGGAGCAATGGAGGAGCCCCTCTCCCACTGTTCAGAGGTAGATCGAGCTTCAGAATAGCCGTTTTCACCCCTTAGATCATTTCATAGAGGTGTTTTACCCTTACTTAGATCATTTCATCTCAGTCTGTTTCTGCTTACCGCCCCCCTCCCCACTCACACACACCCCCTCTCACTGTTCATCGTGCTACAGAATAGCCGTTTTCACCCCTTAGATCATTTTATAGAGGTGTTTTACCCTTACTAAGATCATTTCATAGAGGTGTTTTTTACCTCTTCCCCTTACTACTTATCATTTCATCTCAGTCTGTTACTGCTTGCCACCCCCTCCCCTTTTCATAGAGGTGTTCTCCTCCTAGATCATTTCATCTCTGTTTCTGCTTACCGCCCCCCGTCCCCACTCACACCCCCCTCACTGTTCAGACTCTGAGGTAGATCGTGCTTCAGAATAGCCGTTTTCACCCCTTAGATCATCCCATAGAGGTGTCCTTTCCCCCTTACGTAGATCATTTCATCTTAATCTTTTTCTGCTTACCGCATCCCCCTCCCCACTCACCCCCCCCCCCACTGTTCAGAGGTACATGTAGAACTCTATACAGCTAAATCCCGCCCAATCTACAGATGCCATGGCATTTTCCCATTTGACAAAGATGGAAGTGGAACTAATGCTTGCTTGGATCTGAAATGTAAATCTCACTCAGAGTCTACTACTGCTACTACTGCTACTACATCATAGTAGATGCTGCTTTAATCCTTGCAATCCAAAGTAGTTATTACATTATACTGTCCTACATTGTAGCTTTGCTTACTGTTGCAGGTATGTTATAGATATATAACACCCCCTCCGTCCAACACAATGCACAACATACATGTACCAGTCCTAGGCCTTGCACAAATTCTCTTCATCATACAATGTACTGGTAACAGCACAGTTATTCTTTAAAGTCTGGTAGGTTTTAATTTCGGTCTGCGTTGTTATACTGTAACAGTAAGATAGACTTACAACTAAAATCACACCACGTCATCTTCACTGTAATACACTAAACCCAATAGTCAAACATTACTTCTTGTTTTGTCATGTTAAACATGGAAGTAGAGTTTAGTACATAATAAAAAGTTAGCTATTGTATGTTAATCCAAGAGACTTCCATATTTGGCCACATCTCTTATACATGTAGTTTGAGAGTTTTGAGTGTTTTTAAACCACCAATTCTTGGAAATTTTCCTGCCTCAAATAATATTAAATTGTCCTGAAACATTGGTAATTTGGTACTTTATAGACATAACAGAGTCATGTTGGAGTACTGTATCTATATTGTTATCATTCCATATGTAAAAAGGGTTATTTTCATGGAAAGTTTTTTTATTTATTTTCACGACTTTTTTTACGATTAGTTTTTTTTAGGGCTGATATCGATTAGGATTTTACCATGGTCAATATTGACCGAAGGACGCCATATATATATATAGAGAGAGAGAGAGGTTTTTCTTAGCAACATAACCTGTCAAATTCATCCCCCCAACTCCACATGTGTACATGTACATGTAGTAACCCCCCCCCCCCTCTCCCTACTGTACATTACCCATTTCATAACTGGCCTGTCCGTAACTCCGTAAGGTGAGTTTTGGTGTTCTATACACGGGTTTGGGACGATCTGGGAGTAAGGTTTGTCATCTGAGATTTCTGCATGTGGAAAAGACATTACCAGAGTGGTGGTTCTCAAATCTGTAATGTTCTGGTGAACGTTTGTCCTTCTGTGATCAATATTTCTAGCCTTCCTTCTGTGCAAGTCTGAAATTGTGTACATTACACATCCCAATCATCAATACTGTAAAACTTCATTTGTATGATGTTGATGATCATACATTACTGACGTGAGCAATATGCAATGTTTCTTGTGCATCTGATCAACAGTCATCAGTAAAAATCTTCCTTTCGTGAGCTCAGTGATTATGCATGTCCCTACAGAAAGCAATGATTTAAGGTTATGGTGCCTGTTGCAAATAGATCAAATCTTTGGCCTGATCATGAGTATTTTGTTGTTTGACTAAAAAAAAAATGTCTTGCATAGCCCTTTTAGATAAAAATTGGAATTGAGTTCTCCAGACAAGTTTTTCTGTCCATATTACCCACCCACTGAAGTTTGACCTTGTACCCACCCACTGAACTTTGACCTTGTACCCACCCCCTGAACTTTGACCTTCCAGGACTGACCACCAGTGGAAGCCCAGCACACAGACTAGGACGGGCGGGGCTACCTGGCAACCACAGATCCTGCCGACTACAGCTACAACATACATGGGCCAACCTGGCATGGGGCCTGGCTACCCACAAATGGTAGGTACTACTGTCTACTACTACTACATACATGGGGCCTGGCTACCCACAAATGGTAGGTACTACTGTCTACTACTACTACTACAACATACATGGGGCCTGGCTACCCTCAAATGGTAGGTACTACTGTCTACTACTACTACATACATGGGGCCTGGCTACCCACAAATGGTAGGTACTACTGACTACTACTACTACATACATGGGGCCTGGCTACCCACAAATGGTAGGTACTACTGTCTACTACTTCTACTACATATATGGGGCCTGGCTACCCACAAATGGTAGGTACTACTGTCTACTACTACTACTACATATATGGGGCCTGGCTACCCACAAATGGTAGGTACTACTGTCTACTACTACTACTACATACATGGGGCCTGGCTACCCTCAAATGGTAGGTACTACTGTCTACTACTACTACTACATACATGGGGCCTGGCCACCCACAAATGGTAGGTACTATACTGTCTACTACTACTACATACATGGGGCCTGGCTACCCACAAATGGTAGGTACTACTGTCTACTACTACTACAACATACATGGGGCCTGGCTACCCACAAATGGTAGGTACTTCTGTCTACTAGTACTACTACTACTACATACATGGGGCCTGGCTACCCACAAATGGTAGGTACTACTGTCTACTACTACTACTACATACATGGGGCCTGGCTACCCACAAATGGTAGGTACTACTGTCTACTACTACTACTACATACATGGGGCCTGGCTACCCACAAATGGTAGGTACTACTGTCTACTACTACTACAACATACATGGGGCCTGGCTACCCACAAATGGTAGGTACTACTGTCTACTACTACTACAACATACATGGGGCCTGGCTACCCACAAATGGTAGGTACTACTGTCTACTACTACTACTACATACATGGGGCCTGGCTACCCTCAAATGGTAGGTACTACTGTCTACTACTACTACTACATACATGGGGCCTGGCTACCCACAAATGGTAGGTACTACTGTCTACTACTACTACAACATACATGGGGCCTGGCTACCCTCAAATGGTAGGTACTACTGTCTACTACTACTACTACATACATGGGGCCTGGCCACCCACAAATGGTAGGTACTACTGTGTACTACTACTACTACATACATGGGGCCTGGCTACCCACGAATGGTAGGTACTACTGTCTACTACTACTACATACATGGGGCCTGGCTACCCACAAATGGTAGGTACTACTGACTACTACTACTACATACATGGGGCCTGGCTACCCACAAATGGTAGGTACTACTGTCTACTACTACTACATACATGGGGCCTGGCTACCCACAAATGGTAGGTACTACTGTCTACTACTACTACATACATGGGGCCTGGCTACCCACAAATGGTAGGTACTACTGTCTACTACTACTACAACATACATGGGGCCTGGCTACCCACGAATGGTAGGTACTACAGCAATTAGGAAGATGCTACTCTTTTTAGTAGTGAGTCTTTCCTGCTGTTTGCACAATAAGTGATTGTGCTGCCGTATGGGGCCCAGTCAGTACGCGAGATAACAGTTACTCAATTTGGAAACTGTACTGTGTGTATTTGATGTGCATGTCCCGTAGCTAGTTGAAGTGAGGTACATGTACAGTTGTACCTGTAGTTGAAGGGACTCACCTTGACTATCTCCTGTGCCTTGAGTGAAGGGAGGAATGATTACCCCCCTCTCAACTGCCAACCCCGGGTTCCAAATGGCTGCCTCAGTAGAGAGAGGGTTAAAAGTGGCCCCACAGTGTCCCTGAAAAGTCTTCCAGTCCTAACGCGACTTTTCTGTCCCCTTCCAGATGAGTGCAGGGATGAGACCTGGTTTCCCCCCATCTTCTCCTATCAACCAACCTTATGTTGGGGTAAGGCTTCTCACAGGTCATGAACTTTGAACTCTGGCCATTAGGTTTCAACAGCTGTGCCCCCTGACCTTTCACACTGGTTGTAATTTACCCTCAGCTGTGACCCCTGACCTTTCATATTTTTAATTCCCACAGCAATCACCCCTGACCTTTTACACAGGTCATTGTGTACCCACAGCTGTGAACCCTGACCTTTCACACACCTGTGATCTCTGACCTTTCACACAGGTCATTGTGTATCCACATCTGTCACCCCTGACCTTTGACACAGGTTGTTCCCTCAGCTGTGACCCCTGACCTTTCAGCAGTAGTCCATTTCAAATTCCTGTGAGGGGAGGACAGGAATTAATTTTGAACCCTTGTTTTGATTCTGTAGAGTCATCCCCTCCTGTTTTACCTATTTTTTTCATACATCATTGTCTGTGACACTTCTTAATCTAGATGTTTATAAGTTCTATGTTCAGCCTGAGATGTCACCACGACCAATACGTGTTTTTGAGGAAGGATGTTTTTAAGACCTGTGTCTATGATTATAGAGTAGAGGCATGTTACTATCGTGTAGTTGGTACGTAAGTTGGGTACATACCAAGTCACAATAAGCTATTTCATACCTGTTTTGTCACTCAAATATCTTAATTTCTGATTCTTCTTTTCCACCAATTGACTTTCTGTTTCTTCCATTTCAATTATAGGTTCTCAAGTCAGATGCTTTGTCTATCATGAAAAATGCACAATCAATTGTAATCACAGTAACAATTTTATACGCTATATCCGTACACAAAGAAAAACTTTCGACCAGTCCTCCGACCCTCCTCAATTCGGAATGACCCAAACCATGTCACCTGACCTGAACAGAAGTGGGACGTCAGAAATGGGACTTGACTTTGACTTTGTTCAGTTTGCAACATGGGCAATACGATGTGGGCACCTCGGCAGCACGGCTTACATGTGTGACCACATATAGAACGCAACACGGTGTGTCCCGTATTACCCGAGGTACAAGCCCAAATCCCGACCGGCGGGAGGCCTGGGACCAGAATGCACCAGAAGTTGCGAAAATGTTTTGTCCTCGAACAAAACATTGTAACAGCAGCAATTCTAACGTCCGAATCCGGTATTCAAATTTTCAACAGTGCCATATTCGGCCAGTTCGAAGAAATAGTTCGACTTAATCGAAGGAAGCCCGTGTGATACAACTTAGAACCGGTGTGATACGGAAAGTTATCACGGTCCGGAACACCTGTATCGAACGTTTTCGTGGCCCAGGTATGACATAAATAAAATATATAATACAAAATAGAACAAATATGTCTTGACCTCATGTACGGAAATAGCGTATGAAGTTTGTTACTTGTCGATTTCCACCCAGATGAGCCTCTATACCAATGTACCTGTAGCCCACTCATGTTCACAACATTGTGTTCCTGACACCTCGTTCTCTGATATCCTCCAGATGGGACAGCCGGGCATGATGGGACAGCCTAGACCAGCAGGAATGGGGTATGGCCAGCAGCCTGCCACGATGGCGAGTGACCCGTTCGGCGGGCCTGTCCAGGGGTCAGGGGTGAGTCCTGTGTTACTGATGTGATAGATTAAACAGCAAAGTTTGTGGTTCAGCACCTGCCTAAGTGTGATGTGTTGTTTAGTACTAGTATAATGTAGCTGCTGTTGGCCGTGTCACTTAAGTTTGACACATCTTCTGGTAACATGGATAGATTTGCAGTCTTGAGCCCCACATGGGATTTTACAGCTTTTCACTGTTTTCTCAGCTAAGTACAGTAGAAGCCATTAAATTGCACATTTTCCAGTGTATTTCGTGCAATCATCCGGTTGGTGCAACAATGCAGATTAATCCTACTAGGATTTTGGAATTCTGTGCAATTGACAGAAGTGTGCGGTAATCTGCTGTGCAATTAACAGAAGTGTGCAGTAATCTGCTGTGCAATTGACAGAAGTGTGCGGTAATCCATTGTGCAATTAACTGGTTTCCACTGTACATTGACCATGGCTGCTACCAGCACATGACAAGTCTTTGCCTCTCAGGACTGTATGATTCATAACAGAACACCTCTTCTCTGTCCTAATCAGGACTGTATGATTCATAACAGAACACCTCTTCTCTGTCCTAATCAGGACTGTATGACTGCTAACAGAACACCTCTTCTCTGTCCTAATCAGGACTGTATGATTCATAACAGAACACCTCTTCTCTGTCCTAATCAGGACTGTATGATTCATAACAGAACACCTCTTCTCTGTCCTAATCAGGACTGTATGATTCATAACAGAACACCTCTTCTCTGTCCTTATCAGGACTGTATGATTCATAACAGAACACCTCTTCTCTGTCCTTATCAGGACTGTATCACTGCTAACAGAACACCTCTTCTCTGTCCTAATCAGGACTGTATCACTGCTAACAGAACACCTCTTCTCTGTCCTTATCAGGACTGTATGATTCATAACAGAACACCTCTTCTCTGTCCTTATCAGGACTGTATGATTCATAACAGAACACCTCTTCTCTGTCCTTATCAGGACTGTATCACTGCTAACAGAACACCTCTTCTCTGTCCTAATCAGGACTGTATGATTCATAACAGAACACCTCTTCTCTGTCCTTATCAGGACTGTATCACTGCTAACAGAACACCTCTTCTCTGTCCTTATCAGGACTGTATGATTCATAACAGAACACCTCTTCTCTGTCCTTATCAGGACTGTATCACTGCTAACAGAACACCTCTTCTCTGTCCTAATCGGGACTGTATGATTCATAACAGAACACCTCTTCTCTGTCCTAATCAGGACTGTATCACTGCTAACAGAACACCTCTTCTCTGTCCTAATCAGGACTGTATCACTGCTAACAGAACACCTCTTCTCTGTCCTAATCAGGACTGTATCACTGCTAACAGAACACCTCTTCTCTGTCCTAATCAGGACTGTATGATTCATAACAGAACACCTCTTCTCTGTCCTAATCAGGACTGTATCACTGCTAACAGAACACCTCTTCTCTGTCCTAATCAGGACTGTATGATTCATAACAGAACACCTCTTCTCTGTCCTAATCAGGACTGTATCACTGCTAACAGAACACCTCTTCTCTGTCCTAATCAGGACTGTATGATTCATAACAGAACACCTCTTCTCTGTCCTAATCAGGACTGTATCACTGCTAACAGAACACCTCTTCTCTGTCCTAATCAGGACTGTATCACTGCTAACAGAACACCTCTTCTCTGTCCTAATCAGGACTGTATGATTCATAACAGAACACCTCTTCTCTGTCCTAATCAGGACTGTATCACTGCTAACAGAACACCTCTTCTCTGTCCTAATCAGGACTGTATGATTCATAACAGAACACCTCTTCTCTGTCCTAATCAGGACTGTATCACTGCTAACAGAACACCTCTTCTCTGTCCTAATCAGGACTGTATGATTCATAACAGAACACCTCTTCTCTGTCCTAATCAGGACTGTATCACTGCTAACAGAACACCTCTTCTCTGTCCTTATCAGGACTGTATGATTCATAACAGAACACCTCTTCTCTGTCCTAATCAGGACTGTATCACTGCTAACAGAACACCTCTTCTCTGTCCTAATCAGGACTGTATCACTGCTAACAGAACACCTCTTCTCTGTCCTAATCAGGACTGTATGATTCATAACAGAACACCTCTTCTCTGTCCTAATCAGGACTGTATGATTCATAACAGAACACCTCTTCTCTGTCCTAATCAGGACTGTATGATTCATAACAGAACACCTCTTCTCTGTCCTTATCAGGACTGTATCACTGCTAACAGAACACCTCTTCTCTGTCCTTATCAGGACTGTATGATTCATAACAGAACACCTCTTCTCTGTCCTTATCAGGACTGTATCACTGCTAACAGAACACCTCTTCTCTGTCCTAATCGGGACTGTATGATTCATAACAGAACACCTCTTCTCTGTCCTAATCAGGACTGTATCACTGCTAACAGAACACCTCTTCTCTGTCCTAATCAGGACTGTATCACTGCTAACAGAACACCTCTTCTCTGTCCTAATCAGGACTGTATGATTCATAACAGAACACCTCTTCTCTGTCCTAATCAGGACTGTATCACTGCTAACAGAACACCTCTTCTCTGTCCTAATCAGGACTGTATCACTGCTAACAGAACACCTCTTCTCTGTCCTAATCAGGACTGTATGATTCATAACAGAACACCTCTTCTCTGTCCTAATCAGGACTGTATCACTGCTAACAGAACACCTCTTCTCTGTCCTAATCAGGACTGTATGATTCATAACAGAACACCTCTTCTCTGTCCTAATCAGGACTGTATCACTGCTAACAGAACACCTCTTCTCTGTCCTTATCAGGACTGTATGATTCATAACAGAACACCTCTTCTCTGTCCTAATCAGGACTGTATGATTCATAACAGAACACCTCTTCTCTGTCCTAATCAGGACTGTATCACTGCTAACAGAACACCTCTTCTCTGTCCTAATCAGGACTGTATCACTGCTAACAGAACACCTCTTCTCTGTCCTAATCAGGACTGTATCACTGCTAACAGAACACCTCTTCTCTGTCCTAATCAGGACTGTATCACTGCTAACAGAACACCTCTTCTCTGTCCTAATCAGGACTGTATCACTGCTAACAGAACACCTCTTCTCTGTCCTTATCAGGACTGTATGATTCATAACAGAACACCTCTTCTCTTACCTAATCAGGACTGTATCACTGCTAACAGAACACCTCTTCTCTGTCCTAATCAGGACTGTATCACTGCTAACAGAACACCTCTTCTCTGTCCTTATCGGGACTGTATCACTGCTAACAGAACACCTCTTCTCTGTCCTAATCAGGACTGTATGATTCATAACAGAACACCTCTTCTCTGTCCTAATCAGGACTGTATCACTGCTAACAGAACACCTCTTCTCTGTCCTAATCGGGACTGCATGATTCATAACAGAACACCTCTTCTCTTACCTAATCAGGACTGTATCACTGCTAACAGAACACCTCTTCTCTGTCCTTATCGGGACTGTATCACTGCTAACAGAACACCTCTTCTCTGTCCTTATCAGGACTGTATTATTCATAACAGAACACCTCTTCTCTGTCCTTATCGGGACTGTATCACTGCTAACAGAACACCTCTTCTCTGTCCTTATCGGGACTGTACGATTCATAACAGAACACCTCTTCTCTGTCCTAATCAGGACTGTATGATTCATAACAGAACACCTCTTCTCTGTCCTTATCGGGACTGTATCACTGCTAACAGAACACCTCTTCTCTGTCCTTATAAGGACTGTATCACTGCTAACAGAACACCTCTTCTCTGTCCTAATCAGGACTGTATCACTGCTAACAGAACACCTCTTCTCTGTCCTTATAAGGACTGTATGATTCATAACAGAACACCTCTTCTCTGTCCTAATCAGGACTGTATGATTCATAACAGAACACCTCTTCTCTGTCCTAATCAGGACTGTATCACTGCTAACAGAACACCTCTTCTCTGTCCTTATCGGGACTGTATCACTGCTAACAGAACACCTCTTCTCTGTCCTTATCGGGACTGTATCACTGCTAACAGAACACCTCTTCTCTGTCCTTATCGGGACTGTATCACTGCTAACAGAACACCTCTTCTCTGTCCTTATCAGGACTGTATCACTGCTAACAGAACACCTCTTCTCTGTCTTTATCAGGACTGTATGATTCATAACAGAACACCTCCTCTCTGTCCTAATCAGGACTGTATCACTGCTAACAGAACACCTCTTCTCTGTCCTAATCAGGACTGTATCACTGCTAACAGAACACCTCTTCTCTGTCCTAATTAGGACTGTATCACTGCTAACAGAACACCTCTTCTCTGTCCTAATCAGGACTGTATCACTGCTAACAGAACACCTCTTCTCTGTCTCCTCTATTCTCCCTCCCCCTGCCTGCCATGCTGCTTCTCCTGAGCAGGAGAAATCCTCCAGTTTTAACGATCTGTCCCAGGTACTGGCGCCTCAGCTTTCCTTTGGGTTCATATTGGGCTGTTCCTACATTGTGCAGCTAGGGAGTTCTTCAGGACCCGTCTCTATGTCCTGCGACAGAAATTTCTTTATCAGGACACGTAAAAATCTCACCCCGCCTATCCATGACATGAAATGGATGAAACTGTATTTTGTATGTCTAAAATAACAAATTTAACAATGAAAATTAAGAATCTGGGCTCTTGAACAATGAGTGAGATGAAAAGAAATCAAAGCTGGGGATAGACACTTTCCTTTAAGCACAAGTTGGGCTGTTTCTTGCTCATTTTTAGCCAGGACTGTCTCCAGGGCCCGTCCGTGTGTCCCACATCGTCCCCACAACAGAAAGTTACTTGTTGGGACAAAATTCTTACCCCGTCTGTCCCAAAATCTGAACCTTAAAATGACAGATTTAGCCATAAAAATTAACGACATGGGCTGTCAAACAATGAGTGAGGTGGAGAAAAAAAAAAGAATTAAAGCTGGAGACAACCCTGCAAAAGCTCCTATGAAATTGTAATGGAGAAAACTAGTTATCAAATTGTTTAGCACCAAGATTCTGCATTGGCATACTGTAAATGCAGAAATGTTCGCGGTTTTCGCGGTGGCCATCTCACCGTGAATTTAAAACCACCGCGAACATTTTTCCAGGGCATTAAGATGCTGCATAGCATGGTGCTACCGCGAAATTAAAACCACCGCGAAAAGTCCTTTTTCCTGCTACCGCGAAATTAAAATCCCCGCGAACTTAAATGCATTTACAGTATTTTATTCCCATGGAAATGAACAACTTGGCACGGCTCAATACTTGCCTAAGGTACTCAGCCTTCAGCCATTCCACCCCATGCCATCCAGATATACATGTGTGCATTAATGTCTGCATGGTCTGTCCTCAAGCTTTGTTACCTCCACTCTGTCTTCTATATAACCACCATTCACAGCACATTCCACACTGTTCAACGTACTACACCTGCACGATTAGCACAGTTACTTTTTAATTTTTTTTTTTTAGTTTTTTTTTTTTAGGTTGATTTCTATTGTTTTGTATTGTAGATTTTGTTAGACCTATATGTTTAGCACATGACATAAAGGACTATAGAACTTGTCTTTGTCTCTTGGTAAGAAGGTTCTTTCATCACAACCACATCTATAACAAGTGTATTTACATGAGCCAATGTTTCATCTGTCACCTTCATCAGGGCACTAATGACCGGTTCTACACCTAGCTGCAGTACTCCACACTGCAGCTAGGTGTCACTGCTGCAGTACTCCACGCTGCAGCTAGGTGTCACTGCTGCAGTACTCCACACTGCAGCTAGGTGTTACTGCTGCAGTACTCCACACTGCAGCTAGGTGTCACTGCTGCAGTACACCACACTGCAACTAGGTGTCGCTGCTGCAGTACTCCACACTGCAGCTAGGTGTCACTGCTGCAGTACTCCACACTGCAGCTAGGTGTCACTGCTGCAGTACTTCACACTGCAGCTAGGTGTCACTGCTGCAGTACTCCACACTGCAGCTAGGTGTCACTGCTGCAGTACTCCACACTGCAGCTAGGTGTTGCTGCTGCAGTACTTCACACTGCAGCTAGGTGTCACTGCTGCTGCATTACTGTGCTATCCTAAATGTAAAATTTGGCTCTTGTAAACACATGTACATGTGGTTGTTTATAGAGGGCCTTGTTGTCCTCTGCTTTTCCAACCTGATGAAATTGTTGACGGATGGTGTTTTGTCTCTTTTCCCAGTTACAGTTCTGAAAACGATTCCGTGCATCTCACAACTACAATGGCATCACCCGATAACTATAGCGGAAGGCGGCACAACATGAGGCATGATGATGATACGACTTAGTTTCCGTAGGAACTCCGGGTTTCTACCAAAGACTGAGAGAAGAAAAAAAAATTATGTACAAATAGCATCAAGAAAATTCTACATGCCAACCTGAATCATGACCAAAATAGGAAGCCATGTTTCAGTGGCAGCACAGGAAAGGTCATGTTGGGTCAAAGGTCACAATAGAAAAATTTATCTGCTAAATTGAAATAGGTCAAAGGTTACAAGTTGTGTCGGGTCAAAGGTAATATACTTGGTATCCTGGGTTTGCAACAGAAGAAAAGAATTGTGATGAAGTTGAAGGAGAATTATTCCTTATGCAACAGGTCATGATGGGTCAAAGGGTAGAGTTGAAAGGTGAAAATGAGTTGACTATACTATAACAAAAATTGCTGTCTGTTTTACTCTAGTTCTGAGAATGAAATAATGAATTCCCCACCCTAGGGTAGGTGTCTATATTGGGCATGATTTGGGTTCAGTGTAACATGTATATTGTGATGTAGGCATGATATTCCCATGGCTGTGCGTGAAGAAAGGCAACTTCGGTTGGAGACCTGTAAATACATTTTACAAACGACAGCGCACGAATAGACCGTGTCCAGACAGCCGCGTAGTGCAAGTGTCGCTTGTCCCGTTCTATGTGTTACACAGAAGCCTGCACCAACACTGCAGCAAGCAGGAACGGAAACACGATGGAAGCTTCTGTAGCTACAGGATCATATTAAATAGTGCTTCCACGTGATCCTAACGCTTGTTACCCTGACTTTGATTTCCCATCCCCCAGTAAAATATCACATATTTGAAATGATTTGCAAAGATCCATGTATTATATAGGTTTAGTATAGATTGCTAAAAGAATACCAAATTTTCAAATATTAAGTTTGTGTAGTTAATTGAAAATTATAGTTTCAGTGCAAGGTCCAAGTTGGTCCGGCGCCAAGTTGACGTCCTTTGTTCTACTTTTGTGTTAGTTGTTCCGCAGCTTGGTCTGCGGTGTTCTTTATTTTCTAGTCTTATTGAAATATCTTAAGCAGAATTTTTCCTTTCACAATCCTTCATACAGTAATTTCATTTGACAATCAGCCTGCAGTGAAAGGAACTGGAATGATTCTGTTTCCGTGGAATGTCTACGTTTGGCAAGCAATACTACAAGGTGGCAGAAAGCAATGCTGAAATGTTGTGCAAGTCGGTGTAATGTAGAACGCTCGATAGACAATGGTTGAAAATAATTCTACGTTGATTGCAAAATGGATAATTCGGTTGTTGAAAGATGTAGCTAACCCATCACTTAACTAGTAGTTCATAATCCACCGTTATTGAATAGGTTTCACGATGCTGTGCTACTTAACGCTTGATCTATGCATTAACTTTCAACAAATCACATTTTATTTCAAACTGTCATGTCTGCTGTCTTCTCTTTTGAACCTGAACTCAACATGGTCACCACAGCAGATTGCATATATGCCATGTAAATGGGCTTTGCAATGGCATACGTTTGCTAACATACGAGAAATGTAGTTTTTCTGTGTTTTAGCAAAACTCCATCTTGAATTTCCGAATGTTGTCAAAGCTAGTACTGCCTTGTTGAGTCCGTGTCGTCAGAAAGGAGGTTTTTCCTGACACTCCTCACTACAACAGTTATCTCAGCACCTGAGACAGCACCCATGCAGCGTGGTCAGAAAAGAGGTCCTCTCTGCTGCGTGAACCCATCCGTTGTCGTAGGTTACACACTTCCAACTGGCGACTACCACAGGCGTTTGGTGTATGCAATACCGGCATGTTACCCTTGTATGAACGATTCTAAATACTGTAGAATAGCTGTACAATTTACCCTACATGTAGTCGTGTAGAAAGTTACATACTATGAGAGAGGGGTTATTGGGGCACAGGTGTGCGTTTGAACCATCCATTCACGATACCTTAGAACATGTGATTCTGTAACACTAGTGATGAATTTCCTACTAGAGTATGTCATGAAATTATTCTGATTTTCTAGCCCGGCTGGAGAGTATTATTATTATTACTGAGATGACAAATTGTACGAGGGAAGAAGGCGTAGACAAAATGTTGGGCACTTAATAAATGTATGTAGGCACTTGTATTGCCGAACAAAAGATGGAAGAAGTTTTCTGCACTGAGCCTATTACAAACAGATGGTTTGGAGTGATACAGTTTCGGATGATTTCCTTTTAGGCCACATACCAGATGTAATGTTCTCGCTTTGGGAATAAATGACTTTGTATTCCAGTGTCCCAGTGAGTGTTCATTTTTTTTTATTGCATTTTACAGTACAATATACAATTCACATTAAGAAAAACATAAGGACATGGACAAAAACATAAACCACGGATCCAACGGGAAAGTAAAAGACAATGTAGGTACAAATTGCTAGTATAGGAAATATACAGACTGAAGTATGTAGCAAAATAATATAAAACAGGATGAATAGATGGATGTAAACAATAATAAATAAATAATTCGGACAAGAACGTTAGGAATTGTTACAAATAAAAGAATATAAGTGGAGCTATACAGTATGTATGGATGAAAGTTGAATGCAAGATGTATGTGTACGTATACGTAAAATAATCAAACAATAGTAACCATACGTCAAAAAGAAACTTAAATAAATTAAAGCAACATCAACAATGACGGTACACAAGAAGGCAAGATGATAGCAAGATGATGATGGTTTTTAGTTCAATTTGTGCATTTGTTATCACCCGTATATATGGCGATAGAAGTTAGGCACGATCTAGACACAGTTTTTACCGATATCTGCGAGCCGATAACCTCTTGCCGACAGCTTTTTTTTTTCAGTGTCTAGATGGAACTGTAATATCGTCATTAAGATATGGGCAGAATTTCTCCCGAAATGTCAAGAGCATTCGCACGATAGCTTAGCAGGGGTCCCCGATAGCTTAGCAGGGGTCCCCGACAACTTCAGCGCGCGTGTAGATGCGTCCCAACTTCGGGAGGGCTCATTAGCATATAACGCGGGCTCATTAGGCTATAAAGTTGTTTATGACTACAAGCGCCACGGGTGTCCCGCGGCCAACGTTCCAGATCCCTCCCGACACATCCACAGATATCGGTAAAAACTGTCTAGACTGGGCCTTAGGTAAAGGCTGCCAAAGTATTCCAACACATTTTATGGCATTTATACAACCCACTACTAAAAACCATGCGCATTGTATGGAATTCATGCTATCCAATACTAAGAAACACATTTTATGGAATTCATGCGATCCACTACTAAAAAAACTTAAGCATTTTATGGAATTTAGGTCCATTACCAAGAATCATACACATTATATGGAATTCATGCGATCTGATACTAAGAGACATACAAATTGTATGGAATTCATGCGATCTAATAATAAGAAACATACGAATTGTACGGAATTCATGCGATCTACTACTAAAGAACTTGCGCATTTTATAGAATTCATGCGATCCCCTACTGAGAAACATAGAAATGTCGGAAATTGTATGATCGACTACTTAGAAACATACACATTTTATGTAATTAGTGCGATCTACTACTTAGAAACATACGAATTTTATTCAATGAATCCGATCCAGAACTAAGAACCATAGAAATCTATGGAATGCATCAGACACTACTAAGAAACTCTGAAGAAGCTTTTTTGCCTGTGTCCCCTCCAATAACGGTGCACAGTAGTTAATGACTGACAGAACTAAGGCTTGGATGACAAGTTTACGGACAGCGTGTTGTCTGCTAATTATCAGCTAAACATTTGGGGAAGATGTTTGGTTGTAGATTCAGAGCAATATAGAAACCAAAATAATTGAAGGCCATAACAGTAACGGGAGGTTTGTCATGATAAAACGCTGAAAAAGCGCCGTATCTATTACAGTTCACGGTCCTCACCCTTTTTTAATATATCATTACAGTTGTCCTGCTGTTTTTATTGCCATGGCAACGGTCTCCAAATTTCCATCTCGTGTCGTCATAATTTGTGAGCGGTATAAAGTTTTGGGGAGAGTAACTGCTGTAAATTTGGCCCCCTTGGACCTTTTTGGAAACTTGTTGACGGATCGCCATGGTCGTGATCGTATGAGGAAATATCAACCGTGTTTCAGAATAGGGCTCCCAAACTTGTCACATGTGTAATTGAGAAAGAGAGAAATGATGATGGATATGAATTATACAAATGAAGACCTTATTTTCATGAATAATGAGAAAATGCCTTAATTTCAAACTTTATACAGCATTATGACGCTAAGTGAAGGTGAACATTATTAAACGTCGATCATGCAAATCAGTTTCAAATATACATAATTCCATTCTTTGAACAACTTATGCTTATTGTATAGAGAAGATAACCAAACGGAACAAGTTTTGCAAATGATGAGCATATATCATGTATAATCAATGGCAAATATTTATATCACTTCACTGGAAAAGGTTGATATCATTTGGCGAAGGTATACAGCCGTGAAAATCTACTTCTTGTCATGAAATGAGAAAACAACATTTTTACCCCTTACATTGAAAGTTCATCTTTGTTGATAGGATACATTATAGAAAATCCCAACACTGGAATTTATCAATTTACACTAAAGAGACCCCTCTAAATGTTTGGACGAATCTGTATACAGTATGAATAATCAAGCTTTTCCGACAGTATGTTATGCATGCGTAAATAAAGTCTCTAGGCCGTATAATCTTACCAGTAACAGAACGAAATCAGAATACCTTCCACTGCGAACCGACAGGCTCAGTTTTGCAATACATGATGAAGCTTAAGCTTTTTTTGCCTGAGACTGGACTATACTCTTCGACTGTGTATTCAAGATTGGAATCGTTAGAATGAAGTATATCGGTAAAGATTCGAAAGAAATTTTTGTTTTAAAACAAGTTATTAACTTTTAATTTAATATTTAATGATCAACGACGATGTCATAATTGCAAAACATAAGTGATATATGTAGTAACTAGTACTGTCTGTCTACAGAACCTGACAATAATCGAACATTATTAGTCCTCAAACGAGAAAACAATAAGGAACAATTCAAAGATCAAGTTTACTTCCGAATGAGTGTACTGTATATAGACTTACGAAATAAGAATAGAAAATGCACAACAAACTTTCATCACGAACACATTTTTATTAGCGTCTACGGCCTTTTTTCACACTCAGATCCCTCGTTAACCTTCTCTGTATCTGTAGAGCATTTTGTACATCAGACGAGTCACATACTTCTTTTCCAAATCTTATCTTCTTCAGGTATCTGCTCAACATCAGATCAGATTCAAACCCATCTCAGTTGCTATATGATTAAAACCAAGTACTACAAGCATGCATTCCTAACGTGCTTTTTACCAGAGGATTTTTCCTTCTACATACAGGATTTTCCTTTAACAAGCCGCTTCTGGGCCTCATATATAAGTTAAATCACTCAGTGTTCCTACAGAATTTGGACTGTACATTGTAAATGTTAATTGCTGTCGAATCTGACATCTAGTTTTAATTTTTCCTTCTTTTTAGAACACTTTTTCTTGCAATACATTTACATATGATATTTTACTAAATGTCATGTAGATCTAAAAGACTTAAACTAAAACATGGCTTATCATTCAAGCTCATTACTATGAACCATACAATAATTGTATAGAGTGGATTATTACACGTTTCTGGAACAATTGTACAAAGCACATCTAGGTTACGTGTTTCTTGGTCAATGTTCAATACGTCATGACTCTTACTCACTCAGGTATCATAAGAACTCGCATGTTTAGTGACGTCGTTCAGTTCTGATCATATTAGAGTTAGAAAAATCATCATACAACTCATTTTACATTTTAGACTTTAAGTTACTACATTATGTAGGTAACTATGTAACAAATATGGCGTTTTCTTCGTTCAACACCAAAATCACATTGTTGAAGGCAAGAAGATGTCACCCCCACCCCCACCCTGAATCAAGGGTACTGGTGACTAAACGTTTCTACGTTCATCGATGTTAAGACAAAATAACTTTCCCATTCCTCAATAACTCGAGCTGTTAAGGTTAGTGTCGTGTAAGGGTTATGGTTAGCCTCCGCATCGCGACCTGAGATGGTTAGTCCACTCAGACGTCTGCTTGGCCATTACCCAGCCACACAGGTGTGACGCATTTTTCTCCCAACATGTATACTGGAAACCCCCAAGCAGTGTTGGGACAAATACTTGGCAGGAGCGAAATTTGGCCTGACACCGGGCAGCATATGATCACCCACTACAGTCTCTGCCTTCTTCAGGTCATGTTAATGAATTACACAATTAATTAATTCTACCCCCAAAATCTGCATATTCATCTAAGCATTACTTTCACTTCTTAAAAAAAGCGTAACAGTCATACAAAACTCAGGTAACATTCAGAATGCTCTACCACCCCCTTCAAAAGAGATCCTAAGGGTTGACTTACATTGTACTGTAATATGTTGTAATTGCTTCATTGCTCAGGAGGATCGTCATCCACAAGTGAAACCCTTGAGTGGGCATCCATATACAAATGTCATGTACCCATAACAAAGATAGTTATGAATTATACAGTCATAATTCCAAAATTATCACGTTCACAAAAGTGCTTCTTTCTGACTGCGGCCATCGAAACATTATCAAGGGCACCACCCTCCGTAGTAACCGCTAGCTCACGCACCGGTCCCGATTTGATGGCACTTGATGCAAGGAAGCTGCCTGCTCTGGAACCACAGGTGCGGTTTTGATACGTGAAGGAGGATAATTGAGTACAAAGATGTGTCCGTTAAATGTAAATTATCCATCTATTTTTACAAGCGATGAGGATATTCTATAAATGATCAAAGTGTTTACCGGTGTACTTTGGCTCACCTGTGACACCGATACTATGGTACAGTTTTAAAGAACTCACTTACACTTAGATCTTACCAGTAACAGGGAAAAATCAGAATACATTCCAGTGACCTGACCGACAGGCTCAGTTTGCATAACATGAAGCATTTTGCTGTATCCCCTCCTTATTTTATCTCTTAGATCCAGAAACATCAGAATGCACTCTAGTGATTCTACATCATTCCATTGTGAGCCTGCAAGCTCAGTTTTACAATATCCAATGAATCATTCATTGCCAGACTTAAATTCCTCGTCCAACAAATACAAAAGCACATCAGGCTTTTGAACATAGTCTAGTTTGCTGCCCTTCTTCTACTGTGATTGATAATGTACTTAAAGTGAAAAAATATGATTATTCAAAAGTGATAAAATAATAGGTTTAAATCACGTAGTACTTTAAACTTATACTTTGAATTTTACTTGTTATTTTAATGTGTTAGCAATTCTATCGTTTATACTTAATTGATTATGCTTATTGTGATGTTACTAAACCAATTCAGGCGAACTGTATGACATGTACGGTTGCCAAATTAAATTGTCCATTATATATAACCGTTACGGTACAAAGTAGTTAATGACTGACAGACCTAAGTCTTGGATAACAAGTTTTCGGACAGCAACTGTCAAATGACAAGCACATTGTCTAACTTAAGAAGCTACGTTTGTAGTTATGCAGTTAGATGCAGAGACAGAATCAGATCAATATGGAAACCCAAACGTTCTGCTGGCGACACCTGTTCAACAACATCACAACCAATTGACAAGTCCAGGGTGGTGTTGGACAAGAGAGCCAACCAGCGAGCTGTTCCCAATGACATGAATTTTGTCATTAACACATTCATAATAAGACGATTAGGCCGAACCCAGGACAAGATTATCGTAAGTTTAGGTTGCAAAGCATCCAAGTTTTGAGAATTTTGAAAAAAAATGCTATTTTAGCTTTCTGTTATAATCCAGATTTCCCATTTCACTGGCCAGTCGTACTTAACTGCCGATGCCGGGAGAGTCGCTGTACAGTAGCGGTGAGAGTTTCACCTGTCTATGGACGTCCTGCAAAAAAAGGAACAGAGCTAGACTTCGGCGGCCTCTTACCTCCATGAAATATTTAGAGCTTTTGTAAATGTCATACAAATGACTTGCACATTTTCATGTAATTTATGAATGGTGATGTTCATCATTGACTAACATACACAAGTCACAAGTATAAAATTCCCATTATTAATCATTAAGCGGTTTTGCCGTTTTCGCATATATTATGAAAATCAGTTCCTCATTAGCATATTTGGTATCTGCTTATCTTTCATCTATCATTATTTACATGTGTTACATTTATTAAAGTCCAGTTATTGGAAACAATTGAATTATGCAATTTCCACATTAATTATGCAAATTAATTCCTCATTTGCATAACATGTATATCATTATGAACATTTTTGCATAAGCTCCCCGCATGCCTAAAATTATGTCAATCTGTCATTCCTTCTGCAGTTGTCCTCTTTAGACTGTCTTGACAAAAATGTCCTGCAGTTCCAAAAATAAACGTTCGAGGGCTGAAACTTGCACCACGTATTCATGACGCTAAAATCTATCTACCACTACAATGTCAAGACCATATCATGTACGGGACAAGAAATATACTGAAAAACTGCTATGATAGATTATTCTTATCAAGGAGGTTATAACCTCCTTGTTCTTATCAATCATGCAGATGTACTCTTATTTTGAATAATTAGTATTCGATTTTGTACAGCATTGTCTAAGG
This sequence comes from Branchiostoma floridae x Branchiostoma belcheri, assembly GCA_019207045.1. Classification (NCBI taxonomy): domain Eukaryota; kingdom Metazoa; phylum Chordata; class Leptocardii; order Amphioxiformes; family Branchiostomatidae; genus Branchiostoma; species Branchiostoma floridae x Branchiostoma belcheri. The sequence continues at coordinate 1,191,146 of CM033031.1, forward strand.
TACCTACATACCAAAAATTATGAAAATCCGTTGTTCCCTTCTTGACTTATCCACTTCAGACGTTTTTGACAAAAATGCCCCTAATATCCCAAAACTAGCCGCTAGGGGGCCCAAACTTACGTTACTTATTGCTGAGCACAAGAGCTATCTAATACTTAAGGTTCGTGAGCATAACTTGTTCAGAGCACGAGATAGCAAAATCGGAAGTTGCGCTGCAGTACCAAAGCTGAGAAACCACCACATCTCTGCCAAACTATCGTCCTCAAGTTATTTTTTGCAAGCAAACATATCGTTACAGATGTCCTGCCGACAAGCCTCAAGCACAACAGATAGGGCAGCAAAATGCATTGCCATGGCGACGGTCTTCAAGTTCCCATCTCGTGTTTTAGCAATAGATGTAGCTTTCGGGTCAGATAGTAACTGGTGTAAGTTTGTCTCTTCTAGGACATTTTTAAAAAAAACTTCAGATGCCTATTTGGACGAGAATAACTAAAGAACGTGAAAATCTTGTTCATTTCATGAAATGAGAAAAATCTTTACCCCTAGTCTTGCTCGTACTTTATGCATGGCGTAAATAAAAACCTATGTATCATATAATCTAAAGCAACATGTTTAGCCAGTTTAAAAACCTGAACCTGTTGTTAAAGCAAGAAGGTACTGATAGTGGTGACTCTGTCAGTAGTTGAACTTACCATTGGTTACGCCAGGAGGCGCTGCCGTGGACAGGTAGATGCCCCATGGGTAATCTATGCCATCTACGAGCACAGTCTTGGTCAGGTCGGACTTGGACAGCCTGGAGGTGTGGAACGAAAGATTTTGTTATTTCTTTTAGTGTACACACATGTGTATGCTTCTTAAGTTCACAAGAGTGTAAAGATGGGAATTCAAAACTTTAGATACATATATTCTGATACAAGTGCTGATTTGCATATATGCATGTATATGGGGATATTTTTTATACTTATATGTCATTTCAGTATTTTATTTCATGCGGCCTGGAAGTGTAGAACAAAAACATGTCTTCATACAAATGCATATACTTAAAGTAAGGGTGTAAAACGTTACATACATATTCTTATACAGATGTTAATTTCCATACAACAGTTATATTCATGTATTGGGGGATATCTATTTTATACTCATATCTAAGTATTTATTTCATGCCTATATCAGTACATCGGCGCACAGTACTACCGATGTGTATATGTACACACAAGATACATACATATCATGTAGATCATTATGCAGAATTTTACCCAGTAATAACAGATTTCTTACTACAAACTGTTTTCAGTAGATAAAGAGGATTTCCTCACTTTCCAATTTTTCCCCAAGAGGATGATGATGATGATGAATACCGCCACCTGGACGACCAGTAGACGAAGTCCTCATCAACCGCGATGCCATGAACATTACTAGTATTCCCGTCTCCATACAGCACTTGTCGGATATCGTTACCCAGCAGGTCTGAGCTGTAGATGTGGTTCCTCTGATCACTGTAGTACAGCCGATCCTCTAAATGGAATGAACAAATATGAATGATCAATACTAAGTAGTTAGAGTTTTACATAAGACAAAAGAGAAAACATGCACATACATAATGTCTTACACGTACTGGTATTGCAAAGATCAATCAACTAGTGATATAGTCACAATAACGTGATTCGGGTAATATTAATGTTTCCTAACTAAAGAAGAGTTTCCAAACTTGTTGTACTTAATTGACTATTTATTCATTTGCCATCCCCTACATGATATAGTCCCTCTGGTCAGGTCAAAGGTCACTGGGAGGTCACTGCGAAGTTCAGGTAGCATCTCTGTCCCCTAAAGCAAGGACCTCCAGACTGCGAAACTCCTTCCTATACTATACTATCAGACTACTAGTATATTATTCAGTATAACAAATCATTGACTGGTGCTTAAGCGTTTTTTTTGTGTCTAATAGTATGTACTGTTCATGTCTTGCCTACTGTGTCTAGTTATTATAATAATGTGATTTTACTCAATACTGTAACTCTCTATTCAGTGGTACTACTGCTTAGGGGTAACTCTGTAATATTGATTTAATTTGCTGGCCCTGACGGAATTGACGGTAGGTTGCTCAAGGAATACGCAGCAAGTATACAAAAGTAACGGGTTCCGCACTGGTGTTCCAGTGCTGAATCAATGGGTCGAATCGGCCTCAGCACTGGTTTTCCAATGCTGGAGAAACGTCAATGTTTGTCAGCACTGGATTTCCAGAGCTGATTGTAGTCTCAGCACTCGGTTTCAAGTGCTGACAGGAGAAATCCAGTGCTGAGGCAGCTTCAGCACTGGATTTCCAGTGCTGACACCGGCTCAGCACTGGACTTCGGGTGCTGACGACCACTACAGCACTGGTGTTCCATGTTCCAGTGCTGACAGAGGAGACCGTTACTTTGTATATTTGCGAATACGCATCCGAACTGAGTGAACCTATCGCTAGCATCTTAGAATCCTCCTTGCTTGAAGGGAGGGTGCCACGTGAGTGGAAAGAAGCAGTGGTTGTACCGCTCCCGAAGACTAGTCTACCAGACATCGACCACCTACGGCCCGTTTCGCTGACCTCCCTCATCTCTTAAGTATGTAAGGATTTCGTGGCAACGTGGATGCTGCAGGACATGAAGAACAGTATTTCTCCAAACCAGTTTGGGGGGCCTCAAGGGGCGATCAACAACGCATTGTCTTCTCGCCTTGGCCAATCAACTCTATGAGGCAGCAGGCAAACGAGGAACTTCCAGCACTTGGGTATTGACGGATTTTAACAAAGACTTTGATCAAACAGTGGCAATGAAACACCTGATCAACCTGGGAGTCAGGCCAGAAATTATCCCTTGGATTGCCAGTTTTCACTCAAAATACTCACAGAGGACTTTCCCAGAACAAGGAACTCACGTGCGGACTTGCCCAAGGCACCAAGCTGGGCCCGACAGTGTTCATAGCTCACCTGAACACTCTAAAAATCAGCATGAACTCACCGTCGAGTGCCGAGTTTGTTGACGATTTGAATCTCGTCGAATCAAGACGCACATCCGAACCATCTAAACTGCAGGCTAATCCGGATAGCCTGTCTAACTGGACCGAGGAAAATAAGATGAAACTTAACCCAACCAAGTGCAAGGCTGTGTACATTCGCATTGCCCGCAACCCTCCCCCACCACCCCCTCTTTCCATCAATGGACATGTGCTGTAGGTAGTGCCCATTGCAAAATGCTTTGGAGTCATCTTTCAAGTAAACCTAGGATGGGCTAGTCAAGTGACAGAAATGACCAAGAAGGGGAACCAACGTTTATACTTGCTGCGCAAACTTCGACAATTCAATTTACCAGCGGAGGATTGGCTTACCGTCTACAAGTGCTTTGTTCGCCCAGTATTAGAGTATACCGCCCCTGTTTGGCATTGAGGTCTGACAAACGGACAACGGAAGAAAATTGAGAACATACAGATGCGTGAAAACAGGATTATACTGGGAAGTAGCTACCACAGTTACTCACTATCCTGTCAAGTATTAAACCTGGAGAAACTCAAGGATAGACGGGACGCCCTTTGTCTGAAGTTCGCGAAGAGTCTGTACACATCAGACGAGTACCAACACTGGCTTCCCAAGCGTAGAGGAGAAGTCAGCGGTAAAGTAATGAGACAAAGCAATCAACTAGTAACATTGCCAGTACACACAGAGCGCTACAGAAACAGCCCAATTCCCTATCTAACTACTTTGCTAAATAACAGTATGTAGACAAGGTGCATTCTATTAAGTAAATGTGTCAATGAAAACCCTAACAACTTTTAAATCTGTTAGAAGTTCATGTATTGTATCGAGTGCCAATGTAAATGTTCAAGATTAGGAAGCATTTAGAACGCTGTGATTATCTTATTGCTGTGAATCATGTCAATAGTATTCTAAATACTTTTTATACTTAAAATAATCTTAAGGCTGTAAATTTCATGTATAGTGTTTTTTTAAATTACAAGTTGTATCATCAATTGTATTTCCAATAGTCAGTTTTTTACTCCATGTCCTATGTGTAAGGAGTGTACAATTCAGCCTAAAGGCTGCGAAATGATTCTGTCAAATAAACCATTATAAAATAAACCATTATAATGATAAATATTGAAGATAAGTACACATTATCATATTGGCAACATGTCCATAACTAGAGCCTGTTTCCTCACCAGTGAAGTCTATTGTGATAGAACCGGGACGACGCAGACCCGTGATGATGGTGGTTTTGTTACTGCCGTCCATCGCAGCTCGGTAAATCCTGCCTTTGTTAGAAACGTCCACCCAGTACATGAGTCTGTGAAAAGAGCCCAGCAAACAGAAATATTGAAGCTTCGCGAGGTGCGAGGTGTTTGGAAATTTGCTGTTTCATTGTGCATCCTCTCGTTAATTATGCACGGTAAGTCGTAACTAAAATGATCTAATTGCACAGTACCTAAAATATATACTGTAAAAGCAGGAATGTTAGCAGTGGTTTTATAATCGCGGTTTTCGCGGTGGCCAATTCACCGCGAAATTAAAACCACCGCGAACTTTTATCAATGGTAGTAAGAGACTGCAGTGCATGGTGCTGCCGCGAACTTAAAACTTTACTTTTACTTTATTAGAATTGCGACAATACAATACATTATACTGCACCAGGCAGCAAGATGCTGATGTTGTGCAGCATACACATTGAGGGACATACATAATCATAGTACAATACATCATAATCATCATCATACAACTTAAAACCACCGCGAACAGTCATTTTTCCCGCTACTGCGAAATTAAATCCATTTACAGTATACAGCGCAAGAGAAGGAAGGAAGCTCATGATGTGGTATGACATTGTCTGATGTACTGAGTCTTCCATCTGCCACAGGTATGAAATGCCCAAAGTTCACGAATGAGGTGTTATATAATTTCCCATTGAATATTCAAATTATTGTAAAACAAGATCGTGGGACCGCGTAGCGCAGTGGGAGTGTGTTCGACTCGGAACCGAGAGGTAGCGGGTTTGAATTCGGCTGCCGTGTTACCGATCTTGTGTCCTTGGGAAAGGCACTTTACACGGCTTTCCTCACTTTACTCAGGTTAAGATGAGTACCTAGCTTCGGCTAGGGTCGTCCCTCGGATAGGACGTTAAATGGAGGTCCCGTGTATGGGGAGAGCCACACCCCAGGCACGTTAAAGAACCCCCACACATGCGATGGTGCGGCGTGTGGTGTATCAAATCATTCTGTCTGACTGGAGTTGGTGGTTGACTACAAATCACCCGGATAGAGGCCTGGCGAACCTCTGTTTCGTATCAGCCATATGGTGAGTGACGTGTTGGAACATTCACCGTCTTGTACTCTGCCAAATAAGGGGTATATCACCTCGTTAGGGGCGGTATTACCCCACGCAAGGGGCCAGTTCCGGGCCTATGCACCTACATACATACATACATGCATATGAAAGCGCGCATCATTTAAAACAGAAGTGGAGATAGAAAATCAGTTATGACCATACAACACCAATAAGCGATTAAAAAGGTCAATCCTTTACATATATGACTGGAGAAAAACTGTGTCAAGGGCCATCATAGCCCGGCAAAGACATGTCTCACAGAATTCTCCCAACGAACTTTTACACTCAGTCTGTTACCACTTCAGCTTGGGTGATCGGGACGGAAAGTATTCACCATGAGAACGTTAATACATGAAGCTCTGTCACTTTAACTACAGTTGTGTAAAGCACCTGTTTGTTGAAAAGATGAAATACATTTTACTCACCCATTCCTGGGGTCCAGGACCAGGCCGTTAGGCCAGCCGATGTCTGGTGACGTCAGAAGTGTCCTAGCGGACGATCCATCCATCTTTGCTACAGAGATAGTCTCTGGGACAGCGACAGACCAGTAGATTTCCCCACCAGCGTGGTCCAACGCCAGGTAATAGACAAGGGCTGAAAAGAGTGTGAGGACGTTCCTGTGTAACTAATCTCTGTATGAATAACACAAGATGCTTGTCGGAATCTTTGAAATGTTGTTCTACTGGTGGAAAATCTTGATATTTGGAGTAGACAACAACAGTTTTGCAGTCTTGCAATGTACTTTATTTATTACTTATTTCTATTGTTTGATTTATATAAATTGTAAGAAGTTTGTACAGGGAGGCCTTCGTATAAACAATAGCTTTTGACCTCCCTTGTACTGTTATGTTCATTTATATTTTAATGCCATGTATTTACTGTTTTTTTCTCTAAGTGCGAAACAAATAAACAATATATAAAATAAACAGTGTACACAGATTCCCCAAAGATGTTGGGGTTTGCCGATAGACTGACACATCTCAGCCCAGAAATGCGTAACTAGGACCACCATGCAGTCACTCCTTTTCTGTTAACTTTGATTGCATATTAATCTCCGCGCAGATGTACAGATTATATAACATTTGCAGTCTTTTAACCGTATGCAGATGATGTCCAAGCAGACGTTAGGATCTGGCTCATTCTCCATGTCCTAAGCCTGTTTTTGCAACATTTGCCATTCTTTCTTCTAAAGATTCGCCTTTTCCACATTAAAAAAAGAACGAAGAACAGGATACTTACATCTACTGAGATCGTCTGGACACAGCTTTCTAAAACAATTCTGGATACGGCTTTGTAATTTTGCCTGACCTAAAATCAGATCTATCACTTTGAAATGCTTACTTCTGACTTTTAAATTTAAGGATTACAATTGCAATCTATAACTTACAACCGTCGGTATCTATGATGGTCTCCATGCCACTTCCATCACGACGAGCCCGTTTGATGTTGCAGTTCCGATAATCTGACCAGTACACGTAGTCGGTGAGCGGGTCGAAGTCCAGGGCGAGGGGCTGTCCACCATCTACCAGTGGCAGTGTGACCTTTGATCCGGAAGTGATGTCAACTTGGATGATGGTTTTTTCAACACGATCAGCGACCAAGAGGAATGGCTCACTGTTCTTACGGGAGTCATGGTCTCCTAATGGGTGGAGGAAATCAGAGTTGTGAAAAAACGCAATATTTTAAATCATTTTCTATATTCTTTCTGACATATAACATCACGAAACATCCTGATTTGCATATATCACTGACAATGCGGTATAATACCACAGTGGTAAATGATAGGCATTCACGTTATTAGGAAATGATATAATAGCATTTATGGTGTAAAACAATCTTTGTATGCAGCTAGGTCAAGGGATATAGCACGAATACTAAAGCATACCAACAACAACAAACGAACAAACACATACAAACCTAAAGCCGTCACAAAGGCAATCATTTTTATTGCCACATTTTTATACTAATGATGTTGCTCAGCACACCATCCCAGATAGCACACAAAACAACTGAAACCCAACTCACCTGGCGTCTTACTCGTCTCGTCAAGGCGCTGCTCCAAGATGGGGCCGGTTCGGCTTCGCTCCTTGTCCAGGTCGCGTTTCAAGGCGTCAGTAGTGGTGGACAGTTGGCGCATGTCGTCTTGATCGCGTGTCAAGGCGTCAACAGTGGTGGACAGTTGGCGCATGTCGTCTTGGTCGCTCTTCAAGGCGTCAACAGTGGTGGGCAGTTGGCGTATGTCGTCTTGGTCGCGCTTCACGGCGTCAACAGTGGTGGCCAGCTCAGATATCTCCTACGAATGTATAAAGGTATATATGCACGTCAGAATACCAAACGTTAAAAAACACAATATGAAATAGCGAAAAGTTCTGACTTGATGAACTCAATAAATAGAACAGAGGCAGTGTCAAAAATTGCTTTCCAATAGGCTTTTGTGATACAAGAGCATTTACCTCATTCTTGATGAACGCCATAAGGGCAAGTCCCACAGCGACCAGGCTTAGCAGTATGGCAATGCCCGTGGCCAAGTAGCTAAGGTGGGAGCATATAAAGCTACAGAGTGCACGGCAGCCGCTTGCTCGACCCGAATACGTACGGTCTGTTAAAAAACAAGAGGATTTAAAACAAGGATTTTTTTCAAAACTTTCAACTTTAATTTAATTTTCAACGCGAAAATTAAACACAACAGTTCTGACTGTCCAACAAGGACTGACAAAGGCCGGAGATGGACAGTCGGAAATTTGGGCAAGTCCAAGTTTCGTTCTGAAAATTACGTATACAGCTTAATTTACATCCGCAATAGGCAAATCGAAAATAACACAGAGTACAATAAATCACATTATAATCGTTAGTAGAAGATTATTGAATTAGTGACAGAACCCATATTTCTCTTCTCATAAAAATGGCTAACTGATCTTGTCGATATTTGAATTATGACTGCCTCTTTAAAACAACTAAACAATATTGATCTTGAAAAAAAGCAGTCTTCCAAAATAAATTTAAAAAATGGTTATTGCATGATGTGCTCTTTGAAGTTTTTAGACCGTTTGTTGTAGTGCTTAAAAAAATCAGATTCGTCGGTATTGCAGTCGAGTTAGTGTCATAGCGAGGTGTCACGACGTCACATCCACCGAAGTTTGAAGTTGAAGAGTTATCAAGCAGTCTATGACAGAACCAACCACCGACAAGCATCTAAGACAGTCCTTTCGTAACAAGGCAGCCAGCGCTTGTATGGCACCTTCGTGACTCTGAAACGTAATCTGTTTGTTATCGTATGGCAATCGTACGAAGAATCTGACACATGATGATTTACCTGCTCTGGAGGCGTACATAGGGTTGGGTATACTCGCAGCGGCGTCCGCACGTGCCTGCCAATCAGTCTGCTGCATGGGTGTGGTGCCTGGAGGAAAATTAAAATGGCGTCGACAGTATAAATTAAGGAGAACAGTCACTTCAAGACTTTTCGAAATCAAAGTACAACATGAAAAAATATATATCCATTAACTATTTAGTAGTATGACTTCATTAAGAACACTGGCAATTTGACACCCTTCACCTTTACTGTACATCGCACCATCAGAGAGCCATTCTTCAAACTCGAGTTGTTTTTGTCGCATGGGAAACGAAAACCTATCAGGCTCATCTATATAAGCCACACCTCCCATATGGTGTCATGTTCAAGTTCACTGACGTTGACATAGATACTTCACCCCCTTGACGGCTGTCATCCTCTGGTAGAATACACAGGAAGTACACGCACTGAGCGGATACACGCTCAGATTCACCAGTAAAATAAACTTACTTGACTCCCACTGAAGTTTGTAAATGTAGATATATCATCTTACCGCCAGCTGCTTCCCGAGGACCGTGGGGAACACCCTGTGCGTGCCTGGGTTTGCGAGTGCCGCGCATGCTCCTGTCATCCTTTCGTGGAACTGAAGTGCCATCATTTCCGGAAGTGCCAGCATCATTCCTGGAAGTGCTAACGGCATATGACTGCATACTAGCTGGCCGATCGTCTTTATCATCATCATCATCTTCCTCCTGATATCTGACGGCATATGGCTCCATGTTAGCTGGTCGATGGTCTTTATCATCATCAGCATCTTCCTCCTGATATCTGACGGCATATGGCTCCATGCCAGCTGGTCGCAAGTCAGTATCAGGATCCGTGCCCTGGCCCTTCAGGTCATGCCCGTACACCGGGTTGGAGGTGTTGCATGTACGCACGGGGTCAGAAGACCACATGTTGTACAAGGGCTCGCACGTGACGTTAGATAGGGGGTTCATGTGCACGGGGGCTTCGTTTGGAGGATGTGGAGACTCGCGCATGGTACCGCTGCCCCCGGAAAGGGCTGGAGCATCAGCACTGTTCTCGGGTCTAGTACGTCCTGCTAACGGAACTGGGAAATCTTCTTTGCTGGTTGAAGCCACTATTTTTTTCTGAATGGGCGCCTTGGTCTTTGTATCTTCCGAACGTGTCTTATTCGCAAGGGCATGGCACATGTATGTATCGCAGTTTGGTTGAACAGTCTTGGTATCTTCCGAAAGTGTATTCATCGCAAGGGCATGGCACATGTATGTATCGCTGTTTGGTGGAATGGTGTCCTTTCCCTGTCCGCTCTGGGTTGCAGCTTTACCTTTATAAGGCATGGTCAGCTCGTGTGTAACAGCGTATGGACTGATGTTGGGATCGCTGTTGGTTGTTCTATGGGTGAGACTTAACAGTTCCTTTGTATGTCTGTAATGTATGTAATCCAAAAAGAAGTTACTCAAGCAACTGGATATGATTTTTGAAACGGTCAGTCTGCCGTTTGAAGCCGAGAAGAAGAATGATCAGGGGCTATCTGAAGATTAACCGTATAAAATCAGTCATTTCGGCAGATTTTATACGGTTAGTCTTCAACTAGCCCCTGAATGTTGGTCCTCACGGCTCCAAACGGCAGACTGACGATCATTCCACTATCCAATGTGGATAAGGAAAGCCCCGAAATGGACAAAGGTATTTTTAAGGTAATCAATAAGCACAGAGTTTTGCCTGCCTTAGCCACACCTAAACTGCCCAGATATTTCACAAAATAATGTGAATAAGGTTGGGTTGTCAGTCAGACTGATTTCCAAGGGAGCTCAACATTTATTTGTTACAAAGACAAATAAATACAATGATACATACATCAATACAATGGTATGATAGTATATTACAGGTAATACAAGTAAACCATGATTAATCCATAATTCGTTTCCCATTTTTTATAAAGGTTAGAAGTGGTATAATCGATTTTGAATGATGGTGTTTGCAAGATACTTATTGCAAATCTTAAAGGCACATTCCTGGCAGTAGCGCTAGAGGGATAACTGATTATGGTAATCTAACCCGGGGACAAGCAGAGCCACGGCAATCAGGAAAGTGTCTGTTTTTATGGTAAACAATAACTCCTGCTGTGACCTGGAACCTGGTACACTTTTGTTTCGAAGACAAATTAAGCACTAGTTTCTATAATGGACAAACTATCACTTCTATAATGGAAAACAATGGAATGATAGATTTTCTCAATTCATTATGTGAATTTAGCACTGATTTGCATAATTTGTTACCCATTATATATATATATATTCTATGCTACCTGCATACCGAATATCAATTTACTCAGTTATCCCTCTGAAAAAGTTTAGCAAAACACCGTGCGGTTCCCGAGTAAGCTGCTAGGGGCGGGAGCCGAAACCTTCATCCTTACACTAAAAGTAGGTACGGGTATCTCTAAAAATCAGGATCACAGCATATCCAGGGCAAAAGATATAAAAAACATTCTGCTGCCGTACTAAGGCCAACCACCATGAGGCCCAAAATTGGCCTTGACCGCTGCGTGAAGAACACCTACCCACTTACTCAATACCATCACAATCCATCCTGAGGTTATTGCACTGGATGCGCGCACACACACACACACAGATACGCGGAGCCAAAACTATACCACCATTTTTCATGGAGGTAATGATTATCAAACACACAAGCGTGAGGATTCCTCGTAAAAAAAGCTTACAGCATCACATAGTGCCGTCGAAACACAGAAAACGACTCAAAGTATCAATAAAGTAACCCCTGACCTTTTCTTCTTTCTGGATATTGCATCAATACAATTAACCAATCGCACCAGCTTACGCGTTCCTCTTATGTGCAAATCCAATCGTCAAGGCAACCGACTAATAAAATGCATGATTTAGCTAAATTGATAGAAGCCACAGCACATCATATGGAACATGAGGCGCACCACAGGCCGATTCATTACATAAGGAGATTCTTGTTCACAGCAACGTCTGTTTCCTTGAGACATCTTCATCTCACATGCCACATTGTACTGTGAAAGTTTAGGTACACACTGAAGATGAAAGCTTGAGCAATCCTGATTTATATAAGATACCCCAGCCCCATGCTATCTGCTTGATCCTGATATCCGAGCAGAACGAACACAAATAATGATTGTCCAACCGCATGCAATGAATACCCTTCTATAAACCTATACTTCCCTCCCTCCCTAAATCCCTCCCTAAATCCCTCCCTAACTCCCTTCCTCCCTAACCCCAACTCCTTTCCTCCCTAACTCCCTTCCTCCCAAACCCCTCCCTAACTCCCTCCCTCCCTAACTCCTTTCCTCCCTAACTCCCTTCCTCCCTAACTCCCTCCCTAACTCCCTTCCTCCCTAACTCCCTCCCTAACTCCTTTCCTCCCTAACTTCCTTCCTCCCTAACTCCTTTCCTCCCTAACTCCCTTCCTCCCTAACTCCCTCCCTAACTCCCTTCCTCCCTAACTCCCCCCTAGCTGCCTCCCTAACTCCCTCCCCCCTAACTCCCTTCCTCCCTAACTCCCTCCCTAATTTGCAAATTGGCAAATTTACTCCTCTGCCGACTAAACTTTTCCCCAAGCTTATGATACTGTCTTATGCCACGAAAAATATGCTTTAATATATCTTGAAAATAGCAAATCGATCAGCGCCTCTCATCACAAATAACCATTAACGCCGGTGGAAGGCTGTAAAGGAGGCTGGGAGCAGCAGACAAATCCAATCAACACGGAGCTTTGAAGTCCCTACCTACTGTATTAGATGGGCTTGTTGCTGACGTGTACGTTTCAGATATGCTTGTTCCTGAAATGTTCTTTTCTGAGATATTATATATACTTTAAGATTCACCCATCTTTCAATGTAAAACGTCATCAGGGACAATAAACAAGTACAAGTATTAATGTAATCCACATACCAAGAAGCAGTATATCTGGTTTGAAACTGTTGTTTTCGAAAGGACACGCCCAAGCCATTTTGTTAATGAAAAAAAGCTACCTCGAGCTCAGAACTGAAGGCGCAAGCTATTGTTTCTGGGGAAATCAATAAAGATTAACTAAAATTCAGATATCCCTACTCACGCGCGCCCTCTGCAGCGGTTCCAACCGACCTGCTAGGACAAGACGCTACCGCTTCCTGAAGATGCGAGTTCCAGGTGGCGGCGGCTTTCTCGGTGTGTTTACTGGACTGTGATCTGATCGCTTGTCATCAGGCAGAATGCAGTGGGTATATATATTCATGTATGATATAATACATATGTGATATCAAAGGTTTAGTATGCTGACTGTATGTCATTAAGCTAATGCTTTGATGTGATTGGTTAATTCAGATTTGAGAGTCGGCACGAACCATTCCTTCGGGGGAGGGCAGACACGGAATTAGACTTAAAACAGCATAGAAAACGTAAACAAAACAACAGACGTTTCATTCAGATATATGGAAAATGAACATAACCCAGTCTTTACATGTCATGCACCATTCTTAATGCTAAACAATTAAATTTGAATTCTTTTTTAATAATTTACAAATTGAATACATCGTTCTCGATCCATGTTTGCTTGAGCTCCTCATTTATCTTCATATGAAAAGTCAAGAAGGGCCCAATGGTATCCCATGGGCATTGCGCTTCTCGCGTTTCCTTTTGTAACAACAGAAATAAGACAAATTTAGTCACTTATTTGGATTCATTAATGAATTGTGGACGAGTTTGAATTAGAAGCTTGGCTCAAAAAAAGTGAAAAACATTGCTTGATCATCGTGGTTACCTTAAACTGTTCGATATCAGAATGTTGCACATATTTTATGGCTTTTAATCGTATGTTTTATCTTGAGCATCGAAGCTGGGTTCCAAACTGGTTATGTTTTCAGCCAAACGCACCTACTCTTCTTCATAAGTGAGCCAGGTTCTCAATGTATTTAATCTGCCTTAACGAATACGGAAAGGTTACGGAAATGTAAAACCATGGTTTCCGTGGTCTTTACGATACCGTAAACTCTGCGGAAATATTTTCCCACCTTTAGGCTACATTTAAGTATCTCGGAAAGTATGCTTAAATATTCGTTTTCGTGCTGTGTTGGTGAATATGGACAAAGTTGATATGCCATCCGACGTTTCCCATGTACGGAGATTTACTTCACCATCGGAAATATAAAATTCAACCCTCATTACACCATTCCGCAAGCGGGATCCCCCCCCCCCACCCACAGAGGAAATACTGTCATGAAAGTGCATCCTCCAGGCTTCATGCCTTGCCCAAATGATATTGGAAGAGTGAAAACATAAAATAGCCCGACTGGGGCTGTTGTTGCCCTCCCGGTGTGGTGCGACTTGTCAGGCTTCTGCACAGAAAAGATACACGGCCTGCGTCAGGCGGGGGCCGAACACAATGTGAAATATGAAGAAATTAGAGACCAAAGATGAAAGAAAATCATGAGTGACAAACATCGCACGTTTCCAGACAAATCAGATACACACGTAATCGGTTTCTTTGTTTGTTTGTTACGTATGGAAGATAGGTATCGAAAACAATTTTTAAAGACATTCTACCTTTTTGATCATTTTTGGAATCTCATCACATATATTGAATTCATCTATATGCACCCATAGGTGAAAACAACTTTTCCGTGTTCGTCCCACAACATGTAGAAAGTAAACACACATTTTACGTTAACGCATACTTTTTAAGATTATCTACAATAGACTTTCAGAATGACATATTATATCCTATACTAGTATATACTATACTAGTATATACTATACTATTATAAACTATTATATACTATTATATACTATACAATTATATACTATACTATTATAAACTATCATAAAGTTTTATATACTATTATATACTATTATATACTTTACTATTATAAACTATTATATACTATTAGATAATAACGTTATTATATACTATACTTTTATATTATATCATATTATATTATATCATATCATATCATATCATATCATATTATATTACTGCTGTTGATCTCTCGGCATGGTGCGACTTGTCAGACTTATCTGGGCAGCAAAAAGTACACGCGCTACGATAGGTGTGGTCCGAAACACGATGTAAAAAATGAAGAAATTACAAACCAAAGATTAAAGAAAATCATATTGAGCGCACGTTTTCCAGTGGAGACAAATCATACAGACACGTAATAATTTTCTTTGTTTGTTTGTTACATATTGAAAGTACTGTGTTGAAACCAACCTTTAAAGACATTCTACCTTTTTGATCATGTTTTATCTAATATATGAGCTAAGAAATATTCAAGCGACTGTGCAAAAGTATTTTTAGGGTTTTAAACAAAAAGTTAACAAATGTACAACGTACTGTTCACATAAATGTTCATTTTCTTTTCAAACCTCTGCCAGTTCTGTGAATTCCTTTTGCTATATTACATCCAATACCGTAATACCGCCACCAATCATAATACAGGCAAATGTGATAAGCGATGAATTTAAGGAGATCTAACGTTTACTTGTGCAAAAACATTAATTTTCGTGGTTTGCACACTTCAGACACCCATGTCTTCAACACATTTTCAAAAAGGCTTCGATAATGATGCATTAGACGACAACAAAATCTAATGTTTTCAGTTACTTATCGGGACAGGCGAGCGCGTCGTGAGAAGAACATACTGTCACGTGATAATCATCACATGTACTCACGGCACAAGGCGAGCATAATTTAGTAATCTTAAATTTCTGTTGATGACCTACAACTCGTGTCAAGTGTGATCTATTGTCAAAAACTGTTTTGCACATATTTTACGGCTTATAATTGTATGTTTTATCTTGAGCATCGACGCTGGGTTCCAAACTGGTTATGTTTTCAGCCAAACGCACCCACTCTTCTTGAAAAGTGAGCCAGGTTCTCAATTTTATTATTACGTGCAGATGTTTGGCGCATATGGACAAAGTTAATATGCCATCCGACGCTTCCCATGTACGGAGATTTACTTCACCATTGGAAATATAAAATTCAACCCTTATTACACCATTCCGCAAGCGGGATCCCCCCCCCCCCCGAGGAAATACTGTCATGAAAGTGCATCCTCCAGGCTTCATGCCTCGCCCAAATGATATTTGGAAGAATAAAAATATAAAATACCCCGACTGGGGCTGTTGTTGCCCTCTCGGCATGGTGCGACTTGTCAGCTTTCTGGACAGCAAAGATACACGGCCTGCGTCAGGCGGGGGCCGAACACAATGTGAAATATGAAGAAATTAGAGACCAAAGATGAAAGAAAATCATGAGTGACAAACAGCGCACGTTTCCAGACAAATCAGATACACACGTAATCGGTTTCTTTGTTTGTTAAATATGGAAAGAGAGGTATCGAAAACAATTTTTAAAGACATTCTACCTTTTTGATCATGTTTGGAACCTCATCACTTATATTGAATTCATCTATATGCACCAATAGGGGAAAACAATTGCCTTTTTTATTAGTCCGAACTTTTCCGTGTTCGCCACACAACATGTAGACAGTAAACACATTTTAGGTTAACGCATACTTTTTAAGATTATCTACAATAGACTTTCAGAATGATATGCTATTATATTCTATACTAGTATATACTATACTATTATATACTATACCATTATAAACTATTATTAAATATTATGTACTATTATATACTATTATAAACTATTATATACTATATCATGATATACTATACGATTATGTACTTTACTATTATAAACTATTATATACTGTTATATACTATACTTTTATATCATATCATATCATATTATGTTATGTTACATTACATGATATTATACTATATTATATAATATTATATTATGTTATGTTATGTTATGTATGTTATATTATATTATATTATATTATATCATATTATATTATATTACTGCTGTTGATCTCTCGGCATGGTGCGACTTGTCAGACTTAACTGGGCAGCAAAATGGACATGCCCTACGTTAGGTGGGGTCCGAACCTCGATGTAAAAAAAAAATTGAAGAAATTACAAACCAAAGATTAAAGAAAATCATATTGAGCGCACGTTTTCCAGGCGCGACAAATCATACAGACACGTTATAATTTTCTTTGTTTGTTTGTTACATATTGAAAACAATGTGTTGAAACCAACCTTTAGAGACGTTCTACCTTTTTGATCATGTTTTATCTAATATGAGCTAAGAAATATTCAAGCGATTGTGCAAAAGCATTTTTCAGGTTTTAAACAAAAAGTTAACAAATGTACAACGTACTGTTCACATTAATGTTCATTTTCTTTTCAAACCTCAGCCAGTTCTGTGAATTCCTTTTGCTATATTACATCCAATACCGTAATACCGCCACCAATCATAATACAGGCAAATGTATAAGCGATGAATCTAAGGAGATCTAACGTTTACTTGTGCAAAAATTGCGTGGTTTGCACACCTCAGACACCCATGTCTTCAACACATTTTCAAAAAGGCTTCGATAATGATGCATTAGACGACAACAAAATCTAACGTTTTCAGTTACTTATCGGGACAGGCGAGCGCGTCGTGAGAAGAACATACTGTCACGTGATAATTATCACATGTACTCAAGGCACAAGAAGAGCATGATTTAGTAGCAATCTTAAATTTCTGTTGGTGACCTACAACTCTTGTCAAGTGTGATCTATTGTCAAAAACTGTTTTGCACATATTTTACGGCTTATAATTGTATGTTTTATCTTACGCACCTACTCTTCTTGAAAAGTGAGCCAGGTTCTCAATTCTATTATTTCGTGCAGATGTTTGGCGAATATGGACAAACTTTTAAAATATGCCACCCGACGCTTCCCATGTACGGAGATTTACTTCACCATCGGAAATGGTGAATTCACCCCTCTTTACACCATTCCGCAAGCGGCATCACCCCCCCCCCCCCCTTGGTACACTAAAACACAACCAGTAACTTTCTAGCGAGGACAGGTCAACGACAATTACTACGGTGCGAATAGCCCGAATGAGTGGCGGGCCATTCTCACCCTGTCTATCATGCAATTGTCATAAACACACACCAACCAGGCACTGTGCGGGAGTTCACACAAACAGTTGATCCATTTAACCTCCTTGTTCTATTTATAACTGTTTAAAAGTTTACTTGATAACCAAAAGGTGAAGAGACAAGAGAGATCTTACGACTTCAGATTTTTGAAATGATGGACCTGCAACAATTTTTGTCTCGTATTATCACGCGCTCCGTCACTTCAGTTGTATTAGCACACCTATACACATAGTGATGTATCGTAGCGTAGTGGATTAACGAATAGACATTTTAACTTATGGTCTCGGGTTCGAATCCACGTTGGTGTACATTCTTTTTTTTTTCGATAATATTTCACTATTTATCACTTATACGGTCGTTCATATTGAAAGTTTGCCTTCATAAGGTTTTGGCTTCTTGTGTACATTTCATCATAACCTTCTTGATACTATCTATTTGTGCTATTTCTGTGTATTCATTTTGATTGAAATATATTGAAGTGGTACTGGTAGTTAATTGTCGAAACATTACAGATCTGGCGGTGTGGTTTACAAACATTTATTCGCAACTAGTCTGTGAAAATGAAACAAATGGAAGAGAGACCTTCCAGACAATCCTAGTTAAATGGGCACAATATACAGTCTTCAAACATACATTGTAACGTTAGTTGTATTTAGAAAATTGAACGTAAAAGAATCACGGTACGCAGTTCTAACTCAGTAAAAGGTAAGAATGCGGCTTTACTACATTATAAGATATAACGTTCGACTGCAAATACTAGTAACTAGCAAACTATTAAAAGAAAGCTCGACGAAAAATCGTTAATCAACAGACAATAGGTGTGAACTATGCATCCCTGTCCCTCGCGTGCCACTAGATCAGTACGTGGTAATTGGTACTTTGCATGTGAAGGAATCGAATTAAAGGCGTGTCCTCGCTAGAAATCTACTGGTTGTGTTTTAGAAACGAGTCCCCCCCCCCCCCACCCACAGAGGAAATACTGTCATGAAAGTGCATCATCCAGGCTTCATGCCAAGCCCAAATGATATTTGGAAGAATGAAAATATAAAATAGCCCGACTGGGACTGTTGTTGCCCTCCCGGCTTGGAGCGACTTTTCAGGTTTCTGCACAGCAAAAAATACACGCCCTGCGTTAGGCGGGGGCCGACCACAATATGAAATATGAAGAAATTAGAAACCAAAGATGAAAGAAAATCATGAGGGACAAACAGCGCACGTTTCCAGACAAATCAGATACACACGTAATTGTTTTCTTTGTTTGTTTGTTACATATTGAAAGAGAGGTATTGAAAACAATCTTTAAAGACATTCTACCTTTTTGATCATGTTTGGAACCTTATCACATATATTGCATTCATCAATATGCACCAATAGGAGAAAAACAATTTTTTTTTCTTCGTCTGAATTTTGCCGTGTTCCTCACACAACAAGTAGACTGTACACACACGTAAAAGTTTTACGTTAACGCATACTTTTATACATTTTCTGAAATAGATTTTCATTTCGTGTCTTCACCCAAGCAATACCCAAGTTGCACACCCAAGCATAGTGCTGCAGTGTTGCTAAGAACTGTCAGGTGGCGTCATTTACACGAGCCAGCTTTACACATGTCAAAGTTCAGGGTCGACTAGAATAATGTGAATATATTGTTTAACTGATAGGTTAGAAATCTGGATAATTAGTATGTATGGATCGGGCTGATCCTCACGCTAGCCGACATCTTTTTCGCCGCAGCCACCCTCACTAAGACAGCAGAGCCGCGGAGTTCCCGTTTACAACTTTTATTCAGACAGGTTTCATCAATCTTGCTTCTTCAGTGGTCCAGACTCAAATGAGCAGAGTTCACAAGCTTTGAAGAACAGCAAGAAAATCTAGAGTTGGTTCAGGCTTGTTACAAAGGAAATTCCTTTCTTAAATACCAGCAGTTTTGGCATTGTGTTTTTTTTCGTCCGTTTACAACTGTTACTGTGGAAAATGTATGAATATAGGAGCTAATATCTTGATTAGTCTGACGACGTAAGGCGAAATTTGCTTTTATCTGAGCGAATGACGTGGCATAAGGTGGTAAGAATGGCATTTTGTTTTTCTGCAAGCGGCAGACTTATTTTCTTGGAAGAGAAGTAAATCAGTGGTGGGAGGGAGAAACATCAAAACGTTTCTAAGTGAGAACTCGTAATGTAGTCATTAAATCCCCGTGTTTTTCTGGAGACATTGCAAACCCTTCCTGCCATTTTAGGTAAACATTTAAAGTGAACTGCAAAAAGCAATATAACGTTAACTCTGTATGTTGTTGTAACTTACATTCGGTTCAACTGCAACAACATTACACGCAGGGGTGACTACAGTCTGTTTTTAATTTTTTTAAATTCAGTCATGTGATCAATATGTACTTTCTCAATAAGCGTGATTGACAGGTGTCACAAACGTCAAGGCACAGCGAAGCAATACTCATATACGTGTGCTACTTTTATAAAGGTTAGACATCCAGGTAAACAATAATAAATACAATTCAATCTCCACAACTGGATAAAGAATTGGGGAATTTCCGTGTTTATCCAGTTGTGGAGATCGACTTGTACCCGATTACTCGTATAATAGTTTGTCTTTCTTGCTAATATAAGTTGAACAAGAGTTCGACGAACTATATATTCGCCTAGTAACTTGTCTTACTACAATGAAAATTATGTGCAGAAGGCTGTTATTAGTATGGTTCGTATTAATTCATCATGTCCTCTTTTAAAATCATATACTCTCCAAGCAGAAGCTCGGCTCCGGACGCGCAGATTTGAATAAAACGGTACAAATTCACGAGAATGTTCGACAATAATGCTTAAAACATATCATAACTACTGAAGTCGAACCTCTGCTTGGAGATTAGAAATCACATGTAGTGCAATGTATATAAACTTACGAAATAAGAATAGAAAATGCACAACAAACTTTTATCACGAACACATTTTTATTAGCGTCTACGGCCTTTTTACACACTCAGATCCCTCGTTAACCTTCTCTGTATCTGTACAGCATTTTGTACATCAGACGAGTCACATACTTCTTATCCAAATCTTATCTTCTTCAGGTATCTGCTCAACATCAGATCAGATTCAAACCCATCTCAGTTGCTATGTGGTTAAAACCCAGTATTACAAACATGCATTCCTAACGTGCTTTTACCAGAGGATTTTTCCTTCTACATACAGGATTTTCCTTTAACCCTATCTAGACCAGGCTTTTTTGGGATTCCTGGAACCAAGGGGGGTTCTTTTGACCACCCCCCCTTCGTACTTTCAAAACGGCTTGGGTTACGATCACCAAATTTTGAGGGAATGATGTACTAGTGAAGTTTTATATTTCCTGTATTTTTGGTATCGTTATGACGTAATATGACGTAGTTATGACGTCATAATGTCATATTTTGGGCTAATATCGTCAAAATATAACATTTCCACTATACATAAATGTATTGAACAAAATGATGACTATAAAGCTTATAAATTCTTATTAGTGTCTAAGTCTGCCAAGACTTTTGTTGCCAATGACGACGACACTGACGTCTATATGACGTCAGAAAATGACGTAATTTGTCCGCCATCTTGTATCGACTTTTTCCACATATAACCCCAAGTGTTTTGTAAGAAAATAAAAGATTTTGACGGTATTTTAGCAAAAATACATGTATTTATCGTTGAAAATGACATTGTCCGCCATCTTGGATTTTGACCCATGACGTCATCAAATTAGCATAAATTATGAATATTTGATTTGAAATGTGACTTGAAATTACACAGGATGTTAATGATATTAATAAACAAGTTTGATCTAGCAATAAAACCATGAAATCCCATAATTCAAACTGAAATTAGTAAATTTTGGAAAATATGCCTGTCAGAAACCCGTTGCCATGTCAACACGAAAAATCACAAACTAAAATTTTTTTCAAAGAATTGTTGCCAACAATATTGTAGAAAAGTCACAAAGTTTCGTAGTCCTAGCACACGTCGTTCGCCAGTTATACGACGTCAAAGTTGGCGCAGGCACTTTTAGCCCCCCCCCTGGTCTAGATAGGGTTAAGAAGCCGCTTCTTGGCCTCATACGTAAGTCAAATCACTCAGTGCTCCTGCAGAAGTTTGTACTGTAAAATGTAAACGTTAAATGTTATAGAATCTGACATCTAGTTTGATTTTTCCTTCTTTTTAGAACACTATTTCTTGGAATACATTTACAGATAATATTTTTCAAATTCTCATGTAGATCTAAAAGACTAAAGCTAAAACAAGGCTTATCATTCAAGCTCATTACTATGAACCATACAATAATCGTATAGACTGAATCATTACACGTTTCTGGAACAATTGTACAAAGCACATTCAGGTTTCATGTTTCTTGGTCAATGGTCAATACGTCATAACTCTTACTCAGGCAAAATTAGTAACTCGCATGTTTAGTGACGTCTTTCAGTTCTGACCTACTACACTATTTAGGTACCATGTAGCAGATATGGCGTTTTCTTTGTTCAACACCAAAATCACATTGTTGGAGGCAAGAACGTGGCCACCCTGAATCATGGGTACTGGTTACAAAATTGTTTCTACGCTCATCGATGTTAAGACAAAATAACTCTCCCATTCCTCAATAACTTGAGCTGTTAGGGTGAGGGTCGTGTAAGGGTTATGGTTAGCCTCCACCTCGCGACCTGAGATGGTTAGTTCACTCAGACGTCTGCTTGGCAATTACCCGGCCACACAGGTGTGACGCATTTTTCTCCCATAATGTATACCGGAAACGCCCAAGTAGTGTTGGGACAAATACTTGGCAGGAGCGAAATTTGGCCTGACACCGGGCAGCATATGATCACCCACTACAGTCTCTGCCTTCTTCAGGTCATGTTAATGAATTACACAATTAATTAATTCTACTCCCAAAATCTGCATATTCATCTAAGCATTACTTTCACTTCCTAAAAAAAAGCGTAACAGTCATACAAAACTCAGGTAACATTCAGAATGCTCTACCACCCCCTTCAAAAGAGTTACTAAGGGTTGACTTACATTGTACTGTAATATGTTGTAATTGCTTCATTGCTCAGGAGGATCTTCATCCACAAGTGAAACCCTTGAGTGGGTATCCATATACAAATGTCATGTACCCATAACAAATATAGTTATGAATTATACAGTCATAATTCCAAAATTATCACGTTCACAAAAGTGCTTCTTTCTGACTGCGGCCATCGAAACATTAGCCAAGACACCACCCTCCGTAGTAACTGTTGGTTAATGAACCGGTCCTGATTTGATGGCACTTGATGCAAGGAAGCTGCCTGCTCTGGAACCACAGGTGCGGTTTTGATACGTGAAGGAGGATAATTGAGTACAAAGATGTGCTCCGTTAAATGTAAATTATCAATATATTTTTACAATTGATGAGGATATTCTATAAATGATCAAAGTGTTTACCGGTGTACTTTGGCTCACCTGTGACACCGATTCTATGGTACAGTTTTAAAGAACTCACTCACACTTAGTTCGCCTCTTAGATCTTACCAGTAACAGGGCAAAATCAGAATACATTCCAGTGACCTGACCGACAGGCTCAGTTTGCATAACATGAAGCATTTTGCTCTATCCCCTCCTTATCTTATCTCTTAGATCCAGAAACATCAGAATGCATTCTAGTGATTCTACATCATTCCATTGTGAGCCTGCAGGCTCAGGTTTACAATATCCAATGAATCATTCATTGCTAGACTGTTAAATTCCTCGTCCAACAAATACAAAAGCACGTCAGGCTTTTGAACATAGTCTAGTTTGCTGCCCTTCTTCTACTGTGATTGATAATGTACTTAAAGTGAAAAAATATGATTATCCAAAAGTGATAAAAATAATAGGTTTAAATCACGTAGTACTTTAAACTTATACTTTGAATTTTACTTGTTATTTTAATGTGTTAGCAATTCTATCGTTTATACTTAATTGATTATGCTTATTGTGATGTTACTAAACCAATTCAGGCGAACTGTATGACATGTACGGTTGCCAAATTAAATTGTCCATTATATATAACCGTTACGGTACAAAGTAGTTAATGACTGACAGACCTAAGTCTTGGATAACAAGTTTTCGGACAGCAACTGTCAAATGATAAGCAAATTGTCTAACTTAAGAAGCTAAGTTTGTAGTTTTGCAGGTAGATGCAGAGACAGAATCAGATCAATATGGAAACCCACACGTTCTGCTTCCGACACCTGTTCAACAACATCACAACCAATTGACAAGTCCAGGGTGGTGTTGGACAAGAGAGCCAACCAGCGAGCTGTTCCCAATGACATGAATTTTGTCATTAACACATTCATAATAAGACGATTAGGCCGAACCCAGGACAAGATTATCGTAAGTTTAGGTTGCAAAGCATCCAAGTTTTGAGAATTTTGAAAAAAAATGCTATTTTAGCTTTCTGTTATAATCCAGATTTCACATTTCACTGGCCAGTCGTACTTAACTGCCGATGCCGGGAGAGTCGCTGTACGGTAGCGGTGAGAGTTTCACATGTCGTCTATGGACGTCCTGCAAAAAAAGGAACAGAGCTAGACTTCGGCGGCCTCTTACCTCCATGAAATATTTAGAGCTTTTGTAAATGTCATACAAATGACTTGCACATTTTCATGTAATTTATGAATGGTGATGTTCATCATTGACTAACATACACAAGTCACAAGTATAAAATTCCCATTATTAATCATTAAGCGGTTTTGCCGTTTTCGCATATATTATGAAATCAGTTCCTCATTAGCATATTTGGTATCTGCTTATCTTTCATCTATCATTATTTACATGTGTTACATTTATTAAAGTCCAGTTATTGGAAACAATTGAATTATGCAATTTCCACATTAATTATGCAAATTAAGTCCTCATTTGCATAACATGTATATCATTATGAACATTTTTGCATAAGCTCCCCGCATGCCTAAAATGATGTCAATCTGTCATTCCTTCTGCAGTTGTCCTCTTTAGACTGTCTTGACAAAAATGTCATGCAGTTCCAAAAATAAACGTTCGAGGGCTGAAACTTGCACCACTTATTCATGACGCTAAAATCTATCTACCACTACAATGTCAAGACCATATCATGTACGGGACAAGAAATATACTGAAAAACTGCTATGATAGATTATTCTTATCAAGGAGGTTATAACCTCCTTGTTCTTATCAATCATGCAGATGTACTCTTATTTTGAATAATTAGTATTTGATTTTGTACAGCATTGTCTAAGGTACCTACATACCAAAAATTATGAAAATCCGTTGTTCCCTTCTTGACTTATCCACTTCAGACGTTTTTGACAAAAATGCCCCTAATATCCCAAAACTAGCCGCTAGGGGGCCCAAACTTACGTTACTTATTGCTGAGCACAAGAGCTATCTAATACTTAAGGTTCGTGAGCATAACTTGTTCAGAGCACGAGATAGCAAAATCGGAAGTTGCGCTGCAGTACCAAAGCTGAGAAACCACCACATCTCTGCCAAACTATCGTCCTCAAGTTATTTTTCGTAAGCAAACATATCGTTACAGATGTCCTGCCGTCAAGCCTCAAGCACAACAAGTAGGGCAGCAAAATGCATTGCCATGGCGACGGTCTCCAAGTTCCCATCTCGTGTTTTAGCAATAGATGTAGCTTTCGAGTCAGATAGTAACTGGTGTAAGTTTGTCTCTTCTAGGATATTTAAAAAAAAAAAACTTCAGATGCCTATTTGGACGAGAATAACTAAAGAACGTGAAAATCTTGTTCATTTCATGAAATGAGAAAAATCTTTACCCCTAGTCTTGCTCGTACTTTATGCATGGCGTAAATAAAAACCTATGTATCATATAATCTAAAGCAACATGTTTAGCCAGTTTAAAAACCTGAACCTGTTGTTAAAGCAAGAAGGTACTGATAGTGGTGACTCTGTCAGTAGTTGAACTTACCATTGGTTACGCCAGGAGGCGCTGCCGTGGACAGGTAGATGCCCCATGGGTAATCTATGCCATCTACGAGCACAGTCTTGGTCAGGTCGGACTTGGACAGCCTGGAGGTGTGGAACGAAAGATTTTGTTATTTCTTTTAGTGTACACACATGTGTATGCTTCTTAAGTTCACAAGAGTGTAAAGATGGGAATTCAAAACTTTAGATACATATATTCTGATACAAGTGCTGATTTGCATATATGCATGTATATGGGGATATTTTTTATACTTATATGTCATTTCAGTATTTTATTTCATGCGGCCTGGAAGTGTAGAACAAAAACATGTCTTCATACAAATGCATATACTTAAAGTAAGGGTGTAAAACGTTACATACATGTTCTTATACAGATGTTAATTTGCATACAACAGTTATATTCATGTATTGGGGGATATCTATTTTATACTCATATCTAAGTATTTATTTCATGCCTATATCAGTACATCGGCGCACAGTACTACCGATGTGTATATGTACACACAAGATACATACATATCATGTAGATCATTATGCAGAATTTTACCCAGTAATAACAGATTTCTTACTACAAACTGTTTTCAGTAGATAAAGAGGATTTCCTCACTTTCCGATTTTTCCCCAAGAGGATGATGATGATGATGAATACCGCCACCTGGACGACCAGTAGACGAAGTCCTCATCAACCGCGATGCCATGAACATTACTAGTATTCCCGTCTTCATACAGCACTTGTCGGATATCGTTACCCAGCAGGTCTGAGCTGTAGATGTGGTTCCTCTGATCACTGTAGTACAGCCGATCCTCTAAATGGAATGAACAAATATGAATGATCAATACTAAGTAGTTAGAGTTTTACATAAGACAAAAGAGAAAACATGCACTTACATAATGTCTTACACGTAATGGTATTGCAAAGATCAATCAACTAGTAATATAGTCACAATAACGTGATTCGGGTAATATTAATGTTTCCTAACTAAACAAGAGTTTCCAAACTTGTTGTACTTAATTGACTATTTATTCATTTGCCATCCCCTACATGATATAGTCCCTCTGGTCAGGTCAAAGGTCACTGGGAGGTCACTGCGAAGTTCAGGTAGCATCTCTGTCCCCTAAAGCAAGGACCCCCAGACTGCGAAACTCCTTCCCACACTGTACTATCAGACTACTAGTATATTATTTAGTATAACAAATCATTTACTGATGCTTAAGCGTTTTTTTGTGTCTAATAGTATGTACTGTTCATGTCTTGCCTACTGTGTCTAGTTATTATAATAATGTGATTTTACTCAATACTGTAACTCTCTATTCAGTGGTACTACTGCTTAGGGGTAACTCTGTAATATTGATTTAATTTGCTGGCCCTGACGGAATTGACGGTAGGTTGCTCAAGGAATACGCAGCAAGTATACAAAAGTAACGGGTTCCGCACTGGTGTTCCAGTGCTGAATCAATGGGTCGAATCGGCCTCAGCACTGGTTTTCCAGTGCTGAAGAAACGTCAATGTTTGTCAGCACTGGATTTCCAGAGCTGATTGTAGTCTCAGCACTCGGTTTCAAGTGCTGACAGGAGAAATCCAGTGCTGAGGCAGCTTCAGCACTGGATTTCCAGTGCTGACACCGGCTCAGCACGGGACTTCCAGTGCTGACGACCACTACAGCACTGGTGTTCCATGTTCCAGTGCTGACAGAGGAGACCGTTACTTTGTATATTTGCGAATACGCATTCGAACTGAGTGAACCTATCGCTAGCATCTTAGAATTCTCCTTGCTTGAAGCGAGGGTGCCACATGAGTGGAAAGAAGCAGTGGTTGTACCGCTCCCGAAGACTAGTCTACCAGACATCGACCACCTACGGCCCGTTTCGTGGCAACGTGGATGCTGCAGGACATGAAGAACAGTATTTCTCCAAACCAGTTTGGGGGGCCTCAAGGGGCGATCAACAACGCCAGTACACGCTAGTAACATTGCCAGTACACACAGAGCGCTACAGAAACAGCCCAATTCCCTATCTATTAACTACTTTGCTAAATAACAGTATGTAGACAAGGTGCATTCTATTAAGTAAATGTGTCAATGAAAACCCTAACAACTTTTAAATCTGTTAGAAGTTCATGTATTGTATCGAGTGCCAATGTAAATGTTCAAGATTAGGAAGCATTTAGAACGCTGTGATTATCTTATTGCTGTGAATCATGTCAATAGTATTCTAAATACTTTTTATACTTAAAATAATCTTAAGGCTGTAAATTTCATGTATAGTGTTTTTTTGCGTTGTTGATCGCCCCTTGAAGCCCCCCAAACTGGTTTGGAGAAATACTGTTCTTCATGTCCTGCAGCATCCACGTTGCCACGAAATCCTTACATACTTAAGAGATGAGGGAGGTCAGCGAAACGGGCCGTAGGTGGTCGATGTCTGGTAGACTAGTCTTCTCGCCTATGAGGCAGCAGACAAACGAGGAACTTCCAGCACTTGGGTATTGACGGATTTTAACAAAGACTTTGATCATACAGTGGCAATGAAACACCTGATCAACCTGGGAGTCAGGCCAGAAATTATCCCTTGGATTGCCAGTTTTCACTCAAAATACTCACAGAGGACTTTCCCAGAACAAGGAACTCACGTGCGGACTTGCCCAAGGCACCAAGCTGGGCCCGACAGTGTTCATAGCTCACCTGAACACTCTAAAAATCAGCATGAACTCACCGTCGAGTGCCGAGTTTGTTGACGATTTTAATCTCGTCGAATCAAGACGCACATCCGAACCATCTAAACTGCAGGCTAATCCGGATAGCCTGTCTAACTGGACCGAGGAAAATAAGATGAAACTTAACCCACCAAGTGCAAGGCTGTGTACATTCGCATTGCCCGCAACCCTCCCCCACCACCCCCTCTTTCCATCAATGGACATGTGCTGTAGGTAGTGCCCATTGCAAAATGCTTTGGAGTCATCTTTCAAGTAAACCTAGGATGGGCTAGTCAAGTGACAGAAATGACCAAGAAGGGGACCAACGTTTATACTTGCTGCGCAAACTTCGACAATTCAATTTACCAGCGGAGGATTGGCTTATCGTCTACAAGTGCTTTGTTCGCCCAGTATTAGAGTATACCGCCCCTGTTTGGCATTGAGGTCTGACAAACGGACAACGGAAGAAAATTGAGAACATACAGATGCGTGAAAACAGGATTATACTGGGAAGTAGCTACCACAGTTACTCACTATCCTGTCAAGTATTAAACCTGGAGAAACTCAAGGATAGACGGGACGCCCTTTGTCTGAAGTTCGCGAAGAGTCTGTACACATCAGACGAGTACCGACACTGGCTTCCCAAGCGTAGAGGAGAAGTCAGCGGTAAAGTAATGAGACAAAGCAATCAACTAGTAACATTGCCAGTACACACAGAGCGCTACAGAAACAGCCCAATTCCCTATCTATTAACTACTTTGCTAAATAACAGTATGTAGACAAGGTGCATTCTATTAAGTAAATGTGTCAATGAAAACCCTAACAACTTTTAAATCTGTTAGAAGTTCATGTATTGTATCGAGTGCCAATGTAAATGTTCAAGATTAGGAAGCATTTAGAACGCTGTGATTATCTTATTGCTGTGAATCATGTCAATAGTATTCTAAATACTTTTTATACTTAAAATAATCTTAAGGCTGTAAATTTCATGTATAGTGTTTTTTTAAATTACAAGTTGTATCATCAATTGTATTTCCAATAGTCAGTTTTTTACTCCATGTCCTATGTGTAAGGAGTGTACAATTCAGCCTAAAGGCTGCGAAATGATTCTGTCAAATAAACCATTATAAAATAAACCATTATAATGATAAATATTGAAGATAAGTACACATTATCATATTGGCAACATGTCCATAACTAGAGCCTGTTTCCTCACCAGTGAAGTCTATTGTGATAGAACCGGGACGACGCAGACCCGTGATGATGGTGGTTTTGTTACTGCCGTCCATCGCAGCTCGGTAAATCCTGCCTTTGTTAGAAACGTCCACCCAGTACATGAGTCTGTGAAAAGAGCCCAGCAAACAGAAATATTGAAGCTTCGCGAGGTGCGAGGTGTTTGGAAATTTGCTGTTTCATTGTGCATCCTCTCGTTAATTATGCACGGTAAGTCGTAACTAAAATGATCTAATTGCACAGTACCTAAAATATATACTGTAAAAGCAGGAATGTTAGCAGTGGTTTTATAATCGCGGTTTTCGCGGTGGCCGATTCACCGCGAAATTAAAACCACCGCGAACTTTTATCAATGGTAGTAAGAGACTGCAGTGCATGGTGCTGCCGCGAACTTAAAACTTTACTTTTACTTTATTAGAATTGCGACAATACAATACATTATACTGCACCAGGCAGCAAGATGCTGATGTTGTGCAGCATACACATTGAGGGACATACATAATCATAGTACAATACATCATAATCATCATCATACAACTTAAAACCACCGCGAACAGTCATTTTTCCCGCTACCGCGAAATTAAATCCATTTACAGTATACAGCGCAAGAGAAGAAAGGAAGCTCATATGATATGGTATGGCATTGTCTGATGTACTGAGTCTTCCATCTGCCACAGGTATGAAATGCCCAAAGTTCACGAATGAGGTGTTATATAATTTCCCATTGAATATTCAAATTATTGTAAAACAAGATCGTGGGACCGCGTAGCGCAGTGGGAGTGTGTTCGACTCGGAACCGAGAGGTAGCGGGTTTGAATTCGGCTGCCGTGTTACCGATCTTGTGTCCTTGGGAAAGGCACTTTACACGGCTTTCCTCACTTTACTCAGGTTAAAATGAGTACCTAGCTTCGGCTAGGGTCGTCCCTCGGATAGGACGTTAAATGGAGGTCCCGTGTATGGGGAGAGCCACACCCCAGGCACGTTAAAGAACCCCCACACATGCGATGGTGCGGCGTGTGATGTATCACATCATTCTGTCTGACTGGAGTTGGTGGTTGACTACAAATCACCCGGATAGAGGCCTAGCGAACCTCTGTTTCGTATCAGCCATATGGTGAGTGACGTGTTGGAACATTCACCGTCTTGTACTCTGCCAAATAAGGGGTATATCACCTCGTTAGGGGCGGTATTACCCCACGCAAGGGGCAAGTTCCGGGCCTATTCCCCCAAATACATACATACATGCATATGAAAGCGCGCATCATTTAAAAGACAAGTGGAGATAGAAAAGCAGTTATGACCATACAACACCAATAAGCGATAAAAAAGGTCAATCCTTTATATATATGACTGGAGAAAAACTGTGTCAAAGGCCATCATAGCCCGGCAAAGACATGTCTCACAGAATTCTCCCAACGAACTTTTACACTCAGTCTGTTACCACTTCAGCTTGGGTGATCGGGACGGAAAGTATTCACCATGAAAACGTTAATACATGAAGCTCTGTCACTTTAACTACAGTTGTGTAAAGCACCTGTTTGTTGAAAAGATGAAAAACATTTTACTCACCCATTCCTGGGGTCCAGGACCAGGCCGTTAGGCCAGCCGATGTCTGGTGACGTCAGAAGTGTCCTAGCGGACGATCCATCCATCTTTGCTACAGAGATAGTCTCTGGGACAGCGACAGACCAGTAGATTTCCCCACCAGCGTGATCCAACGCCAGGTAATAGACAAGGGCTGAAAAGAGTGTGAGGACGTTCCTGTGTAACTAATCTCTGTATGAATAACACAAGATGCTTGTCGGAATCTTTGAAATGTTGTTCTACTGGTGGAAAATCTTGATATTTGGAGTAGACAACAACAGTTTTGCAGTCTTGCAATGTACTTTATTTATTACTTATTTCTATTGTTTGATTTATATAAATTGTAAGAAGTTTGTACAGGGAGGCCTTCGTATAAACAATAGCTTTTGACCTCCCTTGTACTGTTATGTTCATTTATATTTTAATGCCATGTATTTACTGTTTTTTCTCTAGGTGCGAAACAAATAAACAATATATAAAATAAACAGTGTACACAGATTCCCCAAAGTGTTGGGGGTTTGCCGATAGACCGACACATCTCAGCCCAGAAATGCGTAACTAGGACCACCATGCGGTCACTCCTTTTCTGTTAACTTTGATTGCTTATTAATCTCCGAGCAGATGTACAGATTATATAACATTTGAAGTCTTTTAACCGTATGCAGATGATGTCCAAGCAGACGTTAGGATCTGGCTCATTCTCCATGTCCTAAGCCTGTTTTTGCAACATTTGCCATTCTTTCTTCTAAAGATTCGCCTTTTCCACATTAAAAAAAGAACGAAGAACAGGATACTTACATCTACTGAGATCGTCTGGACACAGCTTTCTAAAACAATTTTGGATACGGCTTTGTAATTTTGCCTGACCTAAAATCAGATCTATCACTTTGGAATGCTTACTTCTGACTTTTAAATCTAAGGATTACAATTGCAATTTATAACTTACAACCGTCGGTATCTATGATGGTCTCCATGCCACTTCCATCACGACGAGCCCGTTTGATGTTGCAGTTCCGATAATCTGACCAGTACACGTAGTCGGTGAGCGGGTCGAAGTCCAGGGCGAGGGGCTGTCCACCATCTACCAGTGGCAGTGTGACCTTTGATCCGGAAGTGATGTCAACTTGGATGATGTTTTTTTCATAACGATCAGCGACCAAGAGGAATGGCTCACTGTTCTTACGGGAGTCATGGTCTCCTATTGGGTGGAGGAAATTAGAGTATTGAAAAAACGCAATATTTTAAATCATTTTCTATATTCTTTCTGACATATAACATCACGAAACATCCTGATTTGCATATATCACTGACAATGCGGTATAATACCACAGTGGTAAATGATAGGCATTCACGTTATTAGGAAATGATATATTAATAGCATTTATGGTGTAAAACAATCTTTGTATACAGCTAGGTCATGGGATATAGCACGAATACTAAAGCATACCAACCAACAACAAACGAACAAACACATACAAACCTAAAGCCGTCACAAAGGCAATAATTTTATTGCCACATTTTTATACTAATGATGTTGCTCAGTACACCATCCCAGATAGCACACAAAAAACTGAAACCCAACTCACCTGGCGTCTTACTCGTCTCGTCAAGGCGCTGCTCCAAGATGGGGCCGGTTCGACTTCGCTCCTTGTCCAGGTCGCGTTTCAAGGCGTCAGTAGTGGTAGACAGTTGGCGCATGTCGTCTTGATCGCGTGTCAAGACGTCAACAGTGGTGGACAGTTGGCGCATGTCGTCTTGATCGCTCGTCAAGGCGTCAACAGGGGTGGACATGTTGTCTTGGTCGCGCTTCAAGGCGTCAACAGTGGTGGACATGCTGTCTTGATCGCACTTCAAAGCGTCAACAGTGGTGGTCTGAACGTCAACAGTGGTGGTCTGTTCAGATATCTCCTACAAATGTATAAAGGTATATATGTACGTCAGAATACCAAAGGTTAAAAAAACAAGATTGAAAAGCGGAAAGTTCTGACTTGATGGTCTCAATAAACAAAACACAGGCAGTGTAGTAAAGATTGCTTTCCAACAGGCTTTTGTGATACAAGGGCGTTTACCTCATTGTTGATGAACGCCAGAAGGGCAAGTCCCACAGCGACCAGGATTAGCAGCAAGGCAATGCCCGTGGCGATGTAGGTAAGCCGGGAGCGGATGAAGCTACAGAGAGCACGGCAGCCGCTTGGTCCACCCGGATACTGGCGGTCTGTTAGAAAACAAGAGGAATTGAAACAAGGATTTTTTTCAAAACTTTAATTTTCAACACAAAAATTTAGCACCAATGTTTTGACAGTCCAACTCCAGTCTTTTTAAAGAATTACAAAGGCTGACAAACACCGGAGATGGACAGTCGAAAATTTGGGTTAGTCAAAGTTTCGTGCTGGAAATTACGTATACAGCTTAATTTTTATCCGCAATAGGAAAATCGAAAATAATATACAGTACAATAAATTACACTATAATCGTTAGTAGGAAATTATTTGATTAGTGACATAACCCATACGTAGATTGATAAGAACAACAGGACGGACGGTACGGGTAAATTCAGAAAACAATCTTCGCTATTTATTTACTAGTATAATATTTCTTTCTGTTTTTCTTAACACAAAAATGGCTAACCGATCTTGTCGATATCAGAATTATGACTGCCTCTTTATAACAACTAAACAGTATTGCTACGGGTCACATTTGGTGCCTTGTCACTAAACATTGTTCTTGAAAGGAAGCAGTCTGCCAAAAGAAAACTCTTTAAAGTTTACGGATTGTTTGTTGTAGTTTGAAAATTTTGAGCTAAAGCCTGTATGGTACATTCGCGACTCAGGAACGTAATCAGTTTGTTATCGTACGACAATCGTACGAAGAATCTAATACAGGATGATTTACCTGCTCCGGAGGCGTGCATAGGGTTGGGTATACTCGCACCGGCGTCCGCACGTGCCTGCCAATCAGTCTGTTGCATGGGTGTGGTGCCTTGAGGAAAATTAAAATGGCGTCGAAAGTATGAATTAAGGAGAACAGTCACTTCAAGAATATGAAAATATATATATATATATACATTAACTATAGTAGTATGATTTCATTAAAAACACAAGCGCAACTGTGGCAAATTGAAACCCTTCTCCTGTTATTGTACATCGCACCATCAGAGCGCTTTGAGCGGAAACACGCGCGGGTTCGCCAGAAAAACAAAATTACTTGACTCCCATTAAAATTGAAGTATGTAAATGTAGATATATCATCTTACCGCCAGCTGCATCATTCTCGTAGATACCAGCATCATTCTCGTAGATACCAGCATCATTCTCGTAGGTGCCAGCATCATTCTCGTAGATGCCATTATCATTCTCGTTTATTTCAGCATCATTCTCGTAGGTGCCAGCATCATTCTCGTTGATTTCAGCATCATTCTCGTAGGTGCCAGCATCATTCTCGTTGATTTCAGCATCATTCTCGTAGATGCCAGCATCATTCTCGTTGATTTCAGCATCATTCTCGTAGGTGCCAGCATCATTCCCGGAAGTGCTAACGGCATGTGGCTCCATGCTAGCTGGTCGATGGTCTTTATCATCATCAGCATCTTCCTCCTGATATCTGACGGCATTTGGCTCCATGCCAGCTGGTCGCAAGTCAGTATCAGGATCCGTACCCTGGCCCTGTCCGTACACCGGGTTGGATGCGTCCAGGTCATGCCCGTACACCGAGTTGGAGGCGTCACGTGCAAGCACGGGGTCAGAGGGCCGCAGGTTGGACATGTACAGCTTAGACAGGGGGTTCATATGCACGGAGGCTTCGTTTGGAGGATGTGGAGACTCATGCATGGTACCGCCACCCCCGGAAAGGGCTGGAGCATCAGCACTGTTCTCGGGTCTATCACGTCCTGCTAAGTGAACTGGGGAATATTCATTGCTAATTGAAGCCACTATTTTTTTCTGATTGGGCGCCTTGGTGTTGGTATCCTCCGAACGTGTCTTCATCGCAAGGGCATGGCACATGTATGTATCGCTGTTTGGTTGAACAGTCTTGGTATCTTCCGAAAGTGTATTCATCGCAAGGGCATGGCACATGTATGTATCGCTGTTTGGTTGAATAGTGTCCTTTCCCTGTCCGCTCTGGGTTGCAGCTTTACCTTTATAAGGCATGGTCAGCTCGTGTGTAACAGCGTATGGACTGTTTTTGGGATCGCTGTTGGTTGTTCTATAGGTAAGATAAACAGTTCCAGTGTATGTCTGTAATGTATGTAATCCAATAAGTAACAAGAGTTAGGAGACCTCATATCTTCATGAAATAGTCTGATTATGCTTCCTACATTTATACAATCCATGCTTGGTTGCATGTTTGGTTATGTACACATTTAGATAACTGGTCAAAATGTTGATTGTGCATTCATTTACCATTCAGAAGAATTATAGCAGTTCTACATAAACTATGCAAATTAGAGACATATTTGCATGATTAATATTTCTTAATGTTCCACCAGCCACAAACTACATATATGACAGGTATTTGAGTCCGACAATGGCAAACACTACAAATATAGATTTCGGTCATTGATTATGCAAATTAAGTGCAAGTTTGCATAGTAAGCACTTGATTATGTACATCTCTGTCAAAGCTACCTACATACCAAATATCATCTAAATTTGTCGTTCCCTTGTCCTCCTTAGAATATTTTGAGAAGAATGCCCCTGCAGTTCCAGAGCAACTTGCTAGGGGACCCAAACATACACAACCTATTCTTTACGTCACAAGCTATCTGCCACCAAAAATCAAGACCATAGCACATCCAGGTCAAAAGATTTTTAAAAACGGAATATCCGCTGCAGTACCAAGGTCACATACCAGGGGGCCCAAAATTGACCTTGACCATTTTTCATTGCGATAATTACTCAAGCAACTGGATATGATTTTGGAAACGGTCAGTCTGCGTTTGAAGCCGCGATGACCAATGATCAGGGGCAATCTGAAGACTAACCGTATAAAATCGGTCGGAATTACGCTTGATGAGAGTCGACAGATCAGTTCAGCATTTGAGGGCAAGTTTTTATGCATGGTCTAAAGGTTTGATTCTTGAGATAATGACTTCGTTTTCCTCCATTGTCCTATAAGATTACAAACATTGCGTCGGTGAAAATTTAAGATAATAAGATATGCAATAAAGTAGTTACTGAAGCAACTGGCTATGATTTTGAAAACGGTCAGACGTTTCAGCTAACATCCACTAGTTTTCGTTAGTGACACTCAAATGATCCTGAAAAAAACCTGCAAAATTTGGATTCCAATAGAAAAAGACAACGTCAACCTGAAGACAATTTCGGATTTTAATGGAAAACAAAGCTAAGACACAGTTAATGCAAATGAGTCAATTAGCTCCTGTTATTTTAGTTACTGAAGCTAAATGTTTTGGTGCGGGGGGGGGGGGGAATCTTAAATGTATATTCCTGGCAGTGCCGCTAGAGGGATACCTGATTATGGTCATCTGACCTGGGGCCAAGCAGAGCCACGGCAATCAGGAAAGTGTCTGTCCTGATGGCAAACAATAACTCCTGCTGTGATTTGGAACCTGTACACTTTTGTTTCGAAGACAAATTAAGCACTAGTTTCTATAATGGGCATGTATAAAACTATCACCAGCCAAAAATACGTTATGTATGTACGAATCATTATAATACATGAATTAAACTTCTATAATGGAAACAATTGAATGATAGATTTTCTCAATTCATTATGTGGATTAAGCGCTGATTTGCATAATTTGTTTTCCATTATGTATATTTTTGTCTATCCTACTTGCATACCGAATATCAATTTACGCAGTTATCCCTCTGAAAAGGTTTAGCAAAAGACCTTGCGGTTCCCGATCAAGCTGCAAGCCCAAATTTTCTTCCTTACACTAAAAGCATGTACCTCTAAAAACTCAGGAGCACAGCATATCCAGGGCAAAAGATATTTAACCCTCAAGCACCCAACCTTTTTTTGCGACTAAAATGACCGAGTGGGGTTTAAAGGGACCCCAAAATGCTTTGTTCATAAAGTCTTAATTCCAATTCTTATCGGTGATCACTGTACATACATTGCTTCGTCAATATAAGAGGGATATTTTGAGATGTAATAGTGTTGCTAATTCCAGCTTATCATAATCTATGTAAAAGATCAGAAGGACCAGTTTCGCACTAAACCTATTCCGACCTGAGAGGGGGATTTTGAGGTCCTCAGCAACTTTTATGGCGTATAACTCATAAACGGCTAGAGCTAAAGCTACGAAACTTAGTAATTTATCACAAAATGTTGTTAGCAAAAATTTGTAGTCAATAAAATAAGTCTATCATTTTTGGGGTTGCCATGGCAACGGATTATGACAGGCATATTTTTGCCAAAATTTGTCAATTTCGATCGCCCTTTGATTTGCCCTTATAAGCTAGCAATGTCGTCATATTACATTGCCTGACAAAGTCATGGAAGGGACTTCTCTTCAGATCAAAAATATTCAAATGCCACTTCAAAGTGTACGCCTGGGGTCCAAATGGACCACACTCGGGTTGTTTTAGGGTTAAAAAACGGTTCTGCTGCAGTACTGAGGCCAACCACCATGAGGCCCAAAATTGACCTTGACCGCTGCGTCAAGAACACCTTCCCACATACTAAATATCATCTCAATCCATCCCCAGGTTATTGCACTGGATGCGCGCGCACACAGAGACACACGGAGCCAAAACTATACCACCATTTTACATGGAGGTAATGATTATCGAACACACAAGTGGGCGGATTCATCGTAAAGAAAGCGTACAGCATCACATAGCGCGGTCGAAACACATAAAACGACTCAAAGTATCAATAAGGTAACCCCTCACCGATTCTGCTGCCTGTTATTACATCATTACGCGTTCCTAGGATCCTCTTATGTGCAAATCCAATCGTCAAGGCAACCGACTAATAAGAACTGAATGATTTAGTTAAAATCAGAGAAGCCACAGCACATCATGTGGAACATGAGGCGCACCACAGGCCGATTCATTACATAAGGAGATTTTCTTCACAGCAACGTCTGTTTCCTTGAGACATCTTCATCTCACATGCCACATTGTACTGTGAAAGTTTAGGTACACATTGAAAATGAAAGCTTGAGCAATCCTGATATATCTAAGATACCCCAACCCCATGCTATCTGCTTGATCCTGATATCCGAGCAGAACGAACACAAACAATGATTGTCCAACCGCATGTAATGAATACCCTTCTATAAACCTATACTTCCCTCCCTCCCTAGCTCCCTTCCTCCCTAACTCCCTCCCTAACTCCTTTCCTCCCTAACTCCCTTCCTCCCTAACTCCCTCCCTTCCTCCCTAACTCCCTCCCTAACTCCCTAACTCCCCCCTAGCTGCCTCCCTAACTCCCTCCCCCTAACTCCCTTCCTCCCTAACTCCCTCCCTAATTTGCAAATTGGCAAATTTACTCCTCTGCCGACTTAACTTCTTCCCAAGCTTATGATACTGTCTTATGCCACGAAAGATCTGCTTTAATATATCTTGAAAATAGCTTATCGATCAGCGCCTCTCATAAAAAATAACCATTTACGCCGGTGGAAGGCTGTAAAGGAGGCTGGGAGCAGCAGACAAATCCAATCAACACGGAGCTTTGAAGTCCCTACCTACTGTATTAGATGGGCTTGTTGCTGACGTGTACGTTTCAGATATGCTTGTTCATGAAATGTTCTTTTCTGAGATATTATACTTTAATATTCACCCATCTTTCAATGTAAAACGTCATCAGGGACAATAAACAAGTACAAGTATTAATGTAATCCACATACCAAGAAGCAGTTTATCTGGTTTGAAACTGTTGTTGTCGAAAGGACACGCCCAAGCCATTTTGTTAATGTAAAGAAAGCTACCTCGAGCTCAGAACTGCTATTGTTTCTGGGGAAATCAATAAATATTAACTAAAATTCAGATATCCCTACTCACGCGCGCCCTCTGCAGCGGTTCCAACCGACCTGCTAGGACAAGACGTTACCGCTTCCTGAAGATGCGAGTTCCAGGTGGCGGCGGCTTTCTCGGTGTGTTTCCTGGACTGTGATCTGATCGCTTGTCATCAGGCAGAATGCAGTGTGTATATATATTCATGTATGATATAATACATATGTGATATCAAAGGTTTAGTATGCTGACTGTATGTCATTAAGCTAATGCTTTGATGTGATTGGTCAATTCAGATTTGAGAGTCGGCACGAACCATTCCTTCGGGGTAGGGTAGAATTAGACTTAAAACAGCATAGAAAACGTTAACAAAACAACAGACGTTTCATTCAGATGTATGTAAAATGAGCATAACCCAGTCTTTACATGTCATGCACCATTCTTAATGCTAAACAATCAAATTTGAATCCTCTTTGAATAATTTACGAATTGAATACATCGTTCTCGATCCATGTTTGCTTGAGCTCCTCATTTACCTTCATATGAAAAGTCAAGAAGGGCCCAATGGTATCCCATGGGCATTGCGCTTCTCGCGTTTCCTTTTGTAACAACAGAAATAAGACAAATTTAGTCACTTATTTGGATTCATTAATGAATTGACGACTAAATAGGACTTGTGGACGAGTTTGAATTAGAAGCTGTGCTCAAAAAAGCGAAAAACATTGCTTGACCATCGTGGTTATCAGAACGTTGCACATATTTTACGGCTTTTAATTGTATGTTTTATCTTGAGCATCGACGCAGGGTTCCAAACTAGTAATGTTTTCAGCCAAACGCACCTACTCTTCTTGATAAGTGAGTCAGGTTCTCAATTCTATTATTACGTGCAGATGTTTGGCGAATATGGACAAAGTTAATATGCCACAGACGTTTCCCATGTACGGAGATTTACTTCACCATCGGAAATGGTGAATTCACCCCTCATTACACCATTCCGCAAGCGGGATACCCCACCCCCCACCCACAGAGGAAATACTGTCATGAAAGTGCATCCTCCAGGCTTCATGCCTCGCCCAAATGATATTTGGAAGAATGGAAATATAAAATAGCCCGACTGGGGCTGTTGTTGCCCTCCCGGTATGGTGCGACTTGTCAGGTTTCTGCACAGCAAAAAATACACGCCCTGCGTCAGGCGAGGTCCGAACACAATTTGAAATATGAAGAAATTAGAAACCAAAGATGAAAGAAAATCATGAGTGACAAACAGCGCACGTTTCCAGACAAATCAGATACACACGTAATAGGTTTCTTTGTTTGTTTGTTACATATGGAAAGAGAGGTATCGAATCCAATTTTTAAAGACATTCTACCTTTTTGATCATTTTTGGAATCTCATCACATATATTGAATTCATCTATATGCACCCATAGGTAAAACAATTGTCCTTTTTCCTTGTCTGAACTTTTCCGTGTTCGTCAACCAACATGTAGAAAGTAAACACACATTTTACGTTAACGCATACTTTTTAAGATTATCTACAATAGACTTTCAGAATAATATATTATATCCTATACTAGTATATACTAAACTATTATATACTATACTATTATGAACTATTATAAACTATTATATACTATTATATACTATACTATTATATACTATACTATTATATACTTTACTATTATAAACTATTATAAACTATTATATACTATTATATACTATACTTTTATATTATATACTATCATATCATATCATATCATATTGTATTGTATTATATTGTATTATATTACTGCTGTTGATCTCTCGGCATGGTGCAACTTGTCAGACTTAGCTGGGCAGCAAAAAGTACACGCGCTACGTTAGGTGTGGTCCGAAACACGATGTAAAAATGAAGAAATTACAAACCAAAGATTAAAGAAAATCATATTGAGCGCACGTTTTCCAGTGGAGACAAATCATACAGACACGTAATAATTTTCTTTGTTTGTTTGTTACATATTGAAAATAATGTGTTGAAACCAACCTTTAAAGACATTCTACCTTTTTGATAATGTTTTATCTAATATGAGCTAAGAAATATTCAAGCGATTGTGCAAAAGTATTTTTAAGGTTTTAAACAAAAAGTTAACAAATGTACAACGTACTGTTTACATAAATGTTCATTTTCTTTTCAAACCTCAGCCAGTTCTGTGAATTCCTTTTGCTATATTACATCCAATACCGTAATACCGCCACCAATCATAATACAGGCAAATGTATAAACGATGAATTGAAGGAGATCTAAAGTTTACTTGTGCAGAAACATTAATTTTCGTGGTTTGCACACTTCAGACACCCATGTCTTCAACACATTTTCAAAAAGGCTTCGATAATGATGCATTAGACGACAACGAAATCTAATGTTTTCAGTTACTTATCGGGACAGGCGAGCGCGTCGTGAGAAGAACATACTGTCACGTGATAATTATCACTCACGGGACAAGGCGAGCATAATTTAGTAGCAATGTTAAATTTCTCTTGGTGACCTACAACTCGTGTCAAGTGTGATCTATTGTCAAAAACTGTTTTGCACATATTTTACGGCTTATAATTGTATGTTTTATCTTGAGCATCGACGCTGGGTTCCAAACTGGTTATGTTTTCAGCCAAACGCACCTACTCTTCTTGAAAAGTGAGCCAGGTTCTCAATTCTATTATTACGTGCAGATGTTTCGCGAATATGGACAAACTTTTAAAATATGCTACCCGACGCTTCCCATGTACGGAGATTTACTTCACCATCGGAAATGGTGAATTCACCCCTCATTACACCATTCCGCAAGCGGGATCCCCCCCCCCCCCCACACACACACACCACACCACACCACACCACAGAGGAAATACTGTCATCCTCCAGGATTCATGCCTCGCCTAAATGCTATTTGGAAGAATGAAAACATCAAATACCCCGACTGGGACTGTCGTTGCCCTCCCGGCTCGGTGCGACTTGTCAGGTTTCTGCACAGCAAAAAATACACGCCCTGCGTCAGGCGAGGTCCGAGACGCAATGTGAAATATGAGGAAATTAGAAACCAAAGGTGAAAGAAATCCGTGGGGGACAAACAACGCACGTTTCCCGACATGATGCACACTTAATTGTTTTCTTTGTTTGTTTGTTTGTTACATATTAAAAGAGAGGTATCGAAAACAATCTTTAAAGACATTCTACCTTTTTGATCATGTTTGGAACCTTATCACATATATTGCATTCATCAATATGCACCAATAGGAGAAAAACAAGTCCTTTTTCTTCGTCTGAATTTTGCCGTGTTCCTCACACAACAAGTAGACTGTACACACGCGTAAAAGTTTTACGTTAACGCATACTTTTATACATTTTCTGCAATAGATTTTCATTTGGCGTCTTCACCCAAGCAACACCCAAGTTGCACACCCAAGCTTAGTGCTGCAGTGTTGCTAAGAACTGTCTGGTGGCGTCATTTACACCAGCCAGCTTTACAAAGGTCAGTGTCGACTAGAATAATGTGAATATATTGTTTAACTGATAGGGTAGAAATCTGGATAATTAGTATGTATGGATCGGACTGATCCTCACGCTAGCCGACATCTTGCTTGTTACAAAGGAAATTCCTTTCTTAAATACCAGCAGTTTTGGCATTGTGTTTTTTTCGTCCGTTTACAACTGTTACTGTGGAAAATGTATGAATATAGGAGCTAATACCTTGATTGGTCTGCCGACGTAAGGCGACATTTGCTTTTATCTGAGCGAATGACGTGGCATGAGGTGGTAAGAATGGCATTTTGTTTTTCTGCAAGCGGCAGACTAATTTTCTAGGATAAGAGGTTAATCTGGGCAGGGATGGAGAAACATCAAAACATTTCTACGTGAGAACTCGTAATGTAGTCATTGAATCCCCGTGTTTTTCTGGAGACATTGCAGACCCTTCCTGCCATTTTAGGTAAACATGTAAAGTGAACTGAAATATAATATTAGTTCACCTTTATCCGCGGGGTAACCTATATCCGTTGTGTTGCTAAACAGAGTATCCAGGGATATCAAGTCGATGGACGGTAGTTTCAAATTGTACTATTCTTAAAATATTGCACTTTGAACTAATCATCTGTCGACTTGATTTCCCTAAATACATAGTTGTTAAAAAGAACGGATAAAGGTTACCCTACGGATTAAGGTGAACTGGTGTTAACGTTAACCCTGTATGTTGTTGTAGCTTGCATTCGGTTCAACTGCAACAACATTACACACAGGAGTGACTACAGTCTGTTTTTATTTTTTTTTTTAATTCATTCATGTGATAAATATGTACTTTCTCAATAACCGTGATTGACAGGTGTCACAAACGTCAAGGCACAGCGAAGCAATACTCAAATACATGTGCTACTTTTATGAAGGTTAGACATCCAGGTAAACAATAATAAATACAATTCAATCTCTACAACTGGATCATAAAGAATTGGGGAATTTTCTCCAG
Source organism: Branchiostoma floridae x Branchiostoma belcheri (assembly GCA_019207045.1). NCBI lineage: Eukaryota > Metazoa > Chordata > Leptocardii > Amphioxiformes > Branchiostomatidae > Branchiostoma > Branchiostoma floridae x Branchiostoma belcheri. The sequence goes on from CM033031.1 coordinate 1,234,749, forward strand.
TTGTGGAGATCGACTTGTATCTGATTACCCGTAAAATAGTGCTGCCGTTCTTGATAATTTAAGTTGAACTAGAGTTAGATGAACTCATATCTTCGCCTAGTAATTTTCCTTACTACAATGCAAATAATGTGCAGAAGGCTGTTATTAGTATGAATCGTATTAATTCATTATCTCCTCTTTCCAAATCACATACATTAGTATATTTCGTATTAATTCATTTTTTCTTCTTTCCAAATCATTTTCTCTCCAAGCAGATATAAATAAAACGGTACCAAATCATGAGAACGCTCGACAATAAACACATCATAACTAGCGACGCCGAACCTCTGCTTGGAGAGTAGAAATCACATGTAGTGCAATGTATGGAGACTTACGAAATAAGAATAGAAAATGCACAACAAACGTTCATCACGAACACAATTTTTATTAACGTCTAAGGCCTTTTACACACTCAGATCCCTCGTTAACCTTCTCTGTATCTCTAGAGCATTTTGTACATCAGACGAGTTACACACTTCTTATCCAAATCTTATCTTCTCCAGGTATCTGCTCAACATCAGATCAGATTCAAACCCATCTCAGTTGATATATGGTTAAAACCCAGTACTGCAACCATGCATTCCTAACGTGCTTTTTACCAGAGGATTTTTCCTTCTACATACAGGATTTTCCTTTAACAAGCCGCTTCTGGGCCTCATATATAAGTCAAGTCACTCAATGTTTCTACAGAAGTTTGTACTATGAACTGTAAACGTTAAATGTTATTGAATCTGACATCTAGTTTTAATTTTTCCTTCTTTTTTGAACATTATTTCTTGGAATACATTTAGAGATAATATCTTTTTAAATTATTTTTTAAGGTCTAAAAGACTTAAACTAAAACAAGGCTTATTATTCAATCTCATTTACATGAACCATTAAATAGTTGTATAAACTGGATTATTACACGTTTCTGGGTCATTTGTACGAAGCACATTTAGGTTACATATTTCTTGGTCAATGTTCAATACGTCATAACTCTTACTCGCTCAGACATAATACGAACTCGCATGTTTAGTGACGTCTTTTAGTTCTGTTCATGTTATAGTTTCAAAAATCATCATACAACTTATTCTACATTTTAGACTTACGACACTATGTTGGGTAATCATGTAAGAAATATGGCGTTTTCTTTGTTCAACACCAAAATTACATTTTTGGAGGCAAGAATGTGGCCACCCTGAATCATGGGTACTGGTTACAAAGTTTTTACAATCGATGAGGAAATTCTATAAATACTTCAAGTGTTTTCCATGATAGAGCATTTATAGAGATATAGTTTAGGCGTCAGTGTGGCCAATCTTCCAGGGTTTATACAAATACATATGAAAAAATACACAACACTGTTATGCAGATAAAACAATTCCAAGGTAATCAATACTTACATATTACACATCAAAAGTAAATGAATCATTCGCCTATCAGGATGACCCTAACCATAAACTGTATGACATTAGTATCCAAAACCTTAATATCAGTCGGCAGGTCATTCCAAAGCGCATTAATTTTCGCCTGATTTCAGAAAAAAATAAGAATTTTTTTCTTCTGCAGGGATGGTCAACATGACGATTAAGTACCAAAATGTGCAAATATGTTGTGTCGTAGCCTAATAACTGTACTTGTAGAAGTGACACTTGCGAGGTACCCAGGACTGTAGTTGCAGAAATGAAACTTATCGGATAGTTGTAAAAGTGACACCAATATGGAAGCTATGAGTGTGGTTACCAACTTTGTTGGTGATGCCAGTCTACCACACTAGTGTCACTTTTACCACACCAGTACATGTCTTGAATACAGGAATGAATGCCTTATTGGCTCTGATACCATGTTTTGTCCCTTTAATTCTTATTACAACATTCATCGCAACATAATGGTGCCTCTTTTGAAAAATAAGGCCATCTTGTTTGTTTTTTACCCATCTTGATTTTTTTTCGCTCTATCGCACTATTTTTGCAGTCTGCAGAGGATATCATCCATAAAATTTACTTGCTGTGGCCTAACAGTCCTTTTGTGTACCTTACGGCTTTCATGGACTGGTACATAGTGTTTACTAGTGTCCTTTGGCTCACCTGTGACACCGATTCTAAGGAACAGTTTTAAAGAATTCACTTACACTTAGTTCGCCTCTTAGATCTTACCAGTAAAATTAGATTACATTCCAGTGACCTGGTCGACATGCTCAGTTTTGCGAAACATAGTCCTGTTTGCTGCTCTTAGTCCACTGTGCTTCATAATGCACTTAAAGTCTTAAAGTGAAATAACATCAATACTTAAAAGTGCAATAATAGTTTTAAATCACGTCCTTACTTTAAACTTATGTTTTTTTTAACTTGTTATTTTAATGTTTTAGCAAATCTATCGTTTATACTTTATTTCTTATGCTTAATGTGATGTTACTGAACCAATTCAACCGCAAGGCTGAGAACTGCATGACATGTAAGGTGCCAATTCAAATAAACCATTTTATAATCAACGGTGCACAGTTAACGAATGATAGAACTAAGGCTTGGACAACAAGATTTCGGACAGCAAATGTAAATAACAAGCATATTGTCTGACTTGAGAAGCTAAGTTTGTAGATTTAGAGATGGAGTCAGATCAATATGGAAACCCAAACTTTCTGCTTCCAAACCTGTTCAACAGGAGTTCGGAAACCTCATATCTCCATGAAATAGTCTGAATATGTAAATGTTCGTTCGTTCGTCCCATAGCCTTTTAATTAGCCGTAGGGGCAGCACAACATGTTGTGCTGTATCAATAGGCATTTTAGTCCCCTGGCGGCGCCTGTCTCCTCTCCGGGACATGGTGAATGATGTAAATCACCGTATGGCTGATACGACACGAAGGTTCGCCAGGCCTCCGCCCGGGTGATTTGTAGTGAATCACCAACTCCAGACAGAATGGTTTGCTCCATCCACACCGCACCATCGCACGTGTGGGGGTTCTTTAACGTGCATGGGGTGTGACTCTCCCCATACACGGGACCTCCATTTAACGTCCTATCCGAGGGACGACTCATTTTTCACTTGAGGAAAGTGAGGAAAGTCGTGTAAAGTGCCTTTCCCAAGGGCACAAGATCGGTGGCACGGTAGGCGGATTCGAACCCGCAACCTCTCGGTGCAAATCCGAACATGCTACCGCTGCGCCACGCGGTCACCACTATGTAAATGTACACCTGTAAATAACCTACGCTGGTCACTATGTTGATTATCCAAGCATTTACCACATCGATTAATTACGGCACTTTTGCATTAATTTTGCAAATTAAGGACTTATTAGCATAATTGGTATCTGATAATGTTAGACCTACCACAAACCACATATATTGCATGTATTTGACTTCTATATAGGAAACACTGCAAATACAGATTTTCCAAATTAAATATGCAAATTAAGTGTTAATTTGTATAATTTGAACGTCATGATGTTCATCTCTGTTTAAGCTACCTACAGACCAAATATCATGTAAATTTTCATTCCCTTATTCAGTTATCGTCCTTAGAAGATTTTGACAAAAATACCCCTTTAGTTCCAAAGCAACCTGCTAGGGCGAACAAATATACACCACATATCCCTTATGTCACAATCTAAAAATCAAGACCATAGCACATCCAGTTCAAATTATCCAAAAAATTAATTTCTGCTGCAGTACCAAGGTCACATACTAGGGAGCCCAAAATTGACCTTGACCTTTGTCTTTCCAACACCTACCCACAAACCAAATATCGTTGTAATCCATTTAGAGGTTCTTCAGTTATGCTCACTACAAAAATCCGGACACATAGACAGACAGGCAGACACGTGTACAGACGCACACACACACAGACAGACCCAAAACTATATCTCCATTTTTCATGGAGATATGGTTTGCAGATTATCAGATATCAATTATGCAAATAAGTCCCTTATTTGCATAATTAATGTGAAAGTGTCCTAATTCATCTAAGTACATGTTAGTAAATGATTGGATTGTCAACATTGTGATGTGTGTAAGTTATTTAAGCTGTACATAACCAAGCATAATTTATGCAGATGTGCAAGTCATTTGTATTATCCAGATTTTTACTTTTCACTGGTGAGTTTTACTTGACTGCCGATGCCCGGAGAGCCGCTGAGCAGTAGCGGTGAGGGTTTCACATGTCGTCTATGGACGTCCTGGAAAAATCAACATAACAGAATTACGTGTTTTTTTATAAAAGCAATCTAACGTGCTTAAAAAGTGGCGAATACGTAATGGCATTGAGTCGCGAAGTTATTGCAGCTTATAACAATAATAGGTTTGTCAGGATAAAACGCCATGAAACCACCACATCTCTTAAACCATCCACAACTTTTTTTTCTTTAATAGCAAAAATATATCTGGTGTGTTACGCCGAATGGCGGTTATACCGGCTATATAGATACAGATACAGATACAGATATCGTTACAGCCGGAAACGGTCCCCAAATTTCCATCTTATGTTTAGGAACATGCTGCTGTCATAATCTTTAAGCGGCAAATAGCTCTTGGGGCGCTGCTTTAAACTTTGGGTAACTGCTTTAAATTTGCCCCAAGGATATATATTCTTTTTTTTAATTTTTGGCGCCTATCATGTCTTAAACTTTGGACGAGTATAATACAAGAGCGTGGTAGCGGATCATCCTGATGTTTGGTATGAAGATTGGATAAGTAATGATTTACAAAATAAGATAATAAGTATGTAAATCAACAGATGTTTTGCATGATCAATGAGGAAAGTTTTAAATCAACGGTATTCATAATAGGACTCTCAAACTTTTCACATAAAAAATGTAACCGAGAAAGAGAGAAACAATGATAGGTATCTATTATGCAAATGAAGACCTTATCTGCATAATCAATGCGAAAATACTAAACTCCATAGCAGTGAACGCTGGGAATGGACCCTTCCAGCCGAACGCCATATCGAACAAATAGAACTCCCTATTCTATTTCGAATACTCGGTCAAAAACAGCCCTAGTGGGACAGGAATGGGCAAAGAAAAATGCTATTCCTTTTTTGTTTATGACTATACCAACCGAGTATTGTTGTTTTGGGAAGGGCAGGCGCTACACAGCATTACTTTCTTCCTGAACAGGATGCGCATGTAAAGAAATGTTCGTAGAAGAGACGGGACTCCGCACTAGCGGACTTTGTAGTGGTGTCTTATATATTGACACCATGGTACAAGCTCCCTCTTCGCGAGTGACCGAGCTACTTTCTTCTTAATTTGGTTTTTCTCCTGAACATGTATGCACATGCCATGTATGCAACAAACGCGGTAGACAACCTGTCACATATATACGTACCCAGCTTTACACCTGCATCGACCGCATGTCAGAAACTGGGCACTCCTGACCACTAACAATGTAATATTATGGAGCGCCTCCCGCCTGCGCTTTGACTGAAATTATATCGCCCTTACCGCAACTATATACGTCCCCTCCTAAAATGACTGTACCCAGTGGATGTAGCCTTCCATAAAGAATGCATACCATTTCTCTTTACCAAGATATGCTTATTAGCCGTTTTAAGCGAAGTGCATTTTTTTAAAAATCCAATTGGATATCATGGCTGCGCATGAACTGCAATGACATTATTAAGAAAGAAGAAGAAGAAACATTACGAATATAATATTTTCACTTCGCATCGCACATACGGTACTCGGAGTGAAAATAAATATTGGTTAAGTCTACAGGAACATAAATCCCTAATATCCCTATTCCACTATCTACCTGAGGCCTGAGGGTAATACAAAATTTGTGTTTTTCAAAGTTCCTATCCTTAAAACTTGCACTTATCAAAATTTAATAAAAGGCCAGATATATGAGAAAAGGTCTCGATATATAACCATTATTGATGACTGAACTTGTTATGTTGCTATATGAAACTTCAACACAGGCAATGAATTGTGGCCCAAAATTAAAGAATTCAAGTGCTTTTATGATAGAATCCCAGCTTATGGTATCAAAAGTTTTTTTGTAATCTGAAATAAGAATTAAGCCAGTTTTTTCTTCTTTTTCATATTAATCAATTAAGCCTAATATCCGTCTTATATTGTCCCCAAAAAATCTCCCTATTACAAATCCTGTCTGGTCTTAATGAATAATATCAGTTATAACTGTTTTAATTCTAAGGTCTAAGCATTTTGGAAGAATTCTAACATCAAAACACAACAATCTTAAAGGCCTACAATTATCTAAGATAGTGGGATCTTTGCGCCGACCTTCTTTCCCTTCATTCAACAATAAAGAGATAAGGCCTTGCTTTTGGGAATTGGACAAAAAACCTTGTGAAAGTGAGAAATTAAAACAATTTAACATGGGGTTTTTGAATACAGAGTAGAAATGTGTATAAACTTCCACTGGGTTGCCATCTAGCCCAGGCGATTTAGAATTTGAGAATGTGTTGATGACTTTTTGCAGTTCTTCATCTGTAAGCATTGGGGGCTCTTCAAAGGAACATAGAGAAGAGTAGAATTCTGACTGTTTTTCTAAAATTTCTTCGGGATTACTGGTAAAGACATTCTCAGACATTTTCAGTTTCTGTATGTTTTTTCTAGTGTAGTTTCTATGTGCCAATTTCAAAGGTATTGTGTTCATCTGTCTCCCCACTCCATCCAGCGAACTCTCGACCTTACTATTAAACCTTGAGCCCGTTGGTTATAAAGTAATTCTAATTGTTTTTGTTTTCCATCTAAGTTATCCAAAGAAGATTCAGCATTTTTTAACAGTTTAAGGACCTGCACTTGTTACGAGGATGGAGGTACTGATAGTGGTGACTCAGAAGTTGTACTTACCATTGGTTACGCCAGGAGGCGCTGCCGTGGACAGGTAGATGCCGTATGCCTGACTAATCAGGCCATCCACCAGCGTAGTCTTGGTCATGTCGGATTTGGACAGCCTGAAGGTGTGGAATAAAACACATTGTTGTGTGCGTCTTTTAGTGTATCCAAATGTGTATACATACGTTGAGGGTGTAAAAATAGCACTTCAAAACTTCAGATATACATTTTTACACAAATGTTGATTTGCATATATGCATGAATTTGGGGAATTTGGGTATTTAATAACGTTACTCATTTTTCAGTATTTTATTTCATGCATATATCAGTACATCGGTGAACAGTACTACCAGATTATATAAACTGCGTCTGTTGACGAAGCAAGGCACCAGTGTAACGGACCTTATACAGATATACCTAACACTTGTACGACTTGAGTATGGCCATGTGATACTGGTCGGGTGCAGTAAGGAGCAGGAACTGGCCATCGAGATGTTACAACGCCAGGCCCTGCGCATCATCTCCCTCGGAGGAAGACGCAGCGTACCCTATCTGCCCACACTGAAAGTGAGACTGGAGGATGCAGCGGTGCAGCTGCTCGAACGTATGCTCAGGGAAGACTAGCCTCTACCAGGCTTCGTGGATTGGTGGTCTAATTGTAGAAATTGGACAAATAGAGTCTGTAGTACGCTAGCCGACCAGAAGAGTACGTTTCCTCACCTGGTGAGGATAATGATTCTACCGATCCACGGAGCCTGGTAGAGGCTAAGGGAAGACCACCCCCTGCATGATTTGGTACAAATTACTAGAACAGGAGCTATGGGACTCTCACTCTGAAACTCAAGCTCAATCAGTGTACCGAAAGCCCGTACTGCGAGACTTAGCAATTTCTTCCTCCGTTGCGCAATCCAGCTCTATAACATGGCAATAACCCAGTAATACCATCAACACTTAGTCATTATCTGTAACTCCTGTATGGTTTGCCTAAAATGATTTTTAATGAATTATTGTACTATGTTAAGCAGAGCGTATAAAGTCATTGTCTGAAATTTGGTTAGTTGGATGTCAAGCCTTGTATTAAGGACGAAATTCGGGTGTACTTTTGTCGCCTGCGAGTTCCTTCCTAAATACTATTAACACATGCATATCATGTAAATTTTGATGCAGAATTTCATCGGGTAATTACAGTTTCTTACTGAAAACTGTTTTTAGAAGATAAAGAGGATTTCCTCACTTTCCGATCTCTCCCTGCCAGGGTGATGATGGAGCCTGCCAGCAGGACGACAAGTAGACGAAGTCTTCATCAACCGCGATTACTTGAACCACCTTCCCGTCTTCATAAATCACTTGTCGGATATCGTTGCCCAGCAGGTCTGAGCTGTAGATACCGTACCACTGATCACTGTAGTACAGCCGATCCTCTAAATGGGATGAACAAATATACTGATAAAAACTAAGTAGTTCGAGTTTTACATAAGGGCACAGAGAAGCATGCGCATGCGTAATGTCGTACACGTAGTAGTATTGCAAAGATCCTTAAACCAGAGTTATAGTGGCAAAAATGCGATTTGAGTAATATTAATATTAAAACTAAGCATAAGTTTTCAAACTTGCTGTACTTAATTGACTAATTATTCATTTGCCTTAAAATGATCATATTGGCAACACATCCCTTACTGCAGCCTGTTTCCTCACCATTGAAGTCTATTGTAATGGAGCTGGGATTACGCAAACCCGTGATGATGGTGGTTTGGTTACTGCCGTCCATCGCAGCTCGATCAATCCTGCCTTTATTGAAGTCCACCCAGTACATGAATCTGTGGAAAAGAGTCAAGCAAACATAAATATTAGATATCGGCGATATGTTCGGAAAAAAGCATCTTTTCATTAATTAATATGCACGTAAATTTATAACTAAAACGTTCGGCGACCTCATACCTCCATGAAATATTTAGAGATTTGTAAATTCCATGCAATTGACTGACACATTAACATAATTTATGTATGGTGTTGTTCATCATTGATTAAGGTACGCATGTCACAATTATAAAATTCCATCATTAATAATAAAGCGGTTTTGCAATTTTTACATAAATTATGCAAATAAGTTCCCCAAAACCATATTTGGTATCTGCTTATATTCTACCTATCACAATTAACAAGTGTAGCATTTAATGAAGTCCAAGTATTGCAAACAATGGAATTATACAGTTTCCTCATGAATTATGCAAATTAAGTCTTCATTTGCATAACATGCATAAAACTATGAACATCTTTGCCCAAGCTACCTGCAAGCCTAAAATGATGCCAATCCGTCAATCCTTTCTGCAGTTATCCTCTTTTGAACGTCTTGACAAAAACGCCCCTGCAGTTCCGAAATTAAATGTAAGGGGGCTAAAACTTGCCCCACTTTGAAAGCTATCTACCTGGTGACCCAAGACCATATCACAAGAAAAAACTGCTATGATAGAATATTCTTATTTATTATGCAAATGTCTCGTATTTTGAAAAATTGGTATTTCATTTTGTACAGCATTGTCTAAGGTACCTACATACCAAAAATCGTGAAAATCCGTTGTTCCCTTATTGAGTTATCGTCTTATGAAGTTTTTGACAAAAATGCCCCTGCTATCCCAAAACTGGCCGCCCTGGGGCCCAAACATATGTCACTTATTCCTGAGCACAAGAGCTGCCGTGATCGAGACGTAAAGTATTCACCATGGGAACGTTAGTTCATGAAGCTCTGTCACTATTACCACAGTTGTGTAAAGCGCCTGTTTGTTTATGATGAAATGCATTTTACTCACCCATGCCTGGGGTCCAGGACCAGGCCGTGAAGATAACTGCCGGCTGGTGACGTCAGAAGTGTCCTAGCGGACGATCTGTCCTTCTTTGCTACAGAGATAGTCTCTGCCTGAATGGCAGACCAGTAGATATTTCCCCCAGCATGGTCCAGTGCCAGGCCATAGACACGGGCTGAAAAGAGTGTGAGGACGTTCCTGTATAACTAATCTCTGTATGAATAACACAAGATGCTTGTCGGAATCTTTGAAATGTTGTTCTACTGGTGGAAAATCTTGATATTTGGAGTAGACAACAACAGTTTTGCAGTCTTGCAATGTACTTTATTTATTACTTTTTTTATTGTTTGATTCATATAAATTGTAAGAAATTTGTACAGGGAGGCCTTCGGATAAGCAATAGCTTTTGACCTCCCTTGTACTGTTATGTTCATTTATATTTTAATGCCATGTATTTACTGTTTTTTCTCAAAGTGCGAAACAAATAAACAATATATAGAATAAACAGTGTACACAGATTCCCCAAAGATGTTGGGGTTTTGCCGATAGACTGACACATATCAGCCCAGAAATGCGTAACTAGGACCACCATGCAGTCACTCCATTTCTGTTTACTTTGATTGTATACTAATCTTCGAGCAGATGTAATGATGATATAACATCGGCAGTTTTTTAAAGCCGTGTGCAGATGATGTCCAAGCAGATGTTAGGATCTGGCTCATTCTCTGTGTCCTAAGCCTGTTTTTATTGCAACATTTATCACTCTTTTCTAGAATTATATTCTAATAAGAATTCCCCTTTTCCTACACAAACAAAAAAACAAAGAGCAGGATCCTTGCATCTGCTGGGATCATCAGGACACAGCTTTCTCAGAAGTTTTCTGGATACGGCTTTGTAATTTTGCAGGCCTAAAATCAAATATATAAGTTTGAAATGCATGTTTTTGACTTTCAATGGAAGGAAGACAATGATAATTTACAACTTACAGTAGCTGGTATGTATGATGGTCTCCATGCCACTTCCATCACGACGAGCCCGTTTGATGTTGCCGTCCCAAAAATCTGACCAGTACACGTAGTCGGTGAGCGGGTCGTAGTCCAGGGCGCGGGGCTGTCCAACACCTACCAGTGGAAGTGTGACCTTTGACCCGGAAGTGATGTCAACTTGGATGATGGTTTCTTCCCCACGCTCAACGACCAAGAGGAATGGCTCACTGTTACGGGAGTCATGGTCTCCTAATGGGTGGAGGAAATCAGAATATTGAAAAATGCAACAGCTGCTGTCAAAACAACCTCGACGGTATCATACACTCTTAAACTCGTGTAAAAAATGATTAACCAAATCAAACACAGTGACGAAGCTGAGATTTGAGGCTGTAAAAGTCCAAATGACACTGACTAATATTTCATGTGTTCCGTGCACACGCCAATGTGAAAAATTGTAGCAGAGTTTTACTACATATGTCATTGGGCGCCGCACAGCCGACATCTTTAGATGTAATAGATAGCAGTAAACCTAATATCAAACGATCAAATCTGGCATTCCAAGTTTGAAAACAGAAATACGTCAAATATACGTTATCATAGCATTTACGTTCACGTTCATTTACACAATTTATTTGAGAAAGATACAATAGCATTCATTGCGTAAAAATCCTTATATGCAGCTAGGTCAAAGGACATAACACAGATACTAAAACATACCAAAAACAACAAATAAACTAGGAAGCCGTCGCCAAGGCAATGATTTTGCATTGCCACATTTTTTACTACTAATGATGTTGCCCAAGCCACCATTCCAAATAACATACAAAACAACTTAAACCCAACTCACCTGTCGTCTTACTCGTCTCGTCAAGACACTGCTCCGAGGCGGTGGTTCGGCCTCGCTCCTTGTCCAGGTCACGCTTCAAGACGTCAATAGTGGTGGACAGTTGGCGCATGTCGTCTTGGACGCGCTTCAAGGCGTCAACAGTGGTGGACAGTTGGCGCATCTTGTCTTCATCGCGCTTCAAGGCATCAACAGTGGTGGTCAGTCGGCGTATGTCGTTTTGGACGTGCTTCAAGGCATCAACAGTGGTGGTCAGTCGGCGTATGTCGTTTTGGACGTGCTTCAAGGCGTCAGCAGTGGTGGTCAGTCGGCGTATGTCGTCTTGGACGTGCTTTAAGGCGTCAACAGTGGTGGAAAGTTGGCGCATGTCGTCTTGGTCGCGCTTCAAGGCGTCAACAGTGGTGGTCAGTCGGCGCATGTCGTCTTGGTCGCGCTTCAAGGCGTCAACAGTGGTGGACAGTTGGCGCATGTCGTCGTGGTCGCGCTTCAAGACATCAACAGTGGTGGACAGTTGGCGTATGTCGTCTTGGTCGCGCTTCAAGGCGTCAACAGTGGTGGTCAGTCGACGCATGTCGTCTTGGTCGCGCTTCAAGGCGTCAACAGTGGTGGTTAGTCGACGCATGTCGTCTTGGTCGCGCTTCAAGGCTTCAACAGTGGTGGACAGTTGAGTTATTTCCTATAACATCAGAATACCAAACTTAAAGAAAATTGAGGGAAACGCATGCATGTTCTGTATTGCTGGCATCCATCTGTCCCGGAAGAGAAAGGTAGGCAGATCTGTCTGTCTCGGAAGAGAAAGGTAGGTTGATCTCACATTGTTTTGTCCTGTGTTTATTTTATATTTAAATGTCCCAGTGGTAATGTTAATATTAGCTCTGCTAGAGTGCATTTACCACTATGTCTTGTATGATATATATACCAATAAAAAAAGGTAGGCAGACGTTACTCGCTGTCTGCCTGGCCTGCACGTGGCTTTTTAAGGTGAAGAAGGGTTGTGCACTGTCTTCTCCACCCTCTCGTCTACTGGCGCACTAAGTCCCACAGGGACAAGAAATGCATGTAAGACTGCCCCAGCAGATGCAGGTTTGTCATTTGGAGTTTCCGTCCCCTATAGGAGGACTTCCGACCAAGGAAGCAATGGGTTCCTCCTACCCCTGACTCGTGTATAGCGGAAGCGTCATGCCCGAACAAGGCCTAAAGCGTGCCACTGAGCCTGCCACTGATGAGCCTGCCACTGCCCCAAAGGCCTGTCACTGCCACTACCCACAGCTAGGTATTCATTTACACCTGAGTTAAGTGAGGAAAGTCGTGTTAAGTGCCTTTCCCAAGGGCACAAGATCGGTGACACGGCAAGATTCAAACTCAGGGCCCCTTGGGCCAGAGCCCAACGGGCTGCCGATTGCGCCACGCGATCTCACGCGTATTGATAGCCTCTTAAAGGGAACAACAGAAACAGTGTAATAATGTTTGAAAAACTACTTTGTGTTAAGAGAGTGTTTACCTCTTTATTGATGAACGTCAGAGGAGCGAGGCACACAGCGAAAAGGCTTAGCAGCACGGCAATGCCAGCGACCATACAGCTTCGGTGGGAGCGGATGAAGCTAGAGAGAGCACGGCGGCCGCTTGCTCCACCCGGATACGTGCGGTCTGTGGAGATTATAACTGGGTTTAAGTACTTCCGCATGGCGACTCAAGAAGTTAATAAATTAATGAATAAAGAAATAGTTAAGGCATTGGATTATGGTCTAGAAGAGAATTGGGTCGGTTGGTATAGATTCTCTCCTTCTCTCCTGGAGGACATCTGCATAATTCATGCTTGGTCATGTACACCTTTAGCTAGCTTACACAGGTCACAAATCCTATCATTTACTACATGTATTTGGATGGACTTGGCAACTTTCACATTAATTATGCAAATTAGGGACTTGTTTGCATAATTGGAATCTGCTAATCTTCCACCTGCCACAAACTACATGTTACATGTATTTGGGTCCTATAATGGGAAACACTGTAAATGTAGATTTTCCTCATGGAGTTTGCAAATGAAGTCCAAATTTGCATAATTTGCACTTCATTATGTGCATCTCTGCCAACGATACATGCATGCTAAATATCATTGAAATCCGTCGTTCCTATTTTATGTAATGCTCCTTGGAAGATTTTGACAACAATGTCCCTGCATTTCCCGAGCAAGCTGCTAGCTATAGGGGGCCCAAACATACATCAATTCTTCCTCATATCATCATCTGCCACCAACAAGTCAAGACCATAGCATGTCCAGGTCAAAAGATTTTTTTTTAAATCGACGTTCTGCTACAGTACCAAGGTCAAACACCAGGGGGCCCAAAATCGACCCTAACCTTCGTCTTACCACATACCAAATATCATTACAATCCATCAAGAGGTTCTAAGAGGTTCAGTTGTGCTGACCACAAATATGCGGAAACACAGACAGACACACACACACACACACACAGACAGACACACCAAAAACTATACCTCCATTTGTCATGGAGGTAACAACTGTCAGTAGAAAGCTACAAATAGATGAGCCGTAGGCACCATGTGCAGGTTTTTGCTAGATCTAGACTCGGTCGGTTAACCATAAACGCAGCATTTTCTTGGGCCTAAATGATACGTCAAGAAAAGGACATCAGGCCAGGATTGACACTAGTTAAGTGACACTAGTGTGGTAGACTGGTATCAGTAACAAAGTTGGTAATTACAGTCATGGCTTCCATACTGGTACCACTTTTCCAACTATCCAACTAGTTTCACTTCTAACTACAGTCATGGCTACCTCGCTAGTGTCACTTCAACGAGTACAATCATTGGGCTACAACACAACATATTTGCTCATTTTGGTAATTACCTCCATGAAATGTCATGGAGGTTATATTTACCTGCATAAACATGAAATGTCATGGAGGTTATATTTACCTGCATGAACATGAAATGTCATGGAGGTTATATTTACCTCCATGAAATGTCATGGAGGTTATATCTATCTCCATGAAAAATGGAGATATAGTTTTGGGTGTGTCTGTGTGTCTGTGTGTGTGTCTCTGTGTGTGTCTGTGTGTCTGTCTGTGTGTCCGGATTTTTGTAGTGAGCATAACTCAAGAACTCTTGAATGGAATACAATGATATTTGGTATGTGGGTAGGTGTTGGGAAGACGAAGGTCAAGGTAAAGTTTGGACCCTCTGGTATATGACCTTGGTACTGCAGCGGATATTCCGTCTTTTGTGTCTTTTGAACTGGATGTGCTATGGATGGTAGATAGCTTGTGACATAAGGAATATGTTGTGTATATTTGGGCCCCTAGTAGGTTGCTCTGGAACTGCAGGGAGTTTTTGTCAATATCTTTTAAGGAGGATAACTGAAGAAGAGAATGACAAATTTACATGATATTTGGTATGTAGGTAGCTTAGACAGAGATGCACATCATAAAATGCAAATTATGCAAATTGACACTTAATTTGCATATTTAATTAGGAAAATCTATATTTGCAGTGTTTCCTGTATAGGACTCAAATACCTGTAATATATGTAGCTTGTGGCAGGTGGAGCATTATCAGATACCTATTATGCAAATAAGTCCCTGATTTGCATAATTGATGTAAAAGTGCCATAATTCATCTATGCTTGGACAATCAACATAGTGATCAGCGTAGGTTATTTACAGGTTCACATAACTAAGCATAGATTATGCAAATGTGGAATTAATTTTCATAATCAGAACATTTCATGGAGATATGAGGTCTCTTGTTTCACTAGCGTTTGTCTGTCTGTCTGTCTGCCTGTCAACAAGATAACTCAAGAACGGCTGAGTGGATTGGTTTCATACTTGGTGTGTTGGTGGGGTGTGATGAAAGCTGGAAATGATTTTTAGGTGTTAGATAGCTCTTGTGCTCAGGAAGAAGTGACATAAGTTTGGGCCCCCTAGCGGCTAGTTTTGGGATAGCACGGGCATTTTTGTCAAAAACTTCTGAAGACGATAACTCAAGGAGGGAACAACGGAATTTTATGATTTTTGGTATGTAGGTACCTTAGACAAGGTTGTGCAAAACGAAATACTAATTATGCAAAATAGGAGTACATTTGCATAATTAATGAGAATATTCTATCATAGCAGTTTTTTCAATGTATCTCTTGTCTCGGACATGATATGGTCTTGACATTTTAGTGGAAGGTAGCTTTCAGCGCAATGACAAAGTGGAGCAAGTTTCAGCCCCCTAACATCTAATTTAATGCATAAACGATGTTAATATATGAGTCATTTGCATGAAATTTACAAAAGCTCTAGATATTTCATGGAGGTATGATTTTTCGTTATGTCCAAAGAAGAAAGTTTTCTTCTGAAATCAGGCTAAAATTAATGACTGCGCGGATGCCATCCATAGAATCTACTTGCTTCGGCCTAATTGGAGGTTCGATCAGCGCAGATGAAAGCACTGGTGCAGTGCGGTGCCACACCCCTACTGTTAATGTGTGTACCTCTTTGCAACGTCACCATGGAAATTTTTGTCTGAAAAAATCGAATATATTACATGTAACATCAACTCTCATAATTCTGCCGGATGCCATATTACCGCCACATGACATAAAAATACCTGAATTTAAGTGATTTAAAGAGATGTCGAATGCAGCATCAGTAATCCTGAGGTATGTCCTTTTCAGATATTTAGGTGTTCAAGACAATGTACAAAAGGCCTCTATGACAATGTTTTTGATGCGGCGGTATTATGGCACCCGGATGGAATTTTGAGAGTTGATGTTACAAGTAAGCTCCTCACTATCTAAACATGACTTTGTACGTGAGTTGTAGAAATAATATATCTTCTCGCAGGGGAAACTAAACCACATGGTATTTCGATCCCTGAAAATTGCCTGATATGCATTTGTGGATGACTATACACCATTTCTGCTTGGAAAAAAATTCTGATCATTCTACAAATAAATGTCTATGTTGTACTGACTAAAGGAAGTAACAAAAACATCAGCTACCTGTAGACGTGTACGTTGCGTTACGTTTCACCTCCTCGGCTTCTTCGTAGATGTGTGAAGACGTTTCTTGTCCTTCTTGCGACTTGTCAGAAGCGCCGTTGCCATGGCGGACACGCCCGCGGGAACCACCCTGATGGACAGGAGGGGTTTGGGACGGCGGCCCGCTGGTTTGGCCGCTGTCAGGGCGCGGGAAAGGGGACCGGACCGGCTCTGCTTGCTCGTACATTGGAACTGCACTGTGCAGACAACCGTCGCGCAGTGTATAACTGTGGAAAATGTAAGAATATAGCAGCTAATACCTTGATTAGTCTACCGACGTAAAGCGACATTTGCTTTTATCTGAGCGAATGACGTGGCATGAGGTGGTAAGAATGGCATTTTGTTTTTCTGCAAGTGGCAGACTAATTTTCTGGGAAAAGGAGTTAATCTGCGCTGGGAGGGAGAAACATCAAAAAGTTTGTAGGTGAGAACTCTTAATGTAGTCATTGAATCCCCGTGTTTTTCTGGAGACGTTGCAAAACCTTCCTGCCATTTTAGATAAACATGTTAAGTGCACTATAACATAACCCTGTATGCTGTTGTAACTTACATTCGGTTCAACTGCAACAATATTACACACAGGAGTGACTAGAGGTTGTTTTTAAAACTTTTAAATTCAGTCATGTGATCAATATTTACTTTCTCAAAACAAAATACTTGCGTACAAGCCTCAGTTTGTTTGTTTGTTGTTTGTTTAGTTCCGTTCGGACTTTCCTTTTAAACTGTCTTAAATGTCTCTTCGCACCATGAACGTATCAATTCTTAGTATTTGGTCCTGTTTTTAAGATGTTCATAAAAATCTTACTGGTAAAAAAAGGATAACACCCCTGCTGTCCCATGTTTTTTACCAAAAGATGTTCATAAAAATCTTATGCTATTTCTGTATGGTTGAATGATTGTGTAGTTTAATGTACCCAGGTTCTCCTGAAAAAAGGGCTTCTGCCATGAGTGTGTATACCTGGCTATGTAAATTAAATAAATGAAAATGAAATGTTCGTGTTTCGATGTTTCATACAGGCAGCGAAAAGGGGACAAAAAGGTCACCCCAAATGTACTGTTCTGACCGCGGTTTAACAATATTGTGCCGTAAATTTCGTCCTTTTTTGTGCCCAAATTGCACTTTAGAGGCCGTACAACCAAGCCAATGTGAGTTTTTCAAGTTCTAAAACTCAGGTAGGTGATTTGTGGCAGCCTCTTTCTGCCATGATTCCCATGGTTAAGGATATACATTGTATAGCCTAAATACTGAAATTTACCCAAATTTTATCCCTTATTACACCCCCCCACCCCCCCGATATAAGACCTAATCGGTATAAACCCTGGCCTCAATATCTTGAAAATAGCAAATCAGCTCCTCCCCAAAAAATAACCGCAAACGCCCCTGGAAGGCTGTAAGGCTGGGAGCAGCAGACAAATCCAATCAACCAGGAGCTTCTTTATTAGCTGGGCTCTTTGCTGACGTGTACTTTCCAGATATGCTTGTTTCCCAAATATTTTCCTGAGATACTGCATCTTTTTCTAGAGTTTGGGATTAAACCATCTTTCTGTGTAAAATGTCATCAGGGACAATTAACAACTACAAGTATAAATGTAATCCACCTAAATACATACCAAGAAGCAGTCTATCTGGTTTTAAACTGTTGTTGTCGAAAGGACACGCCCAAACCATTTTGTTAATGAAAAAAAGCTACTTCAGAATTAGACGCGCAAGCTATTATGTGGGGAGATAAAGTACATTTCAGATATCCCTACTCACGCGCGACCTCAACAGCGGTTTGATAACTTTGAACTAACCTGCTAGGACAAGACGTTACCGCTTCCTGAAGATTCGACTCAAGACGTTACCGCTTCCTGAAGATGTGACTCAAGACGGTTCCGCTTCCTGAAGATGCGACACGAGTTTCAGGTGGCGGCGGCTTTCTGGGTGTTTTTACCGTGACTGCGGCAAAATGCGGTGTGTAGATATATTCATGTATAACATAATACATATGTGATGTTATAGGTTTAACATGCTGACTGTATATCATTATGCTAATGATGAGATGTGATTGGTAAATTTAGATTTGAGAGTTGGCACGAACCATTCCTTCGGGGGAGGGCAGACACTGAATTAGACTTAAAACAGCATAGAAAACGTAAACAAAACAACAGACGTTTCATTCAGATGTATTAAAAATGAACATAACCCAGTCTTTACATGTCATGCACCATTCTAAATGCTGAGCAATCATATTTGAATCCTTCTTGAATAATTTACAAATTGAAGACATCGTTCTCGATCCATGTTTGCTTGAGCTCCTCATTTACCTTCATATGAAAAGTCAAGAAGGGCCCAATGGTATCCCATGGGCATTGAGCTTCTCGCGTTTCCATTTGTAACAACTGAAATAAGTCAAATTTAGTCACTTATTGACTTGTGGACGAATTTGAATTAGAAACTGGGCTCAAAAAAGTGAAAAACATTGCTTGATCATCGTGGTTACCTTAAACTGTGCGATATCAAAATATTGCATCTAGTTCACGGCTTTTAATCGTATGTTTTATCTTGAGCAACGAAGCAGGGTTCCCAACTGGTTATGTTTTCAGCCAAACGCACCTACTCTTCTTGATAAGTGAGCCAGGTTCTCAATCTATTATTACGTGCAGATGTTTGTCGAATATGGACAAAGTTAATATGCCACCCGACGCTTCCCATGTACGGAGATTTACTTCACCATCGGAAATAGTGAATTCACCCCTCATTACACCATTCCGCAAGCGGGATCCCCACCACCACCCACCACCACCCACAGAGGAAATACTGTCATGAAAGTGCATCCTCCAGGCTTCATGCCTCGCCTAAATGCTATTTGGAAGAATGAAAATATAAAATACTCCGACTGGGACTGTCGTTGCCCTCCCGGCTCGGTGGGACTTGTCAGGTTTCTGCACAGCAAAAAATACACGCCCTGCGTCAGGCGAGGTCCGAGACGCAATGTGAAATATGAAGAAATTAGAAACCAAAGGTGAAAGAAAACCGTGGGGGACAAACAACGCACGTTTCCCGACATGATGCATACTTAATTGTTTTCTTTGTTTGTTTGTTACATATTGAAAGAGAGGTATCGAAAACAATCTTTAAAGACATTCTACCTTTTTGATCATGTTTGGAACCTTATCACATATATTGCATTCATCAATATGCACCAATAGGAGAAAAACAATTCCTTTTTCTTCGTCTGAATTTTGCCGTGTTCCTCACACAACAAGTAGACTGTACACACACGTAAAAGTTTTACGTTAACGCATACTTTTATACATTTTCTGAAATAGATTTTCATTTGGCGTCTTCACCTAAGCAACACCCAAGTTGCAAACCCAAGCTTAGTGCTGCAGTGTTGCTAAGAACTGTCTGGTGGCGTCATTTACACCAGCCAGCTTTACAAAGGTCAGTGTCGACTAGAAATCTGGATAATTAGTATGTATGGATCGGACTGATCCTCACGCTAGCCGACATCTTTTTCGCCGCAGCCACATTCACTAAGACAGCAGAGCCGCGGAGTTCCCGTTTACAACTTTTATTCAGACAGGTTTCATCAATTTTGCTTCTTCAGTGGTCCAGACTCAAATGAGCAGAGTTCACAAGCTTTGGAGAACAGCAAGAAAATCTAGAGTTGGTTCAGGCTTGTTACAAAGGAAATTCCTTTCTTAAATACCAGCAGTTTTGGCATTGTATTTTTTTCGTCCGCTTACAACTGTTACTGTGGAAAATGTATGAATATAGGAGCTAATACCTTGATTAGTCTGACGACGTAAGGCGACATTTGCTTTTATCTGAGCGAATGACGTGGCATGAGGTGGTAAGAAGGGCATTTTGTTTTTCTGCAAGCGGCAGACTTATTTTCTTGGAAGAGAAGTTAATCAGTGGTGGGAGGGAGAAACATCAAAACATTTCTACGTGAGAACTCGTAATGTAGTCATTAAATCCCCGTGTTTTTCTGGAGACATTGCAAACCCTTCCTGCCATTTTAGGTAAACATTTAAAGTGAACTGCAAAAAGCAATATAACGTTAACTCTGTATGTTGTTGTAACTTACATTCGGTTCAACTGAAACAACATTACACACAGGGGTGACTAGCGTTTGCTTTTCAAACTTTAAATTCAGTCATGTGATCAACATAGACTTTCTCAATAACCGTGATTGACAGGTGTCACGAACGGCAATGCACAGCGATAGTCATATACATGTACTACGTTTAAGAAAGTTAGACGACCTGGTAAACAATAATCAAATACAATTCAATTTCCACAACAGGATAAAAAAAATGGGAATTTTCGTGTTTGTTCCAGTTGTGGAGATCGACTTGTATTTGATCTACTCGTAAAAACAGTGCTGTCGTTCTTGCTCATATTAGCTGAACAAGAGTACGACGAACTAATGTATTCGCCTAGTAATTTGCCTTACTACAATAAACATTATGTGCAGAAGGCTGTTATTAGTATGGTTCGTATTAATTCATTATGTCCCCTTTTAAAATCATACACTCTCCAAGCAGAAGCTCGGCTCAGGACGTGCAGATATAAATAATACGGTACAAATTCATGAGAACGTTCGACAATAATTCATTCATTCATTCATTCATAATGGCTAAAACACATCATAAGTACCGAAGCCGAACCTCTGCTTGGAGATTAGAAATCAGTAGTGCAGTGTATATAAACTTACGAAATAAGAATAGAAAATGCACAACAATCTTTCATCACGAACACATATTTATTAGCGTCTACGGCCTTTTTACACACTCAGATCCCTCGTTAACCTTCTCTGTATCTGTAGAGCATTTTGTACATCAGACGAGTTACACACTTCTTATCCAAATCTTATCTTCTTCAGGTATCTGCCAACATCAGATCAGATTCAAACCCATCTCAGTTGCTATATGGTTAAAACCCATTACTACAAAAATGCATTCCTAACGTGCTTCTACCAGAGGATTTTTCCTTCTACATACAGGATTTTCCTTTAACAAGCCGCTTCTGTGCCTCATATACAAGTCATGTCACTCAGTGTTCCTACAGAAGTTTGTACTGTAAACTGTAAACGTTAAATGTTATAGAATCTGACATCTAGTTTTAATTTTTCCTTCTTTCTATATCATTATTTCTTGGAATACATTTACAAAAAATATTTTTCTAAATGTCATGTAGATTTAAAAGATTAAAACTAAAACAGGGCTTATCATTCAAGCTCATTACAATGAACCATACAATAATCGTATAGACTGAATTATTACACGTTTCTGGAACAATTGTACAAAGCACATTTAGGTTACATGTTTCTTGGTCAATGGTCAATACGTCATAACTCTTACTCACTCAGGCATAATAAGAACTCGCATTTTTAGTGACGTCGTTCAGTTCTGATCATATTAGAGTTAGAAAAATCATCATACAACTCATTTTACATTTTAGACTTATTACACTATGTAGGTATCCATGTAACAAATATGGCGTTTTCTTCGTTCAACACCAAAATCACATTGTTGAAGGCAAGAAGATGTCACCCCCCCACCCCCACCCTGAATCAAGGGTACTGGTGACTAAACGTTTCTACGTTCATCGATGTTACGACAAAATAACTTTCCCATTCCTCAATAACTTGAGCTGTTAGGGTTAGGGTCGTGTAAGGGTTATGGTTAGCCTCCACATCGAGACCCGAGATGGTTAGTCCACTCAGACGTCTGCTTGGCAATTAACAGGCCACACAGGTGTGACGTATTATTCTCCAATCATGTATACCGGAAACCCCCAAGCAGAGTTCGGACAAATACTTGGCAGGAGCGAAAATTTGGCCTGACAACGGGCAGCATTTGATCACCCACTACAGTCTCTGCCTTCTTCAGACTACGTCATGTTAATAAATTAGACAATTAATTAATTCTACCCCAAAAAAGCTGCATAGTCATCTATGCATTACTTTCACTTCCTAAAGAAAGCGTAACAGTCATACAAAACTCAGGTAACATTCAGAATGCTCTACCACCTCCTTCAAAAGAGTTACTAAGGGTTGACGTACATTGTACTGTACTATGTTGTATTGCTCCATTGCTCAGGAGGATCGTCATCCACAAGTGAAACCCTTGAGTGGGTATCCATATACAAATTTCATGTACCCATAACAAAGATAGTTATGAATTATACAATCAAAACTCTACAATAGTCACATTCAAAAAAGTGTTTCTATCTGAGTGCGGCCACCGAAACAATAGCCAGGGCACCACCCTCCGTAGTAACCGCTGGCTCATGATAATTGAGTATAAAGATGTGCACAATGAAATGAAAATTATCAATCTATTTTTACAATTGATGAGGAAATTCTATGAATAATACAAGTGTTTTTCATAATAGAACATTTATAGAGATATAATTTAGCCCACATGGGGCTAATCTTCCATGGTTTATACAAATACAAATACATATACAAAAATACACAACACTGTTATGCAGATAAGACAATTTCAAGGTAAGCAATTACGAATTACACATCAAAGTCTAAAGTCATTCGCCTTTCCCTATCATGATGACTATGCCTATAAGCTGTATGACATTAGCATCCAAAGTCTTGATGTCAGTTGACACTTCATTTTAAAGCTTCGCCACTCTGTAAACGATTTTTTCTCCTCTCGCAGCCAAGAATTATACATTGACCATTTTGTTAAGTATGTATGACGTTCATGCATCGATGAAGATTAGAAATCCATGTAATAACTTAAAGACACGCTTGGTAGATAGTCGACGTACGGGGTAAATATTTTTAAGTTACCGTCACTGACGTCAGCGACACTGATGAAAGATAGTGGATGCTATCTGAATAGTCTGGCCGTTTCCGAAATCATGTTCAGCTGCTTCAGTAACTGACTGCTCGTTTTGCGTATTACCTGGATGTCTAACCTTCATTCACGTGTTTAACTATACATTTGCATTTCACATCCTGCTATTTGGCGTATGGTGTTCATGAACTGGTACAAAGTGTTTAGTAGTGTCCTTTGGCTCACCTGTGACACCGATTCTAAGGAATAGTTTTAAAGAACTTACACTTAGTTCACCTTTTATATCTTACCAGCAACAGGCTAAAATCAGAATGCATTCCAGTGATCTGTACATAATTCCATTTCGATCCTGCAGGTTCCGTTTTGCAATACCTGTTGAACCTTTGTTGCCTGTGTCCCCTCCATTCATTGCCAGAGTTAAATTCCTCGTCCAACTAATACAAAAGCACATCATGCGTTTGAACACAGTCCTGTTTGGCCTTCTTCACCCACTCTGATTAATGATGTACTCAAAGTGCTATAACATGATTACTTAAAAGTGCAATTATAGTTTTTAATCACTTACTTACTGTAAACATATATTTTAAACTTTAATTGATATCTTAATGTATTAGCAATTCTGTATGACATGGGAAGTTTGCCAAATAAACCATGATATTATATATAATGGTGCACATTAGTTAATGAATGACAGAATTAAGGTTTAGATAACAAGTTTACGGACAGCAACTGACAAATTACAAGCAAAGTGCCTGGCACTTATCAGCTACATTTCTAAGTTTGCAGTCAGATGTTTGATATGTAGATTCAGAGATAGAGTTAGATCAATATGCAAATCCAAACGTTCTGCTTCCAACACCTGTTCAACAACATCACAACCACTTGACAAGTCCAGGGTGGTGTTGGATAAGAGATTCAACTTCCGAGTTGTTCGCAATAACAATAGCACAATAGCATTTTGCCTTGAACACATTCAAAATATGACGATAAGGCCAAACCCAGGACAAGATTATCACAAGGTTAGATTGAAAAGCATCCAAGTTTTCATTGAACTCGTGAGAATTTTGGGAAAAAGGGCTATTTTTGCTTATGGTTATAATCCTGATTTCACGTTTCACTGTACTTAACTGCCGATGTCCGGAAAGCTCCTGTACAGTAACGGTGAGAGTTCACTTGTCGTCTATGGACGTCCTGGGAAAAAGGAACAGAGTTAGCAAGGATGTGATGTGGAATTATGTGTTTTTGACATGGTTTTGATAAGAGCAATAATGATCTTGGTCTTGTCTGACGTCGTACTTTATGCATGCGTAAATAAAATCTCGGTATCATATAATCGAAAACGACATGTTTTAACAGTCTAAAAAGCTGAAGCTGGTGTTCAGAAAGAAGGTACTGATAGTGGTGACTCTGTCAGGAGTTGTACTTACCATTGGTTACGCCAGGAGGCGCTGCCGTGGACAGGTAGATGCCGTATGGGAATACCAGTCCATCCACCAGCACAGTCTTGCTCAGGTCGGACTTGGACAGCCTGGAGGTGCGGAACAAAACATGATGTTATGTGTTTTAGTATATACACATGTGTATACTTAAGTTAAAAGTGTAAAAATAGGACTTCAAAACTTCAGATACATATATTCTGATACAAGTGCTGATTTGAATATATGCATGTATTTGGGGATATGTTTTTTTAAATACTTATATGTCATTTCAGTATTCTATTTCATGCAGCATACTGGACATGTAAATTTAAGATAAATATTATTACATACATACATACATACATACATATCATGTAGATTATAATGCAGAATTAACAAGGTAATTACAGATTTATTACAAACTGTTTTCGGCAGATAAAGGGGATTTCCTCACTTTCCGATTTTCCCCTCCTGGGATGAAAATAGTGATTGCAGCTTGTCAGACGACCAGTAGACGAAGTCCTCATCAACCGCGATTCCATAAACCCACTTCCCGTCTTCATACAGCACTTGTCGGATATCGTTGCCCAGCAGGTCTGAGCTGTAGATGCCGTACATCTGATCACTGTAGTACAGCCGATCCTCTAAAGGGGATGAATAAAAATACTAAGTAGTTAGAGTTTTACATAAGGGTACAGAGAAAACATGCACTTGCCTTACACGTACTGGTATTGCAAAGATCAATGAACCAGTGATATAGTCACTATAACGTGATTCGGGTTATATTGATGTTTTTGTAACAAAACACAAGTTTCCAAATAAACTTGTTGTACTTACTTGATTAGACGTCTATTTACCTTAAAATACATGATCATATTGGCAAAATGTCCATAATAAGTGTTCAGAGACCTCATATCTCCATGAAATATTCTGATTATGCAAATGACTTCCACATCACATCTTACACAGTTCAAAATGTTGCCAGTCCAATCATTTACTAGTCGTACGACTTATGGCACAATGCATTAATTATGCAAATTAGAAACTTATTTGCATAATGGGTATCTGTTCCACCTGCCATAAACTACATAATTTACATGTATTTGAGTCCTTTAATGGAAACATATTTCACATGTATTTGAGTCCTTTAATGGAAAACAATGCAAATATAAATTTTCCTCATCAATTATGCAAATCGAATCCTAATTCTTATAATTTGCACTTCATCTCTTATATAACTGAATACTAAATATTTTGGAAATCCGTCGTTACTCTCTTCAGTTATTCTCCTCGGAAGATTTTGACGAAAGAACCCTTGCAGTTCCAGCTTTAAGCTGCAAGGGGCCCAAACCTACATATTTTCTTCCTTACATCACAACATCCTACCAAAGAACAGTTGTATGGCAATATTCCCGCCATATCAACCATCATCAGGTAGCGTAGGACCAGATTTGCCGGTCATTGTTTTAGGAACAAAGCAGAGCTTGCTAGCGAACTTGTACTGTGGAAGCCAACACACGGGTATGCACATGCTGGGCGACCTCGACTAACATACATAGACCAACTGGCTCGTGATGTGGGGCTGCGGGTTGAGGACTTAGAGAATGCTATGAGGGACAGAGACGTTTGGAAGGAAAGAGTGGACCTGGTCCGGGCAACCAGCCCGTGATGATGATGCATATGACATCACAAGCTATCTGTCACCAAAATATGAAGACTATAGCACGTCCAGGGCAAATGATTCCAAACCGGACGTTATGCTGTAGTACCAAGGTCACATACCAGGGGGCTAAATTGACCTTGACCTTCGCCTT
Organism: Branchiostoma floridae x Branchiostoma belcheri; assembly: GCA_019207045.1. NCBI lineage: Eukaryota > Metazoa > Chordata > Leptocardii > Amphioxiformes > Branchiostomatidae > Branchiostoma > Branchiostoma floridae x Branchiostoma belcheri. Next base: position 1,261,291 of record CM033031.1, read on the forward strand.
CTCAGTCCCTATCCTCTTACCAAATATAATTCAATCTATCCACAGGCTCTAAAGTTATCCACAAATATCTGGAAACACGAACACACACACACGTGTACACACACACACAAACACACACACACACACAAAACAATAAAAAATTATCTTCATTTTTATGGAGATAACTAGAGTATGTATCCTCACCATTGAAGTCTATTGTAATGGCTCTGGGATGACTCAGACCTGTGATGATGGTGGTTTGGTTACTGCCGTCCATCGCAGCTCGGTCGATCCTGCCATAATAATAGTCGGCCCGGTACATGAGTCTGTGGAGAAGAGTCCGGCAAACATGATTGTTGTATCTCCGCGAAATGTTTGGAAATTTGTTTCTTTTATTGTGCACCATCTGATTAATTATGCACATAAAGTCATAATTACCACTATCTATTTGCACTGATAATTTTCTCTACCTTATGCCATGTTGATTTGTTTATACGGAGGACATCCTCTTAGAACCCTAAATCTGATGCGAGCGTGGAAATAAAAAAAAGGTTGGCAAAAAAAACTAGTTGACTTCAGTATAGAATCTAAGTGGTCAGGAAGGCTGCAAATAATTTAACACACAGAGTTTGCGCAACAATAGATTTTTCATTTTGGTTCTTTCATACACATCTTCTTCTTTGACTTTGGAATTTACTTTGGCATTCTATTACATCAGTATCCGTTTTCAGATACTTTTTTCAATCTACGGCATATTTTACAACTGCTTTGTACGATTTACAGTATAATGAAGTGCATTTTACTCACCCATTCCTGGGGTCCAGGACCAGGCCGTAAGGGCCGGCGATGTCTGGTGACGTCAGAAGTGTCCTGGCGGACGATCCATCCTTCTTTGCTACAGAGATAGTGTTTGCGCTGTCAAACCAGTAGATATTCCCCCCAGCGTGGTCCAACGCCAGGCCATAGACCGCTGCAGAAAAGGTATTATTTGGTAATTTATCCCGGTAGGAATAACAACAAATGTTTCATAGAGCACAGTTTCGTTATTACATAATGTTAATGTTTTATGGATGATCCTGATAGTTGGAGTAGACCATAACAGTATCACAGTGCTCACAGATAGCTTTTTCCAATGATGTCGGGTTTTTACAGATAGACCGGCACTTTCGACAACCCAGTGCACAGAAATGCGTAACTAAGATCACCTAAATCTAATTGTATTTCTTTTAATTTTCGCCTTTTAATACACAAACAAAAGAACAAAGAGCTAGTTCCTTACATTTCCTGAGATCATCCGGATCTGGATCTCAAAACGTTTCCGGATACGGCTTTGTAATTTGTCAGACCGAAAATGAGGTATAGCATTTTGAACTGCATGCTTCTGACTTTGAATGAAAGGAAGATAATGGTAATTTACAACTTACAGTAGTCGGTATCTATGATGGTCTCCATGCCACTTCCATCACGACGAGCCCGTTTGATGTTGATGTTGCCGATGTTCTCGCCATCTGACCAGTACACGTAGTCGGTGAGCGGGTCGTAGTCCAGGGCGAAGGGCTTTTCAACACCTACCAGTGGAAGTGTGACCTTTGACCCGGAAGTGATGTCAACTTGGATGATGGTTTCTTCATCAAAATCAACGACCAAGAGGAATGGGTCACTGTTACTGGAGTCAAGGTCTCCTAAAGGGTGGAGGAAATCAGAGTATTGAAAAATGCAACAGCTGCTGTCAAAACAACCTCAATGGTATCATATACTCTTACTAACTCATGTAAAAAATGATTTACCAAATCAAACACAGTGACGAAGCTTAGAGTTGAGGCTGTAAAAGTCCAAATGACACTGACTAATGCTTCATGTGTTCCGTTGATGCACGCGCCAATGTGAAAGATTGTAGCAGAGTTTTATTGCATATGTCCCTGGGAGCGAGACAGCCGACATCATCTGATGTAATAGATAGCGGTAAACTCAATATCAAAACATTACAGCTGGCATTTTATGGCGGTAAGTCCTGCTTGTTTTTTTTTTCTTTTAAAAGAAAAAAATATAATTCCAAATTTTAAGACAGTAAAAATGTCAAACATTCCATATCGTAGCAGTTTCGTATACGTTCATTTACTTAATTATTTTGAGAAAGATACAATAGCATTCATCGCGTAAAAATCTTTATATACAGCTAGGTCAAAGGACATAACCCAGATACTAAAACACACCAAAAACAACAAATAAACTAGGAAGCCGTCGCCAAGGCAATGATTTTTTATTGTCACATTTTTTACTACTAATGATGTTGCCCAACCCACCATTCCAAATAACATACAAAACAGCCACCAAGAGGAATGGCTTACTGTTGTTACGGGAGCCAAGGTCTCCTAATGAGTGGAGGAAGGTGTGTTAAAAAATGCAACATCTGTTATCGCAATGACTTAAGTCACTATCTATAAAAAAATATATTCTTACCAACTGATGTGGAAAAGAATGGATTTACTAAAGCAAATACAATGAAGAAGCTTATAATAAATGTTTCATGTTCTCTGTTGTACCTGCTGTTTACAGAGATATAGAGATTTACTATATGACGTTATATCCTGGAGACAAGGGTTTGTAAGCTGCCTCTCGTACTGAGAATAGTTTTACCTTCTAGCCTCGTGAGTAGACCTCAATTATGCAGCTGATTTCCTAATTTGCATAATTAATTAGAATATTGTATGATACAATACAGTAAATTATAGCAGTTCCATTCCTGCGACATTTGGCAGCTACGTTAGTTGAACATCATCAGACATAAATCATGTGAGTTAGGGTCTATTGACTTACATTTGTTAGGAAATAATACAATGGCATTCACCGTGTAAAAATATTTATTTTCAACTAGGTCAAAGAATATAACACAGCTATTAAAAAACTCACCAACAACAAACGTATATCAACACATATAAACCTAAAGCCATCGCAATGCCAGTGCAATGATTTTTCATTGCCACATTTTTATGCTAATGATGTTGCCAAACTCACCATCCCCAATAGCCCCCAAAAGAACTGAAAACCAACTCACCTGTAGTCCTGTCAGGTGATGTGGGACTCGTCTCTCTGATGATTGTCAGACAGACAAGTCCTACGGTGACCAGACTAAGCAGCACGGCAATACCGACGACAATGTGGAAACGGTGGGAGCGGACGAAGCTGCAGCGGGCACCGCGGCCGCCTGGTCCCCCCGCTGAATCATGGTCACCTTTATCCATTTTGTGTGGCGGAAACGTTAAGAGCCGAGTCCCTGGGGAGTTCTGCCGACAGGATAGGTAAATACGAGCTATAAGTAAATATCAATGTCACATGTGACCAAAGGCGTGTAATTTTCTACTTATACTATGTATAACCTTTATAGTTATATTCAGTGGTGGAACTGGTACTATCCCAGAATTCCCGAATACAAGTTCAACAATACATATCCCAGATGGCTAACTATGGCCCACAAGCATACGGAGCATATTGAAAATGCAGCAACTGTTACAATATAGTCAGTACATTTTCTTTTCTTGAATTGTCAACAGACTCAAGTAGTCCATGATTCTGATTGTAACTACTGTATAACTTTTTTAAATTTTAGGATAAACACTGCTGGACCATTGATGCAAATATGCACATCAAAAATGGTGCCCAAACTTCACGAAACTGCAGTGTTTTTCTGAAAATACTATTGATTGATGATATCATGCTATCTGTACATCAGACAAAACCAAATGCAACAAAAAGCATCCAAGATAAAGTAAAGCAAAGTAAAGAAAATGATATTTGTCAACGATTATTGCAAAAATGATATCGATGATGTCTACTATTGTGTCACTAAGTGCGTGCGTCATGGCTTCCACCAGCATTCGTCTGTATTCAGTGGGACTCCTCCGGACACTGAGACGGACAGCATTACCCACATGTACAGAAAGTCGCATTTACGACATCTTGGGTTGCTGAAGATGGGAGGAAGACCGAAGGAATCGCGAGGGGGTAAGAACTTACAGCGAGTCACTTTCACTTTATTTATTTTACCAGGAACTGACTCAGGTCAAAATAGACCTGTCATAAGGACTGTAGTTGGACCTAGTTCTGGAAAACAACACTGCCCAGGGTTAAGACTGCCAAAGGACTCCGACATTAGAGCCTTTGGAACGTGGATTACTAAACACAGTTGGCAAGAGGTGTACACTTCCCAGGACACCCAAGGAAACACTGCCGCTTTCTACCGAACCCTAACCCGGCACGTAGATCACTTCTTCTCCACTAAATGTGACTCAAATTGAACTCGACCGACAAAGCATGGATTACACCAGATATAAACTGCCTGATGCGGAAACAACAGAAGACCTTCAACCAGCAGAACGATCAGGTTTGGAAGAGACTTAGAAACAAAGTCATCCACGCCAGAAAGATTGTAAACCAAGCCCACTATGTCAATAAGCTGCAACAGTTGAAGCAAGAAAATCCATCAAACTGGCACAAGGAACTAACTGAAGTCGGCATGTTACAAAACAAAGCCACCCACTTCCATCCACGTTCCTGATGTCGACCCTTCAGACCATAGAGCGGTTGCGGATAGGATAAACAAGCACCTGTCCAGCGTGTTCCAGCAACCCCCTCATGTGAGCACCAAAGACCTGCCTACTTACCAGCGCCACCACCACCACCACAAATCCAACCCTGGGAAATGTACAACGAACTTAGTCATATCAGAGTTCGCAAGGCCGTTGGAATCGCGCCAAGGCCTGTGAAAATCGTTCCCTGTTAACTTGCTGACCCGCTAGCAGACGTCTTCAACACCTCACTTCGAGAAGGGGGAGTTCCCACACAATGGAATAAAGTCCTGTCTGCATATCATCGCCACCAATCCCTAACCAAGAAAGTATTATAGTGAGCTTAAAGACACAGCACAACAGTTACAATTACAGAAACACGGTTACAATGTCTACAATGTCTACAGTTACTACAGGGAAGACTAAACTACGTGACTACTAACCTGAAAGCCTTGGCTGCAAGTGAGGCAGTTGGAATCTTGCCACGCTAGCTGATCTCAGAAGCTATGCAGGTCATTGACCTTGAAAATGCGTCTCCTAATAAGAAACACCTGTTCCGGCATACCTTCTACTGTATTTTGGAGAATCTTAATATAGGAATAAACAAACTAGAGTTCGACGACCTCATACCGCCATGAAATATTTAGAGCTTTTGTCAATTTTATGCAAAGGAATTACATATTTACATGATTTATGCATGATGATGTTCTTCATTGGCCAATGTGCACATGTCACAAGTATAAAATTTCCATAATTAGTCATTAAGCGGTTTTGCAATTTTTGCATATATTATGCAAATCAGTTCCTTATTTGCATATTTGGTATCTGATGTTGTGTAATATGTTCCACCTATCATAAATTACATGTTCTGCATTCATTGAAGTCCAGTTACGGAAAAATGGAATTATACAATAAGTCCTAATTTGCAATAAGGTGCAACAGAAAACAGCCTCTAAATCCTCGAGCTTGCTTGTATCCTGTCAATGCTTAATAGTCATGATTCAGTATAAAGACCCATGAGATGCGCATTTTTACTGAATCATTACTATTAAGCCTGGACAGAGTACAAGCAAGCCAGCCTCTAAATCTCGTCAATCACCTAAACCTAAGTCTTCCTTTTTCGAATATTCACGGAATTCGGTCGAATTTCGCTGACATCGAATCATTTGCTCATCTCAACTCTCCTGACCGGAGCCGAACCTCTGCTTGGAGAGTAGAAATCACAGGTCTTCTTCATGACATTTGTCCACACTCATGTTGTCAGAAGGATGTGAAAAACTATGTATTCGAATCGGATGCTAGCTTTCTTCTAGACAAAAATCGTCTGCTAAACGGCTGCAGAACTCAGGTCGGCCATTCACCGGTCCTGAGTTTTCGGTGGCAGTTCGCACTTGATGCAAGGAAGCGGTGTAAGTTTGCACCCTCTAACTGTCTGCAGGTGCGTTTTCGATATATCAAGGAGGATAACTGTAAATACAATGATGTAAACAGTGAAATGAAAAATTATGAATTCCTTTTTTAGAATGGATGAGAAAACTTTATGATTTCCATAATAATAATTCATACATTACAGATAGACATAAAATGCATAACTAATGGCATTGATAATTAACGTGCAATCTACGTGATAAATGATTGGATGTTCAGTTCGGGTAGCAAAGGAATTTTCACAATGAAATGCAAATTAGAACTTTATTCGGACAATTCATTAGGAAAATCTATATTTCTAATGTCCTTTGTAAGAAGACCTTAATATGCACATTAAAAATGGTGAGAGATGAGAGGAAGACCGAAGGGATCGCGAGGGCGTAAGAACTTACAGCGAGTCAGAAGGACTGTAGTTGCGCCTAGGTCTGGAAAACAACATTACCCAGGGTTAAGACGGCTAAATGACTTCGACATTAGAGTCTTTGGGACGTGGATTACTAAACACAGTTGGCAAGAGGTGTAAACTACCCAGGACACCCAGGGAAACACTGCCGCTTTCTACCGAACCCTAACCCGGCACGTAAATCACTTCTTCCCCCACCAAATCTGACTCACATTGAACTCGACCGACAAAGCATGGATTACTGTAACACCAGATATAAACTGCCTGATGCGGAAACACCGGGAGGCCTTTATCCCGCAGAACGATCAGGTTTGGAAGAGACTTAGAAACAAAGTCATCCACTCAAACCAACTCATTATGCCATTAAGGTGCAACAGTTGAAGCAAGAAAACCCATCCAAGTGGTACCAGGAACTGAACTCGGCATGTAACACCGCAAAGCCACCCACTTCCATCCACGTTACTGATGTCGACCCTTCAGACCATAGAGCGGTTGCAGATCGGATAAACAAGCACCTGTCGAGCGTGTCCCAGCAACACAACTGTAAGCACCAAAGACCTGCCTACCTACTAAGGGTGCGGTCACAAAGGTCATGCGATCGTCGTAGGATCGCTAACTTCTGCCATTTTGGAGGACAGTCATGTACGTATCTTGCAAAGTTGTCTCGGTACACAAAATGCTGTATGGATCCATGTCGGTGGTTGGTTCTGTCCAAGCCTGCTTGAAAATCCCATGGCATCAAAATCGTACGGCGATCGCACGACCTATGTGACCGCGCGCGCACTTACCAGCACTACCTCCACCACCACAAATCCAAACCTGGGAAATGTACAAAGAACTTAGTCATATCAGCGTTCGCAAGGCCGCTGGAATCGCGCCAAGGCCTGTGCATATGTTTGCCTGTGAACTTGCTGGCCCGCTGCCAGGCATTTTCAACACCTCACTTCGAGAAGGGGTCGTTCCCACCTAATGGAGTCAAGTCTGTTCTGCATATCATCGTCAATCCCTAACCAAGAAAGAGCTATATTCAGCCTGCGCTGCGGACACAACACAACAGTTACAATTACAGAAATACGGTTGCAATGTCTACAATGTCTACAGTTACTACAGGGAAAACAAGACTACGTGACTACTAACCTGAAGCCTTGGCAGCAACTGAGGCAGTTGGAATCTTGCCACGCTAGCTGATCTCAGAAGCTAGGCCAGTCATTGACCTTGAAAATTTGTCTCCTAATAAGAAACACCTGTTCCGCCATACCGTCCACTGTATGTTGGAGAATCTTAAAAATGGATAAATAAACTAGAGTTCGGCGACCTCGTACCTCCATGAAATATTTAGAGCCTTTGTTAATTTTATGCAAATGACGTACACATTTACATGTTTTATGCATGGTGATGTTCATCATTGACTTAATGTACACATGTCACAAGTATAAAATTCCCATTATGAATCATTAAGTGGTTTTGCAATGTTTGCATATACTAGCACTTCAAGCACAGTAGGGGCATCTTCTCTGAATAGCTTCAAAGAACGCTTGCAGATAGATGTGCAAAAGTTAGGTGCGACGGGTCGTTCGGTGTAATATAACCAGCTGCTGCCGCGCTGCGTGCCTACGAAGCTGGTGTGTTACGCCGAACGGTGGTTATACCGGCTGTATAGATAAAGATACAGATACTATAGAAATCAGTTCCTTATTTGCATATTTGGTATCTGCTGGTGTGTAATATGTTTCACATATCATAAATTACATGTTATGCATTTATAGAAGTCCAGTTATGGAAATATACAATAAGTCCTCATTTGCAATAAGGAGCAACAGTTGAAGCAAGAAAACAGTCTCTAAATAATCAAGATTTAGAGGCTGGCTTGCTTGTATTCTTTCTATACTTAATAGTCATGATTCAGTATAAAAACCCATGAGATACGTATTTATACTGAATCATGACTATCAAGCACGGGCAGAATATAAGGAAGCCAGTCTCTAAATCTCGTCAATCAACCAAGTCTGTCTTTTTTTTAATATTCACGGAATTCGGTCGAATTTCGCTGGCAACTAATCATTTGCTCATCTCAGCTCTCCTGACCGGAGCCGAACCTCTGCTTGGAGAGTAGAAATCACAGGTCTTCTTTATGACATTTGTCCACACTCATGTTGTCAGATGGATGTGAAAAACTATGTATTCGAATCGGATGCTAGCTTTCTTCTAGAAAAAAATCGTCTGCTAAACGGCTGCTAAACTCAGGTCGGCCATGCACCGGTCCTGAGGTTTCGGTGGCAGTTCGCACTTGATGCATGGAAGCGGTGTAAGTTTGCACCCTCTAACTGTCTGTAGGTGCGTTTTCGATATATCAAGGAGGATAACTGAATACAATGATGTAAACAGTTAAATGCAAATTATGAATTCCTTTTTTAGAATGGATGAGGAAACTTTATGATTTCCATAATAATAATTCATACATTACTTGAATTTTCTAAAATACGTTTTTTTTTTCAATATATACAACCACAGAACCCAATAGAAGTGGACTAAAAAGGAATGTGTTTGTGAATGTGTTTTGTAAAAATAAAAGATGTTGATGGAATTTAAGTCAAAGTCAAAGTCAAAGTCAAAATTACATATATTTAGCGTCGCTAATGACATTGTCCGCCATCTTGGATTTTGACCCATGATGTTATCAAATTAGCATAAATTATTGATTACTATTTATAAATGTAACTTTAAATTACACAGGATGCTAATGATCAGATAAACAAGTGTGGTCTAGCAATAAAAATGTGAAATCTTATAATTTAAACTGAAATTAGTAAATTTAAAAAAACATGCCTTTCAGAAACCCGTTGGCATGGCAACACGAAAATTCACAAACTCAAATATTTTTCGCAGAACTGTTGCCAACAATATTTTAGGACAAGTGACCAAGTTTCGTAGTTACAGCACACGTCATTCGGTAGTTATACGACGTCAAAGTTGGCGCAGGCACTTTAAGCTTAATATGTAATGTAACTTAAGTATACATATTTTTAAACACTAAAAGACATAAGATCATGTTTTGTTCCAAACATTCAGGTTGTCCAAGTCTGACCTGACCACGACTGTGTTGGTGGATGGTCTGTGGTCTCCAAAAGGCATCTACCTGTCCACGGCAGCGCCTCCTGGCGTAACCAGTGGTAAGTACAGCTCCTGGTTACCCTATCAGTACCCCCACCCTGTAACAACAGGTTCAGGTCTTTAAACATTTGAAACATGTTGTTTTAGAATATATGATATAGATAATTTTATCTACGTAGATCATTATTGCTGTCTTCAAAATTCATGCCCAAAACACACCAGTCCACATCGTATGGCTGCTAATTCTGTTTCTTTTACCAGGATGTCCATAGACGACAGGCGGAACTTTCACCGCCACAGCGAACGAAGTCCGCAGTGCCGCACCGGTGTCCCTACTGCAGTGAGATACTAATTTGATAGGTGGAGGTTTGGGTCTCCTAGTCCTATCAGTTGAACTCAGCAACAGAATGACCATTTTTATTGGCCCGCCCTACTTTCACCCAAATACAATATTAACCAAAAGGTCGTAAATTGATTCATCAATGAGTGTGTGTAGCAACGGTAGCAACGGTATCAAAACAGTATTCGGCCCATCCAACACTTGAAACTCGGATTCGAGTCGTTTTGAGCCACGTACAAAACCCAACATTATAATTTAACATAACAATAAGGGCTAATGCAAGTCTTTGATATTGTGTTACATAATTGACTTGGGCTAATCATGGGTTTCGGTATTCTTTCTAATAGCAAAACATAACCCGAGAGGTGACCTGTCCAAGGTACGCCCAGATAACGCACGTACGTGACGACCAGGCGAAAATGAAAGTTGAATCTGTTGTCCCTCAATGGAAAACCAATTACATCTTATTTTGGGACACTCAATCGAGCAGTTGTCAGAAAACTACGCCAGATTCTCTCTCTGTCAGTCAATCTATACAGAGTTGAGTTTATTGCGTTGAGTTTATTGAGATACCCTTTAGCTCAGATTGAGTTAATCTTCCAGGGCACATACAAATAAGAAGGCATACAATATATACAAACTATGACACTACGCCACATTACCGAAAAATAATGACCAACCCTATTTTTCTTCAGGAACAGAATAGAAAACGCAAGATATTTGAATGGTCAACCGTGAAAAACACTGACATGTCAACCACAACCGTTTCAAAAGGCACCGCTCCTTTGTACCAACAACAGTCTAAGTTTGTTTATACCCCGTTTCCACTAGGACGGCGCTCTCGCCGCGCTCTCTCTGCGACCTCAAATTTGACATATCGCTCAGGCCCCCTTTCTACTAGACGGCGATCGCACTACGCTCTCACTGCGACTTAAATATGATACTTGTAACCTTCGCTTTCACACATAAAAAACATGAAAGTGTGACTCTTTTCTATACAATTCGTTAAGACATATCTCAAATTTCAGGTCGCAGAGAGCGCGCGGAGAGAGTGCCATCCTAGTGGAAAGGATATATCAAAAGAAGCAGATTTTTTTACACTTTCTGTGGTTTGTTGTCTTCTCAGTCACACTTTTATATTTTGTATGATATGCCCAGTGTAAAACTGAAGGTTACATATATCATATTTAGGTCGCAGTGAGAGCGCAGCGCAATCGCCGTCTAGTGGAAAGGGATTCAAACAGAAGAGAAACATCAAGAAAATTTGGCAAAAAAGATTAACTGCGACTCACGACGTCGTGAAGCACCATGTAAAATGCCAGGCGTGAGTAAGCGAAAAGAATCCTTGTAAACCAAAACACGCCGATGGAAACTCTGTCTTAAGGCATTTTCTGTCCATGAAGAAGACTCAGAGAAGGTTCACTTTCACAAGCAACAAGATACAAACGCAAGGAAAAAAATGCCATGTAATCAAACATAACCTGAGGGGTCACCTGTTCAAGGTGCGTCCAGGTTACGCCCATGTGACGTCCAGCGGATAATGAAAGTTGTTTCTATTGTCCCTCAATAGAAAACCAATTACCACATATTTTGGGACACTCAGTCGACTAGTTGTCAGGAAACTACGCCAGATTACTCATAACACTTACCGACCGTATTTCTTTTTCAGCACCAGAATTGAAAACACAAGATTTTGAAAAGAATTATCATGAAAACCACGTACATAAAACCAGTGCGAACATTCCCCCTTTTATACTGTATCTTCTCCGTCACGTGTACACCACGAAGAGTGTATTGTAGGGCTGGGTATCGGTACAGCGTACAGGTACAAAACCGGTTTTCCTCATTGGACTGGTCCAGAAAAACCGGACCTGAAAAAATTAGGTGGACCGGATGTTGGACCGATAGAAAATTAACAGATTATCTTATCAGGCATTCACACGTTTTGGCGCCTGCAGGTGGAAGAAAATAACAAGAGTGAAGTAGAGTAGAGTTTATAGTAATTTCTACCAAGTTTTACAGCCAATCGTACAGGTGCAGTTAGCGTTGTAGGATTTTAAAACCCCAGTGTAAGTCTAATACTCCACCAAACAGATTTCTTTGTAGTGAAATGGACCATTGGTATCAGTCATACTGAATCAGGTCCAGGTTCAGGTCCGGACCTGGACCTAATCCTCTGGACCTGAACCGGACCTGGACCTGAATTTTCTGTACCGGTACCCAGCCCTAGTGTATTGTATTTTATTTTATGTAACTTTACGTTACTCATTGACATCTGTTACTTCCATCGGTCGATGTGGATAGAGTTGTGTTTACACGCACTATAGCACAAACCAAAGTGCGCGAACCCTTGGACCGAAAATATGTTTCGGCGACAACTTGTAAACGACCGTTAATTGATTCACTCCAGTGAGACCGGTATGCTTGTTGTATCCTGAAGTAAGGTGGCATTTACATAACCTTCATGGCTACCGATAATAATAAAGATAATTAAAGAATCGTGACAACGTAAAATGATAGTGTGTGTTTTCTTTCACTTGTCAATGATTGCGAGTCCCATGGAATAGGGATGGCATTACGTATACGTTGCGTGACAAGCTACTACTGTCTCCATATCATGCGACTCAAAATACAAACTGGATTTTTTTTCTTTAAAAGTTACTCGGAATCGCTGTTTTACCAGTCAGACAAGAGGGCTCGTGGCACGTCCTCGAACACGGGACCCCCATTTTACGTCCCTTGGGCCAAGTAGATTTGATTATATGGATGTCATGAACTGAGAACCCAAAAAACTGATGCGAGCGTGCGGATTTAAAACAAAAAAATGGCCTTAAGAAAGCTGCATTCCTTATGAAATTTATGTGGTCAGGAAGGTTTAACAAATGATTGAGAATATAGTGTATGGTATACCTAACAATATAGCCTTCATATTTGTTGTTACACGTCTTCTTCTATGACCGTGGAATTGGCCATTGTCATTTTATGACATTAGTAGACTTTTCCCGTTTTTCTTCATTCTACGGCATATTCTTCCCATTTTTCATTTGCTTTGTACGATTCACAATATGGATAAAAACGTTTTTTTATTATTTATATTTGGAAATGACCGAAAATTGATGCGCGCGCGGATGTCATCCATATCATCAAAACAACATGGCCTTACGAATGAAATCTCTTGCAACATAGAGACAACTCGCAGATTAAATTTATTATATTATGTCATGATTATTTCAATCCTGAATTGTCACTAGCCTCCGTTGCAGTCCTCGAATGGGGCTGATGTTTATTTTAGGGGGAGGGGGGTCGTTGGTTTGCGATTTTCAACGTTGGCTAGGTTCTCTGGTGCCGGGAAAGGGAGTTTGCCGAGGAAGGGAGTTTGCCGTGAAAGCGAGACGGGGCGAAACTTTTTTCAATATTAACAATAAGTCGTTTTCGATTATTCTTCTATGGGCGTGAATTTGCGGCTTGATGCTGTTACCGGGTACTGACTGTGCGTCGTTTTTAGTTCCATGGCCTCCGAGGGGAGTCAAATAAAAGTGTTTTTTTTTTTAAAAGAACAAGCCAAAAAATCTATGCTCATTTTCAGATATTTTGTAGGTTTTACCCTGAACATCAGCATATCAAATTCTTGTAAACTGCTTCTGCACCTGTCTATAAATTTTGTGGCGTCGAACAATCACCATAGGCTAAAACCGTGTTCTGCTACTATACTATAAAAGATGGGGGGTGGTCCCTGTATGACGCTTAACCTATGCGAATTGCCTGTAAGTTTAATAGACTCGTTATATAATATAGTCAGCTTTTATTTGGTATTTGTGGCGAGCAAGCATTGAAACTTCTGTATGAAAAAAATAGAATAATTTTACAAATAGTAAATGGCTATTTTGTACTGAAAAAGGCAAGTAGCAAGTAACAAAAAATGTCGGGTAACGTTGGGTAACGGTTCACCGCCTCGGCTTCTTCGTACGTGTGTGAAGACTCTTTTTGCTTATTTTGCAATGTGTCATTCCCGTTGCTATGACGAACACGCCCGCGGGAACCACCCTGATGGACAGGAGGTGGTTGGGGCGGCGGCCCGCTGGTTTGGCCGGGGCCGGAGCCGGAGAGAGGCGACTGAACAGGCTCCGCTTGCTCGTACATTTTGACCGTACTGTGCAGACAACAGGCGAACAGTGCAGCAGCCAACGTCAAGGTGCATGAATATGGACAATTATGCCAGGATTAGTCTGAAGAAGTTAGGATATATCTACCCATATTTGGAAGTAAGATGTGGTATGGCGTGTTGCGAACGGTATTTTGTTTTTCTGCATGAAGCAGACCAATCTTGTTGTTTAGAAAGACGTGAAGCTGGGAGGTAAATAAACTAGATATCATTTTCGGATAAAATCCGGTGTAGATTGTGCCTTGAGCAGCTTGCTCTGAAATTTTTGATAGGTTACTGAGCATAGCGTTAACTAAACAAAAGAAAACCGGATGTCTATAATACTCGTTATGCAGGTAGCTTAGACAGAGAATAACATAATGAAATGTATCTTATGTGTGCATGGTGAAATGCAACATTTGCATAATTTGTAGGCAGTTCTATAATTCGTGCGTTTCCATAATAGTGGTAAATGAAAGAACTTCAGACTTACACTTGCCCTATATTTGCCCTACATGTAATTTCTGTCAGGTGGAATAATATTGACAGATACTAATTACGAAAACATGGACGTAATTTGCTATGTAATTGATAATTAACTTACCCACTAAGTAATACATTTAAAGAAATTTCATACTTATGACGTGTACGTTCGTTAAAGGTTTCTGTGATATCCGATATACAGGTATCTTAGAGAATAACTGACAATAATCGAACATTATTCTCTTCGCCAAGAAGAGTATGAGATTGCTGACTTGGGTCTGTATGTAGGTCAACAGCATATAACTCGAGAAATTGTGGATGGAACTTTGTGATTTTTGGTAGGTGTCTAGTGGTTGTCGAAAGGAATGCCAAGTTTGAAAACGGTTTACCTGGCGTTTTCCTACGGTACTGCAGCGAGCTTGGTATGTTTTTTGCGGTTTGTTTTGGGCAGCATAAGTCAAAATCTAGCTGGGCGATTTTCACGAAACTTGGTAGGTATGTAGCGGTTTTGGAGAGGAAGGTCAAGTGCGAAAATGGTTTACCTGGCTCTTACCTACGGTGCTGTAGCGGGATTTGTATGTAAGTGCGTTTGTCTGTATGCAAGATAACTCGAGAACCCTTGAATGGATCCTGATTATATTTGTTAGGTGGATGGGGGTTAGGAAAACGAAGGTCAAGTTCGATAATGGGCACCCTAGTGGCTGCCTAAGGTACTGCAGCAAAACTTTTAATTTTGACACTTCGTGTTCTGGACATGCTGTGGTCATGATTTTTGAGTGGTAGATAGCCCTTGGAACAGAGAGTAACTGCTGTGAGTTTGGACCCCCTAGCGGCTTTTTGGGAACTGCAGACACCGATTTCCGTTCAAACTTTGGACGAGGATAACTCGAGAACGTGTAAACGGATCATCAGGATTTTCAGTATGTAGATAGAATGAGTGATGACTTATACAATGTAATACTAATTATGCAAATCAGTAGCTAATTTGCATAATTAATGAGGAAAGTTCATAAATCCATGCCAACAGCATTTAACTCAAGAAGCTGTGTATGGATTTTCATGATATTTAGTATTTAAGTAGCGGTTGCGGAAAGGAAGGTTGTGTTCGAAAATAGTTGACGTAGCATTTTCCGTTAGGACGGTAGCGGGCCGAGTGTGTGCGTCCGTTTGTTTGTGGAATGCATAACTCGAGAAGCCTTGAAAAAATCCTGATATTTGGTAGGTGGGTAGGGGTCAGGAAAACGAAGATAATATATATGATAGTGGCCCCCCCTAGCGGCTTCCTAAGGTACTGCAGCAAAACTTATTAACAGAAATAAACTGTGCTCTATATATCTCATTTTGACCTATATCTATGGACACAGCTGTTACACAGATGTTTTGCTGGAGCTGGACGCCCTTACACTGGGGACAAAGTCTTTGACAAGCATGAAATTCTGATTGACCAGGGATGCTACCAGGTCATCTGTCAGGTCACAGTCTGGTTTTTGGTAATATCTGTGTGTTTGTGAGGAACATAGTTCATGCAGTCATTTGCTATTTAGTAATACATGAACAAGACCTTAAAGTCTGAAATAAAGACATGATTATTTGGCGAAGAGATGGGTTCGTTGAACTCTAGTTAGTCTTAAAACGAGAAAATGATCAAGAACAACTCAAAGTTTACTTCCGAATGAATGTAATTTATGTAGACTTACGAAGTAAGAATAGACAATGCACAACAAACTTCCATCACGAACACATTTTTTATTATCGTCTACGGCCTTTTACACACTCAGATCCCTCGTTAACCTTCTCTGTATCTGTAGAGCATTTGTACATCAGACGAGTTACACACTTCTTATCCAAATCTTATCTTCTTCAGGTATCTGCCCAACATCAGATCAGATTCAAACCCATCTCAGTTGCTATATGGTTAAAACCCAGTACTACAAACATGCATTCCTAACGTGCTTTTTACCAGAGGATTTTTTCTTCTACATACTGGATTTTCCTTAAACAAGCCGCTTCTGGGCCTCATATACAAGTCATGTCACTCAGTGTTCCTACAGAAGTTTGTACTTTAAAATGTAAACGTTAAATGTTATAGAATCTGACATCTAGTTTTAATTTTTCCTTCTTTTTAGAACACTATTTCTTGAAATACATTTACAGATAATATTTTTCAAATTGTCATGTAGATCTAAAAGACTAAAACTAAAACAAGGCTCATCATGTATACCGGAAACCTCCAAGCGGTTTGGGACAAATACTTGGCAGGAGCGAAACTTTGGCCTGACACCAGGCGGCATTTGATCACCCACTTCTGACTCTGCCTTCTTCAGACTACGTCATGTTAATGAATTACACGATTAATTAATTCTACCCAAAAAAAAGCTGCATAGTCATCAAGCATTACTTTCACTTCCTAAAGAAAGCGTAACAGTCATACAAAACTCAGGTAACATTCAGATTGCTCTACCATCCCCTTCAAAGGAGTTACTAAGGGTTGACTTACATTGTACTGTAATATGTTGTATTGCTTCATTGCTCAGGAGGATCGTCAGGTGAAACCCTTGAGTGTGTATCCATATACAAATGTCATGTACCAAAAACAAAAATACTTATAAATAATACAAGTGTTTTCAATAATAAAACATTTATAGAGATATAATTTAGGCCTCAGTGGGCTAATCTTCCAGGTTTCAAACAAATACAAATACATATACAAAACTACACTACACTGTTATGCAGATAAGACAATTCCAAGGTAATAAACCTAACGTATTACACATCAAAAGTCTAAAATGATAAACCATTCCCTATCATGATGACTCAGCCCATAAACTGTATGGCATTAGTACCCTAAGCCTTAGCATCAGTCGGCAGTTCATTTCAAAGCTTCGCAACTCTGTATATGATTTTTTTTCTCTTAATTTTTTTGCATTCTGTTTTAGGCAGCCAAGAATTTTACATTGACATATAGATACATGTATGGAGTTGATGTATCAATGAAGATTAAAAATCCATGTAATAAGACACGCTAGGTAGATAGTCGACGTATAGGGTAAATGTTTGTATAAGTTACGCCAAACGTCAGCGACACTGATGAAAGATAGTGGATGCTATCTGAAAATCCTGACCAATTTCCGAAATCTGTTCCAGCTGCTTCGGTAACTGTTTTTTTTGCGTATCTTATCACCCGTATGTCTAACCTTTATTTACGTGTTTTGACTATATTTCATATACTGTTATTTGGCGTATGACCTTCATGAAATGATCTGAAGATTTTACCGGTGTCCTTTGGCTCACATGTGACAACGATTCTAAGGAATAGTTTTAAAGAACTTTCACTTAGTTTGTCTCTTAGATCGTACCAGTAATCAGCCTAAATCAGCTTTTTTGCCTGTGACCTCTCCAAAAACGGTGCACAGTAGTTAATGACTTACAAACTAAGGCTTGAAGAACACGTGTATTGGCAGCATATTGTCCGACATTTATCAGCTAAAATTCTAGATTTGTAGTTAGATATTTGATATGTAGATTCAGTGATAAAGTCGGATTAATATGCAAACCCAAACTTTCTGCTTCTAAGAACTGTTCAATAACGTCACAACCAATTGACAAGTCCAGGGGGTTTTGAACAAACGAGCCAACTTGCGATCTGTTCTCAATGATCATCATCCGGGCGTGCTGGTTGCGCGGATGGCCATGACTCTTTTCATCCATCCTTCCCTATCCTCCATAGCTTTGGGCAGTTCTTCAGCCGAGCAGCCAGAGTCGTCACAAATTTGATGTACATATGTTTGGCGTGGTCTACCTCTGCTGTTCTCAATAAAATTAATATTTTCTTCAACACATTCATGAAAAGGCGATTTCGCCCAAGATTCTCAGAAGGTTAGGTTGCAAAGCATCCAAGTTTTGATTGAACTCGTGAGAACTTTGAAAAAAATGCCCTTGTACAGTAGCGGTGAGAGTTCCGCCTGTCATCTATGGATGTCCTGGAAAAATGGAACAGATTTAGCAAGGATGTCATGTGGAATAATGAGTTTTTGACTTGGTTTTGACAAAAGCAATAATGATCTAATCTAATAAGTGGTGAACACTTAATGATATTGGGCCGTGAAACAATTACAGCTCATAACAGTCCTAGGAGGTTTGTCAGGTTAGAACGCTGAGAAACCACCACATCTATTTCAGACCATTTTCCTAAACTTGATCTAAATATATCGTTACAGTTGCCCTGCTGTCAAGCCTTTAACACATCAAGTAGGGTAATATAATGTATTGCCATGGCAACGGTCAACAAGTTTCCATCTCGTGTTTGGGAATATGCTGTGGTCGTGGTATTTGAGCGGTATATAGTTTTGGGGGGAAGAGAGTTACGTATACTGTTGTAAATTTGGCCCTCTTGGACCTTGTAGGAAATTGCAGGTGCCAATTATGTTTCAAACTTTGGACGAGAATAACTGAAGAACGTAATGACGGATCGTTATGACTTTTGGCATAAGGAAAGATCCACTATATTTCATAATAGAACTTTCAAACCTGTCACATATGTAATTCATCAATGGATGTCAATTGTACGAATAAAAACCTTGCTGCAACCTAGTTGCATTATTAAGTAGAAAACGCTATAATTCCATAGAGGTACATGATGGAAATCTCATACTTGCAGCATTATGAAGCTAAGTGAGGTCGATCATGCAAATGTCACATTTACATAATTTCATTCTTTGAATAACTTATGCTATTTGGATAGAGTGGATAGTCAAGCGAGATATGTTATGAAAGGACTTTTTTATAATTAATGAGAAATATTTAGATCACTTCACTGGAATTTAGTGGAAAAGGTTTATGTCATTTACCGAATGTATGAGGTCGTGAAAATCTCGTTCATGTCATGAAATAAGAAAACAGTATCTTTGCCTCTTAGCTGATTCCGTACGTTATGCATGCGTAAATAAAAATATTTTCATGTTATCGAAAACAACATGTTTAAACCGTTTAAAGACCTGAACCTGTTGTTACAGGAAGGAGGTACTGATAGTGGTGAATCTGTCAGGAGCTGTACTTATCATTGGTTACGCCAGGAGGCGCTGCCGTGGACAGGTAGATGCCGTGTGGGTACTTCAGGCCATCCACCAGCACAGTCTTGGTCAGGTCGGACTTGGACAGCCTGGAGGTGTGGAGCAAAACATGATGTTATCTCTTTTAGTGTATACTTAAGTTTTTTTAAGAGTGTAAAATTTGAATTTGAACAATATAGATACATATATTCTTATACGATGCTGATTTGCATATATGCATGTATATGGAGATATATTTTTATACTTATATGTCATTTCAGTATCTTATTCCATATATATTCTTATACAGAACTTAATTTGCATACAACATGTATATTCATGTATCTTCATGTATTTGGGGATATGTATTTTATACTCATATCTAAGTACTTATTTCATGCATATATTAGTACATCGGCGCACAGTACTACCAGATATGTACACACAAGATACATACATATCATACATATCATGTAGATTACGATGCAGAATTTCACCAGGTAATTTCATATCTATCACTACAAACGCTTTAGTATATAAAGGTGATTTCCGCACTTTCCGATTTTTCTCTGATAGGATGATGATGAATCCCGCCAGGCAGACGACCAGTAGACGAAGTCCTCATCAACCGCGATTCCATTTACCCACTTCCCGTCTTCATACAGCACTCGTCGGATATCGTTGCCCAGCAGGTCTGAGCTGTAGATGCCGTACCGCTTATCACGATAGTACAGCCGATCCTCTAAATGAGATGAACAAATATAGTGATCAACACTAAACTAGAAAGGCCAACATTTGCTTTAGAGCAAATACAGCATATTTCAGCCATCTGCCTTCCCATGCAACAATAGACTGTTCCAAAATTACCCATGTGCAAAAAATGGAACACTTCGGTTCAAAAATACTCATACTGAAAGACTTTGACATACTTCAAAGTCAAAAAAATGAATTTAGAAAATGACCCCCACCTTGGAAGAATGGACTCTTCCAGCACACCCTATCTAAAAGTGCAAAATAGACCAATCCAGAAATTATCCCACTGAAAACATGGCCTTTTGTATAAGAAACACAGTCCAAAATTGATTTAGAAAAGAAGTCCCCGTGAATGAATAGACTTTAAAAAGGTAACATAGACCAGTCGAGGCAAGTCGCCCGTGATGACGACGATGATGAGACCTGTCCAAAAATACTTCCGCTAAAAAATAGAGTTTTGAATCATCACCTTTAATTAGCGTAATATCAATGTTTCCTAACTAAACACAAGTTTTCAAATTTACTGGCCTTAATTGACTAATTATTCATTTGCCTGATGATATTACAAATGATGATATCGGCAACACGTTCCTAACTAGAGCCTCTTTCCTCACCTTTGAAGTCTATTGCGATGGCTCCGGGGTCATACAGACCCGTGATGATGGTGGTTTGGTTACTGCCGTCCATCGCAGCTCGGTCAATCCTGAGTTTAGAAACGTCCACCCAGTACATGAGTCTGTGGAAAAGAGCATAGCAAACAGAAAAATTAAATCTCCGCAAGGTGTTTGGAAATTTGCTGTTTCATCTTCCATCATCTTGTTATTAACCCTCAAGCACCCGACCTTTTTTTGCGACTAAAATGACCGAGTGGGGTCCAAATGGACCCCATTTTGATTCGTTAATAAATGCATCTAATTTGCATTGTTTGGGTAATCTTTGCATATACATTGCTTCGTCATAGTGAGAGAAATATTTTGGCATGTTGAAACATGAATATATTTGGCTCATTATCATAATTTATGCAAATAAGTGAAGGAGGACCCCATTTTTAACAACAAATTTTACCTTTATTTCATATATTTCGTCCTTTACATGTCTACAAAAATATTCATATGTTGCTATTATGAAATAGGTATCAAATGTTAGTTATTGAACAAGGAATGTTTGAATATAAGTTAAAAGTAAGGAATATAAGTATAGATATATGAGGTGATTATGCTAACACATTTAGGAATGGCTGAGCACATACAGACTGGTACCCATGATCTAAATCCTAGTATACAAACTGATTTGTGTCTACTTCTTCAAAAACAATAGTGTCCTTGTTGTGTATGAAAAATTTTGGCTTGTTTAGGTGTGAATAATTTCAGCTAATTATCATAATTTATGCAAATATGTGGAGGAGGACCACATTTTTTTACTAACAATTTTGCGTTTTTTCCCACAAATTTCGTCCCTGACATGTCTAAACATACTTATATGTTACCTATTATGAAACAAGTATCAAAAACTAGTTATTGAATAAGGAATCTTAGAATATAAGTTGATTGTAAAGTATATAAGAGCTGATTATGCTATGCTATCACAGTTATAATTAGCTGAGCACATACAGACTGGTACCGATGATCGTAATCCTAATAATATACAAAGTGACTGTAGCTACTTCTTTAGAAACAAAAGTGGCATTACTGTATTTACACTGATAAAAATGGAGGTTAGCATGAAAAAGCAAGTATGCAGATAAAATAAGACATATAAATATAAGAATGTCATTGTACAGAATTCATTGGACATTGCGATGGGTAACCTGACCACGTGAATATCTGCTTCTTCTCTATCAGGCAACACTACAATTGCTTCTACCTGTGCTAAGTGCAAAGTGCAAGAAGACTATGTTTGTAGAACAAAGCTACAAGCAATCACCACATACGTATTGCTTGTAGCTGTGTTCTGCGCAAACTGTTCTTCCGCATCCTGCACAAGCACGTCTGACTTTCCGATCAGAGCTGCGTGGGCATAACTCGCATCTCTTGCGCCCTTCTTGTGCAGCAGCTGCTGCTGGCTCCTCTGCTCGTCGGACAGATCTTACACCAATGCGAGCCATTGATTCTCTAGTTGCAGGCATGAGATATGGGCTCTGTGCCCTTCTTTGGACATGAGGCATTACTAAGTTGTACCCAAGTTCCCTCAAGAAGAGGCGGCGCCTCCGGCTGCCTGCAGACAAGTTCCAGTCTGGGAAGTTTCCAAGGAAGACAATCAGAGAAGCAATTCCTGCCACATCCAAGAGATTGAAAAACAGCACCATTGGCCATCTGTTTATCTTGCGCCTGCATGTGTGCATTGTCGCTAGATGATCCAGATTGTCTACACCACTCTTTGTGGCATTGTAGTGCATGATAATCTCTGGCTTTTGTTGCTCGCCTATGATGTTTGCGTCATGGTGCATGCTTGACAGAACAAGGACAGCTTTGCCTTTGGAAGGTACATATGATGTGAGAGTCAGTTGGTCCTGGAAGCCAAACATGGAGCTATTCACTTCTTTGTGGTTTGCAGCCTTCATCACTTCTGGAATATGTGGTTTGTTAGACCTTATTGTCCCAACATATGTAAGTCCATCCTCCAAGAGATCTTCAGCTAGTGGGATAGAAGTGAAGAAGTTGTCTGCTGTGACGTTTCTCCCTGTTCTGCGCCAAAGATATGTCAGCTCTTTTACCACTCTTGCCCCTTGGCCTATCTCTCGCTGTTCCCCTGGTTGTCTCCCTAGGTACACTTCTCCTTTCAAGGGGTAACATGTTGTCGCATCGCAGTTCCACCATATTTTCAGTCCATATTTAGCTGGTTTGGATGGTATGTACTGCCTGAATGCGCATCTTCCCCTGAAAGCTACAAGTTGCTCATCAACACAGAGATCTGTGCCAGGGATGTAGTACTTTGGTAACTGTGCTATGAACATCTCCCAAATGTCCCTAAACGCCGCAAGTTTGTCAGTAGCTCGCCGTTCAGCACGGGTCTCCCTGTCATCAAAGCGCATGTACTTCAAAATGTTTCTGAATCTTTCCCTGGTCATAGTTGCAGGGAAGACTGGTTTGCCATCAGCTGTAGACCAGAGAGAAGCCTGAGGCTCATGGTTACTCTGGTATAAACCTGCTATGATGCATAATCCAATCACTGCCCTTATCTCTGTTCCATCAACTCGGCACCACTCTTCTTGTCTTTCATTCTCCTGATTGTCATTCCACTCTCTGTGTTTTCGTCTCGCCTCTCTGTTGGTTTGCTGTACAATAAGATCAATCATAGCAGGTGTCACAAAGAGGGAAAATGCTGACTGGATGTCCACGCACCTAGCAGCATTAGTTATACCTGGCGGATTTCTTATTATGTCCTGATTTCGGCGCCTGCCGAGAGGAGGGGGGTTTTGGTCCCATACTGTTCCGTTTTTTCCTTGGTAGGGCCTGTCAACTACTGGATTCTCATTCCCTGCATCCTGATTTACTGCCGGGTTGTTTATTGGTGCTCGGCCTCTCCCTCTTCCACGTCCTCTGGCTCCACGAGCTCGTCCACGTCCTCTAGCTCCAAGACCTCTGGCTCGTCCACGACCTCTTCCGCGAGCCCTTCCCAGACCTCTATCCGCCTCTTGATGGATCTCTTCCCTGGGGTGGTCTTCTTCCTGAACAGATTCTGTGTCAGAATGGTCTGACACATCTGACAGGTGGTCTTCAACGTCTAAATCGGACTCATCCTCATCAACTGAACTGTTCTCATCGTCACTTTGGGCGTTGAGTATTTGACGCAAGGCCTCTGCAGCCGTATATCTGGCTAGTCTCTCTCTGGTGGCCATGGCGTACCTGTCAAATGTTAAGATGCCATTCTTAGAAGTGACAATATGTGGGGATGTGTAAAATAGACTTGTCTCGGTTCGGTTATTGTAAACATTTGTAAAGCCCAGCACAAATATACCGGAGCTAAGGCAGTGCCCCCCTCCCCACAGTATGCTTCGACACTGCATATATAGGATGAAAAAAATATACTCCAAACTTGAATAAAACATGAAATTTTCAAGTACGTGTTATCAGCACATATCTAGCTTCATTGTACTAATGTTATATTCAAAGGATGGTTTACAAAGGCAGAGAATTATCATGGATTGAAAGAGATAACTTACCTAAGAGGCAAGGCCTGCAGAGGTGGACATGTGGTTGACCTTTGCCCTCAGAGGTCATAAAAAGGTCATGACCTCGGATGACCTCATAACCTGATTCCTAGGGATGAGTTTTCTTGGCAAACTGCATGATATTGAAGCAATTATGCTTGCTGGGGGACATATCAAAGACAGCCAAACACTTCTGTATGTTGAAAAATCCACATATTTCTGGGGTCCGTTTGGACCCCAGTCGGACATACCTCAGACTTCCCTTTATAACTTTTACAAAATCATTTCGATCTCCGAAAAAAATTAGGAGAAGTTGGAGAAGAGGTTTATGAACAAAGTCACGGAAGGGATTTTTGTTCCGATGCAAAATTTTCAAATGGCACATCAAAATATAGGCCTGGGGTCCAAACGGACCCCACTCGGGTGTTTGATGTGTTTGCTAAAACGCACACTACCCAGGAAGAGACTACAGTGCATGGTGCTACTGCGAACTGAAAACCACAGCGAACAGTCATTTTTCCCTCTACCACGAAATTAAATCCATTTACAGCATACAGTGCAAGAGAAAGAAGGAAGCTCATGTGATATTGTCTGATTTACTGAGTAATCAAGGCTTCATGAGGTTTATCTAAACCCGAATTCCATCTGTCGCAGGTATGAAATGCCAAAAGTTCGCGAATGAGATGTTATACATAATTTCCTATTGAATATTCAAATTATAGTAACCCTATAAAAGTGCACATCATTAGAAAGAGAACTGGAGATAGGAAAGCAGTTATGACCACACAAGACCGAAAAGCGATAAAATAGGTCAATCCTTTATATACAGGACTGGAGAAAAACCCGCGTCAAGGGCCATCACAGCCCGGCAAAGACATTTTAACGAACTGTAACACTCAGTCTGTTACCACTTCAGCTGGGGTGATCTAGACGGAAAGTATGGAACGTTAATACATGAAGCTCTGTCACTATAACCACAGTTTGTTTATGACGAAATGCATTTTACTCACCGATTTCTGGGGTCCAGGACCAGATCCTCGGGGTTTCCGATTGCTGGTGACGACAGAAGTGTCCTAGCGGACGATCCTTCCTTCTTTGCTACAGAGATAGTCTTTGCGCCAGAGTCACTCCAGTAGATATTTCCCCCAGCGTGGTCCAATGCCAGGCCACAGGCATCTACAGAAAGAGCATAAGAACGTTTCTGTGTAATTGATCACTGTATGAATAACAGGAGATGCTTGAAAGTGCACACTTATGTCGGAATCTTTGAAATGTTGTTCGACTGGTGGAAAATCATGATATTTGGAGTAGCCCGCAACAGTATTGCAGAAAACTTTATTTATTACTCATACTTTTTTTCTATTGTTTAATTTATTGCACTGTTATGTCCCTTTACATCTATTTTTTTTCCTTTTTTTCTATAAGTGGGAAGCAAATAAAAAATATATAGAATAAACAGTGTACACAGATTCCCCAAAGATGTTTTTGCAGTTCAATCCTGATCAGTGCTATATCGTGCACATAACGAACAAACGCACACCAAATGTGTCCCCTTACCAGTTTTGTGGCCAGACATTAGCAACCACAAAAAGTCACCCATACATTGGTGGTATTTAACAACTGGGCTGAAGTGGGGTGTCCATGTTAACAAAATAACAACCAAGGCTAAACAGACATTGGGAGTGATCAAACGTAACTTATGGGCATGCCCAGCCAGGGTAAAATCACTTGCATACACGTCACTGGTAAGACCTAACCTTGAATATGCTGCAACAGTGTGGGATCCGCATACAAAGAAAGACAAAGATAAACTTGAAAGGGTACAGAACCAAGCTGACAGATTCTGTACAAACAACTACAACAGGGATGCTAGTGTTACCAAAATGAAAACAGATCTACAGTGGACATCACTTGAAGACAGAAGGAAAATGTCCAGACTTTGCATGATGTACAAAATGACCAATAAGCTGGTGGACGTACCGATCTGATAAGTATCTAATACCAGCTCAAAAAAAGAACAAGAAATAGCCATGATTCAAGTACCAGAGTTTCCAAGCTAGGATTGATGTGTTCAAAAATTCGTATTTTCCCAGAACTATCGTAGATTGGAATTTGTCATCACCAAGCACAGTAGGGGCATCTTCTCTGGATAGTTTTAAAGAACGCTTGCAGATAGATGTGCAAAGGCTAGGTGTGACGGATCGTTCAGTGTAATATAACCAGCTGCTGCCGCACCGCGTGCCTGCGAAGCTGGTGTGTTACGCCGAATGGCGGTTATACCGGCTATATAGATACAGATACAGATGTTGGGGGTTTGCCGATAGACCGATCTGAGCCCAGAAATGCGTAACTAGGACCACCATACAGTCACGCCATTTCTGTTAACTTTGATTGCACACTAATCTCCAAGCAGATGTACAGATAATATAACATTTGCGGTATCTTAACCGTATGCAGATGATGTCCAAGCAGACGTTAGGATCTGGCCCATTCTCCATGTCCTAAGCCCGTTTTTGCAACATTTGTCTTTTTTTTTTAGAATGGTATTCTTCTAAAGATTCGCATTTTTCCACATCAAAAAAGAACGAAGAGCAGAATAATTACATCTACTGAGATCGTCTGGACACAGCTTTCTAAAACATTTCTGGATACGGCTTTGCCTGACCTAAAATCATATCACTTTGAAATGCTTACTTATGACCTTAAATTTAAGGATTACAATTGAAATTTATAACTTACAATAGCCGGTATCTATGATGGTCTCCATGCCACTTCCATCACGACGAGCCCGTTTGATTTTGTAGATGAGATGGATCCGATAATCTGACCAGTACACGTAGTCGGTGAGCGGGTCGTAGTCCAGGGCGCGGGTCAGTCCAACATCTACCAGTGGCAGTATGACCTTTGATCCGGAAGTGATGTCAACTTGGATGATGGCACGAGTAACAGCGACCAAGAGGAATGGCGCACTGTTCTTACGGGAGTCATGGTCTCCTAATTGGTGAAGGAAATCAGAGTATTAAAAAACGCAATATTTTAAATCATTATCTATATTCTTTCTGATATAGAGCATCACGTAACATCCTGATTTGCGCATATCACTGAAAATGCGGTATAATAACACAGTGGTAATAGGCATTTCCTAATAGAGGTATCGTTTACATACGTTATTAGAAAATGATGTATGAAAATGAACATTTATCGTGTAAAACAATCTTTATGTACAGCTAGGTCAAGGGATACAACACGAATACTAAAACATACCAACAACGCCAAACGAACATTAACACATACACACCTAAAGCCTTCACAAAGGCAATGATTTTTTCATTGCAACCTTTTTTTTCTACTAATGATGTTGCCCAGCACACCATCCCAAATAGCGCACAAAACAACGGAAACCTAACTCACCTGGCGTCTTACTAGTCACGTCAAGACGCTGCTCCAAGGCGGCGGTTCGGTTTCTCTCCTTGTCCGGGTCACGCTTCAAGGGGTCAACAGTGGTGGACAGTTGGCGCATGTCGTCTTGGTTGCGCTTCAAGGCGTCAGCAGTGGTGGACATGTTGTCTTGGTTGCGCTTCAAGGGGTCAACAGTGGTGGACAGTTGGCGCATGTCGTCTTGGTCGCGCTTCAAGGCGTCAGCAGTGGTGGACAGTTGGCGCATGTCGTTTTGGTCGTGCTTCAAGGCGTCAGCAGTGGTGGACATGTTGCCTTGGTCGCGCTTCAAGGCGTCAACAGTGGTGGACATGTTGTCTTGGTCGCGCTTCAAGGCGTCAACAGTGGTGGACATGTTGTCTTGGTCACGCTTTAAAGCGTCAACAGTGGTGGTCAGTTCAGATATCTCCTACGAACGTATTAAGGTAT
Source organism: Branchiostoma floridae x Branchiostoma belcheri (assembly GCA_019207045.1). Lineage (NCBI taxonomy): Eukaryota > Metazoa > Chordata > Leptocardii > Amphioxiformes > Branchiostomatidae > Branchiostoma > Branchiostoma floridae x Branchiostoma belcheri. The sequence goes on from CM033031.1 coordinate 1,289,556, forward strand.
ATATGTAAGCCAGAATACCAAACGCTAAAGAAACAAGATAAAATAGCGAAAAGTTCTGACTTGATGGACTCAATGAACAAAACAGAGGCAGTGTCAGAAAAATTGCTTTCCAACATATAAAAATATATTTATAACAATAGCAACAGGCTTTTGTGATACAAGAGCGTTACCTTATTGTTGATGAACGCCGCAAAAGCAAGTCCCACAGTGACTAGGCCTAGCAGCACGGCAATGCCCGTGGCGATGTAGGTAAGCCGGGAGCGGATGAAGCTACAGAGAGCACGGCAGCCGCTTGCTCCACCCGGATACGCGCGGTCTGTTAGAAAACAGGAGGATTTAAAAGAAAAGGATTTTTTTTTAAAACTTTCAACTTTAATTTCCAACACGGCAATTAAACACGACAGATTTGACTGTCCAACTCCAGTCTTTTTTAAGGAATTACAAAGGCCGGAGATGAACAGTCGAAAAGTTGGGTAAGTCCAAGTTTCGTTCTGGAAATTACGTATACAGCTTAGTTTTCATCCAGAATAGGCAAATCGAAAATAACACACAGTACAATAAATTACAGTATACTAGTTAGTAGGAGATTATTCAATTAGTGACAGAACCTACACCATTATCGATAAGATCAACAGGTACTGGTAGATTCAGTAATCTATCTATTTACTAGTATTTTATTTCTGTTTTCTTAAACATACAAATGGCTAACCGATCTTGTTGATATCAGAATTATGCCTCTAAATCAAACAATATTGCTACGGGTCACATTTGATGCCTTGTCACTAAACATTGTTCTTGAAAGGAAGCAGTCTGACTCAAGAAAAGGAAAAAAGATTATTGCATGATGTGCTCTTTGAAGTTGTTGGACCGTTTGTTGTCGTTTGATGATTTACGATGACGTCGATCGATTGCTTAAGAAATCAGATTTGTCTGTTTTGCAGTCGAGTTATTGTCATAGCGAGATGTCATGACGTCACATCCGTCGAAGTTTGTTTTGCGATTTTCGCCGTAGAGTTATCAAGCAGTCTATGATAGAACCGTCCACCGACAAGCATCTAAGACAGTCATTTCTTAACAAGACAGCTGAAGGTTGTATGGCACCTTCGCGACTCAGGAACGTAATCAATTTGTTCTCGTACGGCAATCGTACGAATAATCTAACACATGATGATTTACCTGCTCCGGAGGCGTACATAGGGTTGGGTATACTCGCAGCGGCGTCCGCACGTGCCTGCCAATCAGTCTGCTGCTTGGGTGTGGTGCCTGGAGGAAAATTAAAATGGCGTCGACGGTATAAATTAGGGAGAACAGTCACTTCAATACTTTTCGAAATCAAAATACAACATGACAAAAATACATATCCATTAACTATTATAGTACATGTAGTATAATTTCATTAAGAACAATGTGGCAAATTGACACCCTTCACCTGTTACTGTACATCGCACCACCAGAGAGCCATTCTTCAAACTCGAGTTGTTTTTGTCGCATGGCAATCCAAAACCTATCAGGCTCATATAAGCCACACCTCCCATATGGTGTAACGTATAAATATACTAATAAAATCGTAAGTTCAAGTTCACTGACATTGACATGGCTACTTTACCCCTTGACGGAAAAATCATCCTCTGGTAGAACACACAGGAAGTACAAGTACACGCACTGAGCGGATACACGCGCAGGTTCGCCAGAAAAACAAACTTACTTGACTCCCCTTGAAATTGATCTATGTAAATGTAGATATATCATCTTACCACCAGCTTTTTTCCGACCACCGTGAGGAACACCCTGTGCGTGCCTGGGTTTGCGAGTGCCGCGCTTGTTCCTGTCATCCCTTCGTGGAACTGAAGTGCCAGTATCTTTCCCACAAGTGCCAGCATCATTCCCGGAAGTGTCAGCATCATTCTCGTAGATGCCAGCATCATTCTCGTAGATGCTAGCATCATTCCCGCAAGTGCCAGCATCATTTCCGAAAGTGCCAGTATCATTTCCGGAAGTGCCAGCATCATTTCCGGAAGTGCCAGCATCATTTCGGGAAGTGCCAGCAACATTCCTGGAAGTGCCAGTATCATTCCCGGAAGTGCCAGCAACAGTCCTGGAAGGGCTAACGGTATTTGGCTCCATGCTATCTGGTTGATGGTCTTTATCACCATCAGCATCTTCCTCCTGATATCTGACGGCATATGGTTCCATGCTAGCTGGTCGATGGTCTTTATCATCATCAGCATCTTCCTCCTGATATCTGACGGCATATGGTTCCATGCCAGCCGGTCGCAAGTCAGTATCAGGATCCGTGCCCTTCAGGTCATGCCCGTACACCGGGTTGGAGGTGCTGCATGTACGCACGGGGTCAGAGGGCCACGGGTTGTACATGTGCTCGTACGTGATGTTAGATAGGCGGTCCATGTGCACGGAGGCTTCGTTTGGAGGATGTGGGGTCTCGCGGCTCCCCGAAAGGGCTGGAGCCTCGGCACTGTTCTCGGGTCTATCACGTCCTGCTAAGACATCGCACATGTATGTATCGCTGTTTGGATGAATAATGTCCTTTCCCTGTCCGCTTTGGGTTCCAGCTTTTCCTTTATAAGGCATGGTCAGCTCGTGTGTAACAGCGTATGGACGGATGTTGGGATCGCTGTTGGTTGTTCTATGGGCAAGACTAAACAGTTCCAGTGTATGTCTGTAATGTATGCAATCCAAAATGTAGTTACTCAAGCAACTGGATATGATTTTTGAAGCGGTCAGTCTGCCGTTTAAAGCCGAGAGGACCAATGATCAGGGGCTATCTGAAGACTAACCGTATAAAATCTGTCAGAATTGCGCTTTGTAAAAGTTGACAGATTAGGTTAGCATTTGAGGGGTAGTTTTTATGCGTGATCTGAAGGTTTGATTCTTGACATAATAACAACTTTGTTTTCCCTCACTTTTCCATAGGATTACAAACATTACGTCGGTGAAGATTAGACATCCAGGTAATAAGACATGCCAACAAGTAGTTACTCAAGCAACTGGCTATGATTTTGAAAAAAACTCAGGCGTTTCAACTAGCATCCACTAGTTTAGTTAGTAACAATGAAGTGCTCTGAAAAAAAAATTCGAAAAAAATTGGATTCTAATAAAAACAAAGGTAAGGCAAAGTCAAGCTGAAGACAACTTCGGATTTCAACGGGAAATAAATCTAGGACGCAGTTAATGCAAATGAGTCAATTAGCTCCTGTTGTTTTAGTTACAGGAGCTAAATGTTTTGTTGCGGGGGGGGGGGGTTATGTCCCAAGTGCCTGAAAGTTTCATACGTAGCCCTCCGACTCTACCCCACTTCGGAACAACCCCAAACTTTCTACGGCCTTCCCCAAATCCACAAACAGGATGTTCCCCTACGTCCAATAGTCTCAAGCATAGGATCGGTCACGTACGAGTTATCAGTAATTCCGACAGATTTTATACGGTTGGTCTTCAGATAGCCCTGATCATTGATCCTCACGGCTCCAAACGGTAGACTGACGATCATCCCACTATCCAATGGGGATGCAGAAAGCCTCCAAAATGGACAAAGGTATTTTTAAGCTAATCAACAAGCACATAGTTTTACCTGCCTTAGCCTTAGCCTTTCCAAATAAGCTCAACATAGGATACAAAGACAAATAGATACAATGATATGAAAGTAAATTACAGGTAATACAGGTAAACCATGATAAATTCTTAATCATTACAATCAACCAATCGCACCAGCTTACGCGTTCCTAGGATCCTCTTATGTGCAAATCCAATCGCCAAGGCAACCGACTAAACACTCGTTCTCATTGAAATGTAAACAATTGCAATTTGTTGTTCGAAAAATAAATCGGCTTATTTTCTAGCGAAACCCATCTGATTGTTTAGGAAAATTCCTCTTCTAGCGATAGCCAAAAAATTTGAATGATGGTGTTTGCAAGATATTACACAAGGAGCCAAAACTATACCAAATGGAGAAAAAGGAGAATGAACAACCCACTGCAAATCCATTTCATGGAGGTAATGATTATCAAACACACGTGGGGGAATGCATCGTCCAGAAAGCGTACAGCATTACATAGCGCCTCCGAAACACACACACACAAAAACCACTCCAATTATCAATACAAATTATCAATAGAATCTGACCGATTCTGCTACCTGGATATTACATCATTGCAATCAACCAATCGAACCAGCTTACGCATTCCTAGGATCCTCTTATGTGCAAACCTAATCGTCAAGGCAACCGACTAATAAGAACTGCATGATTTAGTTAAAATCAGAGAAGCCCCAGCACATCATATGGAACATGAGGCGCACCACAGGCCGATTCATTACATAAGGAGATCTTCTTCACAGCAACGTCTGTTTCCTTGAGACATCTTCATCTCACACGCCACATTGTACTGTGAAAGTTTAGGTACACACTGAAAATGAAAGCTTGAGCAATCCTGATTTATCTAAGATACCCCAACCCCATACTATCGGCTTGATCCTGATATCCGAGCAGAACGAACACATTAAATGATTGTCCAACCGCATGCAATGAATACCCTTCTATAAACCTATCCTTCCCTCCCACCCTAACTCCATCCTCCCTAACTCCCTCCCTAACTCCCTTCCTCCCTAACTCCCTAACTCCCTCCCTCCCTAACTCCCTCCCTAACTCCCTCCCTAACTCCCACCCTAACTACCTCCCTAACTCCCTTCCTCCCTAACTCCCTCCCTAACACACTTCCTCCCTAACTCCCTCCCTAACTCCCTTCCTCCCTAACTCCCTCCCTTCCTCCCTAAGGCTAAATTTCGATATTTAGGCTGCCTATTCTTAACAATTGGAATCATGGGAGAAAGAGGCTGTCAAAAATCACCTGACTTTTAGAACATGAAAAACTCACATTGGCATGGTTATCCAGCCTCTAAAGTGTAATTTGATGACAAAAAAAGGAAAAAAAATTACGGCGGAATTTTGTTGTACGGGACCGAAACATAGGTCGTGACCTTTTCACCCCTTTTCACTGCCTGTAAAAAAACACCAAAACACCTGACTTCTAAGGCCTACTGCAACCACAAATATCAATAAAAATCTGTTTTTTCAACATAATATAGAACCTACAACCCTAACCTATAATATGCACCTCCAGAATTCAAACATATCTCAAGAAAAAACATTTCTACTGGCACTTGTGTCAAGGGTACCCAACCATTTTGAGGAGGCTGGAAGTGGGTCATCTGCGCAACTCCGGAAATACTGAAATTTGCCCTGTCACCCCCCTGAACTTGAGAATTGACAAATTTCAATCATTTCGCATGATGCGGGTATAAGAGTTGTCAAACATCACCCCAAGTTTCAAAGCTTTCTGACCAAGAATGTTCCCAGGGGAGTAGATCTCATGGCAGGTGTCAGAGGACTTTCCTCAAGGCTTTGGCAGTGGTCTGAGGCATTTGATAGGCTCCATAGCATTAACCAAAAAGTGACACAAACTGAAGAAAAAGTTAAAAGCTGATCTTTGTAGCATAAGGAGAATATTCCCCCACCATTTACACACCTAAAGTTGTATTGAAAAGCTGACAGGTTAGACTTTGAAGCATTTTATGAGAGTGCATATTGCATGATCAATAAAAAAAGGTACAGAAAGTAAGAAATCAGGCCCAAAGGCACAAAAATGGCAGAATTTCTTAATAAATCTCAGCCAGTTGAGTCAGGTAAAGCCTTTCTTTTGCCCAGATAACCAATTTTGGGGAACATTTTAGCCCCCAAAGATATATAAATAAATAAAGTTTATTGCAAATTCATGCCCATTGGGCTAATTGCAAGAAAAGAATGACTAATTACATGAGATGAATAAATGTGGTCTGAATACATGTGGATAAACTAAATTCTAGCATACACATATTAAGTGGATGAATATACATACGATACATAATGGGTACTAAGTCTACGTAACTATTACAGGGTTTGACTTCTTTCTTGAAGACATTTGAAAATGAAATGCCCCATGTGTTCTATAATTGATTGAACCCTTGATGTTAGTAGGAAGAGAATCTTTTGTGGCGTTTTTAACAATGAAAATGTTGGTGTGATTTCGGTCACTCTATCAAATAGCCTTTTTCTTTCGGCTTCGAATTGGGGGCATTCACAAATAAAATGTGTTTCATTTTCAACTGCATTCATTGTGCACTGCTTACAAATTCTTTCTTGAACAGGTAGCTTTTTGTATCTTCCTTTCTCTATTTCTAACGGGTGCGAACTAATTCGTAACTTACATATTGCTGAGCGGTAATCATAATTATTATGGTACAAGTAGTTTTCCATGTCATATGTTGTTTTTAAGTTTTTGTAAAATCTAAGTTTTCCTTCGTCTACAGATAACTTGTAAAAGAAAGTTTGAGTATACATGTCATTCAACCTTCTCCTTAACAATGTACATGAATAACTGCTGTCTATGATGTCGGTATTCCAGATTTATGAATAGCCGCTGTTATCAAGTACTTCCTTTACATGATGTGTCCAGTTTTTCCTGCGGCTGTTCTCTGGTAAATAATGTTGTGACTGAAGTGCATCTACTTGTAACGGATGTGAAGACATATTTAATTGTCTGAGTCGAAGCCAATATTTGACTATACGGACTGAAATATCTAGATCAACTGGGTATATACCAAGCTCCGCTCTACACGCGCGAGTTACTAGAACTTCTTTGTACTCCTAGAATATTTTTACAGAATCTATTCTGGATTATTTCAATGGGACAGTTATCATTCAGATAATCCTTGCCCCAAATCTCACAACCGTATAACATAATGGACTTGATACATGCATCATAAATTCTTAACAAGGCCTTCGGAGACAGAGATGAACGGAATAATGGCTTGAGACTAAAAAGAGCTTTCCGTGCTTTTTGGGACAATTGCTTCTTGGCGGTAGTAAAAGTGCCTGACGAAGACAGTGTCAAACCTAAATAACAATAAGAACTTGTGATTTCGATGATCTCCTGGCCAAAGAAAAAGCTGGCGTCCTTGAACAGGCGTCCTGTTTTGTTGAAAATTATAACTTTTGTTTTTTTCAGATTAACCTGTAATTTCCAATTTGTGCAGAACATGTTAAGTTTGTCCAGAGCACCTTGTAGTCCCTTTTCAGTCTCTGAGAATATTACCACGTCATCCGCGTAAAGTAAACATGAGACAAACAAATTGTGTAATGTTGGAGGTGCACAGTCAGGATTATCTAGTTCTTTAACAAGGTCATTTATAAACAGGTTGAACAGGGTGGGGCTGAGATTGCAGCCTTGTCTGACTCCTTTGTACGTACTGAATAAGGGAGTGAGACCTTCGGGGGTTTTGACACACGTTTGAGGGTGAGCCCCCAAGGACACACCTACGCCCCCCCCCCCCCCCCATTCTCCATTCTGTGCACTCTCAGTATTTGCTCCAAAGTGTAGCCTAACAGCATTTAGATACAAATTTTGGTGTCTAAAGTGATGAAGAGTAGTCTCCTTATGCCAAGATGAGCAGATTTTACCATTTTCCCCTGTCTGTGTCATATTTTGCTAAACGATATGAAGTATAACTAAAGCCACAAACCTTACCACAGCCCTCCTGACACCTGTGCTCCCTGGGGACCAATCCTAGGGGTAGGGTCTCCGTGAAGTCTTTGAAACTTGTGACGATGCTTGACAACCCTTCCCGCATTACTTGAAGTGTCTTGAAACCCGCCAATTTTGAACTTGACTACCCTGCCGAAAGCATGCAGGCTAAATTTCGATATTTAGGCTGCCTATTCTTAACAATTGGAATCATGGGAGAAAGAGGCTGTCAAAAATCACCTACCTGACTTTTAGAACATGAAAAACTCACATTGGCATGGTTATCCAGCCTCTAAAGTGTAATTTGATGACAAAAAAGGGAAAACAATTACGGCGGAATTTTGTTGTACGGGACCGAAACATAGGTCGTGACCTTTTCACCCCTTTTCACTGCCTGTAAAAAAACACCAAAACACCTGACTTCTAAGGCCTACTGCAACCACAAATATCAATAAAAATCTGTTTTTTCAACATAATATAGAACCTACAACCCTAACCTATAATATGCACCTCCAGAATTCAAACATATCTCAAGAAAAAACATTTCTATTGGCACTTGTGTCAAGGGTACCCAACCATTTTGAGGAGGCTGGAAGTGGGTCATCTGCGCAACTCCGGAAATACTGAAATTTGCCCCTAACTCCCTCCCTCCCTAACTCCCTCCCTAACTCCCTCCCCCCTAACGGCTAACTCCCTTCCTCCCTAACTCCCTCCCTAATTTGCAAATTGGCAAATTTACTCCTCTGCCGACTAAACTTCTTCCCAAGCTTATGATAATGTCTTAGGCCACGAAAGATCTGCTTTAAGATATCTTCAAAATAGCAAATCGATCAGCGCCTCTCATCAAAAATAACCATTTACGCCGGTGGAAGGCTGTAAAGGAGGCTGAGAGCAGCAGACAAATCCAATCAACACGGAGCTTTGAAGTCCCCACCTATGGTATTAACTGGGCTTGTTGCTGACGTGTACTTTTCAGATATGCTTGTTCATGAAATGTTCTTTTCTGAGATATTATACTTTAGGATTCACCCATCTTTCAATGTAAAAAGTCATCAGGGACAATAAATAAGTACAAGTATTAATGTAACCCACATACCAAGAAGCAGTATATCTGGTTTGAAACTGTTGTTGTCGAAAGAACAAAAGAACGTAACAAAAGAAATATTACATACTATGTGTCAAACTTTGTTGTTGTCGCACTTGGACTACTGCGGCGCGGCGTACAGGGCAAGAAAACACAAATGCTGCAACTCGACAGGCTGCTGTTTAGAGCTGCAAGGATGATTACAGGCTACACACTCCGGGATCATGTCCCAGTTGGTAAACTGTTAGCGGAGGCGGGGTTGGTGTCGGTGAGAAATCGGGCGGAAAAAATCAGTCTGGCCACAGTTTTCAATGCTCTACGAGGAAAAGCCCCTTTGTACATATCTGAAATGTTCAGGTGGAAGTCACCACCAACTATAAGAGCTCGCACCCGCACGGCTGTTGAAATGTTCGCTGACTGGGACCCTCACCAGTTGAACTGTCCCGTAGCAAGCCTGAAGTGCTACGAGGGAAGCTTAAAATCTTTTGGCCCCCAACTGTGGAACAAACTGTCACTGAAGCACCGCAAGACTCTGGGACTGGTTAAGTTTATCAAGGAACTGTGAGGTCTAGATGGAAATGACAAGTGAAATTGTGAGTTTTGATATGTCGTTTTGTGGTTATGCACTATTGTATGTGTTATTGTAATATTGCAAAGTTTTAAATTGTATTTTTGTTTACCCAGCATTGCCTGAAAACAGGTTGTTATGTACCTGAGTGTTACTGCTGGTAAAATAAATAAACTGAAACTGAAAGGACACGCCCAAGCCGTTTTGTTAATGAAAAAAAGCTACCTCGAGCTCAGAACTGAAGGATCACCCCCCCCCCCCCCAGCAATCCCCCCCCCCCCCCCCCCAACCCACCCACCCACCCACAGACGAAATACTGTCATGAAAGTGCATCCTCCAGGCTTCATGCCTCGCCCAACTGATATTTGGAAGAATGAAAATATAAAATACCCCGACTGGGACTGTTGTTGCCCTCCCGGTATGGTGCGACTTGTCAGGTTTCTGCACAGAAAAGATACACGGCCAGCGTCAGGCGGGGGCCGAACACGATGTGAAATATGAAGAAATTAGAGACCAAAGATGAAAGAAAATCATGAGTGACAAAGAGCGCACGTTTCCAGACAAATCAGATACACACGTAATCGGTTTCTTTGTTTGTTTGTTACATATGGAAAGAGAGGTATCGAAAACAATTTTTAAAGACATTCTAACCTTTTTGATCATTTTTGGAATCTCATCACATATATTGAATTCATCTATATGCACCCATAGGTAAAACAATTGTCCTTTTTCCTTGTCTGAACTTTTCAGTGTTCGCCACTCAACATGTAGAAGTAAACACACATTTTAGGTTGACGCATACATTTTAAGATTATCTACAATAGACTTTCAGAATGATATACTATTATAACCAATACTAGTATATAATATACTATTATATACTATACTATTATAAACTATTATAAACTATCATATACTATTATATACTATACTATTATATACTATACTATTATAACTATTATAAAGTTTTATATACTATTATATACTATTATATACTATTATATACTATACTATTATATACTATACTATTATATACTTTACTATTATATACTATACTATTATATAATTTACTATTATAAACTATTATATACTATTATATACTATACTTTTATATTATATCATATCATATCATATCATATTGTATTATATTACTGCTGTTGATCTCTCGGCATGGTGCGACTTGTCAGACTTAGCTGGGCAGCAAAAAGTACACGCGCTACGTTAGGTGTGGTCCGAAACACGATGTAAAAAATGAAGAAATTACAAACCAAAGATTAAAGAAAATCATATTGAGCGCACGTTTTCCAGTGGAGACAAATCATACAGACACGTAATAATTTTCTTTGTTTGTTTGTTACATATTGAAAATAATGTGTTGAAACCAACCTTTAAAGACATTCTACCTTTTTGATCATGTTTTATCTAATATGAGCTAAGAAATATTCAAGCGATTGTGCAAAAGTATTTTTCAGGTTTTAAACAAAAAGTTAACAAATGTACAACGTACTATTTACATAAATGTTCATTTTCTTTTCAAACCTCTGCAGTTCTGTGAATTCCTTTTGCTATATTACATCCAATACCGTAATACCGCCACCAATCATAATACAGGAAAATGTATAAGCGATGAATTTAAGGAGATCTAACGTTTACTTGTGCAGAAACATTAATTTTCGTGGTTTGCACACTTCAGACACCCATGTCTTCAACACATTTTGAAAAAGGCTTCGATAATGATGCATTAGACGACAACAAAATCTAACGTTTTCAGTTACTTATCGGGACAGGCGAGCGCGTCGTGAGAAGAACATACTGTCACGTGATAATTATCACATGTACTCAAGGCACAAGAAGAGCATGATTTAGTAGCAATCTTAAATTTCTGTTGGTGACCTACAACTCTTGTCAAGTGTGATCTATTGTCAAAAACTGTTTTGCACATATTTTACGGCTTATAATTGTATGTTTTATCTTACGCACCTACTCTTCTTGAAAAGTGAGCCAGGTTCTCAATTCTATTATTTCGTGCAGATGTTTGGCGAATATGGACAAACTTTTAAAATATGCCACCCGACGCTTCCCATGTACGGAGATTTACTTCACCATCGGAAATGGTGAATTCACCCCTCTTTACACCATTCCGCAAGCGGCATCACCCCCCCCCCCCCCCTTGGTACACTAAAACACACCCAGTAACTTTCTAGCGAGGACAGGTCAACGACAATTACTACGGTGCGAATAGCCCGAATGAGTGGCGGGCCATTCTCACCCTGTCTATCATGCAATTGTCATAAACACACACCAAGCAGGCACTGTGCGGGAGTTCACACAAACAGTTGATCCATTTAACCTCCTTGTTCTATTTATAACTGTTTAAAAAGTTTACTTGATAACCAAAAGGTGAAGAGACAAGAGAGATCTTACGACTTCAGATTTTTGAAATGATGGACCTGCAACAATTTTTGTCTCGTATTATCACGCGCTCCGTCACTTCAGTTGTATTAGCACACCTATACACATAGTGATGTATCGTAGCATAGTGGATTAACGAATAGACATTTTAACTTATGGTCTCGGGTTCGAATCCACGTTGGTGTACATTCTTTTTTTTCGATAATATTTCACTATTTATCACTTATACGGTCGTTCATATTGAAAGTTTGCCTTCATAAGGTTTTGGCTTCTTGTGTACATTTCATCATAACCTTCTTGATACTATCTATTTGTGCTATTTCTGTGTATTCATTTTGATTGAAATATATTGAAGTGGTACTGGTAGTTAATTGTCGAAACATTACAGATCTGGCGGTGTGGTTTACAAACATTTATTCGCAACTAGTCTGTGAAAATGAAACAAATAGAAGAGAGACCTTCCAGACAATCCTAGTTAAATGGGCACAATATACAGTCTTCAAACATACATTGTAACGTTAGTTGTATTTAGAAAATTGAACGTAAAAGAATCACGGTACGCAGTTCTAACTCAGTAAAAGGTAAGAATGCGGCTTTACTGCATTATAAGATATAACGTTCGACTGCAAATACTAGTAACTGGCAAACTATTAAAAGAAAGCTCGACGAAAAATCGTTAATCAACAGACAATAGGTGTGAACTATGCATCCCTGTCCCTCGCGTGCCACTAGATCAGTACGTGTTAATTGGTACTTTGCATGTGAAGGAATCGACTTAAAGGCGTGTCCTCGCTAGAAATCTACTGGTTGTGTTTTAGAAACGAGTCCCCCCCCCCCACCCACCCACAGAGGAAATACTGTCATGAAAGTGCATCATCCAGGCTTCATGCCAAGCCCAAATGATATTTGGAAGAATGAAAATATAAAATACCCCGACTGGGACTGCTGTTGCCCTCCCGGCTTGGTGCGACTTGTCAGGTTTCTGCACAGCAAAAAATACACGCCCTGCGTTAGGCGGGGGCCGACCACAATATGAAATATGAAGAAATTAGAAACCAAAGATGAAAGAAAATCATGAGGGACAAACAGCGCACGTTTCCAGACAAATCAGATACACACGTAATTGTTTTCTTTGTTTGTTTGTTACATATTGAAAGAGAGGTATTGAAAACAATCTTTAAAGACATTCTACCTTTTTGATCATGTTTGGAACCTTATCACATATATTGCATTCATCAATATGCACCAATAGGAGAAAAACAATTCTTTTTTTTCTTCGTCTGAATTTTGCCGTGTTCCTCACACAACAAGTAGACTGTACACACACGTAAAAGTTTTACGTTAACGCATACTTTTATACATTTTCTGAAATAGATTTTCATTTGGCGTCTTCACCCAAGCAATACCCAAGTTGCACACCCAAGCTTAGTGCTGCAGTGTTGCTAAGAACTGTCAGGTGGCGTCATTTGCACGAACCAGCTTTACACATGTCAAAGTTCAGGGTCGACTAGAATAATGTGAATGTATTGTTAAACTGATAGGGTAGAAATCTGGATAATTAGTATGTATGGATCGGGCTGATCCTCACGCTAGCCGACATCTTTTTCGCCGCAGCCACCCTCACTAAGACAGCAGAGCCGCAGAGTTCCCGTTTACAACTTTTATTCAGACAGGTTTCATCAATCTTGCTTCTTCAGTGGTCCAGACTCAAATGAGCAGAGTTCACAAGCTTTGGAGAACAGCAAGAAAATCTAGAGTTGGTTCAGGCTTGTTACAAAGGAAATTCCTTTCTTAAATACCAGCAGTTTTGGCATTGTGTTTTTTTCGTCCGTTTACAACTGTTACTGTGGAAAATGTATGAATATAGGAGCTAATATCTTGATTAGTCTGCCGACGTAAGGCGACATTTGCTTTTATCTGAGCGAGTGACGTGGCATGAGGTGGTAAGAATGGCATTTTGTTTTTCTGCAAGCGGCAGACTTATTTTCTTGGAAGAGAAGTAAATCAGTGGTGGGAGGGAGAAACATCAAAACGTTTCTACGTGAGAACTCGTAATGTAGTCATTAAATCCCCGTGTTTTTCTGGAGACATTGCAAACCCTTCCTGCCATTTTAGGTAAACATGTGAAGTGAACTGCAAAAAGCAATATAACGTTAACTCTGTATATTGTTGTAACTTACATTCGGTTCAACTGCAACAACATTACACGCAGGGGCGACTAGCGTTTGCTTTTCAAACTTTAAATTCAGTCATGTGATCAACATAGACTTTCTCAATAACCGTGATTGACAGGTGTCACGAACGGCAATGCACAGCGATAGTCATATTATATACATGTACTACGTTTAAGAAGGTTAGACGACCTGGTAAACAATAATCAAATACAATTCAATCTCCACAACAGGATAAAAAAAAATTGGGAATTTCCGTGTTTGTTCCAGTTGTGGAGATCGACTTTTATGCGATTACTCGTATAATAGTGCTTTCGTTCTTTCTAATATAAGTTGAACAAGAGTTCGACGAATTAATATATTCGCCTAGTAACTTGTCTTACTACAATGAAAATTATGTGCAGAAGGCTGCTATTAGTATGGTTCGTATTAATTCATTATGTCCTCTTTTAAAATCATATACTCTCCAAGCAGAAGCTCGGCTCCGGACGCGCAGATTTGAATAAAACAAATTGTACAAATTCATGAGAATGTTCGACAATAATGCTTAAAACATATCATAACTACTGAAGTCGAACCTCTGCTTGGAGATTAGAAATCACATGTAGTGCAATGTATATAAACTTACGAAATAAGAATAGAAAATGCACAACAAACTTTCATCACGAACACATTTTTTATTAGCGTCTACGGCCTTTTTACACACTCAGATCCCTCGTTAACCTTCTCTGTATCTGTACAGCATTTTGAACATCAGACGAGTCACATACTTCTTATCCAAATCTTATCTTCTTCAGGTATCTGCTCAACATCAGATCAGATTCAAACCCATCTCAGTTGCTATGTGGTTAAAACCCAGTATTACAAACATGCATTCCTAACGTGCTTTTACCAGAGGATTTTTCCTTCTACATACAGGATTTTCCTTTAACCCTATCTAGACCAGGCTTTTTTGGGATTCCTGGAACCAAGGGGGGGTTCTTTTGACCACCCCCCCGTCGTAATTTCAAAACGGCTTGGGTTACGATCACCAAATTTTGAGGGAATGATGTACTAGTGAAGTTTTATATTTCCTGTATTTTTGGTATCGTTATGACGTAATATGACGTAGTTATGACGTCATAATGTCATATTTTGGGCTAATATCGTCAAAATATAACATTTCCACTATACATAAATGTATTGAACAAAATGATGACTATAAAGCTTATAAATTCTTATTAGTGTCTAAGTCTGCCAAGACTTTTGTTGCCAATGACGACGACACTGACGTCTATATGACGTCAGAAAATGACGTAATTTGTCCGCTATCTTGTATCGACTTTTTCCACATATAACCCCAAGTGTTTTGTAAGAAAATAAAAGATTTTGACGGTATTTTAGCAAAAAATACATGTATTTATCGTTGAAAATGACATTGTCCGCCATCTTGGATTTTGACCCATGACGTCATCAAATTAGCATAAATTATGAATATTTGATTTGAAATGTGACTTGAAATTACACAGGATGTTAATGATATTAATAAACAAGTTTGATCTAGCAATAAAACCATGAAATCCCATAATTCAAACTGAAATTAGTAAATTTTGGAAAATATGCCTGTCAGAAACCCGTTGCCATGTCAACACGAAAAATCACAAACTAAAATTTTTTTCAAAGAATTGTTGCCAACAATATTGTAGGAAAAGTCACAAAGTTTCGTAGTCCTAGCACACGTCGTTCGCCAGTTATACGACGTCAAAGTTGGCGCAGGCACTTTTAGCCCCCCCCTGGTCTAGATAGGGTTAAGAAGCCGCTTCTTGGCCTCATACATAAGTCAAATCACTCAGTGCTCCTGCAGAAGTTTGTACTGTAAAATGTAAACGTTAAATGTTATAGAATCTGACATCTAGTTTTGATTTTTCCTTCTTTTTAGAACACTATTTCTTGGAATACATTTACAGATAATATTTTTCAAATTCTCATGTAGATCTAAAAGACTAAAGCTAAAACAAGGCTTATCATTCAAGCTCATTACTATGAACCATACAATAATCGTATAGACTGAATCATTACACGTTTCTGGAACAATTGTACAAAGCACATTCAGGTTTCATGTTTCTTGGTCAATGGTCAATACGTCATAACTCTTACTCAGGCAAAATTAGTAACTCGCATGTTTAGTGACGTCTTTCAGTTCTGACCTACTACACTATTTAGGTACCATGTAGCAGATATGGCGTTTTCTTTGTTCAACACCAAAATCACATTGTTGGAGGCAAGAACGTGGCCACCCTGAATCATGGGTACTGGTTACAAAATTGTTTCTACGCTCATCGATGTTAGGACAAAATAACTTTCCCATTCCTCAATAACTTGAGCTGTTAGGGTGAGGGTCGTGTAAGGGTTATGGTTAGCCTCCACATCGCGACCTGAGATGTTTAGTCCACTCAGACGTCTGCTTGGCAATTACCCGGCCACACAGGTGTGGCGGATTATTCTCCAATCATGTATACTGGAAACCCCCAAGCAGAGTTCGGACAAATACTTGGCAGGAGCGAAAATTGACCTGACACCGGGCAGCATATGATCACCCACTACAGTCTCTGCCTTCTTCAGACTACGTCATGTTAATGAATTATACAATTAATTAATTCCACCCGAAAAAGCTGCATATTCATCTAAGCATTACTTTCACTTCCCAAAGAAAGCGTAACAGTCATATAAAACTCAGGTAACATTCAGAATGCTCTACCAGCCCATTCAAAAGAATTTCTAAGGGTTGACTTACATTGTACTGTAATATGTTGTATTGCTTCATTGCTCATGAGGATCGTCATCCACAAGTGAAACCCTTGAGTGGGTATCCATATACAAATGCCATGTACCCATAACAAAGATAGTTATGAATTATACAATGATAATTCTACAATAATCACATTCACAAAAAATCGAAACTTTAGTCAAGGCACCACCCTCCGTAGTAACCGCTGGCTCATGATAATTGAGTACAAAGATGTGTACAATTAAAAGTAAATTATTAATCTATTTTTACAATTGATTATGAAATTCTATAAATAATACAAGTGTTTTCTATGATAGAACATTTATAGAGGTATAAGTTAGTCCTCAGGGGGCTAACCTTCCAGCGTTTATACAATTGCAAACACATAGACAAAAATACACAACACTGGTATGCAGATAGGACAACTCCAAGGTAATCAATACTTACGAGTTACACATCAAAAGTCCAAAATCATTTGCCTTTCACTATCATGTTGACATTATGACATTAGTGTCCAAAGTCTTAATATCAGTCGGCAGGTCATTCCAAAGCTTCGGACCTCTGTGTACGATTTTTTCTCCTCTTAATTTTTACATTTTGTTTCAGGCAGCCAAGAATTATACATTGACCATATTGTTAAGTATGTATGACGTTCATGCATCGATGAAGATTAGAAATCCATGTAATCAGACACGCTTCGTAGATAGTCGACGTGCGGGGTAAACGTTTTTATAAGATATACTGCTATTTGGCCTATGGCGTACGTGAACTGGTACAAAGTGTTTACTGGTGTCCTTTGGCTCACCTGTGACAACGATTCTAAGGAATAGTTTTAAAGAACTTACACTTTTAAAGAACGTACACTTATTTTCTCTCTTAGATCCAGTAACAGGCCAAATCAGAATACATTCCTGTGTTCTGTACATCATTTCATTGCGAGCCAATTAAGAATTTTTGCCTGTGTCCCCTCCTTTCATTGCCGGACTTAAATTCCTCGCCCAACGTACATCTTTTTGCTGCTCTTCGCCCAGTCTGATTAATAATGTGTGCAATAACATGATTACTTAAAAGTAAAATGATAGTTTTAATCACGTACTTATTTTAAATCTATATTGTAGACTTTACTTGTTATCGTAATGTCTTAGCAATTCTATCGCTTATGCTGTATTAATTATGCTGAATGTGATGTTATTACACCAATTCTGCCGCAAGGTTGCGAACTGTATGACTTAAGTTTGCCAAATACACCGTGACAATAGATATAACGGTGCACAGTCGTTAATGACTGACTGACAGAACTTAAGGCTTGGATCACAAGTTTTCGGACAGCATCTGACAAATAATAGGCAAAGTGCCTGGCACGTATTAGCTACATTTCTAGTTTTGCAGTTAGATGTTTGGTATGTTGATTTAAAGATAGAGTTAGATCAATATGGAAACCCAAACGTTCTGCTGGCGACACCTGTTCAACAACGTCACAACCACTTGACAAGTCCAGGGTGGTGTTGGGCAAGAGAGCGAACTTGCGAGTTGTTCACAACAGCATGCATTTTGTCTTAAACACATTCAAAATAATTAGGACGATTAGGCAGAATCCAGGTCAAGATTATTACAAGGTTAGTTTGCAAAGCGTCCAAGCTTTCATTGAACTCGTGAGAATTAAAAAAAAAAGCCATTTTAGCTTATTGTTATAACCCGGATGTCGCTGTACAGTAGCGGTGAGGGCTTCACCTGTCGTCTATGGACGTCCTGGATAAAAAAAGAACAGAACAAGCAAGGATGTGATCTGTGGAATTTTGCGTTTTTGACATGGTTCTGACACGAGCAATGATGTTATAACGTGCTTTGATAGTGTGATGAAAACGGAATGATATCGGGTCGTGAAGCAATTTCAGCTAATACAATAATAGGAGGCTTGTCGGGATAAAAAGCTGAGAAACCACCACATCTCTGCCAAACTATCGTCCTCAAGTTATTTTTCGTAAGCAAATATATCGTTACAGATGTCCTGCCGTCAAGCCTCAAGCACAACAAGTAGGGCAGCAAAATGCATTGCCATGGCGACGGTCTCCAATTCCCATCTCGTGTTTTTAGCAATAGATGTAGCTTTCGGGTCAGTTAGTAACTGGTGTAAGTTTGTCTCTTCTAGGACATTTAAAAAAAATTCAGATGCCTATTTGGACGAGAATAACTAAAGAACGTGAAAATCTAGTTCATTTCATGAAATAAGAAAAATCTTTACCCCTAGTCTTGCTCGTACTTTATGCATGGAGTAAATAAAAACTTATGTATTGTATAATCAAAATCAACATGTTTATATATTAGCCAGTTTAAAAACTGGAACCTGTTGTTAAAGCAAGAAGGTACTGATAGTGGTGACTCTGTCAGGAGTTGTACTTACCATTGGTTACGCCAGGAGGCGCTGCCGTGGACAGGTAGATGGCCCATGGGTAATCTATGCCATCCACCAGCACAGTCTTGGTCAGGTCGGACTTGGACAGTCTGGAGGTGTGGAACAAAAGATTTTGTTATTTCTTTTAGTGTACACACATGTGTATGCTTCTTAAGTTCACAAGAGTGTAAACATAGGAATTCAAAACTTTAAATACATATATTCTGATACAAGTGCTGATTTGCATATATGCATGTATATGGGGATATGTTTTTATACTTATATGTCATTTCAGTATTTTATTTCATGCGGCCTGGAAGTGTAGAACAAAAACATGTCTTCATACAAATGCATATACTTAAAGTAAGGGTGTAAAAACGTTACATACATATTCTTATACAGATGTTAATTTGCATACAACATTTATATTCATGTATTGGGGGATATTTATTTTATACTCATATCTAAGTATTTATTTCATGCCTATATCAGTACATCGGCGCACAGTACTACCGATGCGTATATGTACACACGAGATACATACATATCATGCAGATCATTATGCAGAATTTTACCCAGTAATAACAGATTTCTTACTACAAAGTTTTCAGCAGATAAAAGGGATTTCCTCACTTTCCAATTTTTCCCCGAGAGGATGATGATGATGATGAATCCCGCCATTGAGACGACCAGTAGACGAAGTCCTCATCAACCGCGATTCCTTGAACTCTCTTCCCGCGTTCATACAGCACTTGTCGGATATCGTTGCCCAGCAGGTCTGAGCTGTAGATGCCGTACCCCTGATGACTGTAGTACAGCCGATCCTCTAAATGGAATAACAAATATACTGATCAATACTAAGTAGTTAGAGTTTTACAGAAGACTAAAGAGAAACATGCACTTACGTAATGTCTTACACGTACTGGTATTGCAAAGATCAATGAACCAGTGATATAGCCACAATAACGTGATTCTGGTTACCTCCATGAAATGTCATGGAGGTTATATTTTACCCCGCGTTTGTGTGTCTGTGTGTTTGTGTGTGTGTAAACAAGATAACTCAAGAATGGCTGAGTGGATTGGTTTCATACTTAGTGTGTTGGTAGTGTGTGATGAAAGCTGGAAATGATTAGATTTTGGGCCCCCTAGCGGCTCCCCTTGGTACTGCAGCGCAACTTCCGGTTTTGCTATCTCGGTGTTCTGAACATGCTATGGTCACGATTTTTGAGTGTTAGATAGCTCTTGTGCTCAGAGAGAAATGACATAAGTTTGGGCCCCCTAGCGTCTAGTTTTGGGATAGCAGGGGCATTTTTGTCAAAAACTTCTGAAGAGGATAACTCAAGAAGGGAACAACGGATTTTCATGATTTTTGGTATGTAGGTACCTTAGACAATGTTGTACACGATAAGATACTAATTATGCAAAATAGGAGTACATTTGCATAATTAATAAGAATATTCTATAATAGCAGTTTTTTCAATGTATCTCTTGTTTCAGACATGCTATGGTCTTGACATTTAGGTGGTAGATAGCTTTTAGTGCCATAACAAATTGGGGCAAGTTTCAGCCCCTAACAGTTAATTGTGAAACTGCAGGGGCATTTTTGTCAAGACACTTGAAAGAGGATAACTGCAGAAAGGAACGTCGGATTGGCATCATTTTAGGCATGCAGGTAGCTTGGGCAAAGATGTTCATGCATGTTATGCAAATGAGGACTTAATTTGCATAATCAATGAGGAAATTGTATAATTCAATTGTTTTCAATAACTGGACTTCAATAAATGTAACACATGTTAATTACGATAGGTGGAATATAAGCAAATACCAAATATGGTAATTGGGAACTTATTTGCATAAGTAATGTAAAAACCAAAACCGCTTTATGATTGATGATGGGAATTTTATAATTGTGACATGTGTACGTTAGTCAATGATGAACAACACCATGCATAAATTATGTTAATGTATTTGTCAATTGCATGAAATTTACGAAAGCTCTAAATTTTCATGGAGGTATGAGGTCGTCGAACTCTAGTAATATTAATGTTTCCTAACTAAACAAAAGTTTCCAAACTTGTTGTACTTAATTGACTATTTGTTCATTTGCCACCCCCTACATGATATAGTCCCTCTGGTCAGGTCAAAGGTCACTGGGAGGTCACTGCGAAGTTCAGGTAGCATCTGTGTCCCCAAAAGCAAGGACCTCCAGTGCTTTGTTCGCCCAGTATTAGAGTATACCGCCCCTGTGTGGCATGGAGGTCTGACAAACGGACAACGGAAGAAAATTGAGAACATACAGAGGCGTGCAAACAGGATTATACTGGGAAGTAGCTAGCACAATTACTCACTATCCTGTCAAGTGTTAAACCTGGAGAAACTCAAGGATAGACGGGACGCCCTTTGTCTGAAGTTCGCGAAGAGCCTGTACGCATCAGACGAGTACCAACACTGGCTTCCCAGGCGCAGAGGAGAAGTCAGCGGTAAAGTAATGAGACAAAGCAATCAACTAGTAACATTGCCAGTACACACAGAGCGCTACAGAAACAGCCCAATTCCCTATCTAAGTACTTTGCTAAATAACAGTATGTAAACAAGGTGCATTCTATTAAGTTAGTGTGTCAATGAAAACCCTAACAACTTTTTAAATCTGTTAAAAGTTCATGTATTGTATCGAGTGCCAACGTAAATGTTCAAGATTAGGAAGCATTTAGAACGCTGTGATTATCTTATTGCTGTAAATCATGTCAATAGTATTTTAAATACTTTTTATACTTTAAATAATCTTAAGGTTCGTTTGTGAAGATTATACATCCAGGAATATAATGAAAAGATGAAAGTTGAATCTCTACTTCTGGATAAATCAAATTTACTTCAGACGTTTCAAACGACCTCCGTCGTTCTTCTTCAGTGAAATAAAAATAAAAGTTTACAACACTGAGGAATAAAGAATACTTCTTACGTTCTAAATAAACAAAAAAGGTAACGGCTAAGGTGTTCTAAAGTAAACATGGTAGGTAACTACAGAGGTGTTCTAAACAGTGTTCTAAAGTTTATTTCAGTTTTCTAATCTTAAGGTTGTAAATTTCATGTATATTGTTTTTTAAATTACAAGTTGTATCATCAATTGTATTTCCAATAGTCAGTTTTTTACTCCATGTCCTATGTGAAAGGAGTGTACAATACAGCCTAAAGGCTGCGAAATGATTCTGTCAAATAAACCATTATAAAATAAACCATTATAATGATAAAGATTGAAGATAAGTACACATTATCATATTGGCAACGTGTCCATAACTAGAGTCTGTTTCCTCACCAGTGAAGTCTATTGTGATGGCTCTGGGCCCAAACAGACCCGTGATGATGGTGGTTTGGTTACTGCCGTCCATCGCAGCTCGGCAAATAATGTCTTTAACATAGTCCGTCCAGTACATGAGTCTGTGAAAAAGAGCCCAGCAAACAAAAATATTGAAGCTTCGCGAAGTGCGAGGTGTTTGGAAATTTGCTGTTTCATTGTGCATCCTCTCGTTGATTATGCACGGTAAGTCGTAACTAAAATGATCTAATTGCACACTACCTAAATTATATACTGTAAAAGCAGAAATGTTAGCGGTGGTTTTATAATCGCGGTTTTCGCAGTGGCCACTTCACCACGAAATTAAAACCACCGCGAACTTTTTTCAATGGTAGTAAGAGACTGCAGTGAATGGTGCTGCCGCGAACTTAAAACTTTACTTTTACTTTATTAGAATTACGACAATACATTATACTGCACCAGGCAGCAAGATGCTGATGTTGTGCAGACATACATAATCATAGTAAAATACATCATAATCATCATCATACAACTTAAAACCACCGCGAACAGTCATTTTTTCCGCTACCGTGAAATTAAATCTATTTACAGTATACAGCGTAAGAGAAGGAAGGAAGCTCATATGATGTGGTATGACATTGTTTGATGTACTGAGTCTTCCATCTGCCACAGGTATGAAATGCCCAAAGTTCACGAATGAGGTGTTATACAATTTCCCATTGAATATTCAAATTATTGTAAAACAAGATCGTGGGACCGCGTAGCGCAGTGGGAGTGTGTTCGACTCGGAACCGAGAGGTAGCGGTTTTGAATTCGGCTGCCGTGTTACCGATCTTGTGTCCTTGGGAAAGGCACTTTACTCGGCTTTCCTCACTTTACTCAGGTTAAAATGAGTACCTAGCTAGCTTCGGCTAGGGTCGTCCCTTGGATACGACGTTTAATGGAGGTCCCGTGTATGGGGAGAGCCACACCCCAGGCACGTTAAAGAACCCCCATAAGTGCGATGGTGCGGCGTGTGACGTATCAAATCATTCTGTCTGACTGGAGTTGGTGGTTCACTACAAATTACCCGGATAGAGGCCTGGCGATCCTCTGTTTCGTATCAGCCATATGGTGAGTGACGTGTTGGAACATTCACCCGGACGGGGGACGTGGCGCATCACCGTCTTGTACTAAAATAAGGGTATATAACCTCGTAAGGGGCGGTATTACCCCAAGCAAGGGGCCAGTTCCGGGCCTATGCACCTACATACATACATACTTGCATATGAAAGCGCGCATCATTTAAAAGACAAGTGGAGATAGAAAAGCAGTTATGACCATACAACACCAATAAGCGATAAAAAAGGTCAATCCTTTATATACATGACTGGAGAAAAACTGTGTCAAGGGCCATCATAGCCCGGCAAAGACATGTCTCACAGAATTCTCCCAACGAACTTTTACACTCAGTCTGTTACCACTTCAGCTTGGGTGATCGGGACGGAAAGTATTCACCATGAGAACGTTAATACAAAATAAAGCGCCTGTTTGTTTATTAAATACATTTTACTCACCCATGCCTGGGGTCCAGGACCAGTTGCTCGGGGTGTCCGATTGCTGGTGACGTCAGAAGTGTCCTGGCGGACGATCCATCCTTCTTTGCTACAGAGATAGTGTTTGCGCTGAAGCCAGACCAGTAGATATTTCCCCCAGCATGGTCCAGTGCCAGGCCATAGACACGGGCTGAAAAGAGTGTGAGGACGTTCCTGTGTAACTAATCTCTGTATGAATAACACAAGATGCTTGTCGGAATCTTTGAAATGTTGTTCTACTGGTGGAAAATCTTGATATTTGGAGTAGACAACAACAGTTTTGCAGTATTGCAATGTACTTTATTTATTACTTATTTTTATTGTTTGATTTATATAAATTGTAAGAAGTTTGTACAGGGAGGCCTTCGTATAAACAATAGCTTTTGACCTCCCTTGTACTGTTATGTTCATTTATATTTTAATGCCATGTATTTACTGTTTTTTCTCTAAGTGCGAAACAAATAAACAATATATAAAATAAACAGTGTACACAGATTCCCCAAAGATGTTGGGGGGTTGCCGATAGACTGACACATCTCAGCCCAGAAATGCGTAACTAGGACCACCATGCGGTCACTCCTTTTCTGTTAACTTTGATTGCATATTGATCTCCGAGCAGATGTACAGATTATATAACATTTGCAGTCTTTTAACCGTATGCAGATGATGTCCAAGCAGACGTTAGGATCTGGCTCATTCTCCATGTCCTAAGCCTGTTTTTGCAACATTTGCCATTCTTTCTTCTAAAGATTCGCCTTTTCCACATTAAAAAAGAACGAAGAACAGGATACTTACATCTACTGAGATCGTCTGGACACAGCTTTCTAAAACAATTCTGGATACGGCTTTGTAATTTTGCCTGACCTAAAATCAGATCTATCACTTTGAAATGCTTACTTCTGACTTTTAAATATAAGGATTACAATTGCAATCTATAACTTACAACCGTCGGTATCTATGATGGTCTCCATGCCACTTCCATCACGACGAGCCCGTTTGATGTTGCAGTTCAGATAATCTGACCAGTACACGTAGTCGGTGAGCGGGTCGAAGTCCAGGGCGAGGGGCTGTCCACCATCTACCAGTGGCAGTGTGACCTTTGATCCGGAAGTGATGTCAACTTGGATGATGATTTTTTCAACACGATCAGCGACCAAGAGGAATGGCTCACTGTTCTTACGGGAGTCATGGTCTCCTAATGGGTGGAGGAAATCAGAGTATTGAAAAAACGCAATATTTTAAATCATTTTCTATATTCTTTCTGACATATAACATCACGAAACATCCTGATTTGCATATATCACTGACAATGCGGTATAATACCACAGTGGTAAATGATAGGCATTCACGTTATTAGGAAATGATATATTAATAGCATTTATGGTGTAAAACAATCTTTGTATACAGCTAGGTCAAGGGATATAGCACGAATACTAAAGCATACCAACCAACAACAAACGAAAATTAGAACATACAAACCTAAAGCCGTCACAAAGGCAATAATTTTTATTGCCACATTTTTATACTAATGATGTTGCTCAGTACACCATCCCAGATAACAAAAAACTGAAACCCAACTCACCTGGCGTCTTACTCGTCTCGTCAAGGCGCTGCTCCAAGATGGGGCCGGTTCGACTTCGCTCCTTGTCCAGGTCGCGTTTCAAGGCGTCAGTAGTGGTGGACAGTTGGCGCATGTCGTCTTGATCGCGTGTCAAGGCGTCAACAGTGGTGGACAGTTGGCGCATGTCGTCTTGATCGCTCGTCAAGGCGTCAACAGGGGTGGACATGCTGTCTTGGTCGCGCTTCAAGGCGTCAACAGTGGTGGACATGCTGTCTTGATCGCACTTCAAAGCGTCAACAGTGGTGGTCTGAACGTCAACAGTGGTGGTCTGTTCAGATATCTCCTACAAGTGTATAAAGGTATATATGTACGTCAGAATACCAAAGGTTAAAAAAACAAGATTGAAAAGCGGAAAGTTCTGACTTGATGGTCTCAATAAACAAAACACAGGCAGTGTAGTAAAGATTGCTTTCCAACAGGCTTTTGTGATACAAGGGCGTTTACCTCATTGTTGATGAACGCCAGAAGGGCAAGTCCCACAGCGACCAGGATTAGCAGCAAGGCAATGCCCGTGGCGATGTAGGTAAGCCGGGAGCGGATGAAGCTACAGAGAGCACGGCAGCCGCTCGGTCCACCCGGATACTGGCGGTCTGTTAGAAAACAAGAGGAATTGAAACAAGGATTTTTTTCAAAACTTTAATTTTCAACACAAAAATTTAGCACCACAGTTTTGACAGTCCAACTCCAGTCTTTTTAAAGAATTACAAAGGCTGACAAACACCGGAGATGGACAGTCGAAAATTTGGGTAAGTCAAAGTTTCGTGCTGGAAATTACGTATACAGCTTAATTTTTATCCGCAATAGGAAAATCGAAAATAATATACAGTACAATAAATTACACTATAATCGTTAGTAGGAAATTATTTGATTAGTGACATAACCCATACGTAGATTGATAAGAACAACAGGACGGACGGTACGGGTAAATTCAGAAAACAATCTTCGCTATTTATTTACTAGCATAATATTTCTTTCTGTTTTTCTTAACACAAAATGGCTAACCGATCTTGTCGATATCAGAATTATGACTGCCTCTTTATAACAACTAAACAGTATTTCTACGGGTCACATTTGGTGCCTTGTCACTAAACATTGTTCTTGAAAGGAAGCAGTCTGCCAAAAGAAAAAGATTATCGCTTGATGTGCTCTTTAAAGTTTACGGATTGTTTGTTGTAGTTCGAAAATTTTGAGCTAAAGCCTGTATGGTACATTCGTGACTCAGGAACGTAATCAGTTTGTTATCGTACGACAATCGTACGAAGAATCTAATACAGGATGATTTACCTGCTCCGGAGGCGTGCATAGGGTTGGGTATACTCGCACCGGCGTCCGCACGTGCCTGCCAATCAGTCTGTTGCATGGGTGTGGTGCCTTGAGGAAAATTAAAATGGCGTCGAAAGTATGAATTAAGGAGAACAGTCACTTCAAGAATATGAAAATATATATATATATACATTAACTATAGTAGTATGATTTCATTAAAAACACAAGCGCAACTGTGGCAAATTGAAACCCTTCTCCTGTTATTGTACATCGCACCATCAGAGCGCTTTGAGCGGAAACACGCGCGGGTTCGCCAGAAAAACAAAATTACTTGACTCCCATTAAAATTGAAGTATGTAAATGTAGATATATCATCTTACCGCCAGCTGCATCATTCTCGTAGATACCAGCATCATTCTCGTAGATACCAGCATCATTCTCGTAGGTGCCAGCATCATTCTCGTAGATGCCATTATCATTCTCGTTTATTTCAGCATCATTCTCGTAGGTGCCAGCATCATTCTCGTTGATTTCAGCATCATTCTCGTAGGTGCCAGCATCATTCTCGTTGATTTCAGCATCATTCTCGTAGATGCCAGCATCATTCTCGTTGATTTCAGCATCATTCTCGTAGGTGCCAGCATCATTCCCGGAAGTGCTAACGGCATGTGGCTCCATGCTAGCTGGTCGATGGTCTTTATCATCATCAGCATCTTCCTCCTGATATCTGACGGTATTTGGCTCCATGCCAGCTGGTCGCAAGTCAGTATCAGGATCCGTACCCTGGCCCTGTCCGTACACCGGGTTGGATGCGTCCAGGTCATGCCCGTACACCGAGTTGGAGGCGTCACGTGCAAGCACGGGGTCAGAGGGCCGCAGGTTGGACATGTACAGCTTAGACAGGGGGTTCATATGCACGGAGGCTTCGTTTGGAGGATGTGGAGACTCATGCATGGTACCGCCACCCCCGGAAAGGGCTGGAGCATCAGCACTGTTCTCGGGTCTATCACGTCCTGCTAAGTGAACTGGGGAATATTCATTGCTAATTGAAGCCACTATTTTTTTCTGATTGGGCGCCTTGGTGTTGGTATCCTCCGAACGTGTCTTCATCGCAAGGGCATGGCACATGTATGTATCGCTGTTTGGTTGAACAGTCTTGGTATCTTCCGAAAGTGTATTCATCGCAAGGGCATGGCACATGTATGTATCGCTGTTTGGTTGAATAGTGTCCTTTCCCTGTCCGCTCTGGGTTGCAGCTTTACCTTTATAAGGCATGGTCAGCTCGTGTGTAACAGCGTATGGACTGTTTTTGGGATCGCTGTTGGTTGTTCTATAGGTAAGATAAACAGTTCCAGTGTATGTCTGTAATGTATGTAATCCAATAAGTAACAAGAGTTAGGAGACCTCATATCATCATGAAATAGTCTGATTATGCTTCCTACATTTATACAATCCATGCTTGGTTGCATGTTTGGTTATGTACACATTTAGATAACTGGTCAAAATGTTGATTGTGCATTCATTTACCATTCAGAAGAATTATAGCAGTTCTACATAAACTATGCAAATTAGAGACATATTTGCATGATTAATATTTCTTAATGTTCCACCAGCCACAAACTACATATATGACAGGTATTTGAGTCCGACAATGGCAAACACTACAAATATAGATTTCGGTCATTGATTATGCAAATTAAGTGCAAGTTTGCATAGTAAGCACTTGATTATGTACATCTCTGTCAAAGCTACCTACATACCAAATATCATCTAAATTTGTCGTTCCCTTGTCCTCCTTAGAATATTTTGAGAAGAATGCCCCTGCAGTTCCAGAGCAACTTGCTAGGGGACCCAAACATACACAACCTATTCTTTACGTCACAAGCTATCTGCCACCAAAAATCAAGACCATAGCACATCCAGGTCAAAAGATTTTTAAAAACGGAATATCCGCTGCAGTACCAAGGTCACATACCAGGGGGCCCAAAATTGACCTTGACCATTTTTCATTGCGATAATTACTCAAGCAACTGGATATGATTTTGGAAACGGTCAGTCTGCGTTTGAAGCCGCGATGACCAATGATCAGGGGCAATCTGAAGACTAACCGTATAAAATCGGTCGGAATTACGCTTGATGAGAGTCGACAGATCAGTTCAGCATTTGAGGGCAAGTTTTTATGCATGGTCTAAAGGTTTGATTCTTGAGATAATGACTTCGTTTTCCTCCATTGTCCTATAAGATTACAAACATTGCGTCGGTGAAAATTTAAGATAATAAGATATGCAATAAAGTAGTTACTGAAGCAACTGGCTATGATTTTGAAAACGGTCAGACGTTTCAGCTAGCATCCACTAGTTTTCGTTAGGGACACTCAAATGATCCGGAAAAAACCCTGCAAAATTTGGATTCCAATAGAAAAAGACAACATCAACCTGAAGACAATTTCGGATCTTAATGGGAAACAAAGCTAAGACACAGTTAATGCAAATGAGTCAATTAGCTCCTGTTTTTTTAGTTACTGAAGCTAAATGTTTTGGTGCGGGGGGGGGGGTGCTATGTCCCAAGTGCCTGAAGTTCCATACGTAGCCCCCTTAAGACCCCACTTCGGAACAAAACCCAACTTTTACGGCCTTCCCCAAATCCACAAACAAAAAACAAAAATCCTCGCGGCTCCAAATGGCAGACTGACGATCATTCCATTATCTAATGGGGATGCGGAACGCCCCGAAAATGGAAAAAGGTATTTTTAATGTAATCAACAAGCACAGAGTTTTATATTCCTCAGCCACCCCTAAACTGCCCAGATTTCAACAAAAAAATCTGAATTGGGTTGGGTTGTCAGTCAAACTGATTTCCAAGGGATCTCAACATAGGATGCAAAGACAAATAAATACAAAGATATGAAAGTAAATTACAGGTAATACAAGTAAACCATAGCTAGTTTGTGTCCCATTGGTTTTATAAAGAAGGCTAGAAGTGGTATAATCTATTTTGATAATAATGATGGTTTTTGCAAGATATTTATCGCAAATCTTACATGCATATTTTTGCAAGATATTTATCGCAAATCTTAAATGCATATTCCTGGCAGTGGCGCTAGAGGGATAACTGATTATGGTAATCTAACCCGGGGACAAGCAGAGCCACGGCAATCAGGAAAGTGTCTGTTTTTATGGTAAACAATAACTCCTGCTGTGATTTGGAACCTGTACACTTCTGTTTGGAAGACAAATTAAGCACTAGTTTCTATAATGGGCATAAAATACGTTTTTATATATATATATATATACACATATATATATATATATATATATATGTCACAGGAGAGATGTCGATCCAGTAGAATCGTCGATTCTCCTAGGAGAGATCTCGATCGGAGCTGGTCCTAGGGCCAGCTCCGATCGGGGTCTCTCCTAGGAGAATCGACGATTCTACTAGTATAGATTGCGATTGGGGTCTCTCCTAGGGCCAACTCCGATCCAAACTCAAATGATGCTAAGATATTGGAAACAGACTGCGATCGGGATCTCTCCTAGGAGAATCGGCGATTCTACTAGGAGAGACCCCGATCGGAGTTGGCCCTAGGACCAGCTCCGATCCAAACTCAAATGATACTAAGATATAGGAAACAGCAATACTTTTTATGATAAACAATGATTTTATTTAGTATTAATGCAAACCTACTAACTGACCCTCTAGTTAAAGCCATACTCTACTCCAGAGGAGAGTGTTATTTTCAAAAAGACCACATCTTTATGTGCACAAAATCAGCTAAATGTGTAACAATTAATCACAGATGAACAAATGAATGGACCATTTATAATCCAGTAACTGAGTATTGTCCCTTCATGCAGACTCATCGGGCGTGATGCATGATGGGAATAATACCTTATCTATTGGTTCCTATGGGATAATTGCTAAAGTTCCAGTTCAACTTTGGGGTCAAATAAATAGAAAAATGAGGTTGCTAAGGACGAAAATTTAAATGATGAACAACTATTCACACACATACTACAAACATGGTTTTTAAGATCGATTTCTTTTATAGCTGCCAAGTCTTAAGTATGGGTTTTAATGGGATGATTAACGAAGATCAAAGTACATTTTTTACCAAAAGCAAGTGGGAAATAAAGTTACTAAGGCTTCAAGTTGTCAAACATATAATTTATCCAGAAACACATTGCAAAAGTAATTTTCAAGCTCAACCAAGTATTTCTTTAGAGCTGCCAAGTTGAAGTTTGTCCAATTGCAGTTCGCATTATAATGTGTTACTCACTCACTCTCACTCCGGCGAGCTCGCTCGAAGTCTCCCCATAAGTCTCCCCATAACCTGGCTATAATCTAATATTGGAGGATACTCGGGGGGTTAATGCTTTATAATGCAACTGCTCCCTTGTCTAAGTTCAATGTCAAGTGTCAAGTTTGTATCCGTTTAATACAGTTAGTGCAGGCTACTATGTACACACCGCTCGTCGCGTCGGTGTCGGTTCTGGTGCTTTGTTCTTTTCTTCTCTCTCTCTACCTCCATGTTATACTCATGGTGATGTAGCACTTGACCAACATGAAAGTCTCACACCGGAGTTTATGAAGTAAACATTGTACAATACATGTATATTAAAGGTTCCTACTGCTTAGAAGATTATGCCCGGCACGTAATAAATCTTCAGAAATATTTAGTGGGGGATTGAGTACTTGCATGACATGACATTTTGTAATACGTATGGTCGCCTGTAGTTGTTTACAAAGTTTTAACCCAGTTCACGGTTAAGATTGTGCATACACAGAAATATTCATTGTGAGTAATGTGGAAGTTGAAAGCTAAGACAAAATCCTACAAATGATTTGGGTAATTATACGGGCCTGTATCTACAATTGAGTATGTAGCATGAGTAACGATGTACTGCAATTAGTTTCGTATTTTAGAAACAGGTTAAATAACACTATAGAAATAGATAACAATCTACGTAATCTCATGAACACATCATATTTTCCTTTTATTATATTATCATGTATTTATTGTACCGTCTGTACACTGTCATGTGAATGTTAATAAAGGTTAAAAAATAAAAAGGATAAAACATATACATAGATGACCTAGCATTACACCATTTCATGCTCGCCATCATTCAATAGCCGCATGGTCTGCTTTTTTTTAAAAGCATTTCTTGTTTAGGGAGGTAATGATTGTCAAACACACAAGTGGGAGGATTCATCGTATAGAAAGCGTACGGCATCACATAGCGCCGTCGAAACACAAAACAACCCCTGACCGATTCTAATGCCTGCTATTTCATTACCAATCACACAAGCTTGCGGGTTCGTAGGATCCTCTTATGTGCAAACCCAATCGTCAAGGCAACCGACTAATAAGAACTGCATGATTTAGTTAAAATCAGAGAAGCCACAGCACATCATGTGGAACATGAGGCGCACCACAGGCCGATTCATTACAGAAGGAGATTCTTGTTCACAGCAACGTCTGTTTCCTTGAGACATCTTCATCTCACATGCCACATTGTACTGTGAAAGTTTAGGTACACACTGAAGATGAAAGCTTGAGCAATCCTGATTTATCTAAGATACCCCAACCCCATGCTATCTGCTTGATCCTGATATCCGAGCAGAACGACCACAAACAATGATTGTCCAACCGCATGCAATGAATACCCTTCTATAAACCTATCCTTCCCTCCCTCCCTAACTCCCTCCCTAACTCCCTCCCTAACTGCCTTCCTCCCTAACTCCCTCCCTAACTCCCTCTCTAACTCCCTCCCCAACTCCCTTCCTAACTCCCTTCCTCCCTAACTCCCTCCCTAACTCCCTTCCTCCCTAACTCCCCCCTAACTGCCTCCCTAACTCCCTCCCCCCTAAGTCCCTTCCTCCCTAACTCCCTCCCTAGTTTGCAAATTGGCAAATTTACTCCTCTGCCGACTAAACTTCTTCCCAAGCTTATGATACTGCCTTATGCCACGAAAGATCTGCTTTAATATATCTTGAAAATAGCAAATCGATCAGCACCTCTCATAAAAAATAACCATTAACGCCGGTGGAAGGCTGTAAAGGAGGCTGGGAGCAGCAGACAAATCCAATCAACACGGAGCTTTGAAGTCCCTACCTACTGTATTAGATGGGCTTGTTGCTGACGTGTACGTTTCAGATATGCTTGTTCCTGAAATGTTCTTTTCTGAGATATTATACTTTAAGATTCACCCATCTTTCAATGTAAAACGTCATCAGGGACAATAAACAAGTACAAGTATTAATGTAATCCACATACCAAGAAGCAGTATATCTGGTTTGAAACTGTTGATGTCAAAAGGACACGCCCAAGCCATTTTGTTAATGAAAGAAAGCTACCTCGAGCTCAGAACTGAAGGCGCAAGCTATTGTTTCTGGGGAAATCAATAAAGATTAACTAAAATTCAGATATCCCTACTCACGCGCGACCTCTGCAGCGGTTCCAACTGACCTTCTAGGACAAGACGTTGCCGTTTCCTGAAGATGCGACTAAAGACGTTACCGCTTCCTGAAGATGCGAGTTCCAGGTGGCGGCGGCTTTCTCGGTGTGTTTACTGGACTGTGATCTGATCGCTTGTCATCAGGCAGAATGCAGTGTGTATATATATTCATGTATGATATAATACATATGTGATATCAAAGGTTAAGTATGCTGACTGTATGTCATTAAGCTAATGCTTTGATGTGATTGGTCAATTCAGATTTGAGAGTCGGCACGAACCATTCCTTCGGGGGAGGGCAGACACGGAATTAGACTTAAAACAGCATAGAAAACGTAAACAAAACAACAGACGTTTCATTCAGATCTTTGGAAAATGAACATAACCCAGTCTTTACATGTCATGCACCATTCTTAATGCTAAACAATCAAATTTGAATCCTTGTTGAATAATTTACAAATTGAATACATCGTTCTCGATCCATGTTTGCTTGAGCTCCTCATTTACCTTCATATGAAAAGTCAAGAAGGGCCCAATGGTATCCCATGGGCATTGCGCTTCTCGCGTTTCCTTTTGTAACAACAGAAATAAGACAAATTTAGTCACTTATTTGGATTCATTAATGAATTGACGGCTAAATAGGACTTGTGGACGAGTTTGAATTAGAAGCTGGGCTCAAAAAAAGTGAAAAACATTGCTTGACCATCATGGTTACCTTAAACTGTTCGATATCAGAACGTTGCACATATTTTACGGCTTTTAATCGTATGTTTTATCTTGAGCATCGACGCTGGGTTCCAAACTGGTTATGTTTTCAGCCAAACGCACCTACTCTTCTTGATAAGTGAGACAGGTTCTCAATTCTATTATTACGTGCAGATGTTTGGCGAATATGGACAAAGTTAATATGCCACCCGACGTTTCCCATGTACGGAGATTTACTTCACCATCGGAAATGGTGAATTCACCCCTCATTACACCATTCCGCAAGTGGGATCAAACAGAGGAAATACTGTCATGAAAGTACATCCTCCAGGCTTCATGCCTCGCACAAATGATATTTGGAAGAATGAAAACATAAAATGGCCCGACTGGAACAGTTGTTGCCCTCCCGGTATGGTGCGACTTGTCAGGCATCTGCACAAAAAATATACACGGCCTGCGTCAGCCGGGGTCCGAACACAATGTGAAATATGAAGAAATTAGAGACCAAAGATGAAAGAAAATCATGAGGGACAAAGAGCGCACGTTTCCAGACAAATCAGATACACACGTAATCGGTTTCTTTGTTTGTTTGTTACATATGGAAAGAGAGGTATCGAAAACAATTTTTAAAGACATTCTACCTTTTTGATCATTTTTGGAATCTCATCACATATATTGAATTCATCTATATGCACCCATAGGTGAAAACAATTGTCTTTTTTCTTTGTCTGAACATTTCCGTGTTCGTCACACAACATGTAGAAAGTAAACACACATTTTACGTTAACGCATACTTTTTAAGATTATCTACAATAGACTTTCAGAATGATATATTATTTTCCTATACTAGTATATACTATACTATTATATACTATACTATTATAAACTATTATAAACTATTATATACTATTATATACTATACAATTATATACTATACTATCATAAATTATTATAAAGTTTTATATACTATTATATACTATTATATTCTATACTACTATATACTATACTATTATATACTTTACTATTATAAACTATCATATACTATAATGTACTATTATATACTATACTTTTATATTATATTATATTATATTATATTATGTTGTACTATATTATATCATATCATATATCATATTGTATTATATTACTGCTGTTCATCTCTCGGCATGGTGCGACTTGTCAGACTTACCTGGGCAGCAAAAAGTACACGCGCTACGTTAGGTGTGGTCCGAAACACGATGTAAAAAATGAAGAAATTACAAACCAAAGAATAAAGAAAATCATATTGAGCGCACGTTTTCCAGTGGAGACAAATCATACAGACACGTAATAATTTTCTTTGTTTGTCTGTTACATATTGAAAATACTGTGTTGAAACCAACCTTTAAAGACATTCTACCTTTTTGATCATGTCTTATCTAATATGAGCTAAGAAATATTCAAGCGATTGTGAAAAAGTATTTTTCAGGTTTTAAACAAAAAGTTAACAAATGTACAACGTACTGTTTACATAAATGTTCATTTTCTTTTCAAACCTCTGCCAGTTCTGTGAATTCCTTTTGCTATATTACATCCAATACCGCAATACCGCCACCAATCATAATACAGGCAAATCTATAAGCGATTAATTTAAGGAGATCTAACGTTTACTTGTGCAAAAATTGCGTGGTTTGCACACCTCAGACACCCATGTGTTCAACACATTTTCAAAAAGGCTTCGATAATGATGCATTAGACGACCACAAAATCTAATGTTTTCAGTTACTTATCGGGACAGGCGAGCGCGTCGTGAGAAGAACATACTGTCACGTGATAATTATCACATGTACTCACGGCACAAGGCGAGCATAACTTAGTAGCAATCTTAAATTTCTGTTGGTGACCTACAACTCTTAACGAGTGTGATCTATTGGCAAGAGCTGTTGCATAATATGCCGGACCTTCGGCTGAATGGGCAAAATAAATTCTAATTCCCGTCATTTTTATTTCTACGCCAGCAATAAAGTAAAAGAGCAGAACAGCAGAGGATGTATCAAGGTACACAACGGCATGTTAATTGTGGCGTGCTTCTTCCTGGTGGTATTATGGAACTCCCTTCCAACCACGCGCCAGTTATCCGCGCAGTTACGCGGTGTGTTACGATAGTGATATTACGACTTTAGCAGCACAAGAGAGACAAAAATGATACACAGCAGAAGAGACATGCGAATCTACTATTATAACTCACATTCAGCCCAACCGCAAATACATCATAAGCGCCGCACCTTCATGCCCCATGTGGCTTTGATGGCCAGTGTTCAAAATTAGATAATTAGTATGTATAGAACGGACTTATCTTCACGCTACCTGACATCTTTCTCACTGCAGTTTCTCCTCAGTAAGACAGCCGGAGCCGCAGAGTTCCCGTTTACAACTTTTATTCAGTCTGTCACACAGACAGGTTTCACCAATGTGGCTTCTTCAGTGGTCCAGACTCAAATGAGCAGAGTTCACAAGCTTTGGAGAACAGTAAGAAAATCTAGAGTTGGTTCAGGCTTGTTACAAAATAAATTCCATTATTAAATACCAGCAGATTTTGCATTGTGTTTTTTTTTGTCCCTTTACAACTGTTACTGTGGAAAATGAATAAACATAGGAGTTAACGTTGATACCTTGATAAGTCTGCCGACGTAAGGCGACATTTGCTTTTATCTGAGCGAATGACGTGGCATAAGGTGGTAAGAATGGAATTTTGTTTTTCTGCAAGCGACAGACTAATTTTCTGGGAAAAGAAGTTAATCTGGACAGGGAGGGAGAAACATCAAAACGTTTCTACGTGAGAACTCGTAATGTAGTAATTTAATCCCCGTGTTTTTTTGGGGGGACATTGCAAACCCTTCCTGCCATTTTAGGTAAACATGTAAAGTGAACTGCAAAAAGCAATATAACGTTAACTCTGTATGTTGTTGTAACTTACATTCGGTTCAACTGAAACAACATTACACGCAGGGGTGACTAGCGTTTGCTTTTCAAACTTTAAATTCAGTCATGTGATCAACATAGACTTTCTCAATAACCGTGATTGACAGGTGTCACGAACGGCAATGCACAGCGATAGTCATATTATATACATGTACTACGTTTAAGAAGCTTAGACGACCTGGTAAAAAATAATCAAATACAATTCAATCTCCACAACAGGATAAAAAAAATTGGGAATTTCCGTGTTTGTTCCAGTTGTGGAGATCGACTTTTATTCGATTACTCGTATAATAGTGCTTTCGTTCTTTCTAATATAAGTTGAACAAGAGTTCGACGAACTAATATATTCGCCTAGTAACTTGTCTTACTACAATGAAAATTATGTGCAGAAGGCTGTTATTAGTATGATTCGTATTAATTCATTATGTCCTCTTTTAAAATCATATACTCTCCAAGCAGAAGCTCGGCTCAGGTCGCGCAGATTTGAATAAAACGGTACAAAATCATGATAAAGTTCGACAATAATGCTTAAAACATATCATAACTACTGAAGCCGAACCTCTGCTTGGAGATTAGAAATCAGTAGTGCAATGTATATAAACTTATGAAATAAGAATAGAAAATGCACAACAAACTTTCATCACGAACACATTTTTTATTAGCGTCTACGGCCTTTTTACACACTCAGATCCCTCGTTAACATTCTCTGTATCTGTAGAGCATTTTGTACATCAGACGAGTCACACACTTCTTATCCAAATCTTATCTTCTTCAGGTATCTGCTCAACATCAGATCAGATTCAAACCCATCTCAGTTGCTATATGATTAAAACCAAGTACTACAAGCATGCATTCCTAACGTGCTTTTTACCAGAGGATTTTTTCTTCTACATACTGGATTTTCCGTAAACAACCGCTTCTGGGCCTCATATATAAGTGAAATCACTCAATGTTCTCACAGAAGTTTGTACTGTAAACTGTAACATACATTCTCATAATTCCACTAGGTGTCATTATACCGCCACCTTAAAAAACGTTAACGTTAGTATATACCAACGATTTTTGAGGTGGCGGTATAGTGACACCTGGTGGAATTATGAGAATGTATGTTAAATGTTATACAATCTGACATCTAGTTTTAAATTTTCCTTTTACTTTTTAAATCATTATTTCTTGGAAGAAATATTTTTATAAATGTCATGTAGATCTAAAAGACTAAAACTAAAAAAAGGCTTATCATCCAATCTCATTACTATGAACCATACAATAATCGCATAGACTGGATTATTACATGTTTCTGGAACATTTGCACAAAGCACATCTAAGTTTCATTTTTCTTGGTCAATATTAAATACTCAATGTTCATAACTCTTACTAAGGCATAATAAGAACTCGCATGTTTAGTGACGTCTTTCAGTCCGGATCAAAAATCATCTTTCAACTCATTTTACATTTTAGACTTACTACACTATGTAGGGTAACCATGTAACAGATATGGCGTGTTCTTTGTTCAACACCAAAATCACATTGTTGGAACTGGAGGCAAGAACGTGTCCATCCTGAATCTTGCAATGGGCACTGGTTACAAAACGTTTCTACGCCCATCGATGTTACGACAAAATAACTTTCCCATTCCTCAATAACTTGAGCTGTTTGGGTCGTGTAAGGGTTATGGTTAGCCTCCACATCGCGACCTGAGATGTTTAGTCCACTCAGACGTCTGCTTGGCAATTACCCGGCCACACAGGTGTGGCGGATTATTCTCCAATCATGTATACTGGAAACCCCCAAGCAGAGTTCGGACAAATACTTGGCAGGAGCGAAAATTGACCTGACACCGGGCAGCATATGATCACCCACTACAGTCTCTGCCTTCTTCAGACTACGTCATGTTAATGAATTATACAATCAATTAATTCTACCCCAAAAATCTGCATCTTCATCTAAGCATTACTTTCACTTCCCAAAGAAAGCGTAGCAGTCATACAAAACTCAGATAACATTCAGAATGCTCTACCGGCCCATTCAAAAGAATTTCTAAGGGTAGACTTACATTGTACTGTAATAGGCTGTATTGCTTCATTGCTCATGAGGATCGTCATCCACAAGTGAAACCCTTGAGTGGGCATCCATATATAAATGCCATGTACCCATAACAAAGATAGTTATGAATTATACAATGATAATTCTACAATAATCACATTCACAAAAGTCGAAAATTGAAACATTAGCCAAGGAACCACCCTCCATAGTAACCGCTGGCTCATGATAATTGAGTAAAAAGATGTGCACAATAAAAAGCAAATTATTAATCTATTTTTACAATTGATTATGAAATTCTATAAATAATACAAGTGTTTTCTATGATAGAACATTTATAGAGGTATAAGTTAGTCCTCAGGGGGCTAACCTTCCAGCGTTTATACAATTACAAACACATAGACAAAAATACACAACACTGGTATGCAGATAGGACAACTCCAAGGTAATCAATACTTACGAGTTACACATCAAAAGTCCAAAATCATTTGCCTTTCACTATCATGTTGACATTATGACATTAGTGTCCAAAGTCTTAATATCAGTCGGCAGGTCATTCCAAAGCTTCGGACCTCTGTGTACGATTTTTTCTCCTCTAATTTTTACATTTTGTTTCAGGCAGCCAAGAATTATACATTGACCATATTGTTAAGTATGTATGACGTTCATGCATCGATGAAGATTAGAAATCCATGTAATAAGACACGCTTCGTAGATAGTCGACGCACGGGGTAAACGTTTTTATAAGAAATACTGCTATTTGGCCTATGGCGTACGTGAACTGGTACAAAGTGATTACTGGTCCCCCTTGGCTAACCTGTGACAACGATTCTAAGGAATAGTTTTAAAGAACTTACACTTTTAAAGAACTTACACTTATTTTCTCTCTTAGATCCAGTAACAGGCCAAATCAGAATACATTCCTGTGTTCTGTACATCATTTCATTGCGAGCCAATTAAGAATTTTTGCCTGTGTCCCCTCCTTTCATTGCCGGACTTAAACTCCTCGCCCAACGTACATCTTTTTGCTGCTCTTCGCCCAGTCTGATTAATAATGTGTGCAATAACATGATTACTTAAAAGTAAAATGATAGTTTTAATCACGTACTTATTTTAAATCTATATTGTAGACTTTACTTGTTATCGTAATGTCTTAGCAATTCTATCGTTTATGCTGTATTAATTATGCTGAATGTGATGTTATTACACCAATCCTGCCGCAAGGCTGCGAACTGTATGACTTAAGTTTGCCAAATACACCATGACAATAGATATAACGATGCACAGTAGGTAATGACTGACTGACAGAACTTAAGGCTTGGATCACAAGTTTTCGGACAGCATCTGACAAATAATAAGCAAAGTGCCTGACACTTATGAGCTACATTTTTTGTTAAGCAGTTAGTTTGATATGTAGATTTAGGGATAGGGCTAGATTAATATGGAAATCCAAACGTTCTGCTTCCGAAACCTGTTCAACAACGTCACAACCACTTGACAAGTCCAGGGTGGTGTTGGGCAAGAGAGCGAACTTGCGAGTTGTTCACAACAGTATGCATTTTGTCTTTAACACTTTCAAAATAATTAGGACGATTAGGCCGAATCCAGGTCAAGATTATTACAAGGTTAGTTTGCAAAGCGTCCAAGTTTTCATTGAACTCGTGAGAATAAAAAAAAAGCCATTTTAGCTTATTGTTATAACCCGGATGTCGCTGTACAGTAGCGGTGAGGGTTTCACCTGTCGTCTATGGACGTCCTGGATGAAAAAAGAACACAACAAGCAAGGATGTGTTCTGTGGAATTTGCCGTTTTTGACATGGTTCTGACAAGAGCAATGTTGTTATAACGTGCTTTAATAGTGTGATGAAAACTTAATGATATTGGGTCGGGAAGCAATTTCAGCTAATACAATAATAGGAGGCTTGTCGGGATAGAAAACTGAAAAACTGAGAAAACACCACATCTCTGCCAAACTATCGTCCTCAAGTTATTTTTTGTAAGCAAATATATCGTTACAGATATCCTGCCGTCAAGCCTCAAGCACAACAAGTAGGGCAGCAAAATGCATTGCCATGGCGACGGTCTCCAAGTTCCCATCTCGTGCTTTTAGCAATAGATGTAGCTTTCGGGTCAGATAGTAACTGGTGTAAGTTTGGCTCTCCTAGGACATTTTCTTTTTAATTTCAGATGCCTATTTTGACGAAAATAACTAAAGAACGTGAAAATCTAGTTCGTTTCGTGAAATGAGAAAAATCTTTACCCTATAGTCTCGCTCTTGGCTTAGGCATGGCGTAGATAAAAACCTATGTATCATATAATCTAAAGCAACATGTTTAGCTTGTTTAAAAACATGAACCTGTTGTTATAGCAAGAAGGTACTGATAGTGGTGACTCTGTCAGGAGTTGTACTTACCATTGGTTACGCCAGGAGGCGCTGCCGTGGACAGGTAGATGCCTTGTGGTAGATCTAGGCTGGATGGATGCACCAGCACAGTCTCGGTCAGGTCAGACTTGGACAGTCTGGAGGTGTGGAACAAAATATCATGTTAGGTCTTTTAGTGTATACAAAACATCTTTTTACAAATACATTTACTTAGAGTAAGACTGTAAAAATAGGACTTCGAGGACTTCAAGACGTTAGATGTATATTATTATACAGATCTTAATTTGCGTACAACATGTATATTCGTGTATTTAGGGATATGTACTTCATACTCATATTTAAGTACTTATTTCATGTATATATTAGTACATCGGCACACAATACTACCAGATATGTACACACAAGATTCATACATATCTTGTAGATTATGATGAAGAATTTCACCAGGTTATCACAGATTTAACTACAAACTGTTATCAGTAGATGACGGGGATTTCCTCACTTTCCGATTTTTCCAAAAGGCCGGTCAGGCCAGGTAGACGACCAGTAGACGAAGTCCTCATCAACCGCGATTCCCTGAACATACCTCTCGTCTTCATACAGCACCTGTCGGATATCGTTGCCCAGCAGGTCTGAGCTGTAGATGCGGTGCTGCTGATCACTGTAGTACAGCCGATCCTCTGAATGTGATGAACAAATATACTGATCAATACTAAGTAGTTAGAGTTTTACATAAGACTTAAGACTAAAGAGAAAACATGCACATACGTAATGTCTTACACGTACTGGTAATGCAAAGATCACTGAACCAGTGATATAGTCACAATACCGTCATTCGGGTAATATTATTGTTTCCTAACTAAACAAAAGTTTCCAAACTTGTCGTACTTGGTTGACTATTCATTCACTTTTCACCCCCTGATATGGTCCCTCCGGTCAGGTCAGAGGTCACTGGGAGATCACTGCGAAGTTCAGGTAGCATCTCTGACCCAAAAGCAAGGAGCTACAAACTGCGCAACTCCTTCCTACACTATACTATCAGACTATACAACAAATAATGGACTTATTTTTTTGTCTAATAGTATGTACTGTACATGTCATGCCTCTAGTTATTGTAATAACGTGATTTTACTCCATTCTGTAAGATCAACTGGATTCAGTGGTACTACTGCTCCGGGGTAACAGTGTTATGTTGATTTAATGAATAAGGATTGAAGATAGATACACATTATCATATTGGCAACACGTCCATAACTAGAGCCTGTTTCCTCACCAGTGAAGTCTATTGTGATGGCTCTGGCTCTCAGACCCGTGATGATGGTGGTTTGGTTACTGCCGTCCATCGCAGCTCGGTCGATCCTCCATTTAGAAAAGACCACCCAGTACATGAGTCTGTGGAAAAGAGCCCAGCAAACAGAAATATTAAATCTATGCGAGGTGTTTGGAAATTTGCTGTTTCATTGTGCATCCTCTCGTTAGTTATGCTCGGTAAGTCGTAACTAAAATGATCTAATTGCACACTACCTAAATTATATACTGTAAAAGCAGAAATGTTCGGGGTGGTTTTATAATCGCGGTTTTCGCGGTGGCCACTACACCGCGAAATTAAAACAACCGCAAACTTTTTTCAATGGTAGTAAGAGACTGCAGTGCATGGTGCTGCCGCGAACTTAAAACCACCGCGAACAGTCATTTTTCCCGCTACCGCGAAATTAAATCCATTTACAGTATACAGCGCAAGAGAAGGAAGGAAGCTCATATGATATGGTATGACATTGTCTGATTTACTGAGTCTTCCATCTGCCACAGGTATGAAATGCCCAAAGTTCACGACTGGGGTGTTATATAATTTCCCATTGAATATTCAAATTATTGTAAAACAAGATCGTGGGACCGCGTAGCGCAGTGGGAGTGTGTTCGACTCGGAACCGAGAGGTAGCGGGTTTGAATCTGGCTGCCGTGTCACCGATCTTGTGCCCTTGGGAAAGGCACTTTACACGGCTTTCCTCACTTGACTCAGGTGAAAATGAGTACCTAGTTTCGGCTAGGGTCGTCCCACGGATAGGACGTTAAATTGAGGTCCCGTGTATGGGGAGAGCCACACCCCAGGCACGTTAAAGAACCCACACACGTGCGATGGTGCGGTGTGTCACCCGATACATACAGGATTCATGTTACTTAACTATGAATCCTGGCATAGGATTCATGCTAGGTAGCAGTGTAAAGGAATCCTTTAGTCCTTCAAAGGATTCCTTTGACTAGATTCGAGCTTGAATCCTCAATCCTTCACGCACAGACTGACGGGAAGGTTTCCAGAAGGCAATCCCACAAAATGGCGGCGCCCCTAATTTACGTGGGTCCAGAGGATCGAAAGTGAAATAAGGTCTTCGATGGAAATTTCGATGGAAAGTTTTTGTTGGCAGTTCTCATCATTGCGTGAGGGCAAGGATACATCAAAAGGTAAGCATGGGAATCAAATCCCTGCTATGTTTTGGCATGATAATGTTTCACAATTAACCTTCCGATATTAACGAAGAGCCTCAGGTTTTGAAGAGATCAGTTGCTGAACTGAACTGTAAGTTGTTATATGGTATTGGATGAATTTAGTATGGCTGAGATTTAATCATAAGGTCTGTGAGTGCCTGTGTCTGTCAAAGTCGTTCTTCGCCGGTGTATTAATTACAAACATGTTTGTAGTCTGTGAGTGCCTGTGTCTGTCAAAGTCGTTCTTCGCCGGTGTATTAATTACAAACATGTTTGTAGTCTGTGAGTGCCTGTGTCTGTCAAAGTCGTTCTTCGCCGGTGTATTAATTACAAACATGTTTGTAGCCTCGCGGAAAACGTTTCATGTCAAGGGTTTCCGGAAAATCTGGACTAGGTCAATACTAAGCTACAAAGCAGGCGGGCTACTTCCTCGGTAGGGCACAAACTTTTTAATGGGACCCTGTCACAAAGATCAAGACTTGGCTAGACTAATAAGTATCCCCCAGCTACATGCCATTATTATTACCCTCTAAGACAAAACAGAATTGGATAGCTCATAAATCATAACAGTTATATATATATATATATATATATACATTATGTATATATATATATAACG
Source organism: Branchiostoma floridae x Branchiostoma belcheri (assembly GCA_019207045.1). Lineage (NCBI taxonomy): Eukaryota > Metazoa > Chordata > Leptocardii > Amphioxiformes > Branchiostomatidae > Branchiostoma > Branchiostoma floridae x Branchiostoma belcheri. The sequence goes on from CM033031.1 coordinate 1,333,942, forward strand.
TTATATATGTATTATAAAAATTCTATTCCATCATGCCTCAGCAGCCATGGGCACCAGTTAAGCCATGATATGCACCAATTTAGATGTGGTGACTCTTAGATGGCATATTTTGCATGTATATTATATACAGTGGGGTTCAAGCGCTGCCAAACTGACCACGCCAACAGCTCAGAGCTTTTGGCATGGTCAGTTTGGCAGCAAATCAGGTCCAGGTTCAGGTCTGGACCTGATTCTCTGGACCTGAACCATACCTGGACCTGAATTTTCTGTACCGGTTACTGGAAAACAAATGGCCTGTAGGCCTGCTGACATTTCCTGTTGGCTTTGCGCTGATCCATTTTAGCTCCAGTTTCTGGGTGTCACTGGCTTAAATTTCTGCACTGTTCTTTCACCGTTGGATCTTGAAATCCGCCCAAATACTATTTTCTCTGTCTTCAAAGTTGTTCAATAAAGACATGCAATCAGATTTTGTGGTTGTGATAGATAACTCTTCCATGAAATATTTGTTCTACTAGCTAGTATGTTCTTGTATTCACAGGTGCCAGGGTTCACCTAACCTGTGATGGACTCATGACTGATGAACAAAGGATCCAGGCAGAGAAGTTTGCAACAGCTTACATAATGTATTGTAAACAGTAAAGGCAGACTTTTAACTAGTAGAAAACTACATGTATATACTGTATATACAAGTTATAACTTTATACTCATTTGAAATCCTTCATTTTACTCTTTATTTTCATATTTAGAGCCATGTCATCGTTAAGAATAAGATTTATTATCAATATAGTAGTACTATTATGCTATGTATTGTGTAAAATACTACCTGTTAATGCCACAAATATTATAGGTATGTCCTTCATTTTATAACATTGTTTCCAGATGTAACTGGTTATTGTCACTGCAGAGTATTATATCAAATGATTCAAAGCGCAGATTGTCATTGATGTACGGGAATCTAAGTGTAAATGAATTACTAGTAGTCACATCTAATGACGCCATCTAAATTCATGTTGCATACACGTTGAACAAAATAAACACCATTGTCTTTTTCAGAATATGAAATTTCTGCTTATTTCTTTTTAAATCATCACATTTTGCTGTCTGCTAACATTCATCAACTAGACATTGTGTTTGTTTTTGACTAGCCAGGATACTACGTAATAGTAAGTAATAAAAATGAGGTGTTTTGTTGTAGGTCACAGTAAATGTGCATATAGGCTATTGCAGCCCTCTCATGCATACTAGTACAGCCATCTCGTTCTTCCTAGGACATCAGTTCAGTAAGAGGGATATCATCTTCTGAATCAAACTGATTTGGGGGCACATTCTTCTTTCCCTTTTTCTTTGTCCTTCCTGCTCCTTTTCCCTTCCCTACTGGTCCACACCACAGCACTGTCTAAGGTGACTCCATCCCTCTCCTGGGCTGCCTGTTGCAGATCTTCTGAAACTCCTAAAAGGAGTTGTACAGCTGTTGAGAGAGAAAATCATGATTTAATCCATAATGACCACTGTAATTGTTATTACAATTTATTTTCCTACTTCCCAACTGGGTTCTGGTCTTGCTCTGATAAGGAAAAGTTGGCATTCCCAATATAACATGCTGATAACATGGAACAACGGGCCATAGCTGTACACAAAACTGTACTATCAGAGAAGATGTAGTTCAAAATTTGTATTTCATACATGTGAGACAGTGTTGTGGTGTGCCTAAATCAATTATGCAGTCCGTCTACACTACAACTACAAAATCCTGTCACAGTTACAATAGAAAAGTAATAATAGAAACTGAAATGCATGAAGTGTTTTCCTGCTGATTCAACTCTTGGCTCAAGTGCCTAAAATGTGTTACTTTTATCATTATGGTATTGGCACTAGTGGTCTCTATCATTGCTGCTTTTAGGCCTAGGGGAAAAAATGTTGTGTTTCCTGTTTCCCTTAGGTAACCCTAGAAAAACCTGCCAACCCTAGACTTTTTTGGGTGGGTGGCGGAGTCACATGGTTTCCAGTTAGAATTTTTATTCAGCTTGTCCTAACTGCTAAATGTATGTATTATGCACAACATTCAATTTTGACATTGAAAGATCTCATGAATTTCAGTTTACTTTGTTTAACTGTATTCATTTGTAATATGTCACACTAGAAGTATGGCCAGCTTACTAAAAAAATTACAAGAAAAAAAGAAAATCCCTACCTACCGACCCTATTCTTTTCAGGACTGAAACAGGGAACACAACATTTTCTTTCCTAGGAATTACAATTAAAAGCAAGTAAATGATGTTACACTATCAAACACTCCATTACCATTTTAGACAACCATTAACACACTGTACATGTATAAGAAAGTCTTTCAACGGAGGGAATGAATGGATGCTGTCACCAGGCACTTCTTGTGTCCTGTACAAAGCCATTTAGCTTAGATCAAGGATACACACCTTTGAGTCAGTTTGACAACTAGATCATCCTGGTCTGTTGGACCAAAATTAGTTCTTTTTAGCTTATTATATCCCTCAGGGACCTATGATTGTGTGTGTATATATGTTGAATTTGAAAAACAACTATTTTTCTCTTCAAATACTCCAGTGTTTGACACTCTGTTTATTGTTATCACCACAACCCAAGCTTACTATTACCACAACCCAAGCCGGCTGTCTGGCATGACAGGTAAAAGGTGTGACAAGCTTGGAATTTTCCATTGTTCTCCTAAGGTAGTCTGCTACCCTGCTGTAGGACTAAGTCAACAAATTGATTGGCCATATTGTTCCTCTGTCCAGGAGAAAATATTTCATCGTGGGAATGGCAGTCCAATTTCCACCACCCTGTCAGGCTGCCATATGAATGTTTTATATATGCCATTTTGGGGGACATATTGAAGAAATCTCTTCATATCAGAGACTGCTGCGAACATAGTATTACAAATTAAACACAAAAAAATCAAATGCAATTCAATCTAGCTCTAGAACTGTGGATAAAATTGAGATTTACCACCCAGATCCTAAACTAAAAGAATCAGGCAGTATTTCCAGCTTTTAGGCACCCAAAATTTCTGACCAATAAAGAATTATTGGTGTGATGTATGTAACTTGTACAATTTTTTTTTATTCCAACAGGCAAAGAGGCATCAGCTTTTTCTGGTGATACTAAAGACTCACATAGTTTGATGAACCTGTCCATCTATTCACTCACCTTGCGCTTCCACAAAGGAATGGAAAAAAGTCTGGATCCCAATCATGCTCATCTCGGCATTCAGGTTAATCTCCAAGCAGGTCCTACAGTAGCATAAAATACAGTTGTAGTATCAAAAGCTGCCAGAGGAGTGAAGCCGGCATAGGATCCGGAGTTTGTTTGGGTCCGGTAGCCAAACACACTCCTAGGAGATTGCTTGGAGATTACAGTATGGTTTAGTTTTGAGCTTTTTGTTTGGTTTATTCAAGAGCTCAATATTTGGCATTGAACCTATACTAAAACAAACTCTAATTGGACTTCTCCAGTGCTCTCTGTCAGAGTCTGAATCTTGGAGTGTGACAGAGTGAGCTAACTTCTACAATTTCACTGTGCTGTTATAGACCTCCATTCCATGCTTTCACTGTGTACAAACGTGCTATGTATCAAGTTTGAACACGTTTTTGGAGAGGTGTTGATTTTGAATATTAAGTGTTGAGTAATATATTGTTCAGTCTTGTAAATGTTAATAAATATATCTCAATAATGTAATATGAGCATCTAATTCAAATGTACAGAATATGCACATGTCTGCATGGGTAAATATGGTAGCAAATTTGAAGGGATTATTCCTCTATGCGAGAACATTAGGTGTGCTACCATTTTCTACCCAGTAAATGCAGTTTCACTGCTTGGAAACATGACTTCAAATCCATGCATATTATTAATAAATCTGCATAACTTTAAGATGGCTGTCTGGCTGTCGTCTGACTATGGACTTAAACTCCAGCAACAGATGTTACTCTCTATGACCAGTTACAGAATTCTAGAGTTAATTTCATGGTGACTCCAGCAAAATAAAGCTTGACAAAATGAATACTATATCACAATCTGTCTTCATTTCTACAAGACTTAGTGCTGATCATTTGTGTCCCTAATTGCTTTGTGTCTTATCCTATTGCTCTACTTTATATACATGACATTGTACACATACATGTAAAGATGATAGAAATATTTTTAAAATAACAAAAAGATAAGGAAATATTTATCAATCTAGTGTTTAACAGTCTGCTTTGAGTTTGAATCATGCAGGTACTAGAAGTTACTGCATCATGGTCAGAACTTTCAGATAGAATCCATGAGCAATATCATTTGTCAGTGACAGGGAACAGATCATTACACACCTGCATCATCATACACTTTAAGGCTAGGGCTCTGGGTGATGATCCATTTGTACATCTATAGTACAGTTGTACATCTATAGTACATCGTCATGGCGCCGCAGACAGGCTTTAGGATCCATGTGGGTTGGAAACGTACTAGTATTCTGAAAAGATTTTAAAAAAGAATGAATATATGATGATATCTTGGGGACAACATAGAAAACTTCACATAACTATTACAATATTAATTTACATTAGAATTTCCTTTGGGTATAGATTAAGATCTTCTTTGCCCATATCAACCAAGGATTTTCAAGACCTCAATGAAAGAAGTTTGTGTGAGGGAGATTGAATGTGATAAACAGTCATGAGAAGGGCTGCATAGCTAAACGTTACATCAGGTACAGGTATAAAAGTTTACCAGTCCAGCTCTGGATCTGTTTGGAACCTGAACAAAAGTTTAAACCTCCTGCCTGAAAGATCTGTTGCGTGCTAGTTACACGGTTCCTGGGTATCACTTTGAACTTGAAGTGACACCAAATCAAATGTGACCAAAGTTAGTTGGCTCTGATTTCAAGCTTCAGGGCAGCATGACTTCTCTTCCAACTTGCTAAATTTTAATCTTTGTGGTACGTACATGTAGGATTTACACATTTTCATGCTATCAAATCAATTTTACCATACGGGTATATGCAGACCTGTCAAGTTAAGAGGAGTACTAAGTCTTGTAGTACAGTACTGTAGTACTTGTATAAGTAGTTACTCTACTATTCCAGTACATGTACTTAATTGCAGTGTTGCAGGGGTCCCTGACACAGAAGTGGGCAGTAGTCTTGAAAATGAAGCATGGTATATTTACATTTAGCAGCACAAACCCTAGAAGTCAATGACCTCATTGACCTGTGACAAATTTGTGAGAAAACTCAACCTAACATACCATCCATACTTCTGGGAGGTGGAGTGAATTCTCATGGTTGAGTTCCAAGCAGCTGAAACAGAATGTTGCTGTTGTCCCAACAACTATAGATGTCCACGGGCTGTTCCTGCTTACAAATCATACCAAAGAAGGATGTTGGAGCACTGACTGAGAGCTCTGTGCCAGTTGCGAGAAGTTTGTCGTAAATGTCTCTCCACCCAGTCACTTCGAGTTGTTCTGTGCGCAGCAGATGTTCTGTGGGTCTGTGTTTGCAATTGGTCCTGAGAACTGTTCTCTGGTGGCGGCGACAGTGGAGGATGAACAAGAGGATTGTCATATTATATATAATGACTCATCTATGGGCTCATGTGCCATTGCTAGTAAACTCGTCGTGTAGTAAGCTCGTTGACTTTTTGACAGTCGCTACGTTGGTGAACTTACTCTTTAATTTGAACTAGATTTAATGGCATGCTAAAATTTGAGAAAGTATAAGAAAAAGAGCAATGAGGATACCAGCAAAACAGTATTTGAAAGAGAACAAGACTTAGAGAAGGGGATACAATAATACATGCTTTTTTTCAGTTTTTCACTTTTCAGGGTTTTTTTTTAGTAGGAACATCAAAAGCAACAGTTCACAGTCATATTCAATTCATATTACATGTGCATGTGGCACATTGGCCGTTGATAAGAATAACTGCCCTAACTTTTATATAAGAAACAAAATTATCTAACGGGATCGATCCGTTACGATGTGACTACTACTCAAGGTCGCCCCCCTCCCCAGGTAGGAGACACATCTCAAAATTGCACGTTTGCAGAAGTAGAAGTAGTAACCTACGAAACTAGTATTTGCAAAGACGTAACATTACATAACGTTACCTTCAGGCAATCCCAGAGCCAGAGAGACAGTCAAAATCAATCCGTAAGTTCGATGGAAAACCACAACAAACGCAGACGAGCGCCTGCAGACGAATTTTAACCGAACCGCGGGCCTCGCTTTGGGCAGCTTCCCAACATGCCTACCAGCAGCTTGAAACCTTCCCTCGATGAGAAATAAGTTGCAACCGCCAATAATAACTTCTCCGGAAATTTCTATGACCTTATTTCACTTTCGATCCTCTGGACCCACGTAAATTAGGGGCGCCGCCATTTTGTGGGATTGCCTTCTGGAAACCTTCCCGTCAGTCTGTGCGTGAAGGATTGAGGATTCAAGCTCGAATCTAGTCAAAGGAATCCTTTGAAGGACTAAAGGATTCCTTTACACTGCTACCTAGCATGAATCCTATGCCAGGATTCATAGTTAAGTAACATGAATCCTGTATGTATCGGGTGACACACCGCACCATCGCACGTGTGGGTGTGTGATGTATCAATTCATTCTGTCTGACTGGAGTTGGTGGTTCACTACAAATCACCCGGATGGAGGCCTGGCGAACCTCTGTCTCGTATCTGCCATATGGTGAGTGACATGTTGGAACATTCACCCGGACGAGAGACGTGGCGCATCACCGTCTGTTACTCTGCCAAATATGGGCATATCACCTCGTAAGGGGCGGTATTACCCCACGCAAGGGGCCAGTCCTTGCCTATGCACCTACATACATACATACATACATACATATGAAAGCGCGCATCATTTAAAAGAGAGGTGGAGATAGAAAAGCAGTTATGACCATACAACACCAAGAAGCGATAAAATAGGTCAATCCTTTATATATATGACTGGAGAAAAACTGTGTCAAGGGCCATCATAGCCCGGAAAAAAGACATGTCTCACAGAATTCTCCCAACGAACTTTTACACTCAGTCTGTTACCACTTCAGCCGAGGTGATCGAGACGGGTATTCTCTATGGGAATGTCAATACATGAAGCTCTGATACTATAACTATAACCACAGTTGTGTAAAGCGCCTGTTTGTTTATGATGAAATACATTTTACTCACCCATTCCTGGGGTCCAGGACCAGGTCGTAAGGGTCATTGATGGCTGGTGACGTCAGAAGTGTCCTAGCGGACGATCCATCCTTCTTTGCTACAGAGATAGTGCTGAAGCCAGACCAGTAGATATTTCCCCCAGCATGGTCCAGTGCCAGGCCATAGACACGGGCTGAAAAGAGTGTGAGGACGTTCCTGTGTAACTAATCTCTGTATGAATAACACAAGATGCTTGTTGGAATCTTTGAAATGTTGTTCTACTGGTGGAAAATCTTGATATTTGGAGTAGACAACAACAGTTTTGCAGTCTTGCAATGTACTTTATTTATTACTTCTTTTATTGTTTGATTCATATAAATTGTAAGAAGTTTGTACAGGGAGGCCTTCGGATAAGCAATAGCTTTTGACCTCCCTTGTACTGTTATGTTCATTTATATTTTAATGCCATGTATTTACTTTTTTTTTTCTAAGTGCGAAACAAATAAACAATATATGAAATAAACAGTGTACACAGATTCCCCAAAGATGTTGTGGGGGGGGGGGTGCCGATAGACCGACACATCTCAGCCCAGAAATGCGTAACTAGGACCACCATGCGGTCACTCTTTTTCTGTTAACTTTGATTGCATATTGATCTCCGAGCAGATGTACAGATTATATAACAGTTGCAGTGTTTTAACCGTATGCAGATGATGTCCAAGCAGATGTTAGGATCTGGCTCATTCTCCATGTCCTAAGCCTGTTTTTGCAACATTTGCCATTCTTTTGCAGAATTGTATTCTTCCTCGGGAACAAAATGCGTCGCATGCACAGAGGTCACTCTCGGCCGTTGAACTTTGCACTGACAAAACTCAAATCCTTCATTTACGTGTAAAACAGTACCTTACTACATTATCTAACCTGTCCTGGGAAAATACGGCTACGTTCTCAAATGTTGGATGTTTAGGAGATTTAACTTTTTTTTACTAATTTTGAGGTACGTTTTCTCCCATATCCCTTTTCGGTGAGAACGTACGAGCTTCTGACCAAATTAAAAATGGCGGCGACGTTCTGAGCTTTTCGGCGTTGTCATTTTCAAATTTATTTTGTTAAACTCCAGATATAGCCCAAAATATGAAATATAGACTTTATTCAACGTTTCCTCGTGGTAAATTTTGAATGTTTTTGAGTTATAATGAGGATGGCGGCTAAGAAAACACAGCATTATGAAAACAAATTCAAATGAGGTGCCGATCGGGCCATTGTTATTGGTGGAGGCCCCAAGCGTGATAATTGCCCGGGATTTTCAAGTTGCGAAAAAGAATCGACAATTTGTGTGTTTCAAAGCTCTTGACATCGCAGATAACTGACTCTACCTAGTACCTAAAGATTTCAAAACATTGAAGAAATATCGTAGCCAACTTAGCCGTCAAAAGGGTTGAAAATTCAGTAATGATACGGCTTTCTGTTCGTGTTCGACGGGTAAGCTAAAAAAATTCTTGCACTGTCAAGCCAACTTAAGGAGTGAGGTTTAAAAAACGGTGAAACAGGTTTTTATCTACATGACGAGTTTACAGAAAATCTGAAAGCCACGAGAGTCTAGACCAAGCTATTTCTGTTGTGTTACAGTACTTGATTAGCGATTAAACGTTTAGGAATAAATTGAAACAAATATGGCGTGGGTTGAGTGGTGCATTTGTAAACAAAGGAACTGAATTCCGGTCGGAAGCAGATTTTTTATAAACCAAGACACGTTGTCTCTCATTTAACCGCATACAGGAGGCATACTTCACGTAATGTTATGTTTGTGTCACTATGCAAAATCTTTATTTTCTGTGTTAAAATTGACCGATGTTTTGAAAGACCTTGAAATGCTTGGTATGAAATTCTATGTCAAACAATCAGAGGGCCCGCCGGCCGCTGGCCTCCGTGGTGTCACTACGCATTTTGAACTTCCTAACCTGCCCCAGATTTCATGAAGTAATGCTGTAGTGGTATTTAAAAAGCTGTAAATGTCCATTATACGAGAGATCACAGAAATCACAGCGGAAAACCAGGTAATGCTGTGATTGTGTAGTTCAATGCTTGTTCCCTGTTACCGGCCAAACACGCCGGTGCCCCTCCATGGCGGCTTCAAAACAAAGGCATACGAGCATGCGTTATGACCTGAGGCGTAATGTAGGAGGAAATGTTATGTTAGAAATTCAGTATGTTTCAAAAATTCAGTGTTTCAAAATGCTTTTCACACCGAAAGCAGGGTTTTAGGCTCATTGTATGAACTTCAGTTTTTCTTCTTCAACCAGGTTGTGTAGACAATGCAGATTTCGCTGGACAGTGATAATCATGGGGAAACAAAAACAATAGGCCGGGGCAGGGAGGACTACGCATTTGAAAGGAAAACTCCCCGCGGAAAAACACAGGGGGTCAGAAGAAAGTCAAACATTTTCAGATCAGTCCTTCAAATATTAGAACCAATCACTGACTGTTTCCAAGGGCGATAATAGTGATTGACATCAGCTTCCCATTAATATTAATTACCTAGAAGTGGTGAAAAACTGAACCGATTTGGACCATCGTGTTCGCCTTTTCCACATTAAAAAAAGAACGAAGAGCAGGATACTTACATCTACTGAGATCGTATGGACACAGCTTTCTAAAAAAATTCTGGATACGGCTTTGTAATTTTGCCTGACCTAAAATCAAATCTATCACTTTGAAATGCTTACTTCTGACTTTAAATTTAAGGATTACAATTGCAATCTATAACTTACAATCGTCGGTATCTATGATGGTCTCCATGCCACTTCCATCACGACGAGCCCGTTTGATGTGGGAGCCATCTGACCAGTACACGTAGTCGGTGAGCGGGTCGAAGTCCAGGACGAGGGGCTCTACAACACCTACCAGTGGCAGTGTGACCTTTGATCCGGAAGTGATGTCAACTTGGATGATGTTTTTTTTAAAACTATCAGCGACCAAGAGGAATGGCTCACTGTTCTTACGGGAGTCATGGTCTCCTAATGGGTGGAGGAAATCAGTGTATTGAAAAACGCAATATTCTAAATCATTTTCTATATTCTTTCTCACATCACGTATTACTAACATCCTGATTTGCACATATCACTGAGAATACGGTATAATACCACAGTGGTAAATGATAGGCATTTCCTGATAGGGGTATCATTTACATAGTTATTAGGAAAAGATATAATAGTATTTATCGTGTAAAACAAGCTTTATGTATAGCTAGGTCAAGGGATACAACACAAATGCTAAAACATACCAACAACACTAAACGAACATTAACACATACAAACCTAAAGCACAAAGGAAATGATTTTTATTGTCACATCTTTATACTAATGATGTTGCCCAGCACACCATCTCAAATAACACACAAAACAACTGAAACCCAACTCACCTGGCGTCTTACTCGTCTCGTCAAGGCGCTGCTCCAAGATGGGGCCGGTTCGGCTTCGCTCCTTGTCCAGGTCGCGTTTCAAGGCGTCAGTAGTGGTGGACAGTTGGCGCATGTCGTCTTGATCGCGTGTCAAGGCGTCAACAGTGGTGGACAGTTGGCGCATGTCGTCTTGATCGCGTGTCAAGGCGTCAACAGTGGTGGACATGTTGTCTTGGTCGCGCTTCAAGGCGTCAACAGTGGTGGACATGTCATCTTGGTCGCGCTTCAAGGCGTCAACAGTGGTGGACATGTTGTCTTGATCGCACTTCAAAGCGTCAACAGTGGTGGTCTGAACGTCAACAGTGGTGGTCTGTTCAGATATCTCCTACAAATGTATAAAGGTATATATGTACGTCAGAATACCAAAGGTTAAAAAAACAAGATGAAATAGTGGAAAATTCTGACTTGATGGACTCAATAAACAGAACAGAAGCAGTGTCGGAAAAATTGCTTTCCAACATATAAAACCTTTATAACAATAACAACAGGCTTTTGTGATACAAGAGCGTTTACCTCATTGTTGATGAACGCCAGAAGGGCGAGTCCCACAGCGACTAGGACTAGCAGCACGGCAATGCCTGTGGCGATGTAGGTAAGCTTCGAGCGGATGAAGCTACAGAGAGCACGGCGGCCGCTTGCTCCACCCGGATACTGGCGGTCTGTTAGAAAACAAGAGGATTTTTTTCAAAAGTTTAATTTTCAACACAAAAATTTAGCACCACAGCGGTCTGTTTGAAAACAAGATGATTTAAAACAAGGACTTTTTTAAAAACTTTTCAACACGAAAATTACACACGACTGTCTTGACTGTCCAACTCCAGGCTTTTTTAAAGAATTACAAAGACTGACAAAGACCGGAAATGGACAGTCAAAAGTCCAAGTTTCGTGCTGGAAATTACGTATGCAGCTTGATTTTCATCTTCAAGTTTGTCTTGCGATTTTGAAGTCGTAGAGTCATCAAGCAGTCTATTTGAGAACTGATCACAGACACGCATCTAAGACTACGGTAGTATCATTTTATTAAGAACACTCAGAAACGTAATCAGTTTGTTATCGTACGGCAATCGTACGAAGAATCTGACACAGGATGATTTACCTGCTCCGGAGGCGTACATAGGGTTGGGAAAACTCGCAGCAGCGTCCGCACGTGCCTGCCAATCAGTCTGCTGCTTGGGTGTGGTGCCTGGAGGAAAATTAGAAATGTCGACGGTATTGATTAAAGAGAACAGCCACTTCAAGATTTTTTAAAATCAAAATACAACATGAAAAAATATATATCCATTAACGCTTGTAGTATGATTTTATTAAGAACACAAGCGCAACTGTGGCAAATGGACACCCTTCTCCTGTTATTGTACATCGCACCATCAGAGAGCCGTTCTTCAGACTCCAGTTGTTTTTGTCGCACGGCATTCCAAAATCCATCAAGCTCATCTGTATAAGCCACACCTCCCATATGGTGTATCGTATAGATATACTAATAAAATCGCAAATGTAGATATATCATCTTACCGCCAGCTGCTTCCCGAGGACCGTGGGGAACACCCTGTGCGTGCCTGGGTTTGCGAGTGCCGAGCATGTTCCTGTCATTCCTTCGTGGACCTGAACTGCCCGTATCTTTCCCAGAAGTACCAGCATCATTTCCGGGCGTGACAGCATCATTCTCGTAGATGCCAGCTGGTCGATGGTCTTTATCATCATCAGCATCTTCGTCCTGATATCTGACGGCATATGGCTCCATGCCAGCTGGTCGCAAGTCAGTATCAGGATCCGTACCCTGGCCTTGTCCGTACACCGGGTTGGAGGCGCCCAGGTCAGGCCCGTACACCGGGTTGGGGGCGCCAAGGTCAGGCCCGTACACCGGGTTGGGGGCGCCAAGGTCAGGCCCGTACACCGGGTTGGGGGCGCCAAGGTCAGGCCCGTACACCGGGTTGGGGGCGCCAAGGTCAGGCCCGTACACCGGGTTGGATGCGTCACGTGCAAGCTCGGGGTCAGAGGGCCGCAGGTTGCGCTCATACGTGAGGTCAGGTAGGGGGTTCATGTGCACGGAGGCTTGGTTTGGAGAATGTGGAGACTCACGCATGGTACCGCCATCCCCGGAAAGGGCTGGAGCATCAGCACTGTTCTCGGAGCTATCACGTCCTGCTAACGGAACTGGGAAATCTTCTTTGCTGGTTGAAGCCGCTATTTTTTTCTGAATGGGCGCCTTGGTCTTTGTATCTTCCGAAAGTGTATTCATCGCAAGGGCATGGCACATGTATGTATCGCTGTTTGGTTGAACAGTCTTGGTATCTTCCGAAAGTGTATTCATCGCAAGGGCATGGCACATGTATGTATCGCTGTTTGGTTGAATAGTGTTCTTTCCCTGTCCGCTCTGGGTTGCAGCTTTACCTTTATAAGGCATAGTCAGCTCGTGTGTAACAGCGTATGGACTGTTTTTGGGATCGCTGTTGGTTGTTCTATAGGTAAGATAAACAGTTCCAGTGTATGTCTGTAATGTATGTAATCCAATAAGTAACAAGAGTTAGGAGACCTCATATCTCCATGAAATAGTCTGATTATGCTTCCTACATTTACACAATCCATGCTTGGTTGCATGTTTGGTTATGTACACATTTAGATAACTGGTCAAAATGTTGATTGTGCATTCATTTACCATTTAGAAGAATTATAGCAGTTTTACATTAACTATGCAAATTAGAGACATATTTGCATGATTAATATCTCTTAATGTTCCACCAGCCACAAACTACATATATGACAAGTATTTGAGTCCGACAATAGCAAACACTACAAATATAGATTTCGGTCATTAATTATGCAAATTAAGTGCAAGTTTGCATAGTTAGCACTTGATTATGTACATCTCTGTCAAAGCCACCTACATACCAAATATCATCTAAATTTGTCGTTCCCTTGTCCTCCTTAGAATATTTTGAGAAGAATGCCCCTGCAGTTCCAGAGCAACTTGCTAGGGGACCCAAACATACACCACCTATTCTTTACGTCACAAGCTATCTGCCACCAAAAATCAAGACCATAGCACATCCAGGTCAAAAGATTTTTAAAAACGGAATATCCGCTGCAGTACCAAGGTCACATACCAGGGGGCCCAAAATTGACCTTGACCATTTTTCATTGCGATAATTACTCAAGCAACTGGATTTGATTTTGGAAACGGTCAGTCTGCGTTTGAAGCCGCGATGACCAATAATCAGGGGCAATCTGAAGACTAACCGTATAAAATCGGTCGGAATTACGCTTGATGAGAGTCGACAGATCAGTTCAGCATTTGAGGGCAAGTTTTTATGCATGGTCTAAAGGTTTGATTCTTGAGATAATGACTTCGTTTTCCTCCATTGTCCTATAAGATTACAAACATTACGTCGGTGAAAATTTAAGATAATAAGATATGCAATAAAGTAGTTACTGAAGCAACTGGCTATGATTTTGAAAACGGTCAGACGTTTCAGCTAGCATCCACTTGTTTTCGTTAGGGACACTCAAATGATCCGGAAAAAAACCTGCAAAATTTGGATTCCAATAGAAAAAGACAACGTCAACCTGAAGACAATTTCGGATTTTAATGGGAAACAAAGCTAAGACACAGTTAATGCAAATGAGTCAATTAGCTCCTGTTATTTTAGTTACTGAAGCTAAATGTTTTGGTGCGGGGGGGGGGTGCTATGTCCCAAGTGCCTGAAGTTCCATACGTAGCCCCCTTAAGACCCCACTTCGGAACAAAACCCAACTTTTACGGCCTTCCCCAAATCCACAAACAGGTTGTTCCCCTACGTCAAATAGTCCCCAGCATACGATCGGTCACGTACGAGTTATTTTATACAGTTAGTCTTTAGAAAGCCCCTGGTCATTGGTCCTCGCGGCTCCAAATGGCAGACTGACGATCATTCCACTATCTAATGGGGATGCGGAACGCCCCGAAAATGGAAAAAGGTATTTTTAATGTAATCAACAAGCACAGAGTTTTATATTCCTTAGCCACCCCTAAACTGCCTAGATTTCAACAAATAATCTCAATTGGGCTGGGTTGTCAGTCAAACTGATTTCCAAGGGAGCTCAACAAAGGATACAAAGACAACTAAATACAATGCTATGAAAGTAAATTACAAGTAATACAAGTAAACCATGATTAATTCTTAATTCGTGTCCCATTGGTTAGAAGTGGCATAATCCATTTTGAATGATGGTGTTTGCAAGATATCTATTAGAAATCTTAAATGCATATTCCTGGCAGTGCCGCTAGAGGGATACCTGATTATGGTCATCTGACCTGGGGCCAAGCAGAGCCACGGCAATCAGGAAAGTGTCTGTCCTGATGGCAAACAATAACTCCTGCTGTGATTTGGAACCTGTACACTTTTGTTTCGAAGACAAATTAAGCACTAGTTTCTATAATGGGCATGTATAAAACTATCACCAGCCAAAAATACGTTATGTATATACGAATCATTATAATACATGAATTAAACTTCTATAATGGAAACAATTGAATGATAGATTTTCTCAATTCATTATGTGGATTAAGCGCTGATTTGCATAATTTGTTTTCCATTATGTATATTTTTGTCTATCCTACTTGCATACCGAATATTAATTTAGTAGTTATCCCTCTGAAAAGGTTTAGCAAAAGACCTTGCGGTTCCCGATCAAGCTGCTAGCCCAAATTTTCTTCCTTACACTAAAAGCATGTACCTCTAAAAACTCAGGAGCACAGCATATCCAGGGGAAAAGATAGTTAACCCTCAAGCACCCAACCTTTTTTTGCGACTAAAATGACCGAGTGGGGTTTAAAGGGACCCCAAAATGCTTTGTTCATAAAGTCTTAATTCCAATTCTTATCGGTGATCACTGTACATACATTGCTTCGTCAATATAAGAGGAATATTTTGAGATGTAATAGTGTTGTTAATTCCAGCTTATCATAATCTATGTAAAAGATCAGAAGGACCAGTTTTGCACTAAACCTATTCTGACCTGAGAGGGGATTTTGAGGTCCTCAGCAACTTTTATGGCGTATAACTCATAAACGGCTAGAGCTAAAGCTACGAAACTTAGTAATTTATCACAAAATGTTGTTACCAAAATTTGTAGTCAATAGAATAAGTCTATCATTTTTGGGGGTTGCTATGGCAACGGATTATGACAGGCATATTTTTGCCAAAATTTGTCAATTTAGATCGCCCTTTGATTTGCCCTTATTAGCTAACAATGTCGTCATATTACATTGCCTGACAAAGTCATGGAAGGGAGTTTTCTTCAGATCAAAAATATTCAAATGCCACTTCAAAGTGTACGCCTGGGGTCCAAATGGACCCCACTCGGGTTGTTTGAGGGTTAAAAAACGGTTCTGCTGCAGTACTGAGGCCAACAACCATGAGGCCCAAAATTGACCTTGACCGCTGCGTCAAGAACACCTTCCCACATACTAAATATCATCTCAATCCATCCCCAGGTTATTACGCTGGATGCGCGCGCACAAACAGACACACGGAGCCAAAACTATACCACCATTTTACACGGAGGTAATGATTATCAAACACACAAGTTGGCGGATTCATCGTAAAGAAAGCGTACAGCATCACATAGCGCCGTCGAAACACATAAAACGACTCAAAGTATCAATAAGGTAACCCCTGACCGATTCTGCTGCCTGTTATTACATCATTACCAATCACACAAGCTTACGCGTTCCTAGGATCCTCTTATGTGCAAATCCAATCGTCAAGGCAACCGACTAATAAGAACTGCATGATTTAGTTAAAATCAGAGAAGCCCCAGCACATCATATGAAACATGAGGCGCACCACAGGCCGGTTCATTACATAAGGAGATTCTTGTTCACAGCAACGTCTGTTTCCTTGAGACATCTTCATCTCACATGCCACATTGTACTGTGAAAGTTTAGGTACACACTGAAGATGAAAGCTTGAGCAATCCTGATTTATATAAGATACCCCAGCCCCATGCTATCTGCTTGATCCTGATATCCGAGCAGAACGAACACAAATAATGATTGTCCAACCGCATGCAATGAATACCCTTCTATAAACCTATACTTCCCTCCCTCCCTAAATCCCTCCCTAAATCCCTCCCTAACTCCCTTCCTCCCTAACCCAACTCCTTTCCTCCCTAACTCCCTTCCTCCCAAACCCCTCCCTAACTCCCTCCCTCCCTAACTCCTTTCCTCCCTAACTCCCTTCCTCCCTAACTCCCTCCCTAACTCCCTTCCTCCCTAACTCCCTCCCTAACTCCTTTCCTCCCTAACTTCCTTCCTCCCTAACTCCTTTCCTCTCTAACTCCCTTCCTCCCTAACTCCCTCCCTAACTCCTTTCCTCCCTAACTTCCTTCCTCCCTAACTCCTTTCCTCCCTAACTCCCTTCCTCCCTAACTCCCTCCCTAACTCCCTTCCTCCCTAACTCCCCCCTAGCTGCCTCCCTAACTCCCTCCCCCCTAACTCCCTTCCTCCCTAACTCCCTCCCTAATTTGCAAATTGGCAAATTTACTCCTCTGCCGACTAAACTTTTCACCAAGCTTATGATACTGTCTTATGCCACGAAAAATATGCTTTAATATATCTTGAAAATAGCAAATCGATCAGCGCCTCTCATCACAAATAACCATTAACGCCGGTGGAAGGCTGTAAAGGAGGCTGGGAGCAGCAGACAAATCCAATCAACACGGAGCTTTGAAGTCCCTACCTACTGTATTAGATGGGCTTGTTGCTGACGTGTACGTTTCAGATATGCTTGTTCCTGAAATGTTCTTTTCTGAGATATTATATATACTTTAAGATTCACCCATCTTTCAATGTAAAACGTCATCAGGGACAATAAACAAGTACAAGTATTAATGTAATCCACATACCAAGAAGCAGTATATCTGGTTTGAAACTGTTGTTTTCGAAAGGACACGCCCAAGCCATTTTGTTAATGAAAAAAAGCTACCTCGAGCTCAGAACTGAAGGCGCAAGCTATTGTTTCTGGGGAAATCAATAAAGATTAACTAAAATTCAGATATCCCTACTCACGCGCGCCCTCTGCAGCGGTTCCAACCGACCTGCTAGGACAAGACGCTACCGCTTCCTGAAGATGCGAGTTCCAGGTGGCGGCGGCTTTCTCGGTGTGTTTACTGGACTGTGATCTGATCGCTTGTCATCAGGCAGAATGCAGTGGGTATATATATTCATGTATGATATAATACATATGTGATATCAAAGGTTTAGTATGCTGACTGTATGTCATTAAGCTAATGCTTTGATGTGATTGGTTAATTCAGATATGAGAGTCGGCACGAACCATTCCTTCGGGGGAGGGCAGACACGGAATTAGACTTAAAACAGCATAGAAAACGTAAACAAAACAACAGACGTTTCATTCAGATGTATGGAAAATGAACATAACCCAGTCTTTACATGTCATGCACCATTCTTAATGCTAAACAATCAAATTTGAATCCTTTTTGAAGAATTTACAAATTGAATACATCGTTCTCGATCCATGTTTGCTTGAGCTCCTCATTTACCTTCATATGAAAAGTCAAGAAGGGCCCAATGGTATCCCATGGGCATTGCGCTTCTCGCGTTTCCTTTTGTAACAACAGAAATAAGACAAATTTAGTCACTTATTTGGATTCATTAATGAATTGACGACTAAATAGGACTTGTGGACGAGTTTGAATTAGAAGCTTGGCTCAAAAAAAGTGAAAAACATTGCTTGACCATCGTGGTTACCTTAAACTGTTCGATATCAAAATGTTGCACATATTTTACGGCTTTTAATCGTATGTTTTATCTTGAGCATCGAAGCTGGGTTCCAAACTGGTTATGTTTTCAGCCAAACGCACCTACTCTTCTTGATAAGTGAGCCAGGTTCTCAATTCTATTATTACGTGCAGATGTTTGGTGAATATAGACAAAGTTAATATGCCATCCGACGTTTCCCATGTACGGAGATTTACTTTACCATCGGAAATATAAAATTCACCCTTCATTACACCATTCCGCAAGCGGGATCCCCACCCACCCACCCACAGATAAATACTGTCATGAAAGTGCATCCTCCAGGCTTCATGCCTCGCCTAAATGATATTTGGAAGAATGAAAACATAAAATAGCCCGACTGGGGCTGTTGTTGCCCTCCCGGTATGGTGCGACTTGTCAGGCTTCTGCACAGAAAAGATACACGGCCTGCGTCAGGCGGGGGCCGAACACAATGTGAAATATGAAGAAATTAGAGACCAAAGATGAAAGAAAATCATGAGTGACAAACATCGCACGTTTCCAGACAAATCAGATACACACGTAATCGGTTTCTTTGTTTGTTTGTTACATATGGAAAGAGAGGTATCGAATCCAATTTTTAAAGACATTCTACCTTTTTGATCATTTTTGAAATCTCATCACATATATTGAATTCATCTATATGCACCCATAGGTAAAACAAGTGTCCTTTTTCCTTGTCTGAACTTTTCCGTGTTCGTCAACCAACATGTAGAAAGTAAACACACATTTTAGGTTAACGCATACTTTTTAAGATTATCTACAATAGACTTTCAGAATGATATATTATATCCTATACTAGTATATACTATACTATTATATACTATACTATTATATACTATACTATTATAAACTATTAGAAAGTTTTATATACTATTATATACTATTATATACTATTATATACTATACTATTATATACTATACTATTATATGCTTTACTATTATATACTATACTATTATATAATTTACTATTATAAACTATTATATACTATTATATACTAAACTTTTATATTATATCATATCATATCATATCATATTGTATTATATTACTGCTGTTGATCTCTCGGCATGGTGCGACTTGTCTAACTGGGCAGCAAAAAGTACACGCGCTACGTTAGGTGGGGTCCGAAACACGATGTAAAAAATGAAGAAATTACAAACCAAAGATTAAAGAAAATCATATTGAGCGCACGTTTTCCAGTGGAGACAAATCATACAGACACGTAATAATTTTCTTTGTTTGTTTGTTACATATTGAAAATAATGTGTTGAAACCAACCTTTAAAGACATTCTACCTTTTTGATCATGTTTTATCTAATATGAGCTAAGAAATATTCAAGCGATTGTGCAAAAGTATTTTTAAGGTTTTAAACAAAAAGTTAACAAATGTACAACGTACTGTTCACATAAATGTTCATTTTCTTTTCAAACCTCTGCAGTTCTGTGAATTCCTTTTGCTATATTACATCCAATACCGTAATACCGCCACCAATCATAATACAGGAAAATGTATAAGCGATGAATTTAAGGAGATCTAACGTTTACTTGTGCAGAAACATTAATTTTCGTGGTTTGCACACTTCAGACACCCATGTCTTCAACACATTTTCAAAAAGGCTTCGATAATGATGCATTAGACGACAACAAAATCTAATGTTTTCAGTTACTTATCGGGACAGGCGAGCGCGTCGTGAGAAGAACATACTGTCACATGATAATTATCACATGTACTCATGGCACAAGGCGAGCATAATTTAGTAGAAAACTTAGATTTCTGTTGGTGACCTACAACTCTTGTCAAGTGTGATCTATTGTCAAGATCTGTTTTGCACATATTTTACAGCTTTTAATTGTATGTTTTATCTTGAGCATCGACGCTGGGTTCCAAACTGGTTATGTTTTCAGCCAAACGCACCTACTCTTCTTGAAAAGTGAGCCAGGTTCTCAATTCTATTATTACGTGCAGATGTTTGGCGAATATGGACAAAGTTAATATGCCATCCGACGTTTCCCATGTACGGAGATTTACTTCACCATCGGAATTGGCTTATTCGCCCCTCATTACACCATTCCGCAAGCGGGATCCCCCCCCCCCCCACACACACACACACCACACCACAGAGGAAATACTGTCATGAAAGTGCATCCTCGAAAGTTCATGCCTCGCCTAAATGCTATTTGGAAGAATGAAAATACAAAATACCCCGACTGGGACTGTTGTTGCCCTCCCGGCTCGGTGCGACTTGTCAGGTTTCTGCACAGCAAAGATACACGCCCTGCGTCAGGCGAGGTCCGAACACAATGTGAAATATGAAGAAATTAGAAACCAAAGATGAAAGAAAACCGTGGGGGACAAACAGCGTAAGTTTCCAGACAAATCAGATACACACGTAATCGGTTTCTTTGTTTGTTTGTTACATATGGAAAGAGAGGTATCGAAAACAATTTTTAAAGACATTCTACCTTTTTGATCATTTTTGGAATCTCATCACTTATATTGAATTCATCTATATGCAACAATAGGGGAAAACAATTGCCTTTTTTATTAGTCTGAACTTTTCCGTGTTCGCAACTCAACATGTAGACAGTAAACACGCATACTTTTTAAGATTATCTACAATAGACTTTCAGAATGATATACTATTATATCCTATACTAGTATATACTATACTATTATATACTATACCATTATAAACTATTATTGAATATTATATACTATCATATACTATTATATACTATTATATACTATCATATACTATTATATACTATATTATGATATACTATACTATTATGTACTTTACTATTATAAACTATTATATACTATTATTCTCTTCGCCAAGAAGAGTATGAGATTGCTGACTTGGGTCTGTATGTAGGTCAACAGCATATAACTCGAGAAATTATGGATGGAACTTTGTGATTTTTGGTAGGTGTGTAGCAGTTGTCAAAAGGAATGCCAAGTTTGAAAACGGTTTACCTGGCGTTTTCCTACGGTACTGCAGCGAGCTTGGTATGTTTTTTTGCGGTTTGTTTTTGGCAGCATAAGTCAAAATCTAGCTGGGCGATTTTCACGAAACTTGGTAGGTGTGTAGCGGTTTTGGAGAGGAAGGTCAAGTGCGAAAATGATTTACCTGGCTCTTACCTATGGTGCTGTAGCGGGATTTGTATGTAAGTGCGTTTGTCTGTAAGCAAGATAACTCAAGAACCCTTGAATGGATCCTGATTATATTTGTTAGGTGGATTGGGGTTAGGAAAACGAAGGTCAAGTTCGATAATGGGCACCCTAGTGGCTGCCTAAGGTACTGCAGCAAAACTTTTAATTTTGGCACTTCGTATTCTGGACATGCTGTGGTCATGATTTTTGAGTGGTAGATAGCCCTTGAAACAGAGAGTAAGTGTTGTGAGTTTGGACCCCCTAGCGGCTTTTTGGGAACTGCAGGCACCGATTTCCGTTCAAACTTTGGACGAGGATAACTTGAGAACGTGTAAACAGATTATCAGGATTTTCGGTATATAGATAGAATGAGTGATGACTTATACAATGTAATACTAATTATGCAAATCAGTAGCTTATTTGCATAATTAATGAGGAAAGTTCATAAATCCATGCCAACAGCATATAACTCAAGAAGCTATGTATGGATTTTCATGATATTTAGTATTTAAGTAGCGGCTGCGGAAAGGAAGGTTGTGTTCGAAAATAGTTGACGTAGCATTTTTCGTTAGGACGGTAGCGGGCCGAGTGTGTGCGTCCTTTTGTTTGTGGAATGCATAACTCGAGAAGCCTTGAAAAAATCCTGATGATATTTGGTGGGTGGGTAGGGGTCAGGAAAACGAAGATAAATTATGATAGTGGGCCCCCTAGTGGCTTCCTAAAGTACTGCAGCAAAACTTATTAACAGAAATAAACTGTGCTCTATATATCTCATTTTGACCTATATCTATGGACACAGCTGTTATACAGATGGTTTGCTGGAGGACGCCCTTACACTGGGGACAAAGTCTAAATTGACAAGCATGAAATTCTGATTGACCAGGGATGCTACCAGGTCATCTGTCAGGTCACAGTCTGGTTTTGGTAATGTTTGTGTGTTTGTGAGGAACAATAAGACCTTAAAGTCTTAAAAAGAGGCATGATTATTTGGCGAAGAGATGGGTTCGTTGAACTCTAGTATACTATACTTTTATATCATATCATATCATATTATGTTATATTACATTACATGATATTATACTATATTATATTGTATTATGTTATCTTATGTTATGTTATGTTATGTTTTGTTATGTTATATTATATTATATTATATCATATTATATTATATTACTGCTGTTGATCTCTGCATGGTGCGACTTGTCAGACTTAACTGGGCAGCAAAATGGACACGCCCTACGTTAGGTGGGGTCCGAACCTCGATGTAAAAAAAAATGAAGAAATTACAAACCAAAGATTAAAGAAAATCATATTGAGCGCACGTTTTCCAGTGGAGACAAATCATACAGACACGTTATAATTTTCTTTGTTTGTTTGTTACATATTGAAAATAATGTGTTGAAACCAACCTTTAGAGACGTTCTACCTTTTTGATCATGTTTTATCTAATATGATCTAAGAAATATTCAAGCGATTGTGCAAAAGTATTTTTAAGGTTTTAAACAAAAAGTTAACAAATGTACAACGTACTGTTTACATAAATGTTCATTTTCTTTTCAAACCTCTGACAGTTCTGTGAATTCCTTTTGCTATATTACATCCAATACCGTAATACCGCCACCAATCACAATACATGCAAATGAGATAAGCGATGAATTTAAGGAGATCTAACGTTTACTTGTGCAGAAACATTAATTTTCGTGGTTTGCACACTTCAGACACCCATGTCTTCAACACATTTTCAAAAAGGCTTCGATAATGATGCATTAGACGACAACAAAATCTAACGTTTTCAGGTACTTATCGGGACAGGCGAGCGCGTCGTGAGAAGAACATACTGTCACGTGATAATCATCACATGTACTCACGGCACAAGGCGAGCATAATTTAGTAGAAAACTTAGATTTCTGTTGGTGACCTACAACTCGTGTCAAGTGTGATCTATTGTCAAAAACTGTTTCGCACATATTTTACGGCTTATAATTGTATGTTTTATCTTGAGCATCGACGCTGGGTTCCAAACTGGTTATGTTTTCAGCCAAACGCACCTACTCTTCTTGAAAAGTGAGCCAGGTTCTCAATTCTATTATTACGTGCAGATGCTTGGCGAATATGGACAAACTTTTAAAATATGCCACCCGACGCTTCCCATGTACGGAGATTTACTTCACCATCGGAAATGGTGAATTCACCCCTCATTACACCATTCCGCAAGCGGGATCCCCCCCACACACACACCACACCACAGAGGAAATACTGTCATCCTCCAGGCTTCATGCCTCGCCTAAATGCTATTTGGAAGAATGAAAACATAAAATACCCCGACTGGGACTGTCGTTGCCCCCCCCCCCCCGGCTCGGTGCGACTTGTCAGGTTTCTGCACAGCAAAAAATACACGCCCTGCGTCAGGCGAGGTCCGAGACGCAATGTGAAATATGAAGAAATTAGAAACCAAAGATGAAAGAAAACTGTGGGGGACAAACAACGCACGTTTCCCGACATGATGCACACTTAATTGTTTTCTTTGTTTGTTTGTTACATATTGAAAGAGAGGTATTGAAAACAATCTTTAAAGACATTCTACCTTTTTGATCATGTTTGGAACCTTATCACATATATTGCATTCATCAATATGCACCAATAGGAGAAAAACAATTCTTTTTTCTTCGTCTGAATTTTGCCGTGTTCCTCACACAACAAGTAGACTGTACACACACGTAAAAGTTTTACGTTAACGCATACTTTTATACATTTTCTGAAATAGATTTTCATTTCGTGTCTTCACCCAAGCAATACCCAAGTTGCACACCCAAGCATAGTGCTGCAGTGTTGCTAAGAACTGTCAGGTGGCGTCATTTACACGAGCCAGCTTTACACATGTCAAAGTTCAGGGTCGACTAGAATAATGTGAATATATTGTTTAACTGATAGGTTAGAAATCTGGATAATTAGTATGTATGGATCGGGCTGATCCTCACGCTAGCCGACATCTTTTTCGCCGCAGCCACCCTCACTAAGACAGCAGAGCCGCGGAGTTCCCGTTTACAACTTTTATTCAGACAGGTTTCATCAATCTTGCTTCTTCAGTGGTCCAGACTCAAATGAGCAGAGTTCACAAGCTTTGAAGAACAGCAAGAAAATCTAGAGTTGGTTCAGGCTTGTTACAAAGGAAATTCCTTTCTTAAATACCAGCAGTTTTGGCATTGTGTTTTTTTCGTCCGTTTACAACTGTTACTGTGGAAAATGTATGAATATAGGAGCTAATACCTTGATTGGTCTGCCGACGTAAGGCGACATTTGCTTTTATCTGAGCGAATGACGTGGCATGAGGTGGTAAGAATGGCATTTTGTTTTTCTGAAAGCGGCAGACTAATTTTCTTGGAACAGAAGTTAATCAGCGGTGGGAGGGAGAAACATCAAAACGTTTCTACGTGAGAACTCGTAATGTAGTCATTAAATCCCCGTGTTTTTCTGGAGACATTGCAAACCCTTCCTGCCATTTTAGGTAAACATGTAAAGTGAACTGCAAAAAGCAATATAACGTTAACTGTGTATGTTGTTGTAACTTACATTCGGTTCAACTGAAACAACATTACACGCAGGAGTGACTAGCGTTTGCTTTTCAAACTTAAAATTCAGTCATGTGATCAACATAGACTTTCTCAATAACCGTGATTGACAGGTGTCACGAACGGCAATGCACAGCGATAGTCATATTATATACATGTACTACGTTTAAGAAGGTTAGACGACCTGGTAAACAATAATCAAATACAATTCAATCTCCACAACAGGATAAAAAAAATTGGGAATTTCCGTGTTTGTTCCAGTTGTGGAGATCGACTTTTATGCGATTACTCGTATAATAGTGCTTTCGTTCTTTCTAATATAAGTTGAACAAGAGTTCGACGAATTAATATATTCGCCTAGTAACTTGTCTTACTACAATGAAAATTATGTGCAGAAGGCTGTTATTAGTATGGTTCGTATTAATTCATTATGTCCTCTTTTAAAATCATATACTCTCCAAGCAGAAGCTCGGCTCCGGACGCGCAGATTTGAATAAAACAAATTGTACAAATTCATGAGAACGTTCAACAATAATGCTTAAAACATATAACTACTGAAGTCGAACCTCTGCTTGGAGATTAGAAATCACATGTAGTGCAATGTATATAAACTTACGAAATAAGAATAGAAAATGCACAACAAACTTTCATCACGAACACATTTTTATTAGCGTCTACGGCCTTTTTACACACTCAGATCCCTCGTTAACCTTCTCTGTATCTGTAGAGCATTTTGTACATCAGACGAGTCACATACTTCTTATCCAAATCTTATCTTCTTCAGGTATCTGCTCAACATCAGATCAGATTCAAACCCATCTCAGTTGCTATGTGGTTAAAACCCAGTACTTCAAACATGCATTCCTAACGTGCTTTTACCAGAGGATTTTTCCTTCTACGTACAGGATTTTCCTTTAACAAGCCGCTTCTGGGCCTCATATATAAGTTAAATCACTCCGTGTTCCTACAGAATTTGGACTGTACACTGTAAATGTTACTTGCTGTTGAATCTGACATCTAGTTTTAATTTTTCCTTCTTTTTAGAACACTTTTTCTTGCAATACATTTACATATGATATTTTACTAAATGTTATGTAGATCTAAAAGACTTAAACTGAAACATGGCTTATCATTCAAGCTCATTACTATGAACCATACAATAATCGTATGGACTGGACTATTTCACGTTTCTTGAACAATTGTACAAAGCACATCTAGGTTACATGTTTCTTGGCCAATATTCAATACGTCATAACTCTTACTCAGGCATAATTAGTAACTCGCATGTTTAATGACGTCTTTCAGTTCTGATTATATTAGAATTTCAAAAATCATCTTACAACTCATTTTACATTTTAGACTTACTACACTATGTAGGGAAACCATGTAGCAGATATTGCGTTTTCTTTGTTCAACACCAAAATCACATTGTTGGAGGCAAGAACGTAGCCACCCTGAATCATGGGTACTGATTACAAAACGTTTCTACGCCCATCGATGTTAATTTAAAATAACTTTCCCATTCCTCAATAACTTGAGCTGTTAGGGTTAGGGTCGTGTAAGGGTTATGGTTAGCCTCCACATCGCGACCTGAGATGTTTAGTCCACTCAGACGTCTGCTTGGCAATTACCCGGCCACACAGGTGTGGCGGATTATTCTCCAATCATGTATACTGGAAACCCCCAAGCAGAGTTCGGACAAATACTTGGCAGGAGCGAAAATTGACCTGACACCGGGCAGCATATGATCACCCACTACAGTCTCTGCCTTCTTCAGACTACGTCATGTTAATGAATTATACAATCAATTAATTCTACCCCAAAAATCTGCATATTCATCTAAGCATTACTTTCACTTCCCAAAGAAAGCGTAGCAGTCATACAAAACTCAGATAACATGTATCGTTAACACTGTTGTATACTGTATACTATTGTATAACGTATATTGTAATGTTACCAGGGCTAGCCCTTGATAATAGCCTCAGGCTAGTTGGGTAGCCCTGGCTGTATTTCTCATGATTATAC
The DNA here is from genome assembly GCA_019207045.1 of Branchiostoma floridae x Branchiostoma belcheri. Taxonomy (NCBI): domain Eukaryota; kingdom Metazoa; phylum Chordata; class Leptocardii; order Amphioxiformes; family Branchiostomatidae; genus Branchiostoma; species Branchiostoma floridae x Branchiostoma belcheri. The sequence goes on from CM033031.1 coordinate 1,361,101, forward strand.
AGCCGAATAAATCAAATCAAAATCAAAAACATTCAGAATGCTCTACCGGCCCATTCAAAAGAATTTCTAAGGGTAGACTTACATTGTACTGTAATAGGCTGTATTGCTTCATTGCTCAGGAGGATCGTCATCCACAAGTGAAACCCTTGAGTGGGCATCCATATATAAATGTCATGTACCCATAACAAAGATAGTTATGAATTATACAATCATAATTCTAAAACTAGAGTTCCACGAACACATACCTTTGCCAAATAAACCAGGTTTGTTATGTAGAGTGATGTCTGTAGACAAATGCGTTACTCATTTCATGTTCTTTCATATTATTTGCTTGGAGTTGGTTTATAAAATTTCAGCATTGATTATGCAAATTAGATCCCAAGTTACAATTAATTGATATCAAATTGTATCAAGCATTACTTAACCTATCAGCATACCAAAATCATGATGATTCTTTGATCCATTCTTGACTTATTCTCTTTCAAAGTCTTTAAATACACTTCTTACTCTCTTCCCTCTTTCTCAGTTACATATGTGACAACTTTGATGAAAGTACTATAAGGCCGCAGCAAGTAAATTTTCTGGATGACATCAGCATGCCCATTAATTTTCGCCTGATTTCAGAAAAAAAAGCAAGATTTTTTTTCTTCTGCAGGGAGGGGCAACATGACGATTAAGTACCAAAATTAGGAAAAATATTGTGTTGTAGCCTGATAATTGTCTTGTAGAAGTGACACTTGCAAGGTACCCAGGATTGTAGCTGTAGAAATGAAGCTTATTGGATAGTTGTAAAAGTGACACCAATATGGAAGCCATGAGTGTGGTCACCAACTTTGTTAGTGATGCCAGTCTACCACACTAGTGTCACTTTTACCGCACCAGTACATGTCTAAATACAGGAATGAATGCATTGTTGGCTCTGATATCATGTTTGGTCCCTTTAATTCTTTTAACAACAGTCATCACAACTTTATGGTGCCTATTTTTGAAAATGTAGCCATCTTGTTTTTTTTCACCCATCTTGTTTTTTTCGCCCTATTGCACTATTTTTGCAGTCTGCAGAAGATGTCATCCATAAATTTACTTGCTGTGGCCTGATGGAATGCAGTGGATTTATGAACTTTTCCTGTTAGCTGTTAATTTGCATAATAAGTATCACATTATATAAGTCTTCACTTAGGCTATCTACATGCCAAAAATCATGACGATCCGTCAACACGTTCATATTTTCTCATTAATTATGCAAATGAGATCATTTGCATGATTAATATGTATTGACATTTCTCTCTTTCTCAGCTACATTTGTGACAAGTTTTAAAGTCCTATCATGGAATGTAGTGAATCTATAAATGATCTGTCAACATGTTCTTATTTTCTCATTAATTATGCAAATGAGGTCATCATTTGCGTAATTGATATCTATCGACATTTCTCTCCTTCCCAGCTACATATGTGACAAGTTTCAAAGTCCTATCATGGAATGCAGTGGATTTATAAATTTTCCTCATTAATTATGCAAATTTACTGTTGATTTGCATAACTAGTATACCATTATGTAAGTCATCACTCATTCTATCTACATACCAAAAATCATGACGATCCGTCAAGACGTTGTAGAGTTATTCTCGTCCAAAGTTTGAAAGGAAACCGGCGCCTGCAGTTCCATAAAAGCCGCTTGGGGGCCCAAACTCACAGCACTTACTCTCTGCCTCGAGGGCTATCTACCACTCAAAAATCATGACCACAGCATGTCCAGAACACGCGATATAAAAATTGAGTTTCCGCTGCAGTACCTTAGCAAGCCGCTAGGGGGCCCATTATCGAACATGACCTTCGATTTCTCGACCCCTACCCACCTACCAAATATCATCAGGATCCATCCAAGGCTTCTCGAGTTACGCTGTTGACACACACACACACACACACACACAGACAGACACACAAACATGCCCAAAACATAACCTTAGCCTTAGCCATTCTGGCAAAGGTAATAATAATATCTTTTCCTGAATTTGTGACTGAACTGCAAATAAAAAGATAGAAAAAACTGCTATGATGGAATATTCCTGTAAATGTCTCCCTATTTTGCACAATTAGTATTTCATTTTGTACAGCATTGTCTAAGGTACTGTACCTACATACCAAAATCATTAAAATCCGTTGTTCCCTTCTTCTGTTATGAAAAAGTCCTTTTTACCAACAAATTTCTACCCATTTTGAACTACATGGTATGGTCTGCCCGTCCGTCTGGAACTGAGTGACACGTGGAGGTCAAGTAGTCTGACCCATGGATCAGGCACCCCTCAGCTGGAGTGAACCAAGTTACCAGGCTGGGGGGTTGCACTGCTTCAGAAGTTTTCGACAAGAATGCCCCTGCTATCCCTAAACTAGCCGCTAGGGGGCCCAAACTTATGTCACTAACTCCTGAGCACAACAGCTATCTAACACCCAAAACTCGTGGCCATACCATGTTCAGAAGATGGAACAACACACCCGGAAGTTGCACTGCAGTACCAAGGGAAGCCGCTAGGGGGCCCATTATCGAACTCCCCCTTCGTTTCCCAGACCCCTACCCACCCACCAAATATCATCAGCGTCCGTCGAAGTCTTCTCGAGTTATGCTGTCCGCAGACAAAAGTTTGCAACTAAACCGGCGCCTGCACTTCCAAGAAAGCCGCTAGGGGGCCCAAACTCGCAGCAATCACTCCCTGCTTTAAGGGCTCCCTAACGCTCAAAAATCACAACCGCAGCATGTCCGGAACGCGAGATATCAAGCATGCAGGTCCTGCTGCAGTACCTTAGCAAGCCGCTAGGAGGCCCATTATCGAACTCGACCTTCGTCTTCCACACCCCTACCCACCCACCAAATATCAGCTGCATCCATCGAAGTCCTCTCGAGTTATGCTGCTCACAAACGGGGAGAACCACACCACCAAACCGAAAACATAACCTTAGCCATTCTGGCAAAGGTAATAATCACATTCACAAAAGTCGAAAATCGAAACATTAGCCAGGACACCACCCTCCATAGTAACCGCTGGCTCATGATAATTGAGTACAAAGATGTGCACAATAAAAAGCAAATTATTAATCTAATTTTACAATTGATGGTGAAATTCTATAAATGATACAAGTGTTTTCTATAATAGAACATCTATAGAGATATAGTTTAGCCCTCAGGGGGCTAATCTTCCAGGGGTTATACAATTACAAACATATAGACAAAAATACACAACACTGGTATGCAGATAGGACAACTCTAAGGTAATGAATATTTACGAATTACACATCAAAAGTCCAAAATCATTTGCCTTTCACTATCATGTTGACATCAAGACACTAGTATCCAAAATCTTAACGTCAGTCGGCAGGACATTCCAAAGCTTCGGACCTCTCTGTACGATTTTTTCTCCTCTTAATTTTTGCATTTTGTTTTAAGCAGCCAAGAATCATACATTGACCATCTTGTTAAGTCTGTATGACGTTCATGCATCGATGAAGATTAGAAATCCATGTCATCAGATACTCTAGGTAGATTTTCTTATAAGATATGCAAAACGTCAGCGATTGTAAGGAATAGTTTTAAAGAACTTATATTTAGTTCATGTCGTACATCTTACCAGTCACAGGCCAAAATAAGAATACATTCCAGTGATTTGTACATCATTCCATTGAGATCCTGCAGGCTCCGTTTTTCAATTCCTGATGAACCTTTTTTTGCCTGTGTCCCCTACATTCATTGCCAGACTTAAATTCCGCGTCCAACTAATCAGGCTTTTGAACACAGTCCTGGTTGCTGCTCTTCGCCCACTCTGATTAATGATGTACTTAAAGTGCAATAACATGATTACTTAAAAGTTGAATTATAGTTTTTAATCACTTACTTACTTTAAACTTATATTTTAGACTTTACTTGTTATCTTAATGTCTTAGCCATTCTATCGTTTATGCTGTATTAATTATGCTGAATGTGATGTTATTACACCAATACTGCCGCAAGGCTGCGAACTGTATGACTTAGGTTTGCCAAATACACCGTGACAATATATATAACGGTGCACAGCCGTTAATGACTGACTGACAGAACTTAAGGCTGGATAACAAATTTTCGGACAGCATCTGACAAATAATAAGCAAAGTGCCTGGCACGTATCAGCTACATTTCTGATTTTGTAGTTAGATCTTTGATATGTACATTCAGAGATAGAGTTAGATCAATATGCAAACCCACCGTTTTGCTGGTGACACCTGTTCAACAACATCACAACCAATTGACAAGTCCAGGGTGGTGTTGGACAAGAGAGCGAACTTGTGAGCTGTTCCCTATATAACATGAATTATGTCTTTAACACATTCAAAATAAGACGATTCGGCCGAACTCAGGACAAGATTATTACAAGGTTAGGCTGCAAAGCATCCAAGTTTTGATTGAACTTAAAAAATTGAATTTAAAAAAATGCCATTTTAGCTCATTGTTATAACCCGGATGTCGCTGTACAGTAGCGGTGAGGGCTTCACCTGTCGTCTATGGACGTCCTGGATAAAAAAAGAACAGAACAAGCAAGGATGTGATCTGTGGAATTTTGCGTTTTGACATGGGTTTGACGAAAGCAATAACGATCTAACGTGCTTAGGTTTGTCTGACTTCGTACTTTATGCCTACGTAAATAAAAATCTCTGTATCATATAATCGAAATGACATATTTTACAGTTTAAAGACCTGAAGCTGTTGTTACAGGATGGAGGTACTGATAGTGGCGAATATGTCAGGAGCTGTACTTACCATTGGTTACGCCAGGAGGCGCTGCCGTGGACAGGTAGATGCCCCATGGGCCAACCAGGCCATCCACCAGCACAGTCTTGGTCAGGTCGGACTTGGACAGCCTGGAGGTGTGGAACATATTGTTGTGTCTTGAAATGTATGCAAATGCGTATAATCAAAATAAGAGTAAAAATAGGGCTTAAAAACCTAAGATATATATATTCTTATACAAATTCTGATTTGCATATATGCATATATTTGCAGAGTATAAGTTAATATAGAATAAATACGTAACGGTAGTTCGCATTTATCCGTGGGGTAACCTATATCCGTTGTTCTAAAAACAGGGCATTTTGGGATATTATCTTGGCATATAGTGGTTTCAAACTGTAACATTTGAAAATATTGGAATTTGAAACTGTCGTCCGTTGACTTGATATACCTAAATACCCTGATTTTTTTAAAACAACGGATATGGGTTACCCCGCGGATAAAAGTGAACTAGCATTAACTACATACATACATATTACATAGATTATAAGATGAATACATACATACATACATACATACATATCATGTAGATTATGATGGAGAAATTAACCAGGTAATTTCAGATTTATCAATACAAACGCTTTAGTAGATAAAGGGAATTTCCTCACTTTCCGATTTTTCCCTGCCAGGATCTATCCTGCCAATAGGACGACCAGTAGACGAAGTCCTCATCAACCGCGATTCCATTTACCCACTTCCAGTCTTCATGCAGCACTTGTCGGATATCGTTACCCAGCAGGTCTGAGCTGTACATGCCGTACCCATCACTGTAGTACAGCCGATCCTCTAAATGAGATGAGCAAATATACTGATCAATACTAAGTAGTTAGAGTTTTACATAAGACTAAAGAGAAAACATTCACTTACGTAATGTCTTACACGTAATGGTATTGCAAAGATCAATGAACCAGTGATATAGTCACAATAACGTGATTCGGGTAATATTAATGTTTCCTAACTAAACAAAAGTTTCCAAACTTGTTGTACTTAATTGATTATTTATTCGTTTGCCATCCCCTACATGATATGGTCCCTCTGGTCAGGTCAAAGGTCACTGGGAGGTCACTGCGAAGTTCAGGTAGCATCTCTGTCCCAAAAGCAAGGACCTCCAGACTGCGAAACTCCTTCCTATACTATACTATCAGACTACTAGTATATTATTCAGTATAACAAATCATTGACTGGTGCTTAAGTGTTTTTTGTCTGTGTATTGTTCATGTCATGCCTACTGTGTCTAGTTATTATAATAATGTGATTTTACTCAATACTGTAAGATCAATTCTATTCAGTGGTACTACTTCTTAGGGGTAACTCTGTAATATTGATTTAATTTGCTGGCCCTGACGGAATCGACGGTAGGTTGCTCAAGGAATACGCAGCAAGTATACAAAAGTAACGGGTTCCGCACTGGTGTTCCAGTGCTGAATCAATGGGTCGAATCGGCCTCAGCACTGGTTTTCCAGTGCTGAAGAAACGTCAATGTTTGTCAGCACTGGATTTCCAGAGCTGATTGTAGTCTCAGCACTCGGTTTCCAGTGCTGACAGGAGAAATCCAGTGCTGAGGCAGCTTCAGCACTGGATTTCCAGTGCTGACACCGGCTCAGCACTGGACTTCCAGTGCTGACGACCACTACAGCACTGGTGTTCCATGTTCCAGTGCTGACAGAGGAGACCGTTACTTTGTATATTTGCGAATACGCATTCGAACTGAGTGAACCTATCGCTAGCATCTTAGAATCCTCCTTGCTTGAAGGGAGGGCGCCACATGAGTGGAAAGAAGCAGTGGTTGTACCGCTCCCGAAGACTAGTCTACCAGACATCGACCACCTACGGCCAGTATCACTGGCCTCTCTCATCTCTAAGGTGTGTGAGGATTTCGTGGCAACATGGATGCTGCAGGACATGAAGAACAGTATTTCTCCAAACCAGTTTGGGGGGCCTCAAGGGGCGATCAACAACGCATTGTCTTCTCGCCTTGGCCAATCAACTCTATGAGGCAGCAGACAAACGAGGAACTTCCAGCACTTGGGTATTGACGGATTTTAACAAAGACTTTGATCATACAGTAGCAATGAAACACCTGATCTGATCAACCTGGGAGTCAGGCCAGAAATTATCCCTTGGATTGCCAGTTTTCACTCAAAATGCTCGCAGAGGACTAGATACCATGGTGCGCTTTCCCAGAACAAGGAACTCACGTTCGGACTTGCCCAAGGCACCAAGCTGGGCCCCATAGTGTTCATAGCTCACCTGAACACTCTAAAAAACAGCATGAACAGCAGCGTCGAGTGCCGAGTTTGTTGACGATTTGAATCTCGTCGAATCAAGGCGCACATCCGAACCATCTAAGCTAAAGGACGATCTGGATAGCCTGTCTAACTGGACCAAGGAAAATATGATGAAACTTAACCCAACCAAGTGCAAGGCTGTGTACATTCGCATTGCCCGCAACCCTCCACCACCACCCCCTCTTTCCATCAATAGACATGTGCTGGAGGTAGTGCCCATTGCAAAATGCTTGGGAGTCATCTTTCAAGTAAACCTATAGGATGGGCTAGTCAAGTGACAGAAATGACCAAGAAGGGGAACCAACGTTTATACTTGCTGTGCAGACTTCGACAATTCAATTTACCAGCGGAAAATTTGCTTACCGTCTACAAGTGCTTTGTTCGCCCAGTATTAGAGTATACCGCCCCTGTGTGGCATGGAGGTCTGACAAACGGACAACGGAAGAAAATTGAGAACATACAGATGCGTGCAAACAGGATTATACTGGGAAGTAGCTACCACAGTTACTCACTATCCTGTCAAGTATTAAACCTGGAGAAACTCAAGAATAGACGGGACGCCCTTTGTCTGAAGTTCGCGAAGAGCCTGTACGCATCAGACGAGTACCAACACTGGCTTCCCAAGCGTAGAGGAGAAGTCAGCGGTAAAGTAATGAGACAAAGCAATCAACTAGTAACATTACCAGTACACACGGAGCGCTACAGAAACAGCCCAATTCCCTATCTAACTACTTTGCTAAATAACAGTATGTAAACAAGGTGCATTCTATTAAGTTAGTGTGTCAATGAATACCCTAACAACTTTTTAAATCTGTTAAAAGTTCATGTATTGTATCGAGTGCCAATGTAAATGTTCAAGATTAGGAAGCATTTAGAGCGTTGTGAATATCTTATTGCTGTGAATCATGTCAATAGTATTTTAAATACTTTTTATACTTTAAATAATCTTAAGGCTGTAAATTTCATGTATAGTGTTTTTTTAAATTACAAGCTGTATCATCAATTGTATTTCCAATAGTCAGATTTTTACTCCATGTCCTATGTGAAAGGAGTGTACAATTCAGCCTAAAGGCTGCGAAATGATTCTGTCAAATAAACCATTATAAAATAAACCATTATAATGATAAAGATTAAAGATAAGTACACATTATTATATTGGCAACATGTCCATAACTAGAGTCTGGTTCCTCACCAGTGAAGTCTATTGTGATGGCGTCGGGCCGATTCAGACCCGTGATGATGGTGGTTTTGTTACTGCCGTCCATCGCAGCTCGGCAAATCCTGCCTTTGATAGAAACGTCCACCCAGTACATGAGTCTGTGAAAAGAGCCCAGCAAACAGAAATATTGAAGCTTCGCGAGGTGCGAGGTGTTGGAAATTTGCTGTTTCATTGTGCATCCTCTCGTTAATTATGCACGGTAAGTCGTAACTAAAATGATCTAATTGCACACTACCTAAATTATATACTGTAAAAGAAGGAATGTTAGCAGTGGTTTTATAATCGCGGTTTTCGCGGTAGCCACTTCACCGCGAAATTAAAACCACCGCGAAACTTTTTTCAATGGTAGTAAGAGACTGCAGTGCATGGTGCTGCCGCGAACTTAAAACTTTACTTTTACTTTATTAGAATTGCGACAATACAATACATTATACTGCACCAGGCAGCAAGATGCTGATGTTGTGCAGCATACACATTGAGGGACATACATAATCATAGTACAATACATCATAATCATCATCATACAACTTAAAACCACCGCGAACAGTCATTTTTTCCGCTACCGTGAAATTAAATCTATTTACAGTATACAGCGCAAGAGAAGGAAGGAAGCTCATGATGTGGTATGACATTGTCTGATGTACTGAGTCTTCCATCTGCCACAGGTATGAAATGCCCAAAGTTCACGAATGAGGTGTTATATAATTTCCCATTGAATATTCAAATTATTGTAAAACAAGATCGTGGGACCGCGTAGCGCAGTGGGAGTGTGTTCGACTCGGAACCGAGAGGTAGCGGTTTTGAATTCGGCTGCCGTGTTACCGATCTTGTGTCCTTGGGAAAGGCACTTTACACGGCTTTCCTCACTTTACTCAGGTGAAAATTAGTACCTAGCTAGCTTCGGCTAGGGTCGTCCCTTGGATACGACGTTTAATGGAGGTCCCGTGTATGGGGAGAGCCACACCCCAGGCACGTTGAAGAACCCCCATAAGTGCGATGGTGCGGCGTGTGATGTATCAAATCATTCTGTCTGACTGGAGTTGGTGGTTCGCTACAAATTACCCGGATAGAGGCCTGGCGATCCTCTGTTTCGTATCAGCCATATGGTGAGTGACGTGTTGGAACATTCACCCGGACGGGAGACGTGGCGCATCACCGTCTTGTACTGAAATAAGGGTATATCACCTCGTAAGGGGCGGTATTACCCCACGCAAGGGGCCAGTTCCGGGCCTATGCACCTACATACATACATACATGCATATGAAAGCGCGCATCATTTAAAGTGGACAAGTGGAGATAGAAAAGCAGTTATGACCATACAACACCAATAAGCGATAAAAAAGGTCAATCCTTTATATATATGACTGGAGAAAAACTGTGTCAAGGGCCATCATAGCCCGGCAAAGACATGTCTCACAGAATTCTCCCAACGAACTTTTACACTCAGTCTGTTACCACTTCAGCTTGGGTGATCGGGACGGAAAGTATTCACCATGAGAACGTTAATACATGAAGCTCTGTCACTTTAACAACAGTTGTATAAAGCGCCTGTTTGTTTATGAAATACATTTTACTCACCCATGCCTGGGGTCCAGGACCAGTTGCTCGAGGTGTCCGATTGCTGGTGACGTCAGAAGTGTCCTAGCAGACGATCCATCCATCTTTGCTACAGAGATAGTCTTTGCGACAGCGACAGACCAGTAGATATCCCCACCAGCGTGGTCCAACGCCAGGCCATAGACAAGGACTGAAAAGAGTGTGAGGACGTTCCTGTGTAACTAATCTCTGTATGAATAACACAAGATCCTTGTCGGAATCTTTGAAATGTTGTTCTACTGGTGGAAAATCTTGATATTTGGAGTAGACAACAACAGTTTTGCAGTCTTGCAATGTACTTTATTTATTACTTATTTCTATTGTTTGATTTATATAAATTGTAAGAAGTTTGTACAGGGAGGCCTTCGTATAAACAATAGCTTTTGACCTCCCTTGTACTGTTATGTTCATTTATATTTTAATGCCATGTATTTACTGTTTTTTTCTCTAAGTGCGAAACAAATAAACACTATATACAATAAACAGTGTACACAGATTCCCCAAAGATGTTGGGGGTTTGCCGATAGACCGACACATCTCAGCCCAGAAATGCGTAACCAGGACCACTATGCGGTCACTCCTTTTCTGTTAACTTTGATTGCTTATCAATCTCCGAGCAGATGTACAGATTACATAACATTTGCAGTCTTTTAACCGTATGCAGATGATGTCCAAGCAGATGTTAGGATCTGGCTCATTCTCCATGTCCTAAGCCTGTTTTTGCAACATTTGCCATTCTTTCTTCTAAAGATTCGCCTTTTCCACATTAAAAAAAGAACGAAGAACAGGATACTTACATCTACTGAGATCGTCTGGACACAGCTTTCTAAAACAATTCTGGATACGGCTTTGTAATTTTGCCTGACCTAAAATCAGATCTATCACTTTGAAATGCTTACTTCTGACTTTTAAATTTAAGGATTACAATTGCAATCTATAACTTACAATCGTTGGTATCTATGATGGTCTCCATGCCACTTCCATCACGACGAGCCCTATTGATGTTGCAGTTCCGATAATCTGACCAGTACACGTAGTCGGTGAGCGGGTCGAAGTCCAGGGCGAGGGGCTGTCCACCATCTACCAGTGGCAGTGTGACCTTTGATCCGGAAGTGATGTCAACTTGGATGATGTTTTTTTCAACACGATCAGCGACCAAGAGGAATGGCTCACTGTTCTTACGGGAGTCATGGTCTCCTATTGGGTGGAGGAAATCAGAGTATTGAAAAAACGCAATATTTTAAATCATTTTCTATATTCTTTCTGACATATAACATCACGAAACATCCTGATTTGCATATATCACTGACAATGCGGTATAATACCACAGTGGTAAATGATAGGCATTCACGTTATTAGGAAATGATATATTAATAGCATTTATGGTGTAAAACAATCTTTGTATACAGCTAGGTCAAGGGATATAGCACGAATACTAAAGCATACCAACCAACAACAAACGAAAATTAGAACATACAAACCTAAAGCCGTCACAAAGGCAATGATTTTTATTGCCACATTTTTATACTAATGATGTTGCTCAGTACACCATCCCAGATAGCACACAAAAAACTGAAACCCAACTCACCTGGCGTCTTACTCGTCTCGTCAAGGCGCTGCTCCAAGATGGGGCCGGTTCGACTTCGCTCCTTGTCCAGGTCGCGTTTCAAGGCGTCAGTAGTGGTGGACAGTTGGCGCATGTCGTCTTGATCGCGTGTCAAGGCGTCAACAGTGGTGGACAGTTGGCGCATGTCGTCTTGATCGCTCGTCAAGGCGTCAACAGGGGTGGACATGCTGTCTTGGTCGCGCTTCAAGGCGTCAACAGTGGTGGACATGCTGTCTTGATCGCACTTCAAAGCGTCAACAGTGGTGGTCTGAACGTCAACAGTGGTGGTCTGTTCAGATATCTCCTACAAATGTATAAAGGTATATATGTACGTCAGAATACCAAAGGTTAAAAAAACAAGATTGAAAAGCGGAAAGTTCTGACTTGATGGTCTCAATAAATAAAACACAGGCAGTGTAGTAAAGATTGCTTTCCAACAGGCTTTTGTGATACAAGGGCGTTTACCTCATTGTTGATGAACGCCAGAAGGGCAAGTCCCACAGCGACCAGGATTAGCAGCAAGGCAATGCCCGTGGCGATGTAGGTAAGCCGGGAGCGGATGAAGCTACAGAGAGCACGGCAGCCGCTCGGTCCACCCGGATACTGGCGGTCTGTTAGAAAACAAGAGGAATTGAAACAAGGATTTTTTTCAAAACTTTAATTTTCAACACAAAAATTTAGCACCACAGTTTTGACAGTCCAACTCCAGTCGTTTTAAAGAATTACAAAGGCTGACAAACACCGGAGATGGACAGTCGAAAATTTGGGTAAGTCAAAGTTTCGTGCTGGAAATTACGTATACAGCTTAATTTTTATCCGCAATAGGAAAATCGAAAATAATATACAGTACAATAAATTACACTATAATCGTTAGTAGGAAATTATTTGATTAGTGACATAACCCATACGTAGATTGATAAGAACAACAGGACGGACGGTACGGGTAAATTCAGAAAACAATCTTCGCTATTTATTTACTAGTATAATATTTCTTTCTGTTTTTCTTAACACAAAAATGGCTAACCGATCTTGTCGATATCAGAATTATGACTGCCTCTTTATAACAACTAAACAGTATTGCTACGGGTCACATTTGGTGCCTTGTCACTAAACATTGTTCTTGAAAGGAAGCAGTCTGCCAAAAGAAAAAGATTATCGCTTGATGTGCTCTTTAAAGTTTACGGATTGTTTGTTGTAGTTTGAAAATTTTGAGCTAAAGCCTGTATGGTACATTCGCGACTCAGGAACGTAATCAGTTTGTTATCGTACGACAATCGTACGAAGAATCTAATACAGGATGATTTACCTGCTCCGGAGGCGTGCATAGGGTTGGGTATACTCGCACCGGCGTCCGCACGTGCCTGCCAATCAGTCTGTTGCATGGGTGTGGTGCCTTGAGGAAAATTAAAATGGCGTCGAAAGTATGAATTAAGGAGAACAGTCACTTCAAGAATAAGAAAAAATATATATATATATATTAACTATAGTAGTATGATTTCATTAAAAACACAAGCGCAACTGTGGCAAATTGAAACCCTTCTCCTGTTATTGTACATCGCACCATCAGAGCGCTTTGAGCGGAAACACGCGCGGGTTCGCCAGAAAAACAAAATTACTTGACTCCCATTAAAATTGAAGTATGTAAATGTAGATATATCATCTTACCGCCAGCTGCATCATTCTCGTAGATACCAGCATCATTCTCGTAGATACCAGCATCATTCTCGTAGATACCAGCATCATTCTCGTAGATGCCATTATCATTCTCGTTTATTTCAGCATCATTCTCGTAGATGCCAGCATCATTCTCGTTGACTTCAGCATCATTCTCGTAGGTGCCAGCATCATTCTCGTTGATTTCAGCATCATTCTCGTAGGTGCCATTATCATTCTCGTTGATTTCAGCATCATTCTCGTAGGTGCCATTATCATTCTCGTTGATGTCAGCATCATTCTCGTAGGTGCCGTTATCATTCTCGTTGATTTCAGCATCATTCTCGTAGGTGCCATTATCATTCTCGTTGATTTCAGCATCATTCTCGTTGATTTCAGCATCATTCTCGTTGATTTCAGCATCATTCTCGTAGGTGCCATCATCATTCTCGTTGATGTCAGCATCATTCTCGTAGATTTCAGCATCATTCTCGTTGATGTCAGCATCATTCCCGGAAGTGCTAACGGCATGTGGCTCCATGCTAGCTGGTCGATGGTCTTTATCATCATCAGCATCTTCCTCCTGAAATCTGACGGCATATGGCTCCATGACAGTTGGTCTCAAGTCAGTATCAGGATCCGTACCCTGGCCCTGTCCGTACACCGGGTTGGATGCGTCCAGGTCATGCCCGTACACCGGGTTGGAGGCGTCACGTGCAAGCACGGGGTCAGAGGGCCGCAGGTTGGACATGTACAGCTTAGACAGGGGGTTCATGTGCACGGAGGCTTCGTTTGGAGGATGTGGAGACTCGCGCATGGTACCGCTGCCCCCGGAAAAGGCTGGAGCATCAGCACTGTTCTCGGGTCTAGCACGTCCTGCTAACGGAACTGGGAAATCTTCTTTGCTGGTTGAAGCCACTATTTTTTTCTGAATGGGCGCCTTGGTCTTGGCATCTTCCGAACGTGTCTTATTCGCAAGGGCATGGCACATGTATGTATCGCAGTTTGGTTGAACAGTCTTGGTATCTTCCGAAAGTGTATTCATCGCAAGGGCATGGCACATGTATGTATCGCTGTTTGGTGGAATGGTGTCCTTTCCCTGTCCGCTCTGGGTTGCAGCTTTACCTTTATAAGGCATGGTCAGCTCGTGTGTAACAGCTTATGGACTGATGTTGGGATCGCTGTTGGTTGTTCTATGGGTAAGACTTAACAGTTCCTTTGTATGTCTGTAATGTATGTAATCCAAAAAGAAGTTACTCAAGCAACTGGATATGATTTTTGAAACGGTCAGTCTGCCGTTTGAAGCCGAGAGGACCAATGATCAGGGGCTATCTGAAGACTAACCGCATAAAATCAGTCATTTCGGCAGATTTTATACGGTTAGTCTTCAAGTAGCCCCTGAATGTTGGTCCTCACGGCTCCAAACGGCAGACTGACGATCATTCCACTATCCAATGGGGATGCAGAAAGCCCCCCAAATGGACAAAGGTATTTTAGGCTAATCAACAAGCACAGAGTTTTACCTGCCTTAGCCACCCCTAAACTGCCCAAATGTCACAAAATAATCTCAATTGGGCTGGGTTGTCAGTCAGACTGATTTCCAAGGGAGCTCAACAAAGGATACAAAGACAACTAAATACAATGCTATGAAAGTAAATTACAAGTAACCGCTGCGTGAAGAACACCTACCCACTTACTCAATACCATCACAATCCATCCTGAGGTTATTGCACTGGATGCGCGCACACACACACACACAGATACGCGGAGCCAAAACTATACCACCATTTTTCATGGAGGTAATGATTATCAAACACACAAGCGTGAGGATTCCTCGTAAAAAAAGCTTACAGCATCACATAGCGCCGTCGAAACACAGAAAACGACTCAAAGTATCAATAAAGTAACCCCTGACCTTTTCTTCTTTCTGGATATTGCATCAATACAATTAACCAATCGCACCAGCTTACGCGTTCCTCTTATGTGCAAATCCGATCGTCAAGGCAACCGACTAATAAGAACTGCATGATTTAGCTAAATTGATAGAAGCCACAGCACATCATGTGGAACATGAGATGCACCGCAGACGTACATTACATATTTGAGATGCTTCTTCACAACAACGTTTGTTTCCTTGAGACATCTTCATCTAACATGCCACATTGCAGCAAGTACTGTGAATTTTTAGATACACACTGAAAGTGAAAGATTAAGCAATCCTGAAATAACGTCGATACCCCACCCCACCCCATTGAAAGCAGACTCGTACATGAAACATCACTCCTGCAGCAAGACCTCAATGCCCTAGAACAGTGGACTTCCGACAGTCACATGAAGCTGCACCCCAAAAAATGCATGGTTATGCATGTATGGTTCACAAAAGTTCCACCTCCCCTTCCAACGTTGTACATTGATGGTCACCCCCTTCAGCAAGTCACTTTTGCCAAGCTGTTAGGGGTGATAGTGCAGTCCGACCTGAAATGGAACGGCCACGTGAACCACATCATAAGTCAGAGTAGCAGACGACTCTTCCTCCTACGCCACCTCAAAAGGTTCAAACTCTCTGTACCAGACCTGGTGACTGTGTACACAACCTACGTGCGTCCTCTGTGCGAGTATGCCTGCCCTGTGTGGAGTCCTGGGCTTACATCAACCCAAACAGCCCAGATAGAGAACATTCAGCGCCGTGCTTGTCGTATAATCCTCGGTAGATGCTATACAAGGTACTCGGAAGCATGCAATCAACTGGGGCTACCAACTCTCCAGCAAAGACGTGAACAGCTTACTGTGAAATTCGGCCGCACCTTGTTGCAATCCAGAACATTCAGACAGTGGCTTCCACCAACCCGAGGCGAAACCAGCGGGCGACTCACCAGATCACACGGCAAGCTGACCACTATCAATGCCAGAACAGAGCGATATAAGAACAGTCCAATCCCGCACATCGTCAGACTACTGAACTCATAGACTGCGTTGTTTTTACCATATGCGTTGATTTTATCACTCAATCAAATATGTAAATTTTAGATATTTTAATACGCTGACAAATATGAATGATTTTAAATGTCCGTGTAAAGTTTGTTATGGTACGTTGATGTATGTACAAGAGCAATTCAGGGCCTAGTGTTAGCGCCCTGCCATTCTGTACATGTTGAGCAGCAAATAAAACCATTATTATACTATCGGCTTGATCCTGATATCCGAGCGGAACTAACAAAAATTGTTTAACCGCATACAATGGATGCCCGTCCACAAACCTACCCCTCTCTTGCTAACCTCCCTACCTTCCCCCTCCCCCCTCCCCCCTCCCTCCCTCCCTCCCTCCCTCCCTCCCTCCAGCCAACGCCCGTGGAGGGCCGTGTAGGAGTCTGGGAGCAGCAGACAAATCCAATCAACACGGAGCTTTGAAGTCCCTACCTACTGTATTAGCTGGGCTTGTTGCTGACGTGTACTTTTCAGACATGCTTGTTCATGAAATGTTTTTCCTGAGATATTATACTTTAGGATTCACCCATCTTTCTGTGTAAAATGTCATTAGGGACAATAAACAACTACAAGTATTTATGTAAAACAAAGTAATTACAAACCAAGGAGCAGTCTATCTGGTTTGAAACTGTTGAAAAAAAAGGACACGCCCAAACCATTTTGTTAATGAAAATAGCTACCTCAGAATTGGAGGCGCAAGCTTAAGTAAAATTCAGATATCCCTACTCACGCGCAACCTCTGTAGACGTTACCGCTCCCTGAAGATGCGACTCAAGACGTTACTGCTTCCTGAAGATATGTCTCGAGTTCTAGAAGGCGACAGCTCTCGGGGTGTGTTTACCGTGACTGCGATCTGAACGCTTATCATCAGGCAAAATGCAGTGTGTATAGATATTTATATGTATAACATAATACATATGTGATATTATAGGTTTAATATGCTAACTGTATATCATTATGCTAATGATGAGATGTGATTGGTCAATTTAGATTTGAGAGTTGGCACGAACTATTCCTTCGGGGGAGGGCAGATACAGAATTATTAAGAATAGCATAGAAAACGCAAACAAAACAACAGACGTTTCATTCAGGTATACGAAATATGAATATAGAGGGATGACGTGGCATGAGGCAGTAAGAATGGCATTTTGTTTTTCTGCAAATGACAGACTAATTTTCTGGGATAAGGAGTTAATCTGGGCTGGGAGGGGAAACATCAAAAAGTTTGTGCGTCAGCACTCAGTGTAGTCATTAAATCCCTGTGTTTTTTTGGAGATGTCGCAGGCCATTTGGGTAAAATATATTAGGTGTACTAGTGTCGATTCCGCATTACCAAGAGGGTATTTCTAGCCTTTTGTTCCAACATTTTGGAAATCGTTATAACATTTTAACTATGATAAGTAACTGTTTAGAACTATTGTGTAATGTTCAAAATATTTTCTATAGTGTTCATACATGTTAGAAACATTTCTAACATGAAATACATTATTTCTGTTAGTTTCTAAACTGTTCCAACATAGATCCATCATTTGTGATCACATGTGATCACATGTTTGAACATGGAAACAAAATGGTAAAACTGGGTCAGTGGGCTGGGGAGAGGGCAATTCACGCATACCTGCCAAGTACAGAAAATTCTGTCTGTCTGACTCCTTCTCACAAAAGAGCCATTAGTGTCTGCTAAAGAAAATCTAGGAATACAAGACCCAAACAAAAGACCCAGTTTCGCAGCTTGGTTTATGGTGGTAATAAAAGTTTTTATGGAGGAAAACAAATGACGCAAATTGTTGGAACATGTGATCACACACACACACACACATACATACACATACACAGACGTACAAACACACACATAAACTAAACATACACACACGTGCACACACACACATGAATACCCGTATATAAAACTATCCATCCCTCCCTCTCGCCAACGCCCGTGGAAGGCCGTGAAGGAGGCTGGGAGCAGCAGACAAATCCAATCAACACGGAGCTTTGAAGTTCCTACCTACTGTATTAGTTTGGCTTGTTGCTGACGTGTACTTTTCAGATATGCTTGTTCCTGAAATGTTTTTCCTGACATATTATACTTTAGGATTCACCCATCTTTCTGTGTAAAATGTCATTAGGGACAGTAAACAACAATAAGTATTAATGTAACCCACATACATACAAAGAAGCAGTCTATCTGGTTTGAAACTGGTGTTGTCGAAAGGACACGCCCAAACCATTTTGTTAATGAAAAAAGCTACCTCAGAATTGGAGGCGCAAGCTATTGTATGTAGGGAAAACAATAAATATTATGTAAAAATTCAGATATCCCTACTCACGCGCGACCTCTGCAGCGGTTCCAACCGACCTGCTAGGACAAGACGTTGCCGCTTCCTGAAGATGCGACTCAAGACGTTACTCCTTCCTGAAGATGTCACTCCAAACGTAACCGCTTCCTGAAGATAAAGCAAAAGACATTACCGCTCCCTGAGGATGCGACTCAAGACTTTACTGCTTTCTGAAGATGTCACACAAAACGTTACCGCTTTCTGAGGATGTAACTCAAGACGTTACTGCTCCATGAAGATGCGACTCAAGACGTTACTGCTTCCTGCAGATATGTCTCGAGTTCTAGGTGGCGACAGTTTCTGGTTGTGTTTACCATGACTGCGATCTTTTCGCTTATCACCAGGCAAAATGCAGTGTGTATAGATATTTATATGTATAACATAATACATATGTGGTATTATAGGTTTAATATGCTGACTGTATATCATTATGCTAATAATGAGATGTGATTGGTCAATTTAGATTTGAGAGTTGGCACGAACTATTCCTTCGGGGGAGGGCAGGTACAGAATTATTAAGAATAGCATAGAAAACGCAAACAAAACAACAGACGTTTCATTCAGGTATACGAAATGTGAATATAGAGGGATGACGTGGCATGAGGCAGTAAGAATGGCATTTTGTTTTTCTGCAAATGACAGACTAATTTTCTGGGATAAGGAGTTAATCTGGGCTGGGAGGGGAAACATAAAAAAGTTCGGCGTCAGCACTCAGTGTAGTCATTAAATCCCTGTGTTTTTTTGGAGATGTCGCAGGCCATTTGGGTAAAATATATTAGGTGTACTAGAGTCGATTCCGCATTACCAAGAGGGTATTTCTAGCCTTTTGTTCCAACATTTTGGAAATCTTTATAACATTTTAACTATGATAAGTAACTGTTTAGAACTATTGTGTAATGTTCTAAATATTTTCTATAGTGTTCATACATGTTAGAAACATTTCTAACATGAAATACATTATTTCTGTTAGTTTCTAAACTGTTCCAACATAGATCCATCATTTGTAGTCACATGTGATCACATGTTCGAACATGGAAACAAAATGGTAAAACTGGGTCAGTGGGCTGGGGAGAGGGCAATTTACGCATCCCTGCAAAGTGCAGAAAATTGTGTTTGTCGGACACCTTCTCACAAAAGTGCCACCAGTGTCTGCTAAAGAAAATCTAGAAATACAAGACCCAAACAAAAGACCCAGTTTCGCAGCTTGGTTTATGGTGGTAATAAAAGTTTTTATGGAGGAAAACAAATGACGCAAATTGTTGGAACATGTGATCACACACACACACACATACATACATCTTTTTTTCGTTAGGTGGCGCTTTTAGGGGCAGCCACAGTCTATTATCGCTCCCCTTTTAACTCGTGTTTCTCAAGTGTTTAAAAGTTATTTAGGAGACAGCAATGGATGTATGTTTGTCTGATATGTCACTGAACTCACAAGGCATATTAGGAGCGTGGTTTTCCCTGAGTCCATCAAGCCATTGCGGAGTTTGTTCAACAGCGTCCCTGTGAAAGGATCTACCAACAATGGCGTCGATCCTGAAGTACTCCTCCGGATTCCTGCGTGCCTGCCGCCAAGCAGCCAGGCCTCTCCTGTCACAGCAAAGGTCCCTGTTGAAGACCCATGGATTACTCAGGACTTCTTGTAGACCAAGAGGGAGTAAAGCAGGCAGGAATCGGATTCGTCAAATCCAGACCATCACAGGCAACAGACCGCCGTTTACAACACAAGGTACCTCTCTATTATGCAAATCAGCACGCGACAAGTGCATTCCTGACGAGCTGAAACAACAACAACATCCGAGAGGGACCAGGAATGTATCGTCTCGTAACCTTGTTAGAGTTCCTATACTGCGGAAGAAACAAACTGAACAGGTACAAAATTTTCCATCCATCTACATGTGTAACGCCCGGTCGTTATTTAACAAGCTTGATGAATTCGAACTCACTATCCGCCAACTAAGAGCGGACGTAGCCATCGTCACAGAGACCTGGTTTTCCACGAGAATGGCATCCGACATCCTGAATGTAGAAGGCTACTCACTGTTTTCCACCTGTAGAACGGACCGACGTGGTGGCGGGGTTGCCGTATACATCCGGGAGGACATACAGGCCAAGGCAATTCCCCAAGTCCGTGTGCCCTCGGAGCTTGAATGTGTTTGGGTACGGCTCAGACCCACCAGACTTCCGCGCCAGGTATCGTCCATCGTGTTCTGTGCTACCTATATACCACCCAACTCCAAGCATCAAGACCTCTTGATCGATCATTTGATCACAACAACGGACTTGTTGAGAGAACTGCATCCTGATATAGGATTAGTATTTGCGGGTGACTACAACCGGCTGGACCACAAGCCACTCCTCCTGGCCCATCAACTCCAACAGGTAGTCAACTCTCCAACCCGCGGGGAAGCAACTTTAGATGTGGTTATAACCAACCTGAAGTCGTACTACAATGCCCCAGCGGTGATCAACCCTATAGGAAACAGCGACCACAAAGCAGTTTGGTGGCAACCTAGGGTTCGCCCGAAGACACCGAATAAGACCAAGGACGTGCTCGTGCGCCCCATGCCGGACTCTAGTCTTCGCGCATTCGGACGCTGGATCACATCACATAACTGGGATGAAGTGCTCAAAGAAGCCACCGTGGACAGTAAGACATTAGCTTTCTATCGCACCCTCCACGAAGCAATGGACAGATTCTTTTCCGAGAAGAAGGCAAAACTACACCACAAGGACAAGCCCTGGTTCACCGCTGCACTAAAGAGTTTGATTCACAAGAGACAGCGAGCACACAGTAACGGACAAATGACTCTCTACAGGTTCCTTCGAAACAAGATAGCTAGGGACATTCTACAAGGAAAGAAAACCTACTACAAGGACCACATCGAGGACATGAAGACGACTCACCCGTCGGAATGGCACAAGTCTATCCGACGCCTTGCGAACTGGTCTGCTCCCTCGGCTACGATCCATGTTCCGGACATAGATCTGAGCAACAAGGCAGGCATAGCGGACGCCATTAACAAGCATTTGTCAGCGATCTGTCAGGCACTGAGACCACTCGACTGCAGCAAACTGCCAACTTACTTACCTTGTACTCTACCTCCTGAAGTAAGCATATGGGACATGTACCATCGACTCAAGCGTCTAAAAGTCTCCAAAGCCCCGGGCCCAGACAACATACCGCCAAGGGTCATTAAGGAGTTTGCTTTTGAGCTATCGATACCAATGACTGACATTCTGAACTCTTCGCTCAGGGAAGGGAAGGTGCCAGCTCCATGGAAAGAAGCCATTGTTGTCCCGGTTCCCAAGGAACTACCGGCTGACCTTGACAAGGTGCGACCAGTGTCACTTACGTCACAATTGGCGAAGATATGCGAAAGCTTTGTTGCAGGTTGGATAATGTCGGACATTCTCCCCCATGTGGATACTAAGCAATATGGGAACATGAAAAACTGTTCTACGACACATTGCCTAGTCGACTTACTTAACTTCTTTTACGCAGGAGTGGAGAAATCAAAGGTGGGTACGCTGATACTCACTGATTTCTCCAAGGCTTTTGATAGAGTATGCCATACAACCGCTATAGCTAAGCTGATAAGCCTCGGAGCAAGACCATCTGTAATTCCTTGGGTGTGCAGTTTTCTCTCAGATCGCCGACAGTGCGTACGTTACCAGGGAGCATTGTCACATTGGGAAAGCCTGACGTGCGGTATAGCCCAGGGCACCTTGATGGGTCCTCTTGTATTTCTGGCGATGATCAATGATGTTAAACCGGTCACCGAGAACTCACACTGGAAATACGTAGATGACTTCAATCTGGGAGAGATCAGGCTTATCTCTACCCCGTCATCGCTTCAACGTGATCTGAACCACCTTGACAACTGGGCTACGGAAAACCACATGCTACTTAACCCCAAGAAATGCATGGCCATGCACTTCTCTTTCGTGCGCGCCCCCATACAACCTCCAGTGCTGACTCTTGCAGGACAGTCACTTAAAACCACCACCCAGGCTAGGTTGCTTGGACTCCACATCCGCTCTAACCTGAAATGGGATGACCAGGTGGATGTCATGGTGTCCAAAAGTAGCAAAAGGCTGGTCGTCATCAGCAGGTTGCGACGTTCCGGGGTGCCGATCGCAGACCTGAACACCATATACTGCGGGTATATAAGACCATTACTCGAGTACGCCGCTCCATGCTGGGCTTCAGCACTCACTCAGAGACAGTCGGCCGCCTTAGAGCGGGTGCAGCGAAGGGCCTGCAGGTTGATGATGGGGCGTCAGTTCGTCTCTTACACGGCAGCTCTCCGGCACATCGGCCTTGAGCGCCTTTCAACACGTAGACAGAAACTCTGTACTGACTTTGCCTTGAGAGTTGAAAGGTCTCCTCGCTTCTCCACATGGCTGCCCCCTACCCGTGGACAACAACATGGCAGGCAACTCCGCAACTCTGCGCGATACCAACAACCTACCGGGACTAACCGCTACTTAACCAGCGCTATACCGGCAATGATCAAATCATTGAACGAACTGTAGATTCTATGTATATACTCCACCAGGACAATCTGTTTTTAACTAACTTTGTAAGACAAGCCAAACAGTTTTGCTACGATCAGACTTTTAATAGTTTTAATGCTATCTCAATTTGACTTTTAGCCATTGTACTCGACCATTGTACTCGCATCTGCATTTTAGACATTGTAATCGTATATTTATTCACTATAATATTCATGCTATACGTCTTATGTGTATTGTTTATGTTACAATGTTTTTGTGAATAGCAATTATGTAACGTTGAACAATGTAAACAAGCCTGATAATTCGGCTTTCGAGCCGCAAGTTGGCTGTGATACAAATAAACCATTCTCTCTCTCTCTCTCTCTCTCTCTCTCTCACATACACATACACACACGTACAAACACACACATAAACATACACACACGTGCACACACACACATGAATACCCGTATATAAAACTATCCATCCCTCCCTCTCGCCAACGCCCGTGGAAGGCCGTGAAGGAGGCTGGGAGCAGCAGACAAATCCAATCAACACGGAGCTTTGAAGTCCCCACCTACTGTATTAGTTGGGCTTGTTGCTGACGTGTACTTTTCAGACATGCTTGTTCCTGAAATGTTTTTCCTGACATATTATACTTTAGGATTCACCCATCTTTCTGTGTAAAATGTCATTAGGGGCAATACACAACAACAAATATTAATGTTATCCATGTAAATACATCCAAGAAGCAGTCTATCAGGTTTGAAACTGTTGTTGTCGAAATTAAAGGACACGCCCAAACATTTTTTTAATGAAAAAAGCTACCTCAGAATTAGAGGCGCAAACTATTGTATGTAGGGAAAACAATAAAGATTAAGTAAAAATTCAGATATCCCTACTCACGCGCGACCTCTGCAGCGGTTCCAACCGACCTGCTAGGACAAGACGTTGCCGCTTCCTGAAGATGCGACTCAAGACGTTACTCCTTCCTGAAGATGTCACTCCAAACGTAACCGCTTCCTGAAGATATAGCAAAAGACATTACCGCTCCCTGAGGATGCGACTCAAGACTTTACTGCTTTCTGAAGATGTCACACAAAACGTTACCGCTTTCTGAGGATGTAACTCAAGACGTTACTGCTCCATGAAGATGAGACTCAAGACGTTACTGCTTCCTGAAGATATGTCTCGAGTTCTAGGTGGCGACAGTTTCTGGTTGTGTTTACCATGACTGCGATCTTTTCGCTTATCACCAGGCAAAATGCAGTGTGTATAGATATTTATATGTATAACATAATACATATGTGGTATTATAGGTTTAATATTCTGACTGTATATCATTATGCTAATAATGAGATGTGATTGGTCAATTTAGATTTGAGAGTTGGCACGAACTATTCCTTCGGGGGAGGGCAGGTACAGAATTATTAAGAATAGCATAGAAAACGCAAACAAAACAACAGACGTTTCATTCGGGTATACGAAATATGAATATAGAGGGATGACGTGGCATGAGGCAGTAAGAATGGCATTTTGTTTTTCTGCAAATGACAGACTAATTTTCTGGGATAAGGAGTTAATCTAGGCTGGGAGGGGAAACATCAAAAAGTTCGGCGTCAGCACTCAGTGTAGTCATTAAATCCCTGTGTTTTTTTGGAGATGTCGCAAGCCATTTGGGTAAAATATATTAGGTGTACTAGAGTCGATTCCGCATTACCAAGAGGGTATTTCTAGCCTTTTGTTCCAACATTTTGGAAATCTTTATAACATTTTAACTACGATAAGTAACTGTTTAGAACTATTGTGTTCTAAATATTTTCTATAGTGTTCATACATGTTAGAAACATTTCTAACATGAAATACATTATTTCTGTTAGTTTCTAAACTGTTCAAACATAGATCCATCATTTGTGATTCCATGTTCGAACATGGAAACAAAATGGTAAAACTGGGTCAGTGGGCTGGGGAGAGGGCAATTCACGCATACCTGCCAAGTACAGAAAATTCTGTCTGTCTGACTCCTTCTCACAAAATAGCCATTAGTGTCTGCTAAAGAAAATCTAAAAACACAAGACCCAAACAAAAGACCCAGCTTAGCAGCTTGGTTTATGGTGGTAATAAATGTTTTTATGGAGAAAAATGACGCAAATTGTTGGAACATGTGGTCACATGTTCCAACAATAACAAAAGCACATAGATGTTTCTAAATTGTTCTAAATAGAGAGATATTTGTACCATCAATTTCCAAATGTTTCCAACATATAAAGATAGGTTCAAACATGTTCAAAATTTCATTTTCAATTGTTTGAGCAGTTTAGAACTTCAGTGGTTGAAATATTCTTTTACTTAGAATAGTTCAAACTTACTACAAATATTATTTCAAAACCCTCTCGGTGACTCGGAATTGACTCTATAACATGCGCCGTATGCAATCTTTTTATTTCAGCTATATGGTGATGTTCTTTCTCAATAACAGTGATTGACAGGTGTCAGAAACGCCAAAGCACAGCCCAGCAATACTCGTATACTGTAGTATTTCGAATATAACAGTGTCCATAACTGCACGCAGACATACACACAAACGTGCCTATAAACACACACACACACACACACACAAACACGCACACACACACACACACATACACACACACACACATAGGTGCTAATACACACACACACACAATATAGTATGTGTCTTACTCTAATCTAAAGCTAACTGTATTTGAATTGATGAGGCCTTAAGTTAACAGAGCTCCAGTATGATAATTCACAATATACCCGGTACACAAAACACACCAACAACAGGCCACTTTTGTCTTATCGAAACGGATGACGTGGCATTAGGTGGTGCGAATGGCATTTTGTTTTTCTGCAAATGACAGACTAATTTTCTGGGAAAGAAGTTAATCTTTACTGAGAGGGAGAAACATCTGAAGGTTGGTACGTGAGATCTGTTTCTATAATCATTGAATCCACGTGTTTTTCTTGAGACATTGCAGACCCTTTCTCTGCACACCCCAGTTCCCACCGTTTTAGACTGACGAACGTATGAGGCTGTATGATAGTTTAGAAATATACATGGTTTGAATCTGTTTTCATACCGTTCCTATGTTTGTGTTTATTAGTCAATTCAGCCTCCGAGGTATTGTTTTTACCTCCATGAAAAATGGAGGTATTGTTTTTAAAGTGATTGTCTATGTTTCCACTTATTTCAGCCAGCAGAAAGTAACTTAAGCTCAGAGTGAATGGTGATTATATCTGACAATTGGGCGCCAGGGGAAGCCGTTTGCTGGGCTGGCCCGTGGAATTTTGTTACACCATCATTTGAAGCAAAACAACTCCCGATGGAAGAAAAGAATGGAGGATTTGTTCTTGTAAAGCAGTACTTATGCTTCACTTACTTTCCTACCCGAGGCAATTTTGTTAATGAAAATAGCTGCCTCAGAATTGGAGGCACAAATATGTACTAGAGAAAACATAAAAATTAAGAAAAATTCAGTTTCCCCTACTCACGTGCAACCTCTGCAAACGTTAACGCTTCCTGAAGATGTAACTCAAGACGTTACCGCTCCCTAAAGATGCGACTAAAGACGATACTGCTTCCTGAAGATGTGTCTCGAGTTCTAGGTGGCGACAGCTTTCTGGGTGTGTTTACCGTGACTGCGAGCTGATCGCTTATCATCAGGCAGAATGCAGTGTTTATATGTATGTTTATGTATAACATATTACATATGTGATATTAAAGGTTTAGTATGCTGACTGTACGTCATTATGCTAATGACGAGCTGTGATTGGTCAATTCAGATTTGAGAGTTGGCAGGAACCATTCCTTCGGGGGGAGGGCAACACAGAATTATACTTCGATTAGCATAGAAAACGTTAACAAAACAACAGACGTTTCATTCAGGTATATGAAATATGAATTTAAGAAACACAACCCAGTCTTTACATGCCACAATTCTAGAAGCTGAGCAATCATATTTGAATCCTTCTAGAATATTACAAATTTACAAATTTGAGATATCGTTCTCCATCTTTAGTTGAGCTTGTTATTTATCTCCATATGAAAAGCCGAGAAGCAGCATTCCACTTTTTAGCATGTTTTCTATGTAAAAAAAGCAACTTCTGGCTATCTAAAAGAAAATATGTACATTCTCTAAATTTGAAAACTGAGGCGTGTATACCATTGTTGTTGTACAATTCTGCATTGCTTAGCTGCGTATTCACTATTTCTCATGTGTTATTTTACTACTCGTCAAACTCATTAGAATATTCAGAAAACATCGTGCTGGTTGGACCCATTGCTGCAAGCCCATACTTAAAGTATTGCAGGTTATTTTCACTGTGGATTGCCGGAGAGCCGCTGTACAGTGGTGGCGAGAGTTCCGCCTGTCACATATGGAAGTCCTGGAAACTGAGCAAAATTGGCAGCGATGAGATATTGGATGATGTGTTTTGACATGGTTTATGACTAGGGAAATGATGATCCACCGTTCTTTATGTACTGGGTTTTAATCCGGCAAATTAAGGCCACATTTGCCTTTATCTGGAGAGATGACGTGGCATCAGGTGGTGCGAATGGCATTTTGTTTTTCTGCAAATGGCAGACTAATTTTCTGGGAAAAGGAGTTAATCCAAGCTGGGAGGGAGAAACATCAAAAAGTTTCTACGTGAGAACTCGTAATGTAGTCATTTGTACATGTTTTTCTAGAGACGTCGCAGACCCCTCCAGCTATTTTGGGTAAAATATATAAAGTCTACCATGACATAGCGCTGTGAACTGCTGTAACTTACATTCAGTTCATCTTTTCAAACAGAGACTTTCAGAATTTGTTTTTAGAACTTTTATTTCAGTCATGTTGTCATGTTCTTTCTCAATAACAGTGATTGACAGCATTTATTTGATAGACAATACATTAGACTACATAGATATACCTTTGACAAGAATTGTATTTAAATTACTTTTGTATTGTCAAATGTAGTACTTTGAACATGGCTAAAATAAAAAATTTCCTCAAAACGCAAAAAATGGCCTACTTTTCAGGACAGACACGTGACAACCAAAGAAGTGACCAAACAAGTTACCAATTTTGCAACAATGCATTTGATAGATGTACAAATTATCTCTACAGGGTGCAAATTTCAAGCCCCAAAAATTACCAGAACGGCACTTAATCACTTATAGCCGCGTTAAAAAGTTGGGCCAAAAATTACATTTTTAAGAAGCTTGAAACATTGCATTGTTTTGATGCTACCCAAGCACTGAAATTTATCTCGCTGAACATTTCATAACGACATTTAAAAAGCCAAAATGTTGTTCTATTCAGATCTTGTTTTGTTTTGTTCTGACGATACGATCAAAGGAGTTGCAGTGATATTGCCGTAAAGTATAATAATTTCCGTGTTTTTGAGATGCGAAAATTGGGGAAAATGGCAAGAAAACTTTTTTCGTCACCATGACAACAAGGAGTTTTGATCTAAAAGAAGGCTATTTTGAGGGGTTGTGGACCAAGTACTATCACTGTACAAAATATGAGCCAAATTATTTTTTTACCCTTGCCACCATTGTTTGATCCTTACAGACATTTCCTCTTAACTGTCAGTGTCCTAATGTGGATAACTAGTACAAATGGAGCGGACTGATCCTCACGCTAACCGACATCTTTTTCACTACAGTCACCGGTTCAGTAAGACAGCCGGAGCCGCAGAGTTCCTGTTTACAACTTTTATTCAGTCTGTCACACAGACAGGTTTCATCAATGTGGCTTCTTCAGTGGTCCAGGCTCACATGAGCAGAGTTCACAAGCTTTGGGGAACAGCAAGAAAATCTCTATGACTTGGGTCAGGCTTGTTACAAAGGAAATTCCATTATTAAATACCAACAGTTTGGGCATTGTGCTTTTTAGTCCGTTTGCAACTGTTACTGTGGAAAATGTTTGAATATATGAGGTAATACCTTGCTTACTCTGCCGACGTAAGGCGACATTTGCTTTTATCTGAGCGAATGACGTGGCATGAGGTGGTTAGACTCAGGCATTTTGTTTTTCTGCAAGTGGCAGACCAATTTTCTGGGAAAAGACGTTAATCTAGGCTGGGAGGGAGAACATCAAAAAGTTTGTACGTGAGATCTCGTAATGTAGTAATTTAATCCCCGTGTTTCTCTGGAGATATTGCAAACCCTTCCTGCTATTTTAGGTAAACATGTAAAGTGTACTACAAAATAACTCTGTATACTGTTGTAACTTACATTCGGTTCAACTGCAACAACATTACACACAGGGGTGACCAGCGTTTGTTTTTAAAACTTTTAAATTCAGTCATGTGATCAATATGTACTTTCTCAATAACCGTGATTGACAGGTGTCACAAACGTCAAGGCACAGCGAAGCAATACTTATATACGTGTGCTACTTTTATGAAGGTTAGACATCCAGGTAAACAATAATAAATACAATTCAATCTCCACAACTGGATAAAGAATTGGGGAATTTCCGTGTTTATCCAGTTGTGGAGATCGACTTGTATCCGATTACTCGTATAATAGTTTGTCTTTCTTGCTAATATAAGTTGAACTAGAATTAGATGAACTCATATCTTCGCCTAGTAATTTTCGTTACTACAATGCATATAATGTGCAGAAGGCTGTTATTAGTATGGTTCGTATTAATTCATTATCTCCTCTTTCCAAATCACATACTCTCCAAGCAGAAGCTCGGCTCAGGACGCGCAGATTTGATTAAAACGGTACAAAATCATGATAAAGTTCAACAATAATGCTTAAAACATATCATAACTACCGAAGCCGAACCTCTGCTTGGAGAGTAGAAATCACATGTAGTGCAATGTATATAGAATTTCGAAATAAGAATAGAAAATGCTCAACAAACTTTCATCACGAACACATTTTTTATTAGCGTCTACGGCCTTTTTACACACTCAGATCCCTCGTTAACATTCTCTGTATCTGTAGAGCATTTTGTACATCAGACGATTTACACACTTCTTATCCAAATCTTATCTTCTTCAGGTATCTGCTCAACATCAGATCAGATTCAAACCCATCTCAGTTGCTATATGATTAAAACCAAGTACTACAAGCATGCATTCCTAACGTGCTTTTTACCAGAGGAAATTTTCTTCTACATACTGGATTTTCCGTAAACAACCGCTTCTGGGCCTCATATATAAGTGAAATCACTCAATGTTCTTGCAGAAGTTTGTACTGTAAACTGTAACATACATTCTCATAATTCCACTAGGTGTCATTATACCGCCACCTTAAAAAACGTTAGTATATACCAACGATTTTTTAGGTGGCGGTATAATGACACCTGGTGGAATTATGAGAATGTATGTTAAATGTTATACAATCTGACATCTAGTTTTAAATTTTCCTTTTACTTTTTAAATCATTATTTCTTGGAAGAAATATTTTTGTAAATGTCATGTAGATCTAAAAGACTAAAACTAAAAGAAGGCTTATCATCCAATCTCATTACTATGAACCATACAATAATCGCATAGACTGGATTATTACATGTTTCTGGAACATTTGTACAAAGCACATCTAAGTTTCATTTTTCTTGGTCAATGTTCAATACTCAATGTTCATAACTCTTACTAAGGCTTAATAAGAACTCGCATGTTTAGTGACGTCTTTCAGTCCTGATCAAAAATCATCTTACAACTCATTTACATTTTAGACTTACACACTATGTAGGGTAACCATGTAACAGATATGGCGTTTTCTTTGTTCAACACCAAAATCACATTGTTGGAACTGGAGGCAAGAACGTGTCCATCCTGGATCTTGCAATGGGCACTGGTTACAAAACGTTTCTACGCCCATCGATGTTACGACAAAATAACTTTCCCAGTCCTCAATAACTTGAGCTGTTAGGTTCAGGGTCGTGTAAGGGTTATGGTTAGCCTCCACATCGCGACCTGAGATTTTAGTCCACTCAGACGTCTGCTTGGCAATTACCCGGCCACACAGGTGTGGCGGATTATTCTCCAATCATGTATACTGGCAACCCCCAAGCAGAGTTCGGACAAATACTTGGCAGGAGCGAAAATTGACCTGACACCGGGCAGCATATGATCACCCACTACAGTCTCTGCCTTCTTCAGACTACGTCATGTTAATGAATTATACAATTAATTAATTCTACCCCAAAAATCTGCATATTCATCTAAGCATTACTTTCACTTCCCAAAGAAAGCGTAGCAGTCATACAAAACTCAGGTAACATTCAGAATGCTCTACCACCCCCTTCAAAAGAGTTACTAAGGGTTGACTTACATTGTACTGTAAGATGTTGTATTGCTTCATTGCTCACGAGGATCGTCATCCACAAGTGAAACTCTTGAGTGGGCATCCATATACAAATGCCATGTACCCATAACAAAGATAGTCATGAATTATACAATCATAATTCTACAATAATCACATTCACAAAAGTCGAAAATTGAAACATTAGCCAAGGAACCACCCTCCATAGTAACCGCTGGCTCATTATTATTGAGTACAAAGATGTGCACAATAAAAAGCAAGTTATTAATCTATTCTTACAATTGATGATGAAATTCTATAAATAATACAAGTCTTTTCTATAATAGAACATCTATAGAGATATAATTTAGCCCTCAGGGGGCTAATCTCCCAGGGTTTATACAATTACAAACACATAGACAAAAATACACAACACTGGTATGCAGATAGGACAACTCCAAGGTAATCAATGCTTACTAATTATACATCAAAAGTCCAAAATCATTTGCCTTTCACTATCATGTTGACATTATGACACTAGTATCCAAAATCTTAACGTCAGTCGGCAGGACATTCCAAAGCTTCGGACCTCTGTATATGATTTTTTCTCCTCTTAATTTTTGCATTTTGTTTTAGGCAGCCAAGAATTATACATTGACCATCTTGTTAAGTATGTATGGCGTTTATGCATCGATGAAGATTAGAAATCCATGTAATAAGACACCATAGGTAAATAGTCGACGCACGGGATAAACGATAACATCATAAGATACGCTAAACGTCAGCGACACTGAGGAAAGGTATTGGATGCTACCTGAAACGTCATGTCCATTTGATCGAGGAACTGCTATTTTGCATATGTAATCACCTGTATGTCTAACCTTCATCCACTTGTTGTTGTTTTTTTACAATATTTCACATAATTCTATTTTGGCGTACAAGAACTGGTACAAATTTACTGGTGTCCTTTGGCTCACCTGCGACAACGATTCTAAGGAATCCCTTTAAAGAACTTGATAGTTTCTCTCGTACTAGATCTTACCAGTAACCAACCTCGGGGAGACAACTTGCAGAGGTGGTATCACCTGTTTTGTCTCCCCACCATTTATGGGAAGTGTAATAAACAAATAAACAAATAAACAAACCTAAATCAGAAAGCATTCCGGTGATCTGTACATCATTTTTTCGATCCTGTAGACTCAGTTTTGCAATACATGATGAAGCTTTTTTACCTGTGTCCCCTCCATTCATTGCCAGACTGTTAAATTATGCTTCTAGTATTCTCAAGTTTTGATTGAACCCAAAAGAATTTTGAAAAAAATGCTATTTTAGCTTATTGTTATAATCCAGATTTCACTTTTCACGGGTCAGTCTTACTTAACTGCTGATGCCCGGAGAGTCGCTGTACAGTAGCGGAGATTTCACCTGTCGTCTATGGACGTCCTGGATAAAAGAACAGATTTAGCAAGGATGTGATGTGGAATAATGTGTTTTGACATGTTTTTATAAGGGCACTAATGATCTAGTGCTTAGGCTGGTCTGACGTACTTAATGCATGCGTAAATAAAAAATATCTGTATCATATAATCGAAAACGATAATTTCTAACAGTCTAAAAACCTGAAGCTGTTGTTACAGAATAGAAGGTACTGATAGTGGTGAATTTGTCAGGAGTTGTACTTACCATTGGTTACGCCAGGAGGCGCTGCCGTGGACAGGTAGATGCCGTATGGGTCATCCAGGCCATCCACCAGCACAGTCTTGGTCAGGTCGGACTTGGACAGCCTGGAGGTGTGGAACAAAACAAAACATGATGTTATGTGGGTCTTTTAGTGGATACATATGTGTTTACTTTAAAAAGTTAAAAACAGGACTTCAAAACTTTACATACATATTCTCTGTTACAAGTGCCGATTGTCATATATGCATGTATTTGGGGAAATGCGTTTTTTTACATATGTGTCATTTCAGTTTTATTACCTCCATAAAAGGTCATGAAGGTCATATTTTCTTTAGCGTTTGTCTGTCTGTTTGTCAACAAGATAACCCAAGAATGGCTGGATGGATTGGTTTCATACTTGGTGTGTTGGTGGGGTGTGATGAAAGCTGAAAATGGTTAGATTCTGGGGCCCCTAGTGGCTTTTCTTGGTACTGCAGCGCAACTGCCGGTTTTGCTATCTTGTGCTCTGAACAAGCTATGGTCACGAATTTTAAGTATTAGATAGCTCTTGTGCTCAGGAATGAGTGACATACGTTTAAGCTCCCTAGCGTCTAGTTTTGGGATTGCAAGGGCATTTTGGTCAAAAACTTCTAAAGCGGATAACTCAAGAAGGGAACAACGAATTTTCATGGTTTTTGGTATGTGGGTACCTTAGACAATGTTGTACAAAACAAAATTCTAATGATGCAACATAGGAGGACATTTGCATAATTAATGAGAAAAATCTATCATAACAGCTTTTTCAATGATCTCTTGTCCCTGACATGATATGGTCGTGACGTTTTAGTGGTAGATAGCTTTCAGCGTCATGACAAAGTGGGGTAAGTTTCAGCTCCCTAACATTAATTTTTGGAACTGCAGGGGCATTTTTGTCAAGACATTCCAAAGAGGATAACTGAAGAAAGGAATGACGGGTTACCATCATTTTAGGCATACAGGTAGCTTAGGCAAAGATCTTAATTATGATATACATGTTATGCAAATGAGGAATTAATTTGCATAATTTCATTGTTTTTAATTGATAGAACATAAGCAGGAACTGAATTGCATAATAAATACGGAAATTGCATTGAAAAAAAAAATTGATTATTAATGGTGGGCATTTTATTAAGCTTGTGACATGTGTATTTTAGTCAATAATGAACATCACCATGCATAAATCATGTAAATGTGCAAGTTATTTGCATAAAATTTTACAAAAGCTCTAAATATTTCATGGAGGTATGAGGTCGCCGAACTCTAGTTCATTTTTCATTCATGCAGCAAAGTGGTACTCGACATGTAAATATAAGATACATACATGGATACATACATATCATGTAGATTATGATGAAAACAAACTGTTTTCAGTAAATAAAGGGGATTTCCTCCTCTTTCATGTCGTAATTTGCGTCCTATTACTTAGCTAGGATTCAACAAGGTGTAAAACGCATTTCCACGTCGGATGTTGCGTCCCATTATCCAGCTAGGATTCCACAAAGTGTAAAACGCTTTTTGCTAGTAGTCAAAAAGGGGGATTTTCTCACTTTCCGATTTTTCCCTGCCTGGGTGATGAATTTGAATCCCGCCAGACAGACGACCAGTAGACGAAGTCCTCATCAACCGCGACTCCAAGAACCCACTTCCCGTCTTCATGCACCACTTCTCGGATATCGTTGCCTAGCAGGTCTGAGCTGTAGATGCCGTACCGCTGATCACTGTAGTACAGCCGATCCTCTAAATGAGATGAGCAAATATACTGATCAATACTAAGTAGTTAGAGTTTTACATAAGACTAAAGAGAAAACATGCACTTACGTAATGTCTTACACGTACTGGTATTGCAAAGATCAATGAACCAGTGATATAGTCACAATACCGTCATCCGGGTAATATTATTGTTTCCTAACTAAACAAAAGTTTCCAAACTTGTCGTACTTGGTTGACTATTCATTCACTTTTCACCCCCTGATATGGTCCCTCCGGTCAGGTCAGAGGTCACTGGGAGGTCACTGCGAAGTTCAGGTAGCATCTCTGACCCAAAAGCAAGGAGCTACAAACTGCGCAACTCCTTCCTACACTATACTATCAGACTATACAACAAATAATGGACTTATTTTTTTGTCTAATAGTATGTACTGTTCATGTCATGCCTCTAGTTATTGTAATAACGTGATTTTACTCCATTCTGTAAGATCAATTGGATTCAGTGGTACTACTGCTCCGGGGTAACAGTGTTATGTTGATTTAATGAATAAAGATTGAAGATAGATCATATTGGCAACACGTCCATAACTAGAGCCTGTTTCCTCACCAGTGAAGTCTATTGTGATGGCTCTGGCTCTCAGACCCGTGATGATGGTGGTTTGGTTACTGCCGTCCATCGCAGCTCGGTCGATCCTCCATTTAGAAAAGACCACCCAGTACATGAGTCTGTGGAAAAGAGCCCAGCAAACAGAAATATTGAATCTATGCGAGGTGTTTGGAAATTTGCTGTTTCATTGTGCATCATCTTGTTAATTATGCACGGTAAGTCGTAACTAAAATGATCTAATTGCACACTACCTAAATTATATACTGTAAAAGCAGAAATGTTCGCGGTGGTTTTATAATCGCGGTTTTCGCGGTGGCCACTTCACCGCGAAATTAAAACCACCGCTAATTTTTTTCAATGGTAGTAAGAGACTGCAGTGCATGGTGCTGCCGCGAACTTAAAACCACCGCGAACAGTCATTTTTTCCGCTACCGCGAAATTAAATCCATTTACAGTATACAGCGCAATAGAAGGAAGGAAGCTCATATGATATGGTATGACATTGTCTGATTTACTGAGTCTTCCATCTGCCACAGGTATGAAATGCCCAAAGTTCACGAATGGGGTGTTATATAATTTCCCATTGAATATTCAAATTATTGTAAAACAAGATCGTGGGACCGCGTAGCGCAGTGGGAGTGTGTTCGACTCGGAACCGAGAGGTAGCGGGTTTGAATCTGACTGCCGTGTCACCGATCTTGTGCCCTTGGGAAAGGCACTTTACACGGCTTTCCTCACTTTACTCAGGTGAACATGAGTACCTAGTTTCGGCTAGGGTCGTCCCACGGATAGGACGTTAAATGGAGGTCCCGTGTATGGGGAGAGCCACACCCCAGGCACGTTAAAGAACCCCCACACGTGCGATGGTGCGGTGTGTGATGTATCAATTCATTCTGTCTGACTGGAGTTGGTGGTTCACTACAAATCACCCGGATGGAGGCCTGGCGAACCTCTGTCTCGTATCTGCCATATGGTGAGTGACATGTTGGAACATTCACCCGGACGAGAGACGTGGCGCATCACCGTCTGGTACTCTGCCAAATATGGGCATATCACCTCGTAAGGGGCGGTATTACCCCACGCAAGGGGCCAGTCCTGGCCTATGCACCTACATACATACATACATACATACATACATATGAAAGCGCGCATCATTTAAAAGAGAGGTGGAGATAGAAAAGCAGTTATGACCATACAACACCAAGAAGCGATAAAATAGGTCAATCCTTTATATGTATGACTGGATAAAAACTTTGTCAAGGGCCATCATAGCCCGGAAAAAAGACATGTCTCACAGAATTCTCCCAACGAACTTTTACACTCAGTCTGTTACCACTTCAGCTTGGGTGATCGAGACGGGTATTCTCTATGGGACAGTTGTGTAAAGCGCCTGTTTGTTTATGATGAAATACAGTTTACTCACCCATTCCTGGGGTCCAGGACCAGGTCGTAAGGGTTATTGATGGCTGGTGACGTCAGAAGTGTCCTAGCGGACGATCCGTCCTTCTTTGCTACAGAGATAGTGTCTGCGATGTAGCCAGACCAGTAGATATCCCCACCAGCGTGGTCCAGTGCCAGGCCATAGACATGGACTGAAAAGAGTATGAGGACGTTCCTGTGTAACTAATCTCTGTATGAATAACACAAGATGCTTGTCGGAATCTTTGAAATGTTGTGATACTGATGGAAAATCTTGATATTTGGAGTAGACAACAACAGTTTTGCAGTCTTGCAATGGACTTTATTTATTACTTATTTTTATTGTTTGATTTATATAAATTGTAAGAAGTTTGTACAGGGAGGCCTTCGGATAAGCAATAGCTTTTGACCTCCCTTGTACTGTTATGTTCATTTATATTTTAATGCCATGTATTTACTGTTTTTTTGTCTAAGTGCGAAACAAATAAACAATATATAAAATAAACAGTGTACAAAGATTCCTCAAAGATGTTGGGGGTTTGCCGATAGACCGACGCATCTCAGCCCAGAAATGCGTAACTAGGACCACCATGCGGTCACTCCTTTTCTGTTAACTTTGATTGCATATTAATCTCCGAGCAGATGTACAGATTATATAACATTTGCAGTCTTTTAACCGTATGCAGATGATGTCCAAGCAGATGTTAGGATCTGGCTCATTCTCCATGTCCTAAGCCTGTTTTTGCAACATTTGCCATTCTTTTCTAGAATTGTATTCTAATAAAGATTCGCCTTTTCCACATTAAAAAAAGAACGAAGAACAGGATACTTACATCTACTGAGATCGTCTGGACACAGCTTTCTAAAAAAATTCTGGATACGGCTTTGTAATTTTGCCTGACCTAAAATCAGATCTATCACTTTGAAATGCTTACTTCTGACTTTTAAATTTAAGGATTACAATTGCAATCTATAACTTACAATCGTCGGTATCTATGATGGTCTCCATGCCACTTCCATCACGACGAGCCCGTTTGATGTTGCCGCTCCATAAATCTGACCAGTACACGTAGTCGGTGAGCGGGTCGAAGTCCAGGACGAGGGGCTTACCAACGCCTACCAGTGGCAGTGTGACCTTTGATCCGGAAGTGATGTCAACTTGGATGATGTTTTTTTCAACACGATCAGCGACCAAGAGGAATGGCTCACTGTTCTTACGGGAGTCATGGTCTCCTATTGGGTGGAGGAAATCAGAGTATTGAAAAAACGCAATATCTTAAATCACTTTCTATATTCTTTCTGACATATAACATCACGAAACATCCTGATTTGCATATATCACTGACAATGCGGTATAATACCACAGTGGTAAATGATAGGCATTCACGTTATTAGGAAATGATATATTAATAGCATTTATGGTGTAAAACAATCTTTGTATACAGCTAGGTCAAGGGATATAGCACGAATACTAAAGCATACCAACAACAACAAACGAACATTAAAACATACAAACCTAAAGCCGTCACAAAGGCAATAATTTTTATTGCCACATTTTTATACTAATGATGTTGCTCAGCACACCATCCCAGATAGCACACAAAACAACTGAAACCCAACTCACCTGGCGTCTTACTCGTCTCGTCAAGGCGCTGCTCCAAGATGGGGCCGGTTCGGCTTCGCTCCTTGTCCAGGTCGCGTTTCAAGGCGTCAGTAGTGGTGGACAGTTGGCACATGTCGTCTTGATCGCGCGTCAAGGCGTCAACAGTGGTGGACAGTTGGCGCATGTCGTCTTGATCGCGTGTCAAGGCGTCAACAGGGGTGGACATGCTGTCTTGGTCGCGCTTCAAG
Organism: Branchiostoma floridae x Branchiostoma belcheri; assembly: GCA_019207045.1. Taxonomy (NCBI): domain Eukaryota; kingdom Metazoa; phylum Chordata; class Leptocardii; order Amphioxiformes; family Branchiostomatidae; genus Branchiostoma; species Branchiostoma floridae x Branchiostoma belcheri. Next base: position 1,399,657 of record CM033031.1, read on the forward strand.
GCGTCAACAGTGGTGGACATGTTGTCTTGATCGCACTTCAAAGCGTCAACAATGGTGGTCTGAACGTCAACAGTGGTGGTCTGTTCAGATATCTCCTACAAATGTATAAAGGTATATATGTACGTCAGAATACCAAAGGGTAAAAAAACAAGATTGAAAAGCGTAAAGTTCTGACTTGATGGTCTCAATAAACAAAACACAGGCAGTGTAGTAAAGATTGCTTTCCAACAGGCTTTTGTGATACAAGGACGTTTACCTCATTGTTGATGAACGCCAGAAGGGCAAGTCCCACAGCGACCAGGATTAGCAGCAAGGCAATGCCCGTGGCGATGTAGGTAAGCCGGGAGCGGATGAAGCTACAGAGAGCACGGCAGCCGCTCGGTCCACCCGGATACTGGCGGTCTGTTAGAAAACAAGAGGAATTGAAACAAGGATTTTTTTTTTCAAAACTTTAATTTTCAACACAAAAATTTAGCACCACGGTTTTGACAGTCCAACTCCAGTCTTTTTAAAGAATTACAAAGGCTGACAAACACCGGAGATGGACAGTCGAAAATTTGGGTAAGTCAAAGTTTCGTGCTGGAAATTACGTATACAGCTTAATTTTTATCCGCAATAGGAAAATCGAAAATAATATACAGTACAATAAATTACACTATAATCGTTAGTAGGAAATTATTTGATTAGTGACATAACCCATATGTAGATTGATAAGAACAACAGGGCGGGCGGTACGGGTAAATTCAGAAAACAATCTTCGCTATTTATTTACTAGTATAATATTTCTTTCTGTTTTTCTTAACACAAAAATGGCTAACCGATCTTGTCGATATCAGAATTATGACTGCCTCTTTATAACAACTAATCAGTATTTCTACGGGTCACATTTGGTGCCTTGTCACTAAACATTGTTCTTGAAAGGAAGCAGTCTGCCAAAAGAAAAAGATTATCGCTTGATGTGCTCTTTAAAGTTTACGGATTGTTTGTTGTAGTTTGAAAATTTTGAGCTAAAGCCTGTATGGTACCTTCGCGACTCAGGAACGTAATCAGTTTGTTATCGTACGAAAATCGTACGAAGAATCTAACACAGGATGATTTACCTGCTCCGGAGGCGTACATAGGGTTGGGCATACTCGCAGCGGCGTCCGCACGTGCCTGCCAATCAGTCTGTTGCATGGGTGTGGTGCCTTGAGGAAAATTGAAATGGCGTCGAAAGTATGAATTAAGGAGAACAGTCACTTCAAGAATATGAAAATATATATATATATACATTAACTATAGTAGTATGATTTCATTAAGAACACAAGCGTAACTGTGGCAAATTGAAACCCTTCTCCTGTTATTCTACATCGCACCATCAGAGCGCTTTGAGCGGAAGCACGCGCGGGTTCGCCAGAAAAACAAAATTACTTGACTCCCATTAAAATTGAAGTATGTAAATGTAGATATATCATCTTACCGCCAGCTGCATCATTCTCGCAGATACCAGCATCATTCTCGTAGATACCAGCATCATTCTCGAAGATGCCAGCATCATTCTCGTAGATGCCATTATCATTCTCGTTGATTTCAGCATCATTCTCGTAGATACCAGCATCATTCTCGTAGATGCCAGCATCATTCTCGTTGATTTCAGCATCATTCTCGTAGGTGCCGTCATCATTCTCGTTGATTTCAGCATCATTCTCGTAGGTGCCGTCATCATTCTGCATGATTTAGCTAAATTGAGAGAAGCCACAGCACATCATGTGGAACATGAGGCGCACCACAGACGTACATTACATATTTGAGATGTTTCTTCAACAACGTTTGTTTCATTGAGACATCTTCATCTAACATGCCACATTACAGCAAGTACTGTGAATGTTTAGATACACACTGAAAGTGAAAGATTAAGCAATCCTGAAATAACGTCGATACCCCACCCCATACTATCGGCTTGATCCTGATATCCGAGCAGAACGAACAAAAATTGTTTAACCGCATACAATGGATGCCCGTCCACAAACCTACCCCTCCCTTGCTAACCTCCGTCCCTCCCTCCCTCCAGCCAACGCCCGTGGATGGCCGTGTAGGAGTCTGGGAGCAGCAGACAAATCCAATCAACACGGAGCTTTGAAGTCCCTACCAACTGTATTAGCTGGGCTTGTTGCTGACGTGTACTTTTCAGACATGCTTGTTCATGAAATGTTTTACCTGAGATATCATACTTTAGGATTCACCCATCTTTCTGTGTAAAATGTCATTAGGGACAATAAACAACTACAAGTTTTAATGTAAAACAGAGTAATTACAAACCAAGGAGCAGTCTATCTGGTTTGAAACTGTTGAAAAAAAAGGACACGCCCAAACCATTTTGTTAATGAAAATAACTACCTCAGAATTGGAGGCGCAAGCTTAAGTAATTTTCAGATATCCCTACTCACGCGCAACCTCTGCAGGCGTTACCGCTTTCTTAAGATGCGACTCAAGACGTTACTGCTTCCTGACGATGCAACCCGAGTTCTAAGTGGCGACAGCTTTCTGGGTGTGTTTACCGAGACTACGAGCTGATCGCTTATCATCAGGCAAAATGCAGTGCATATATATTTATTTATGTATAACATAATACATATGTGATATTATAGGTTTAATATGCTGGCTGTATGTCATTATGCTAATGATGAGATGTGATTGGTCAATTTAGATTTTGAAAGTTGGCGCGAACTATTCCTTCGGGGGAGGGCAGATGCAGACTTATTTAGAATAACATAGAAAACGCAAACAAAACAACAGACGTTTCATTCAGGTATACGAAATATGAATATAGAGGGATGACGTGGCATTAGGCAGTAAGAATGGCATTTTGTTTTTCTGCAAATGACAGACTAATTTTCTGGGAAGAAAGTTAATCTGGGCAGGGAGAAACATAAAAAAGTTTGTGCGTCAGAACTTAGTGTAGTCATTAAATCCCTGTGTTTTTCTGGAGATGTCGCAGGCCATTTGGGTAAAATATATTAGGTGTACTAGAGTCGATTCCGCATTACCGAAGGGGATTTCTTGCCTTTTGTTCCAACATTTTGGAAATCTTTATAACATTTTAACTATGATAAGTAACTGTGGTCACATGTTCCAACAATAACAAAAGCACATTGATGTTTCTAAATTGTTGTAAATAGAGAGATATTTGTACCATCAATTTCCGAATGTTTCCAACATATAAAGATAGGTTCAAACATGTTCAAAATTTCATTTTCAATTGTTTGAGCAGTTTAGAACTTCAGTGGTTGAAATATTCTTTACTTAGAATAGTTCAAACTTACTACAAATATTATTTCAAAACCCTCTCGGTGACTCGGAATTGACTCTATAACATGAGCCGTATGCAATCTTTTTATTTCAGCTATATGGTGATGTTCTTTCTCAATAACAGTGATTGACAGGTGTCAGAAACGTCAAAGCACAGCCCAGCAATACTCGTATACTGTAGTATTTCGAATATAAGAGTGTCCATAACTGCACGCAGACACACACACAGACGTGCCTATAAACAGACACACACACACACACACACACACACACATACACACACAAACATAGGTGCTAATACACACACACACAATATAGTATGTGTCTTACTCTAATATAAAGCTAACTGCAGTTGAATTGATGAGGCCTTAAGTTAACAGAACTCCAGTATGATAATTCACAATATACCCGGTACACAAAACACACCAACAACAGGCCACTTTTGTCTTATCGAAACGGATGACGTGGCATTAGGTGGTGCGAATGGCATTTTGTTTTTCTGCAAATGGCAGACTAATTTTATGGGAAAAGGAGTTAATCCAAGCTGGGAGGGAGAAACATCAAAAAGTTTCTACGTGAGAACTCGTAATGTAGTCATTAGTACATGTTTTTCTAGAGACGTCGCAGACCCCTCCAGCTATTTTGGGTAAAATATATAAAGTCTATCATGACATAGCGCTGTGAACTGCTGTAACTTACATTCAGTTCATCTTTTCAAACAGAGACTTTCAGAATTTGTTTTTAGAACTTTTATTTCAGTCATGTTGTCATGTTCTTTCTCAATAACAGTGATTGACAGCATTTATTTGATAGACAATACATTAGACTACATAGATATACCTTTGACAAGAATTTTATTTATATTACTTTTGTATTGTCAAATGTAGTACTTTGAACATGGCTAAAATAAAAAATTTCCTCAAAACGCAAAAAATGGCCTACTTTTCAGGACAAACACGTGACAACCAAAGAAGTGACCAAACAAGTTACCAATTTTGCAACAATGCATTTGATAGATGTACAAATTATCTCTACAGGGTGCAAATTTCAAGCCCCCAAACTTACCAGAACGGCACTTAATCACTTATAGCCGCGTTAAAAAGTTGGGCCAAAAATTACATTTTTAAGAAGCTTGAAACATTGCATTGTTTTGATGCTACCCAAGCACTGAAATTTATCTCGCTGAACATTTCATGACGACATTCAAAAAGCCAAAATGTTGTTCTATTCAGATCTTGTTTTGTTTTGTTCTGACGATACGATCAAAGGAGTTGCAGTGATATTGCCGTAAAGTAAAATAATTTCCGTGTTTTTGAGATGCGAAAATTGGGGAAAATGGCAACTTTTTTCGTCACCATGACAACAAGGAGTTTTGATCTAAAAGAAGGCTATTTTAAGGGTTTGTGGGTCAAGTATTGTCACTGTGCAAAATATGAGCCAAATCATTTTTTTTACCCTTGCCACCATTGTTTAAACCTTACAGACATTTGCTCTTAACTATCAGTGTCCAAAGGAGATGACTACTATATATGGAGCGGACTGATCCTCATGCTAACCGACAACATGCTCACTACAGTCACTCCTCAGTAAGACAGCCGGAGCCGCAGAGTTCCCGTTTACAACTTTTATGCAGTCTGTCACACAGACAGGTTTCATCAATATGGCTTCTTCAGGGGTCAAGACTCAAATGAGCAGAGTTCACAAGCTTTGGAGAACAGCAAGAAAATTTAGAGTTGGTTCAGGCTTGTTACGAAGGAAATTCCATTATTAAATACCAGCAGTTTTGGTATTGTGTTTTTTTCGTCCGTTTACAACTGTTACTGTGGAAAATGTATGAATATAGGAGCTAATACCTTGATTAGTCTGCCGACGTAAGGTGACATTTGCTTTTATCTGAGCGAATGACGTGGCATGAGGTGGTAAGAATGCCATTTTGTTTTTCTGCAAGCGGCAGACTAATTTTCTTGGAAGAGAAGTTAATCAGCGGTGGGAGGGAGAAACATCAAAACGCTTCTACGTGAGAGCTCGTAATGCAGTCATTAAATCCCCGTGTTTTTCTGGAGATATTGCAAACCCTTCCTGCCATTTTAGGTAAACATGTACAAGTATACTACAATATAACCCTGTACGCTGTTGTAACTTACATTCGGTTCAACTGCAACAACATTACACACAGGCGTTTGTTTTAACTTTTAAATTCAGTCATGCGATCAATGTATATTTTCTCAAAAACCGTGATTGACAGGTGTCAGAAGCGGCAGACACAGCAAAGTAAGACCGGTATACAGTTACTACGTTTATAATGGCTCGATATGCAGGTAAACATTATTAATAAAATACAATCGAATTTCTAGAACTGGATAAAGAAAAAGAAAAACCCCGTGTTAATCCAGTCGTTGAGATTGAATTGTATTTGATTACTTGTATAATAGTGCTGCCCTTCTTGCTGATATACGTTGAACAAGAGTTCAACAAACTCATATCTTCGTCAAGTAATTTGTATTGTCACAATGCAAAATACAAATATAGTATGTGCAAGAGGCTCTTGTTAGTATGATTCGCATCAATTCATTTTCTCCTTTTTCCAAATCACATAATCTCCAAGCGGAAATGCTGCCTCAGACCCGTAGACGATAAAAAACCATGAGAAGCTTGACAATACTGCCTAAAACATGTCGAAAATGGCCCGAGCCGAACCTCTGCTTGGACAGCACAAATCACATACGTATACAGTGCAAGTCTCCCTCCTCAGCTAGCATTTCCTCATATGATCATAAGTTCATGTTACAGTGACTTGATTGTATAGCTGACATTTGGTGGAAATTATTGTGGTCATTTCTGCTGGTCACTACAGAAATTATTTCTGACACTTCATACTCATAGCCAGCTACTCCTGGCTGCTAACTGTAGCACTTCAAAAAACCCTGTAGTTCCATTAAATACCGCAAGGGAGCGTAGTAGTTCGAATCAGACAGTTGTCGACGACCTCTACTGTAAATGCATATCCTTTCGCTGTGTTTTTATTTATAAGGCAATGAAGACTTTCGCTATGTTTTAGATTTTTAACAAATATACATAAATACGCCAAAAAGCAGTTACTCAAGCAACTGGATATGACTTTGGAAACGATCAGACGTTTTAGTCGAAAATTATATCCAGTTGCTGCTTTTTGGATTGTCTTATTTATAATACAGTCAAACCTGTCTATAGCGGCCACTCAAGGGACTGGAGAAATGTGGCCACTATAAACAGGTGACCACTATAGAGAAAATGTTGATCAATTGACCATGAGCAAGCTTCACATGATTTCAGTTCCCACTAATCTTTCTCACCAAGTAACATTGTCTGGATCGGTAAATTCGCCGACAAAGACTTGCACTTTAATGCTCAGGACATGCATATCTTCTGCAACCGCCAAAATGACCCTGTCAGGAACTCCAAATCCTCGCAAACTACAATTTCAAACTCGGTGCAGGGTGACATAAGGCTGCAGTATGGTTGCCACAGGCAGTGTTTCTGTATCAACGGGACCTGAAATCGTGTGGCCGTGGCCGCGTTGGACAGTTGGTCGCTAAGCCTATTTCTTAATCATTACGAATCCAACAAAAATCCGACAAAAAGTGGCCACTATGGTCAGGTGGTCGCTATGCAAAGGCGGCAGCTAATACAGGTTTGACTGTATGTAGATGTCTATCCCCCATCGACATATATATAGATAAGCGAATACAGAAAGATGACGGCGCACTCGAGTTAAGTCAACTTACGTTAACTATTTTTGATGCGCCTAGACAAACCCTGTATATCAAACATTATATGTTCTTATATCTACACCTGTACAAAGAAGCGAGAAGATGTCGACCATCCTGTTAGCTTAGTACCTTCAACTAGTTAAATTGTATCCTGTTTTTTTTTTTTCATATGTTTGTTATTCTGTTATCAGTCATGTCTGTTATCAGTGACCTGTACCTAGCCCGTCGAGGCATGAATGTACAATAAAGGTCTTTCATTCGTTAATTCGTTAACGCTGTCATCGAAGAAGAAACTTAAATCGAGACATAGACAACAGATAAATACTCAAATGTAAGTTCTTAAAGCGCTTACCAACAAGCTAATGACAGATAAATGTGAATAATGAGTCAATGAATGGGTCATGATTTGGGGGGGGGGGGGGTCTTGACTCCATCTCTCTAGGTGTGTATCTGGTAAAACATGGATAAAGTAATTTAAATAGTGTGTATGATCTGTATCTGTAACTATATAGCCGGTATAACCGCCCTTCGGCATAACACACCAGCTTCTGTATCTGTATCTATATAGCCGGTATAACCGCCCTTCGGCATAACACACCAGCTTCTGTATCTGTATCTATATAGCCGGTATAACCACCCTTTGGCGTAACACACCAGCTTCTGTATCTGTATCTATATAGCCGGTATAACCGCCCTTCGGCGTAACACACCAGCTTCTGTATCTGTATCTATATAGCCGGTATAACCGCCCTTCGGCATAACACACCAGCTTCTGTATCTGTATCTATACAGCCGGTATAACCGCCCTTCGGCATAACACACCAGCTTCTGTATCTGTATCTATATAGCCGGCATAACCGCCCTTCGGCGTAACACACCAGCTTCTGTATCTGTATCTATATAGCCGGTATAACCGCCCTTCGGCGTAACACACCAGCTTCTGTATCTGTATCTAATAGATATAGCCGGTATAACCGCCCTTCGGCGTAACACACCAGCTTCTGTATCTGTATCTATATAGCCGGTATAACCGCCCTTCGGCGTAACACACCAGCTTCTGTATCTGTATCTATATAGCCGGTATAACCGCCCTTCGTCGTAACACACCAGCTTCTGTATCTGTATCTATATAGCCGGTATAACCGCCCTTCGGTGTAACAGACCAGCTTCTGTATCTGTATCTATATAGCCGGTATAACCGCCCTTCGGCGTAACACACCAGCTTCTGTATCTGTATCTACATAGCCGGTATAACCGCCCTTCAGCATAACACACCAGCTTCTGTATCTGTATCTATATAGCCGGTATAACCGCCCTTCGGCGTAACACACCAGCTTCTGTATCTGTATCTATATAGCCGGTATAACCGCCCTTCGGCGTAACACACCAGCTTCTGTATCTGTATCTATATAGCCGGTATAACCGCCCTTCGGCGTAACACACCAGCTTCTGTATCTGTATCTATATAGCCGGTATAACCGCCCTTCGGTGTAACACACCAGCTTCTGTATCTGTATCTATATAGCCGGTATAACCGCCCTTCGGTGTAACACACCAGCTTCTGTATCTGTATCTATATAGCCGGTATAACCGCCCTTCGGTGTAACACACCAGCTTCTGTATCTGTATCTATATAGCCGGTATAACCGCCCTTCGGCGTAACACACCAGCTTCTGTATCTGTATCTACATAGCCGGTATAACCGCCCTTCAGCATAACACACCAGCTTCTGTATCTGTATCTATATAGCCGGTATAACCACCCTTTGGCGTAACACACCAGCTTCTGTATCTGTATCTATATTGCCGGTATAACCGCCCTTCGGCATAACGAACCAGCTTCTGTATCTGTATCTATATAGCCGGTATAACCGCCCTTCGGCGTAACACACCAGCTTCTGTATCTGTATCTACATAGCCGGTATAACCGCCCTTCAGCATAACACACCAGCTTCTGTATCTGTATCTATATAGCCGGTATAACCGCCCTTCGGTGTAACACACCAGCTTCTGTATCTGTATCTATATAGCCGGTATAACCGCCCTTCGGCGTAACACACCAGCTTCTGTATCTGTGTCTATATAGCCGGTATAACCGCCCTTCGGCGTAACACACCAGCTTCTGTATCTGTATCTATATAGCCGGTATAACCGCCCTTCGGCGTAACACACCAGCTTCTGTATCTGTATCTATATAGCCGGTATAACCGCCCTTCGGTGTAACACACCAGCTTCTGTATCTGTATCTATATAGCCGGTATAACCGCCCTTCGGTGTAACACACCAGCTTCTGTATCTGTATCTATATAGCCGGTATAACCGCCCTTCGGTGTAACACACCAGCTTCTGTATCTGTATCTATATAGCCGGTATAACCGCCCTTCGGCGTAACACACCAGCTTCTGTATCTGTATCTGTATAGCCGGTATAACCGCCCTTCGGCGTAACACACCAGCTTCTGTATCTGTATCTGTATAGCCGGTATAACCGCCCTTCGGCGTAACACACCAGCTTCTGTATCTGTATCTATATAGCCGGTATAACCGCCCTTCGGCGTAACACACCAGCTTCGCTGATGATTTATGAGTGTACAAAATTACAAATGGATGCTATACACAGTATATTTTTGCACATGTGTGGGTGGGTGTGGATTGTGTTGATATATGACATGCGGGAAGGTCTTGGTGAGACCTCAAAAGTGTTGGCCCCCTGGTGGCTTGTTTCTCTTCTTTTCTCTTAAAAATGGGACATTGTAATCATGCGGTAATGAAAGTTTAACGTCACAGATCCTTGCACGACATGTCCTTCATAAAAAGCCACATTTCCTACAATTTTGTTGGACAATTCATCTCCCACTGCATACGGAAAAGAAGTCAAACCCACCAAATAGCTTAAGTAGAAATAGATTTAGATTAGATGCTATTTCTCTTTTGATTTATCTATAGTTCCCATTTTCCTTCACTGTAAAGTATACAATTATGTATACTACTACTTTACTTTGTCTGCAATTAGCCTTTGGGCATGAACTTGCAATAAAGATTATTATTGGACATTTACCTTCAAACCTTTTACTCAGGGCTGAACTCCAGTGGTAGGACCGGAAACCAAGGAAACAAACTAAGAACATATAGAAAAATCAAACATACCTACGAAAGAGAACAGTACCTTAATATTCAGAATTTCAACCATCGCCGAGCCATGGCTAGATTAAGAATCAGTGACCATCCCCTACAAATGGAAGTGGGAAGATACAACCAGACTCCTCCGAATAATAGACTCTGTACACTTTGTAACTCCAACCGTATAGAGAATGAAGTCCATTTTATATTAGAGTGTCCTTTATACAATGACATGCGCAACTCTTTTATCAGTGCTCTGAATGTAGTAGATACACGATGTAAAGAGTTAACCAACGACAACCTGTTTGTACATATAATGACAACCACAGACAACTTTGTACAACACAAACTCTGTGAGTTCGTATACACATGTTTTAAGAAAAGGGAAGAGTCATGTAAACGTTAGATATAGTGATAGCTTAGTTGCAGATGTATTGTTTATTCAATTGTAATACTACATGTTATAGTACTTAGTCTTTATAATTAGTATCCCATCATGGGATTTGCTGCATTTAGCCCACATGGGCAGGAACATGCAAATAAAGATTATTATTAATTTCAAGGTACCCCCGGCCAGTTGGAATCTAACTTCTCACACCATCTAACTACAACCAGTTCAGGTAGAAAGACGATCCAAAATGGTGAACACGGTGACCATATACGGCGGCATGTGGTCTGCTCGGTGGTGCCTGGGCCTGAACCTTTAAAAGCTCAGCTAGAAAGTCGTAATCTCCAAGCAGATCCTTCAATGGCATAAGATAGTACCACACTGGCCAAGGAGTGTAGTCAGTCAAGAGGTGTCCATTTGCCATGTAGCAAAACACACTCCTAAGCCAGCTTCACTCCTCTGCCAGCTTTTGATATTATCTTATGCTACCGTAGGATCTGCTTGGAGATTAGAAAGTCGATCCAAAGGGTTGATCACGGTGACCATATACGGCGGCATGTGGTCTGCTCGGTGGTGCCTGTGCCTCAAACTTTCACGGGTCAGCTCACTGTAAGTTCTGAGTAACACCAGAAACATGCAGGTATGTTTACTCTCCGAGCTCCTTTTTCGCCAAGGCTGCATTGCTCGTAGGCCAGTCTTAGGGTTGAGAGGCTGCCACCCAGCCTTCCAAATACTGTAGATGCAGAAACTTTCGCGGTGGTTTAATGTTCGCGGTTTTCGTGGCGGCCGCTTCACCGCGAATTTAAAACTACCCTCTCCCACCATTTCATTCTAATCATCATTTGAGGCTGCTTTGCAAGCTTTTTTGATAAAGCAATTCTTGTTAATTAAGATGTCTTTCAAGCGCTTTTTTTATCTAGCCTGAATGCCAGACTGTTTCCAGGGCCTTACCAGGCAAGCTCCTAGCCTGGATACCAGACTGTTTCCAGGGCCTACAAAGGCCAGCTCCTAGCCTGGATACCAGACTGTTTCCAGGGTCTTACCAGGCCAGCTCCTAGCCTGGATACCAGACTGTTTCCAGGGCCTACACAGGCCAGCTCCTAGCCTGGATACCAGACTGTTAGGCCAGCTCTCAGCCTGGATACCAGACTGTTTCCAGGGCCTACACAGGCCAGCTCCTAGCCTGGATACCAGACTGTTTCCAGGGTCTTACCAGGCCAGCTCCTAGCCTGGATACCAGACTGTTTCCAGGGCCTACACAGGCCAGCTCCTAGCCTCGATACCAGACTGTTTCCAGGGTCTTACCAGGCCAGCTCCTAGCCTGGATACCAGACTGTTTCCAGGGCCTACACAGGCCAGCTCCTAGCCTGGATACCAGGCTGTTTCCAGGGCCTACGCAGGCCAGTTCCTAGCCTTGATACCAGACTGTTTCCAGGGCCTTTACACCAGCTCCTAGTCTGGATACCAGACTGTTTCCAGGGCCTTAACAATAACAGGCCAGCTCCAAGCCTGGATACCAGACTGTTTCTAGGGCCTACACAGGCCAGTTCCTAGCCTGGATACCAGACTGCTTCCAGGGCCCACACTGGCCAGCTTCTAGTCTGGATACCAGACTGTTTACAGGGCACACAGGCCAGTTCCTAGCCTGGATACCAGACTGCTTCCAGGGCCTACACAGGCCAGTTCCTAGCCTGGATGCCAGACTGTTTCCAGGGCCTACACAGGCCAGCTCCTAGCCTGGATACCAGACTGTTTCCAGGGCCTACGCAGGCCAGCTCCTAGCCTGGATACCAGACTGTTTCCAGGGCCTACACAGGCCAGCTCCTAGCCTGGATACCAGACTGTTTCCAGGGCCTACACTGGCCAGTCCCTAGCCTGGATACCAGACTGTTTCCAGGGCCTACACGGGCCAGCTCCTAGCCTGGATACCAGACTGTTTCCAGGGCCTACACAGGCCAGCACCTAGCCTGGATGCCAGACTGTTTCCAGGGCCTACACAGGCCAGCTCCTAGCCTGGATACCAGACTGTTTCCAGGGCCTACAAAGGCCAGCACCTAGCCTGGATGCCAGACTGCTTCCAGGGTCTTACCAGGCCAGCTCCTAGCCTGGATACCAGACTGTTTCCAGGGCCTACACAGGCCAGCTCCTAGCCTGGATATCAGGCTGTTTCCAGGGCCTACGCAGGCCAGTTCCTAGCCTCGATACCAGACTGTTTCCAGGGCCTTTACACCAGCTCCTAGTCTGGATACCAGACTGTTTCCAGGGCCTACGCAGGCCAGCTCCTAGCCTGGATACCAGACTGTTTCCAGGGTCTTACCATGCCAGCTCCTAGCCTGGATACCAGACTGTTTCCAGGTCTTACCAGGCCAGTTCCTAGCCTGGATACCAGACTGTTTCCAGGGCCTTAACAGGCCAGTTCCTAGCCTGGATACCAGACTTTTTCCAGGGCCTACGCAGACCAGCTTAGCCAGACCCTGATCACGATATTATAGACATTGAGATCGGGCTGTGAGTCCGGAATCCATGCTAGTTCTTATCGGGCTTTCTATTTTGTCCGCCAACTTTCTGTTTTGCCGGGTTGCTTTGGCTGGCGGACAAAAATACTGTATATCTTACAAAATTCAAAAAAAAAATTGACAGAATTTAACGACATAATTTACGTTGATTGACGTGGAATGACATACACATGTCACCAGCAAACCTAAGACAAGCAATGCTCCATTGCGGCTTGTAGGACGTTTTGCGATAGGACTGATCGAAGTTATATCTTTAAATTTTTCCATACGTTGAACATTGCTAAAGGGTAACAAACTTCTTCTTTTTTTCTGGAATCAGGCAAAAATCAAAATCAAAGATGTCATCGATAAAATTTACTCACTCTGGCTTTACTATTTGTAAGTCTCAAACAAGGGGTATTATTTCTAGAAAATATCAGCACATAACGTTACAGTACACAACAATCGATGCCAACTCAATAACCTCAGCTTAAATTTACGGCAAAGTTAAACAAACGACAGCACTTCTGGGTCCATTTTTAGACGTGTGCCGTGAAAATGACCTTTCGCTTGGCGTAATCTTCTTTGCAATCCCCAAGAATGTTAAGTGGTTTTTACTCCTTCAACCAAAGCCAGAAGAAGGGCGGTGGGACGGGATGGGCAAGGCACAAACTGTCTTGGCATTTCGACGTTTGTGTTTCTGTATTTTAAGCAAGACAAAGTGTCTGTGATGTCTAGTGGTGCGTACCTAAAGCCTGGACTTGGAATTGGACCTAAAATAGTTTAGGTCCAAGTCCAAAAATGACCTTAATGTCCGGACTCAAGTCCGGACTTGCAAAAAGCTATCTGTCACTTATATGCCCTTTTCTTGTTCTTAACCATCTAAAACTTCCATAGACAGTGAAATTTGCACTGGAAAAAGACAAATACCATTTTGTGTTTACTGGTTGTATATAATTTGCATGTATTTTTCACACTGCATTTCAGTTCATGCTAACATGCAATTTTATATGCACCATCCCCCCTCCCCCTCAAAAAAGAAAACTTTCTAGCGCACATAATATGCAATGATAGGTTCATGTCCGGACCTGAACCTGAACTGCTGGACTTGAATCCGGACCTGAACCTGAATATGAGTTTAGGTACGCACCACTAGTGATGTCTGATTTAAAGTCTTTCGGCGGGTGGCAAATCTTAAATTGGAGCCAAACTTTTTTCTCTCATTCGAGACGGAAATTTCTGACCTTAAGAACCTCACCCTGTCTGTGTGGAATAGGCACGTAAAAGTGGACTCTCACTGCGCTTGGTGCACCGGTGCGGCACTGCGGGGTTCGTTCACTGCGCCGGCACTGTTTTGTTATTTTCGCGACTTTTAATGATTCAGATATTGCGCAATACGTAAAGGTATGACTTAGAAGACAACAAAATACACAAAACGGGAGAAAATCCGTTCTTTATCTCTGAAATTCGTTGAGTCATCTACGAACCCCGCAGTGCCGCACCGGTGCCGCAAGTGCAATGATAGTCCACCTTAAGCTATCTTATAGCTGCCTCCCCTGTCTGTATCCATCGCCCTTGGTTTATCTGATAGCTACCCCACACCCACCTACACCCCCCACCCCCGGGGGCCGTATGCACCAGGGTTTATCTGATAGCTACCCCACAACCACCCCCACCCCCACCCCCGGGCTCGTATACACCAGGGTTTATCTGATAGCTGCCCACCCGGCCCGTAGACACATGTGATGTTCAAATAAACGCGTGTCTGCCGGCGGAATGTCTCCAGCGCGCAGCATCTGACTTCTCTCTCTCACACGTCCTCTCCTCAACGTGACGTCACCACACCCGGATGTTCGCACGTCTTGCAAGACGTCACCTGAAGGAATGCGTATTTACGCTTACTTAAGAACTCTCTCCCCTCCCCTCTTTCGACTTATAAGTCCGGCCGGTAAGAGTTCGACCAATGGCGCGACAGTTTTTTAAAAGTTTTCCGACTTGAGCACACTTGGATCACGTCGGGTGCAAAGACGACATTGGCAGAAGGGGAGGAGTCTTAAAAGCGCATTTGGCAGGCGACTTTTCTAAGACTCACTGCAGTAGGAGACGCCGTCGAGCACTTACACAGCTAAGCCGTCTTAAACACATCGCCGTAATTCTTCCTTAAAGAAAGATGAACCAAGGACCGACGTATGGATTGAGCGCGAAAGTGGCGCAAAAGGTACCTACTGTAATTACCTTTGTCTAGAACGTTATGCTTTCGGGAGTGTGTGTCTGTCTGTCTGTCTGTGTGTATGTGATCACGATAACTCCAGAATGCATGAGTGGATTGTCTTGGTATTTCATATCTCGGTAGGTTTTAATAAGACCTAGAAATTATGAGATTTTGAGCCCCCTAAACGCTCGTTAAAGTACTGTAGCGGAGCGTCCCATTTTGATATCTCATGTTCTGGGCATGCTATGGTCGTGATTTTTGAGCGGTGGATAATTCTCGGGACAGAGAATAAGTGGTGTAAGTTTTGACTCCTTAGCGGCTTGGAACTGCAGGAGCCTGTATAGTGTGACTTTGAAAGAAAATAAGAATGGGTGACGGATCGGGATGGTTTTTTGGTACGTAGACAGTTTTAGTGATGCGTTTTATTCCTTTGATGTAGGTCCTTACGAAGGTGTCTCATGTGTTGGGGGGCGTTTACTTTTGTTCTCCTTGACTTATGATCCTAATCTGTCGAGCCTGCCTTGATGTTTATATCAGTGTCAATTTTCATCAACAACATCTAGATAGCTGCAAGACGATATGCCCTACTCGTGTTAAAGGGGCATTCCACTCCAGACGGGACTGTTATTTTCCGATAGATATTAATTGTAGGAAGTGACTATAGCCTATAGCTGAATACAATGTGCCTGACAACGGCTGACTTAAGTTAGGTTACAAAGCTTATTTCAGGGGCGCTAAGAAAAACACGTCTTGTTATTTGTTCTTTGATATCTTGTGAACAATTGACCTTCTTGGTTTGCTAAGCGCCCCTCATTTATGCCGAAAATATTCGCGATAAAGGAAATGTCTACACGTATAGGGAATACATGGGTAGGGTCTGCATAGGTTTGGTGAGTGTCATATTGTTTTAAAAACACACGTTAGGTAATTCGCCACAAGTGGAATCCCACCAAAGGTCGGCTGATCATGTATTAATTGATACATTATCTATTGGAAAATAACACTCCCTTCTGGAGTAGAATACCCCTTTAAGGCCCCAATTCTACTAGAAGGCTTCCCAGCTTGGTTTTGTGTGTTTGGATATCATGCAGATTGTTAAATATTAGAAATGATGTTTGAAGATCATATATGTGCATTTGAATATCATGCAAAAAGTAAAAGCATGATTTAAAGACAACAAAACACACAAGGCGTTCCTATCTATACAATTCATTAAGCTCTCAAAGTTAAATATAACTAGGTCGCAGCGAGTTCGCTACCTCGGCGGTATAGGTGTGTGATTAGTTCCTTAGTTCTGATATTCAATCTATGGTTACACACAAAAAAACTTTTTTCGTTGGATACAGAAATTTAGACTGCTAACAATTGATAAGTGTTTGGCTTAATAGAAAATCGGTTTTCTTAACGGTAGGGTTTAGAAAAAATGCAAGACGATCTAAACTTGTGTTGACTGATTGCCTACTTCTATAGTTTATAGTTTACAGTCACAAAAACGCAACAGAACTCCTTTTTCGGTGTACACAATGCGTTGGGCTAATAACAACCGCTTAGTGTTATGCTTAACAGAAAAGTGGTTGTACTTTTTCTTGGCGGCAGGGGTTAGAAAGATGCAAGATGATCCTAACTTGTGCTCAATGATTGCCTAGTTCTACTTTTTAGTATACAGTCACAAAAATCGAAATAGAACTCCTCTTTCGGTGTATACAGAGCTTCCGACTGATACTGATAACAATCGCTTACTGTTAGGCTTACCAGAAAAGTGGTTTTCTTAACGGCGAGGATTAGAAAAATGCAAGACGATCTAAACTTGTGTTGAATGATGGGCTAGTTTTGCAAGTTAAGTAACGTTATGTAGTCACAAAAACGCAATAGAATTCCTTTTTCAGTGTATACAGAGCTTCCGACTGATACTGATAACAATCGGTTACTGTTAGGCTTACCAGAAAAGTGGTTTTCTAAACATTAGAAAAATGCAAGACGATCTAAACTTGTGTTGAATGATGGCCTGGTTTTGCAAGTTTAGTAACGCTATGTAGTCACAAAAACGCATTAGAAGTCCTTTTCGGTGTATACAGCCCTTCGGACTGATACTGATAACAATCGCTTAGTGTTAGGCTTACCAGAAAAGTGGTTTTCTAAACATTAGAAAAATGCAAGACGATCTAAACTTGTGTTGAATGATGGCCTAGTATTGCAAATTTAGTAACGTTATGTAGTCACAAAAACGCAGTAGAATTCCTTTTTCGGTGTAAACAGCGCTTCCGACTGGTACTGATAACAATCGCTTAGTGTTAGGCTTACCAGAAAAGTGGTTTTCCTCTCGGTAAGGATTATAAAGATGCAAGACGAACTAAACTTGTGTTGAATGATGGCCTAGTATTGCAAATTTAGTAACGTTATATAGTCACAAGAATGCAATAGAATTCCTTTTTCGGTGTATACAGAGCTTCTGACTGACACTCTAACAATACTCTAGTGTATGGCTCAACAGAAAAGTGGTTTTCTTAACGGCAAGGATTAGAAAGGTGAGGTCCCCTGGGAGTAAAACCCGGCACCGAGCTTATGTCTCGGAAATTCGGGCTCAGGCTGCGGTATGTCTGATGACGCACATGGGTGTCCCGACACCAGCCAATCAGAACCCACCCTCACAACTCTACCCCAAGGTGTATACATGACGTCTGTCTCAAGTTAAACCGCGGAGGGCTGGCTGGACTGTAGTGGCGGCGTTTGTGATGTAATTGTACCGGTGTAGAGCTGAAGATCCATGCTAAGGGAAGGGCTGTCGTGTGGTGGGACCTGACGCTGTTACAGGTGTATCTGGAGATGTCCTTCCGGGCCAGGCCGTCAGGTTTGAACGCCTCTATTGCTAGAAAGGTAAGAAACGGTTGGGAGAGCACGTTCCACTGAGGAACTGAGAGTATCCAGTGTGAGTCACTGGGACCAAGGCCAAGGTTTTGCGGGCTTGAACGCGCGGTAACCTGTTTGTGATTACTTCACGCTGTTAGCTGATCTCTAAATAAC
This sequence comes from Branchiostoma floridae x Branchiostoma belcheri, assembly GCA_019207045.1. NCBI lineage: Eukaryota > Metazoa > Chordata > Leptocardii > Amphioxiformes > Branchiostomatidae > Branchiostoma > Branchiostoma floridae x Branchiostoma belcheri. The sequence continues at coordinate 1,417,928 of CM033031.1, forward strand.
TGTCGCGAGAAGTGATGGAAACGTCGGGCCAGTGGCAGGGTGGGGAGTGAGACCGCACAACTGGTCTGGGCCGATACTTCTCTGTAGCTGTATCTGTATATGTATCTTTATCTGTACAACCGGTATTTCCGCGTTTCGGCGTAACTCACCAGCTTTGCAGGCACGCGGCGTAGCAGCAGCTGGTTATATTACACCTGTCACAACCAATCTTTGGACATCTATCTGCAAATGTTGTTTGAAGATATCTAGTTAGGATGTGGCTACTGTACTGGGTAGCAACGAATTCCACTCTAGACCTATTGGATCTGACAGTACGAATACTTGAACATGACAGTACGAATACTTGAACACATTAGTCCTTAGCTGAAAACTCTTGTACTTGTACTTCTTGTTCTTGTCTGAGCTAGTTTGAGATACTGCATAGTCTGGATATTTTTCGTATATCTTCTACTGACATTCCCTGCAGGTCTGTTATCATTTTGGTGACACTAGCATCCCTGTCATAGTTGTTCACACAGAGTCCGGCATTTTATTTACCCGAACCTGTCTAAACGCCTTGGATATTTGGACAGAAGCCAGTCTGTTACTGCAATATTTGGTAACAAACTTTTGATTGTTGTGGGACTCTGGCATGTAACAGAAGACATAAAAGTTGACAAAACATTTCTTCAACAAGCAAAACAATCTTGAGTTTTGGATGTGTTGCTCTACATTCGATGCTAGTAGCATTGTCCCACTGTTCCTAAAAGTTCTCTTCGAAGAAAACTCTTTTATAGGAAAAAAGGGAATGTATTCTGTTGATGATTTGATCTTTCTCACGTGTACTACGGCCGAATCATCAGCTACTTCGGGAATTTGTAAACGTTTTGCTTAGAAGAACAGATTTCCTGGAACCGCTTGAAGGCGATATTCTCTATAAACCAACCCACTGTAGATTACATTCTGGTTGTAGATATAAACTGTCTCACAACTCATTGAGATTCCGGGTCTGCATAACATTTTTTAAGGCAGCCTACTTTGATTTCCTTTAAATCGTTGGGAAATTCGTCTTATTCACGTAATACATACCGAGGCGACCAAATTCTACGCAGTTGCCTTCCTTTGATTTAGCGTAATACGTAGGGGGTTCTTCTGAATTTAGCGTAAAGCGTTGTCGTGACACCCCCCCCCCCCCCCAATGTAGACACACAGAGAACTAGACCCCCTCCCCCAACAGAAACAGTACTGAGGCAATGATTTATTGTGAGATCTGGTATCCAGGCTACCGCTTTACAATTTTTACCTTCACCAAGGTTAGATTTAGGGTAGAGTTTGTATTATGGTGGCTAGTGTGTTTATAGAATACCAGCATAACTCGAGGCTGGATGGACTGTAACGTTACGTTATAATTTGATATTTGGTATGTGGGTAGGTCTTGATGAGACCTGGGGGCGCATACGATTGGATTTCGGGCCCCCTAGCGGCTTGCTGCATGTTAGCAAGTTAGCAAGATTGCCTTTTTATGGGTAATTAACGACCTTTTCATCAGCGAATCAATCATTAAGCGGATTGATGTGAAAGATACATGTAATCCGCAGCCCTGTTTAGGGATTAGTTGTCACAAATCCACATAAGCACGAGATAATCCGAGCCGCCGGATAACTAAATATTTACACCCGGAAGGGGTCCGGGGGAGTAGCGATTACCGATAACACGGTCAGATGTTGTAAACATGCATCAGTCATTTGAACCAGGACTGATATCTAAATACTACAGATTCTACGATACTTACAAGAAGTAGATGACTATATCTTTAGATCCGACAGCCCCTATAATGCTAAGATAGTTAATACATAAAGATTGCTTTGTGATTAGAAAAGATAGTGACACTCATGTTTAACCCCACCTGATGTGTATGGAGGTTTTCATATAACCATATGTTGTTTAGTTAGTCGAGTTTTAAGATTTATTTTGTATCCACATTTTTGTAGTTTATATTTGACTATACAAAACTCACTATACTTTCTGTCGTGTCTATAAATATTGTATCTTCATTATAACTCTAGACATAAGGCAAGGTTCCCTTTATGTGATTAGGCCATGTAAATTTGATTATATGGATGCCATCTACGCGCACATGAATTTCTGTCCGTCCCCCAGAAAAAGTTTTCGACCATACTGTACAAATCGAGTGCAAAATGATCAAATATATGTCGTAAATTGCACCAAAAACAAACACATATTGGAAAACGATATTAGTGTCGTCAAAAGCTTAAAATCAATTCCAAAGTCAAAGAAGAATCTTAAAACCCTATTATTTTCTATACCGTACTGTGCGTATCAGTCAGTCTTGTGTACAACTTTCCTGGCCACGTAGGTTTTATAATGTAGGCAATTTCTTCGGTCACACTTTTTTTTTTATTTTCACGCTCGCATCAGTTTGGGGATTCCCAGGGGATGTCATCCATATAGTCATGGCCCCAGTGAAACAATGCCTTTTTAGTTAGCTTGTAGTACGGCGTGGCCCTTGCGTTTGAGCCAAGTCGGTCCATTTACAGTAGACCACTCACAAAACTATTTTAATCCCTTACCAAGTTGCAATACTCTAAAGTTGTTGACGTTACTTCTATAATACTATATTTGGAACGTCCCCGGCTTCCTAGTGTAAAGGAAAACATGCCTAAACTCTACCCTCCTAACCAACCACTGACCGGGAACGAAAACTGCCGGTGACGTAAGCCGACAGGAATGCGCCGTTAACAGAGCTGTCACAGATTGCGCTGTGGTGGCTGACAGTAACAAGAACATTATGATATGAACTAATACAACAAATAGCAGTTACTCAAGCAACTGGATGTGGTTTTTGAAACGGTCAGACGTTTCAGATAACATCTTTCGTCAGTGACACTGAAGAGATCTTGTTGAAGAGCAGGTTTTATATCCTAACTATGAATTGATATGCGAAGGAGATGAAGACATGTTTAGTCCAATAGGAAACAAAGGTAAGACAAGTTAATGCAAATGAGTTAGATAGCTCCTGTTATTTGAATTACGGGATTGGTAATTGGGGGGGGGGGGGTATGGCGCAAGATTCCAAGTACCGGAAAGTTCCATACGTATGCCTTCTTTCCTGTTTAGTATGCGATTGTATATTCTCTCATACATGTATATCTCAAAGTTGCTTGAGTGATTTTTGTTTGGTGTATCTTACTATCTAAATGTCTAACCTTCATAGAGATATTTACTAATATTTACAACATAATACCTGATAAGTAACTGTAATCATTGATGGGTCCAGAGATTGTACTGGAAACAACAAGAACATTTGAGATGTTTCCTGTCTAGAAAACCAACAAGAATGTACTCTTAACACGGCTGTCACAGATAAAACAGTGGGCCTGAAATTTACAAAACCAACATAACAAAAGGCTAAGCGATAGACAAAGCACCAAGAAGTTGATATCTGTTAATGAATGGAGGGAAATTGTCTGATAAACAAAAGTTCAAACAAATAGCATTTGCAATCGGTGGGTGAAAAGAAAACACGTCATTTGTATTCACTTCTTTGTATGCAGTGTTGTAGAATAAATCACGAAAATCACTGTACTTTTGTGGTGTCAATAGAGATTATACAGCAAATTGACATGAAAAATGTTAGCAGATGTTTCCTGCCTTAGAAGTCATGTGGATTTCTTAGCGAACTTCGTGCTTTATTGCAAGACGTCTTGGCTGAAACAGAATAAAGTAGACAAGATACCGATAACATCTTAGTGAGTCATGATGACGACTTGAGACTGTCTCAAACATACCGAGAAACGGGAAATGTTCACGTTGGTTTTATGTTTGCATCTTTAATGACCACCTCTTTATCTCAAACTTAGAACCACCGTGAATATTCCATCTTTTACAGTAAAACCCTGCATGTCAGTTTCAACACCGAACCAAGGAGGTTAAAAACCTGAGTAGTGAGTACCATCCTACGTATTGACCGCTGGCTCAATCCTTTCGCTGCTAAAGTGTACTCTCACTGCACTTGCGTTACGCTTGCGTCACTGCGGGTTTTGAAAGATGCTCAACCAATTTCAGAGATAAAGAACGATTTTTCTTACTTTTTGTGTAATTTGTCGTCTTCTTAGTCATACTTTTACGTATTACGCAATATCTAAATTATAAAAAAATCGGAGAAAATACTAGCAACAAAACAGTGACGCAGTGAACGAACCCCGGGGTGACGCAAGCTTGACTCAAGTGCAATGAGAGTGCACCTTAACAACGGAGTCTGAATACTACGGAGGACGGTACTCAGGTTTTAAACCACCGAGACATTAAATTCCCGCGAACATTTTTCCTTTTACGGTAACGTTATCGCACCGGACAGGAGCCATGATTTAGACATTCCACAGTGAAGTCAAACCTGCCACTGCGCCTACCAAGGAATGTAAACGCTCTAAAGCCAAGAGTCTTTCTATTTTCAGCAACTATTAAATCTTTCACACCAAAAAGTAGTTACTGAAGCAACTGGATATGGTTTTGAAACGGTCAGACATTTCGGATAGAATCCACTATCCTTCGTCAGTGACACTGAAGAGATCCGGAAGAAACAGGTCTTTTATACTCTAGCTGTGAATGAAGACAATTTCAGATGTCCAATAGGAAACGTTGTAAAAACCATAGCCAGTTGCTTCAGTAACTACTTTTTGGTGTATCTTATTACCTGGATGTCTAACCTACATCGACGTTTTAAATCTTTCGGCTCAAAAACAACGGATACATTGTTCACAGGAAGTTGATAACACGCAAATAGAAATAGAAATATACGTATATCAATAGAAAGTCATAGAAATGTGTATTTGGAGCGTCACAGTCAATCAATCAATCAACAAATCAACCAATTAAGAATCAATCAATAAAGAATTAATCAATTAATAAATCTGGTGTATGGTTTAATCTCCAAGCATATTCCCTGTGCCATAAGATAGTATCAAAGCTGAGTAAGGAGTATAGCCGGCCAGCGGAGGTCCGTAGAAGCTAGGTACTCATTTACACCAGTGTCGAGTGAGCAAATTGATGACAAGTTACTTTCCCAAGGTTTAGGGGCCTGTCAGGGATCCGCACTCGGCACCTCCGTTTTGAGGCAACAAACCTTACCACAAGGCCACTGTGCCACGGTTCTGACTATCCTCGCTCTCTCTTACACATGTAATTTTTTCTCTCCGTCTCTCCCTCTCTCTCTCTCTCTCTCTCTCTCTCTCTCTCTCTCTCTCTCTCTCTCTCTCTCTCTCTCTCTCTCTCTCTCTCTCTTCTCTTTCTTTCTCTCTCTCTCTCTCTCTCTCTCTCTCTCTTTCTCTCTCACAGATTGCGTGCCACAGGATTTCTGACTATCCTCTCTCTCACACACATGTATTTTTCTCCCCCTCTCCCCCCTCTCACCCCCCCCCCCTCGTCTTCATCTCTCTCTCTCTCCTTTTCTCTCTCATATTGCGTGCCACAGGTTTTCTGACTCTCCTTTCTCTCTCCCCTCTCTCCCCCAGATCGCGGGTAAGCGGGACCCTCAGAAGGAGGCTGAGGCGCAGGCCTGGATCGAGGAGCTGATTGGTGAGAAGTTTCCGGAGGGCGTGGCTTACGAGGACGCGCTGAAGGACGGGGTAATCCTCTGCAAGTATGTTCAGATTCGGATATAACGTTAAATGAATACATGTAACGTTACATAATGTCAACCAAAGGGGTGAAGCTCATATATTTTTGAGAAGGGGTACTTTTATTCAAGACAACAGCGGAGAGAAGTTTCCGGAGGGCGTGGCTTACGAGGACGCCCTGAAGGACGGAGTCATCCTCTGCAAGTGGGTTCAGATTAAAATACAACAATAGAAGAATACTGTATAGAATGTAAAGTATAGGATATGAAGTGTAGGTTTGTTTGAGAGGACTGTGGTGTGCTGAAGCTGCAGGATGTTTGGCACAGAAGCCAGAGGTTCTAGTTTCCTAGTCTTCCGGAGTTCTACCAGACTCCGGATCGCTGGAAAATCGTAGAAATGGAACAAATAGAGAGGAATATAACCGACCAGGGAACAGCTGTTCCCTGGCCGGTTATATTCCTCTGGCCGGCTTACTCCTCTATTTGTTCAATTTCTACGATTTTTCCAGCGATCCGGAGTCTGGTAGAGACTACTAGTTCCCAACCCTGTCATCTGGTCATGCGACGCGTCATCCTCTGCAAGTACCTTGTAAGTAGTAAGACCTGGTTCAGATTTGGTTATAGCGCTACTTCACCTTATTCCGCGGGGTAACCTATATCCGTTGTTTATAAAAATAGGCCTGGTATTTATGGACATTTAGTAAATTAACAGTGTTTCTAGTTTGCAATGTTTTCAAAATATCCCAGTTTGAAACCCTAAAAACCCTGCTTTTAAAAGCAACGAATGGATATAGGTCGCCCCGCGGATAAATTAAGGTGAACTAGCGTTAACAATGAAATAATGTACGTACACAATGTTACACATATGGTGTGAAGTTTATGTTTTTCCCGTGTGTATTTTTGGCCCGGCCGGACCCCGGGTTGAATTGAAGATGGGATGAACCCGGCATTCGCCAAGAAATAGACGCCGTGATCTACCCGTGGGGAACACCGAGGGGTACCCTAGTCTCCAAGCAGACCCTACGGTGCCTTAGAGATAGTATCAAAGCTGGCAAAGGAATATAGCCGGCTCCGGTGCCCGTTTGACTCCCTTTGGCCGGCTACACTCCTTTGCCAGGTTTGATACTATCTCCAAGGCACCGTAGGGTCTGCTTGGAGAAGTATCCGGCAAGTCCACCGGGACAAATTTGTGGCTTCAGAGCTCTGCCGGGGCTGCATCCCTGAGCCTAAGACATGGATTTCCATCAGACAACTTTAATGTTTACATGTAACTAAGTCTCTGTGTCACCCCAGGCTGATCAACGTGCTGGTCCCGGGTTCAGTGAAGAGGATCAACGCACAGAAGATGCCCTTCAAACAGGTTAGTGTCAGCTCCCTACTGAATATAATAATAAATGACCTGTATCTGTATCATAGTCGGTATAACCGTCTTTCGGCGTGACAAACCATCTTAAGGTGCACTCTCACTCCACGCTTGCGTCACTCTGGGGTTCGAAAGATGCTCAACGAATTTTCTTACGTTTTGTGTATTTTGCTGTCTTCTAAGTAATACTTTTACGTATTGCGCAATATCTGAATTATAAAAAAATCGGAGAAAATAACAAAACAGTGGCGCAGTGACGCAAGCTGGAAACAAGTGCGGTGAGAGGGCACCTCTCACCTATCATTTCATTGACTCTAGATAACTATCAATCCCCTAGAAAATCCTACGACGGCATAGGACAGCAACCATGGGCCTTGTAGTTGTCAGTTTGATATTGTTTTGGTGCATGGATACTGTCGCCTGCCACTGCAGAGATCTGCTTGGAGATTAGATAACTATACAACCTGCAGCCAAACACATATCAGTCACTAATGGAGACCTGTATAACCAAACCAAAACCGTAAACATATAGATACAAAAGAAATTCCCATGGTACCTCCGTAAAATGGGGGTATTGTTTTCGGTTTGCTTGTCTTGATATGCATGGACGTGTGTTCCTACTGGCCTGGATCCAAGGTTTGCCCCAGTGGTAGAAATTGGCGTAATTTGAGACTTGCGGGATTGGAAATTTGGTTTGGCTCAGGCCCAAAGTCCTGCCGAAAGACCCAGAAAATGCATTGACAGAAATATCAAGAAATTTGCAATAAAGAATAAAACAAGAAATCAATAACAGTGAATTCATAAAATATTTCACAGAGAAATAAGATTTTTGATTTCTTGCTGTAGATGGAGAACATCGGTAACTTCCTGACGGCCGTGCAGGGCTATGGCGTCCCTGCCTCCGACCTGTTCCAAACCGTGGACCTGTACGAGAGGCGGAACATCCCAGCGGTTACGCAATGTTTCTTTGCAATGGGCCGAGTGGTAAGTTGTTAGGGTAGCGTGACTTTCGCTCAACACTACTTCCGTAGATACGTCAAGGTTTTCAAGAAATAACGTATAAGATATCTTAAAACATGAGTGTTGTTTATAAAATCTATGCATTTGTTTTGTTCATTTTTTGGCAAGGCATACTTTAAATTTAAATGCTCAATACTTCGAAGACACGCAAAAATGAGCTAGAAGCGAAAAAATAAATTGCTTGGTCATGCATCATGAAAACTAACGTGACAATACTACTTTTAATTTGTGGACATATTGTTACTACTTAAAACAAAACAATTACTTACTTTGAATAACTTCATTTGCTGTTTCCTGACAGACTCGAAATAAACTTTTCAAGAAATAACTTAAAACATGAGTGTTAAACATTTGTGACGTACTAAGAATGGTTTCCAACTTACCTGTATTAACCCCGCTCGCATGAAACCCTAACCCCCCGCAGGCCCAGACCAAGCCCGGGTACGACGGACCCATCATCGGCCCCCGGCAGGCGGCGCGGAACGAGCGGGAGTTCTCGGAGGAGCAGCTCCGGCAGGGCGAGGCCGTCATCAGTCTGCAGTACGGGAGCAACAAGGGCGCGACGCAAGCCGGGCAGAACTTCGGACTCACGCGACACATGTAAACTAACCAGGAATGGCACACAGTCTAACTAAGGGCGCGGTCACATAAGTCGTGCGATCGTCGTACGATTTTGATGCCATGGGATTTTCAAGCAGACCGTGACAGAACCAACCACCGACATGGATCCAAATCAGCATTTTGTGTACCAAGACAGTTGAACTTTGCAGGAGACCTACATTTTTGTCCTACAAGTTAGCGATCGTACGACGTTCGCACGACCTATGTGACCATGCCCTAAGGCTAGCTCGGTCTATTCTCCAAGCAGAAGTTAGCCTCTGGCTTGTTCTAGATGTCTTTTATGCGTTTATGTTGTCCTCCCTTTTTTTATGAGGTTTCTTTTTGTCTGTGCTAGGCTGGCAGACAAAAAGAAAGCACAGATAAAAAGAAAACCTGACAAATAGTAAAAAAAAGGCAACAACGCCTAAAATGACGTCCAGAGTAAGTCGGAGCCTAACGTCTGCTTGGAGAGTGCGAACTCACATGGAAGACAAAGGAAACTAACTCTACTTGCTGCCTGTTTGGTATAGGAAAAGTTATCAAGTTGTTCATTAATTTTTTTTTATAGTAACGTTATATTTGCAAATAAACTATGATTGGCCATTCCAGTACTTATTGAAACTAGGTTATCATTATGACGTTTACTAGACAACATGTTTTATTTTATAACACTGTTAACTTGTGAACATGATGTTTAAATAAAAGATGCATTTGTTGGTAAAAATTCTAAACATCTTCTACATTGATTTTTTAGATAACATTTTCTAATGCTAATTTGATAACAAGCTCCTTGTACAGCAAGTTTTGCTACTGAATGATTTGTTCCAAGCATTTGTCCTCATAACAGTCGTTTTACAATGTGGAATATGTTAAATGTTCTTCATGGATGCTTTTGAACAAACCCATATCTGTTTTTAACATTTTAAAAAGTAACGCTATGCCTTAGCTTCCATGTATTACCATTATGCTTTATCACACTTGCTTTCATTTTGCAATGAAGATGACTGTCATAAGATAACAAAGAGCGGATCACAGTTAACTGAGATTAAAAGTTGTTCATCACTAGACTCTAATAAATCAATCAATCTTACCCGTCTACTGACTGTGTAATTATTTTTATGATGTCTTGCTCCTGGATTAAAGTACGCACTCATTCTACTTGGGACAAGTAGAAGATAATGCAGGGCTGAAACATAACATGACAAAACTCAAATAAATCTATTATGCCCCATTCTCCATAGATCTTTCTCTTTTCCCAGGTAATTCTTACCAGGTAAGCTTACATCAAAATTTTCAATCCAGATGTAGGTGCATCTGCTGAGATACTATAGAGGCCAGTTAATTGCACAACGGATTGCCACACACTTCTGTTAATTGCACGGAAATATTAAAATCCCGAACCAGTGCGGTCCAGCTGGATAACTTCGCGTTATTGCACCACCCGGATAATTGCACGAAATACGCTATGCTTTTGGCCTGCAATTCAACGGCTTCTACTCTAGTACTATACTACTGCACTGTCATATTGTCTTTGAATGTAGCCGAATTTAGGCGCAAGCCAAACCAGACTACCACGGCCCCATGTTCGGCCCGAAGCCTTCGGCCTTCTGGCAGTGGGAAGAGAGGGAAGGGCTAGGCACCATGCCCTAGACACAGTGGATAACAACCCACTGTCCCTACCGTATGTAAAGGCTGTGGGACTAGCTACCTTTACCTATTTTTTGAATGTTAAAGCACAGACCAAGCCATACTACTACTACGGCCCCATGTTTGGGCCAAAGCCTTCTGACAGTGGAAGGAGAGAGATAGGCTCGACCTCCAGTCCAGCTCCCAAAACTTTGCGTTAGACACGGTGGAGAACCGTAAAGGCTATGGGACTACATGTAGTTACATTTACCTATTGTTTGAATGTACATAGGCACAAACCAAGCCCGACTACCACGGCCCGATGTTCGGCCCGAAGCCGTCGGAGGAGAACATCCGCCTGTTCACGGAGGAGCAGATGATGGAGGGGCGGAAGGCAGTCAGCCTGCAGATGGGGTCAAACAAGTTCGCCAACCAGTCCGGCCTCAACTTCGGCGTCAGGCGTCAGGTCACATAAGGGACTCGGACAAAGTCGCAATGCTGGGACTTAAGTAGTAGTACACAATGCCCTCTCCTAGTAGACGTTCGCAAGCCAGTCCGGGCTCAACTTCGGCGTCAGGTCACATAAGGAAGACCAAGAAGCGGCAATACTAAGGCTTTAGTACAAAATGTAGTAGTACTCTCCAAGCAGAAGTTCGCCAGCCAGTCCGGCCTCAACTTCGGCGTCAGGCGCCAAGTCACATAAAGGAAGACCCAGTGTCAATATAGCCCGGGTTTTAGTACAAAATATAGAAGTAGTACTGTAGTCTCCAAGAAGAAGTTTGCAGTTTAGCAGATGGGGTCAAACAAGTTCGCCAACCAGTCCGGGCTCAACTTTGGCGTCAGGCGCCAAGTTACATAAGGAAGACAAAGAAGTGGCAATACTATGGCTTTAGTACAAAATGCAGTTACTGTTACAGTAGTACTCTCCAAGTAGAAGTTCGCCAACCAGAACCGGCCTCAACTTCGGAGTCAAGCGTCAGGTCACATAAGGGAATAAAGTCGCAATGCCTGGGCTTTAGTAGTATTACAAAATTTACTCTCCTAGTAGACGTTCGCAAGCCAGTCCGGCCTCAACTTCGGCCTCAGGCGCCAAGTTACATAAGGGAGACCCAGTGGCAATACTAGCCTGGGCTTTAGTACAAAATATAGAAGTAGTACTGTAGTCTCCAAGAAGAAGTTTGCAGTTTAGCAGGTGGGCACCAACAAGTTCGCAAACCAGTCCGGGCTCCACTTTGGCGTCAGGCGCCAAGTTACATAAGGAAGACAAAGAAGTGGCAACACTAAGGCTTTAGTACCGTAGTAGTACTCTCCAAGTAGAAGTTCCCCAACCAGAACCGGCCTAAACTTCGGAGTCAGGCGTCAGAACTCAAGAGTAACTGAGCACGGGAAATTCTGGAAGAGGTGACATTGGCTATGGAAACAATAAATGTCAAAACCACATTTCTCCTATGCTTTGGGATGTTACTGAATATGAACAGATGACGTCAAATGCACCACAAGCAGAGGTTTGGCTCCCGGGCTGGTTTTTGACATCGATTCAGCCATTTTTGTCTGGCTTTCTTTTTTTTTACTAAGGCCACAGCAAGTAAATTTTATGGATGACATCCTCTGCAGACTGCAAAAATAATGAGATAGGGCGAAAAAAAAACAAGATGGGTAAAAAAAAACAAGATGGCTAAATTTTCAAAATAGACACCATAAACGTCGTAACAAGACTTTAAGTGACAAAACATGGTAGCACTGACAACAAATCATTCATTCCTGTATTCAAGAAGTGAACTAGTGTTGTTAAAGTGACACTAGTGTGGTAGACTAGTATTACTTACCAAGTTGCCAACTACACTCATGACTTCCATAGTGGTGCCACTTTTACAGCTTTCAGCTGGTTTCACTTCTATAACTACAGTAATGGCTACCTCGCTAGTGTGACTTCTACAAGTACAATCATTAGGCTAAAACACAACATACTTTCCCATTTTGGTACTTTCTCGTCATGTTGACCATCTCCAAAGAAGAAAAAAGATTCTTGTTTTTTTTCTGAAATCAGGCGAAAATTAATGAGCGCGCGGATGTCATCCATAAAATTTACTTGCTGTGGACTAAAAGAAAACCTGACAAAAACTCCTAAAACGATGTCAAAAGCCCGCCGGAAACCTAACCTCTGCTTGAAGAGTACAAGATTTCTGCAATCTGCCAAACCTCGACACAAACATTCCCATGTAGGGTACAGCGTTGTGATCTGGCAACAGTCCGCCGGAGAAGGAATGCTCATATTTGCCAAGGGGAGTCACTCCTGGAGGCATGTGCGAAGGAATGTCTTGGCAAGATGTGGAGCATTCCTTCCAAGGGTAGACATGACCTTTGTCTTCCCTGGTCACTTAATAAGACTTATGGACGGTTTGACCACTGATGTTGGAGGGGTGGGCTGGGGAAATATTTACAGATTGTCTCAAGATGTGTGGAACTACCCTCCAAGCAGAGGTTAGGCCCCTGATGTTTTTTGAGACGTTTTTATCGGTAGTGTGAGCGCCTTTATACATCGGTCAGAGGAAGCCTTGGGCACAGGAAAATGAATGTTGTGTTTCTGATTACGACTCTTTAAAAAGTTGAGGTCAGTAGAAGAATGGGATTTTCTTTCCCTAATTTCACCTGTCAAAATAAAAGTGTTTCAACATAAAGGGGACCCAATTTTGGTGGGTCTTTTTGCAACACTTTTTCTATTGCAACACGCACACGCGCACGCACACACTGTCACACACACACAGACACACTCACAGATAGAGAGACACACACACACAATCTGGTACATCAACGGTTGTTCAATGTCAGGCGAGGGTTAGAGGCAAGGAAATCGATTCTACATTTTAATCACTAAAATGAAAAATGGAAAATCTTATGTTCCCTTGCAAGTGGTCGGCAGGTTCTGTTAGTGCTCATCGTGTAACCAGAAACACAACATCTTTCTCCCTAGGCCTCAAGCTATGTACAGAGAGACTACGGAAAGACTCCTTTGTTCCTTGTGGAAATGGAGAAACTCTGTTTGTTTTTCCTCAACTAACGTACAGCGCTGCACTGGCAACCCGACAAATGAAAAAGAAAGATAGGAAAGACCACAACTAACTTAAAAACATATGCTACAAAGGGACCTTGACCAAGCCTAAACCAAGCGGCACCTCATGCCCCAAATCACACAAAGAATGCTTGCTGCCCAATGTGTCACTAGACAAGGGAGGATCTAAGTCTAAGTACATCTGGGTTCAGAAATTGTAAACTCAAAGATAGTTTCATAAAACAACATTTTTTCCACAGACAGGCTAAGCAGCCCCTTCTGATTTAATGTTCAAAACAATTAATCTCTTCATTGATACAGTATCGATCAAACATCAGCAAACATATAACAATTCAGACACAATAGAGTCAACAATGACAAACTAGAGCTACTGATACACATATCAATACACATGAAATACTTACATATCTACTACATAATGTACAGAACTATGGTTTGCAATGCAACAATATGACACAAATCTACTAGTACATTAAGGTGGTCTTTACACTTGCTTTTGAAACTCATACTAGACTATTTCTCTGGGAGACTACAGCTAAAATTGTGAGTGTAAAAAAATGAAATGAATTCTAATTCAGAATTGTACTTCAGTCTCAGAGGCTGTGTCTCACTTCTGCAGTAGACTTTGCTTCATTCCTCCTCTTTACACTGCAAAAAATCAGTGGTCTACGAGAGAAATAGACTCTGATGTCTCGTACTAGCCTGGAGTCCAGCCTTGTTAGCTTTGTTCCGTTCCCGAAGGTCAGTACGCGCCAGTTGTTGGCGAGTAGCGACCTTCGGGAGTGGAACAAAACTAACAAGGCTGGACTTCAGACTAGTCTAGTACGACAGTTTCAAAAACAAGCGTGCTTAAGTTCCAAATGGTGTGGGAAATAAGCTGGGTAAATAGCACAAAGTTGATGATACAGCAATATACATTGTACTTTTATCTCAACTTTAAGTTTCTGTAGTACAAACTGTATGTACAAGAACGCTATAGTGAAGTGGCCTGGAAACATCTGTTTACACATTGAACGTCAGCATACTTGTCACACAGCTGGAGACAAAAATGCCTCTGATCACTGACATTTAAGCCGCCACCACTGACACGTGCTTCCAACAACAGACTATTCTTGGCTCCGTGGAATTTCGCTTCAAGATGTGGTTTTCTGTTTCACCTGTGTGAGGGCTTCAACTAAGATTGGTGTTGAGCGTCTTAGCAGGTGAGAATGAGCTCCTTAAAGTAAAAGTGGCAAGGATCCAAGGGTCTTGAGCCTGAAGAAGGGAGAAGGATTCAAGCA